>JBAIAA010000471.1:0-1200000 GCA_037893245.1 Crossaster papposus
AATATTTCGCTTAAATCATCACGGGTGACCTTTCCTGTCTGTCTTTGTTAAGAATTTAAAAGCTCGATTCCTTGATTTGTACTTGTAATTTTGGTCTTATTTGTGAACTAATAATTCTGCCTTGTCTCACACTAGTCTGTCTTTTCGTTGTATTTTGTTGTCCTTTGTGTGGTCTTCTTGTTTGTATATTTGTCTGTCAATAGGTTAGGGCACATCTGATAGATCTCCGACTCCGCTGCACTCTGTAGCCATGTCACTTTGACGGGGTTTCTAGTCAAAATACCCGGGAGGGTTAGGTTTTACCTTGTCATGTACTACAAGTTTATCATGACAATCTTTAATGACACACAAATCCCAACGTCTCTTCCTTTTCCGTAAGACGATTTTTTTTTAAGTATTGAATCCAGGACATGCATAATATCACTGATAATTAAACTGTGTGCGCCAATGTGAACTATAAGGTGAACTCTTCAGTTCATTGTAATACACAAATAGATTGACCATTCAAAGATAAAACCGTTCAAAGATCAGACCATCAGACAAGGGCCATCCAAAGAGTGTATCAAACATATCGCCAATGGATGTTCAATACCAACAAAGCGACAATCCGTTTATTATTAGGCATCGCAAACACGCACGTCCCACTCGGATTAATCTTTTTCTTGTTTTAAGTATCTCGAATTTTGCAGAGATACTATGTTTAAAGGACGTTTAGAACAATTTGTGTCCATGGGTGTATGCTCAAGATAACAATTAGCACTTGACATAAACAAAATATATAATCCAGCATTTTACAATTTGTGACATAATGTTATTTTCAAGGTCGAACGTCTTTTGCAAATGAACACTTTAATTATCACGAAAGTAAGCAAAATGTCTGACACCTACAGGGACTGGCAGACGCTGTAAAAAAAAGGTACAAACAGCAGAACATTTTAGGGCATTTTAGTGACATTTTAGGGGAGGATGCATGGTATCATGCTGCAATGAATGCCCCAACTTTATAGGTTTTTCACACTGAGGTGTGATTGCCAATCTCCTAAAACTCCTTCCTCCCCATTAGTGAAATTCTGTATGGCAACTGAGTCCAAAAACTGTCCATTAAACAAAAGACAAAAATCCCCGGCTATTGACATCGTAGCATTTACTTGAGTACACAAACTGTGACAAAATTGCACAGTTGGCCCCAAACTTTATCATATGATTATTTTGTGCACAAACAAATCGGCATATATACTGAGTCGACTTCGGCGTTAAAATATGATGACAATTAATTATAACCCTGATAAGATGACATACTGAGCCTATGGGGGATAAAATCACAATGCATGGTCTAAAGTTTAGAGATAAAATAATATATATATATATATATATAGATAGATAGATATATATAGACCTGTCCCTTTGGACAGTCCATCTGCGATCTCTTCACTTGATAGAAGTCGGTGCATGCAGTGACTGATCTGATCATAGCACAGAGGAGTTCGGTGTGAATTCAAAAATGGCGTTCTGGATACTTAGCGACTCATTTTCCGTCACTTGGACCCTCGCCATTGGCGCCATTCTGATCTTTTTAGTGTAAGGTTTGGTATTTTTGTTTTCAGTGAGTTTTAAAGACTTGCACCGTCAATCGAAGTGTTGTTGTTTTTGTGGTTTTTGTTGCATTCCCTTTAGTTATTTGTATTTGTTTTCATTCATTTCTTTTTTAATTATTTACCAACACATACAAATGCAAATACAATTATCTATCATTTGGAATTGTGTATGGGTGGGGGTCTAAGCTTGTCGACTGGAGACACCCCTAATTACATTTACAAAAAAACAATTACAGTTACACGAACAACAACAGTTAAGTAAGGACATGGCATACATGTATCGAGCTAGTAATACTGGGAACTAAAATTATAATTATTTATAAAAACACACGGATTATTCTAGCTGCCTGCAAATATTGGTTATTTAACCCTAACCCCATAGGCTTTCGCACTATAAAGCATACCAAACTTTAACCAAAGTTTGTATTAGTACTGAACCTAACAGTACCAAACCTGCCGAACTCCAACTTGTTAACATTTGATTGACTTCGTACAGATGGGTCTATCTATGCGTTCAGGAGGGCTGGACACACAGGGTGTACACATATCACATTTACAGTTGACGACAGGGATGTAGTCGAGTCCATCACAAGTCCCTGCAAGTCTCTGTAAGTCACTGCAAGTCCATCACAAGCCCTTTAGTTCCAATTTAAATCACAAGCTATTCAAATCAGCTTTGACAAAGGCATTCCTTTGTCATTGTTCATCCAGTTACTTGTTACTGCCTTTATGAAGGGACTTGTGACTGGCTTCACGAAAGGACTTGTGAAAGGACTTGCAGGGACTCGACTACAACCCTGCTTGACGAGGAATTGATTTAGCTGTGACCAGCCTGAGCTCACCCACAAATAAATGCCTATAGGTGCATTCCCCCAAAAATCCATTTTTTTGGGTACAAGTCTCATGCCTTTCTGCCCTAAACCTCGCATAATTCAACAGGGTCTCCCTGGGCCTTTTGTACTGAACCAAACAAAGTCCAACAACAACTTGCTAATGTTTGGTACCAAATCTAGCAAAACCTGCAGTTGGAGTTTAATGAGCTTGATGTAGTTATAGAGTTAATTGGGTTTTGAATAATGATAAAATTATATATATCTTTAAGAGAAGGATTGAGAGAATTCCACAGCTTTGGCTCTTCGCTAAGGTGGTTCAAGCGTAGGTCTGATAAAAGTCTTGGTGACGTCTAGTGAAGTGGTGGTGATATCCTGATTCTTACAAAACACAAAACAGATAGGCCTAATGTTACGGCAGGTTATCATTGGAAAGCTGATTGCATATAGAAGGTCCTCAGTGAACCGTAGTCGGTAAATATCATTGACCTTTAATGTTTTGTGTTTATAAAATATTGGATTGCTGTGAGCTCGCTAATTAGCATGATTAATTATCCACAGAGATTTTTTTGAATGGTGGAAATTATATTTATATTTCGTATTTCACAATTCACCCATGCTAAAATATCATAGCTAATATAAGGTAGAATTAAGGCAATATAAATAGTGAATAATACACTCTTCAGGAAAAGGGCTTTTGGGGAGGCCGAGTGAAAACAAATGCTTTTTTTCTTACTTTTGAAACTTCGGACAGGTCAGTTAAACGATATTTACTATAAATTCACACATTCATGATAATTCAAGCAATTACCTATTGTGTATCCTACCTTTAATAAGTCCAACACGGTTTTTTTCACAGCTATGACTGGTGGTGTCATCAGTATTTCCAAAGGGCGGGGATTCCTGTGGTCCCATACTACCCTATCCTGGGCAATGCCATTGAATGGTTCAAGGTTAGTTGAGCCAGTCCGTTACACGACCGAAAAGTACACTTTGAAATGCACAATACAATGCACTTTGAAAGAACATAAAACAAGAAAGAGAAGAAAAAAACTAGACATTTGTTTTTGTGACCTCCAGGCTATAGGGTGCAGGTCCTGTTGTTTTGGAGAAAAAGATATGTGGAAATGATATGTTAATTTAACAACAGTTTAACAAAGACATCTGGATTGTCAGTATAATTTAGCCTTGATCAACAATGATAATTTATTCAACAGTAACATGTAAAGTAATTAGGATTTAATTATTGAGCTATTTTATGACCAGGGACCTCGATTATTGGGGGTAAACTGCTCACGGCAGCAATGCGCAACAGTCGCAGGGAGGTTTTGATCTTGTTAAAACAAAACACTAGCTGCGACTGGAGTAGGCCGGGGGCATCTTGTCGAAGCCTAGTCGTGGGACAAGTCTCAGGTGGTCCTTCATTTTCTTTGCAGATCATTAGGATTCTCCTGTCTCGTACAAAAGTCGCACGACTTTCCACGACTACTGGCGCGACTGGTTGTGCCAATAGACCTGATTGTACGACTAGTTGCAGAGCTTATGCTAGGTTCCCACCATAAAGATTCGCGCCACGAATGAAATCGCGGTCTTAATCTTATCAGCCTCTTGAGGTCAGTCGTGGCAATCGTGTGGATCGTAGAAGATTTTTTTGGAACGTATTGGAACGTATCGGAACGTATCGGGACGTATCGAAACGTTCCAGATCGTCCCAAATCGGGGACCCCGATCGTGCTGATCGTGTCAGATCAGGACCCAATCGGGACCCAATCGTGGACTCAATCGGGACAATCCTATCGTAACGTATCTGATCGTATCTGAACGGGAGGCCAGATCGTGACAGATCGTGTCACCTGAATTTGACCAATCGTGACTATATCGCATGATCGCATCCAAGCGCACCAAATCGTACCAGAACGTATCGACTCGCATAGACTCGTATCCAAACCGTGAAATTTCAGAAAAGAAAACACAAATTCCACGATCAGCTACGAACGGCCAATCGTGGCGTTCGTAACGGATCGCACGACAGGGGGAACCCAGCATCAGCAACAAGTCTTCTACGGGTTGCACGGTTTTACAATGTGACTGATAGACTCAAATCGCAGGAAATATCCACGACTACAGACAACCGGCTCTATAGTCGCACAACTGAACTAGACGCAAGAAATCGCCTCCTAGTCCTAAAACCAACCTCTTAAGGCCCAGTCACACCGGATCGTACGATTTCTGGATCGTGCGATTGGTGCGATTTGGCAGAGATACGACCAATAGCCGATGTTTGCGACGATCTCCGCATAGCGGTCGTATGCTGTGATTGCTCTTAGGACTGGTATGTACGATTGGTGGCACGCTTGGTCGTGCGATCACAAGCAATTGGAGAAGATTGATCGCAAAATCAGTCGTAGGTAATTGTGCGACTAGTCCCAGGCACCCACGATTGATCGTCCGAGCAATCGTGTATACCTGCGACCACTCGCACGATCAGTCGTGTATACCTACACCAGTTGAACGACTAATCGTGCGACTGTGGGACCCGCGACCATCCACAAATGGTGGTGCGAGCATGCACGATTGGTGGTACGACCATGTAAGACCTGTCTGCAACCTCTTACGATTTGGAATCGCAGGTCAGAAGTTTTGAACATGACCATCGACCTTGCTGCGACTGATTTTGCTGTTGCGATGACCCACGACCTCTGCGACCAGTCGCACGCTCTTTGTACGATTTGCCCGCGATTGCAACATTTTTCGGTCGCAGCTAGGTCGTAACCTGGTCGCAAGCCCGGTGTGACTGGGCCTTTATACAGCAATTAAACCATTCGCATGTCATCACAAGCTTTTCTTTCACAAACTTGAGAAAATACCGCCTTCTGTATTTTATACTTCGGTTGTGATCTGATTTGCTCAAATAAAATTCCTTTTCACATTTCAGAAAGGCAATAACGTTTTTGCTGAGGAATGCGTCAACAAATATGGAAAAGTAGTCGGGTAAGATTATTGTTTATTATTAATATTGCATGGATAAATGGAAAGAATATACAACTCTTTTCGTATTTGTAGGCCTGTCATGAAATGGAAGTTGAACGAGAGTGACCACAGATTGGGAGATGGGTACTTGTATTTACTGTAGGTGTAATTGAACCACAACAATTATATTTTCAGGGTGACTTTTTTGCACTTGTTATCAGCGTTATTTTGATATGGCCTTGCTTAAAAACAAAGACATTACAATTTCTATGGAATTCAAATGCCTACAAGATAATGTGGAGGGAAAAAAGGTATGTGAATACGTTCTAAAAATTGTCAACAAAATGAGGCATAGGCCTATAAACAACTTAATTTTCTTTTCTTCCTTTGTAGAGTATACAGATTCCATTCCCCAATTCTCTATGTGTCGGATATGGACATCGTGAAAAATGTTTTGGTGACGGATTTCCACAAGTTCCCAAACCACTGGGTAAGGTCATGGAGCTATAAAGTTGAACTTATGAACTGAATATCATTCAAATATTCCAACCACTTGCAAACCATGCACATAGGCCTAGGCTATATCAAAGTGCAGCCATATCCATCAGGTAAGAAATCTCAAGGTCAAACTGCTTTAGAGTCTGTGGTCACAGAAACACAGCACTCCAGGATTAATCTAGCTCTCAAAATATACTGTGGTTGTTTATACACTAAATACAAAAAGACTGTAGGCATCCAGCAGGCAAAATGATTGTGCTAGATATATCCTGTAATTTCAAAATATATTTTTATTTACAAAAACTGCCCATCGCTAGTTAAAAACGAACGCCGTTTGTCTTGCTTTTCTCAACATCCATGATTGTAAAACTTCAGACAGGTCATTTAAACGATATTTACAAAACAAAAACAACCCCCAAATCCACCCATTCATATCCATATCCTACCTTTAAGCTTGCCTAGCAAATGCTTAGGTCTGAACAATAGCACTACGTAAATGCCTAATGAAAAGCTGAGATTTTACGTACGTTAATTTTTAAGCAGTTGCTAATCTAAGAAGCATTTGCCTGCAAGAAACAAGCTTTTGCTTCGAAGCTTTTGCTTGCTAGCAATTTCTTATTTTTATGTAACCCTATAGAAAAAGCAATTGCTAGTTCTATTACAGAAAATACTCACCTGCGATACCTACAAATGCATTTTCAATGCGCATGCGCAAGCAAAGAAGATTTAGTCACCACGCACGCCCGGACTGCATGTCCCAGAATCCCAAAATTCACCCCTTTTTCTAGCGTTGGGCATTACAATATATCGGACTCATATTTCCGACAGTTCCGCAAACACAATGTCAGAGCCTACTGTCACCAGAAAACTAAAGATCAAATGTAGATCGTTTAGAGTTTTTCCACTGAAGCCTTTGGAGTTCGAAATCTATACGTCTAGCTTAATGCCGTCTCTGTTTGCAAGAAAACCCGTGTGCTATCCGTTTCAACTGGTCTGTTTATGGAAAGCTTTTTCGTGGCAGGACAGCACTAGCGCTTCGTTACCCGCACAGCTGTTCTGCACTTATACTGACGCTATTACTACTCCTATTATTAGTAGGCCTACTTCAACTTCGGCGGTAATTCTGTACCTGTCGTACATCCATCCCACTATTTTTTCCACCACCGGTGAATGTACGTGAGTTCTAGCTCTTGCGGGTTATCATCAGAGAGTGTATTTTCAAGGTATAACCGCCCGATCCCCGCAACTCAGCAACTATCGGAATTTTCCCGCCATTACCAGGGAGCCGCAGAGCCATCACGCCCAGACTATCATCCACCGGCCTGGGCCCAATTTCATAGCGCTGCTAAGCACACGATTTTCTGCTAACCGAGCCTCCGTCTATTTCATGGGGACCGTAAGCAGTAAGCGCAGCAAAAGGCACGCTTAACCTAGCGGGAAAATTTGCTTAAATCAGTGACGTAACAGTAGAATTTCCATGCGCGCGCAAACGTTAGCACAAAAACGCCGTGAAATAGCGCTTAAGGTTAGCAAATTTTTCTGCTAAAGTTAGCACGAAAATTTGCTTACCGTTAAGCAGCTCTATGAAATTGGGCCCTGGCCGTATAATGATCCTCGCCAATTCCAATCGTTCCATCAGCCTGCGGATCCCCACAACCAGGGGATTCATTTTCCACGTGTGACATCTCCCAGAATTTATTCCACAATGTATCCACCTAGTTACCCCGTCCACCGCGAGGCCATGGGCGGCCATTTCTCCCCGTTCTTCGGCGCACTAGGACCATTACGGGGCCGCGAATGCTAAACATTTTCACACTCTCCGCGTCGTTCCCATGCGACAGCCATTCTTCTGCTCGACATCATTGCTCTCGTTATGACAGGGACAACGTTCCAGTTGGGATCTCTCACTCTCACCGTTATTATTATCTCGCGATTCGTCACGCAACCTGTTCCCGAATTCAACAGCGTTCCACATCATCTCCTTTTCGGAGCCGTAGCCGCTCCATCTCCCCTACCAAAGGCTACGCTCATTCTGGATCATACTTCGATCTCCAGTGATTCGGACCAAGGTTTTACAGACCACACTTCCATGTCACACCGAGGGAACCTTGTAATGCCTATAGTGAGTAGTATTTTACAATTTCCCTCTCCCTCGCCAAAGGAATCATATCGCGCATCCTTCCGTACGGAACCCGTCAGACCTGTCCCAGGAAAACATAGTCTCTGTAGACAAGCTTCTGCTCAGATATTTTGGAAGATGTTTTTACCAATGTCCAGAAAAAGAATTCAAGCAGAGTTCCCAGACAGGAATCGTTGCTGTTCAAGCCCAATACAGATGACACCAACCGCTTCTTTACAGTCCCCATGATTTCCTTCGAAGTTGAGGACAAACGACGTTCAGAAAACGTTACCAAGAAAACCATCTTTCCTGATAAACGCACTAGGGATTTAAATAAATCTCTGGAAAGAATCGATCATCTCATGCGCCATGGAGCCAAGGTGTCGAGTTTCTCTATCTTACTTTCGGACGTACTGGCACGTGTCTCTGAGGATCCATCATTAATTGACCAGGATCTTCTTCCAGTCTTCTTCAAATTCATGGATGACTGTCTAGGCTCTTGCCTACGAGAGTTTGCTGCTGGGGCAGCCATGACTTCTTCACTGCACCGATCACTCTTACTTGTTCTGGCCTTCCCATGGATCCAGAGAGCGTGTTGAAGGTCTACCTCTAATCTTATTGGCAACGACCTATTTGATAATAAATTTAACGAGGTCTTAATGAAAGAAGCCAAACGCCTAAAACCTGATGACAGAATAGTCCTTCCTCGCCAGTCCTCACATAAGCCATCATCTTGGTCTACACTGACAGCTGGAAAAGACAATAGGAACAATCAAGGTTCTTTTCGTCGCTCCTACACCACATGTTTTTGTCGCCCCAATGTCTCTTTCAGCCAGGGTTCCACTAAATCCAGCTTCCGGCGTCAAGCCTTCACCTCTACCAAGACAGCACCCGCTAAACCGACATACTCGTTCAAGTCACAAGGATCAAGAGGATTCAAACGACAGTGACTGCAGAGTTCATCCAATTCAAATTCCACCGGCTCCGGGACCGGCGGGGGTCGTACTTTGGAATTCTCTTACAAATGGACTCACAACCACAGACCGTTGGGTTCTTCAGACAGTCTCTCTGGGCTATTGCCTAGAACTTACCACTTCGCCCCCTCAGTCTCACTTGTTTCCTCACTAACCCACACTGGTCCCCCTCGACAGCGCTCGCCAGACTTCCCTGAAAAAAAGACATTTGATCGCTAAAAGAAAAGAAAGCCATAGTTCCTCTTCTTTGAAATTCAACCAGGGGATTCACCTCAACACTCTTCCTGGCTCTAAAGAAATCTAACGATTGGCGACCAATCATCAACCTTTGGCCCCTCAACATCTTTATACGACCGAAGCACTTTCGGATGGAAACTTTGGCCACTGTCTTACAATCCCCTCCTCGGGGTTGGTGGGCAACATCCCTAGATTTGAAAGATGCGTATCTCCATGTACCCATTCATGTCAACCATCAAAGGTTTCTACAGTTCATCTACCAGAACATAACCTACCAGTTCCATTGTCTCCCCTTTGGTTTCTCCACGGCACCCCCCGTATTCACCAGAATCACCAAGGTAATAGCGGCAGCCCTGCGTCGTCGGCATATACGTCTTAATATCTACCTAGACGATTGGCTCATCGTGGGCCCGATTCAGGAAGCGGCCCTTCTAGCCTTATCCAAGACTGTCTAACTCACACTGGAGCTGTGATTCTTAATCAACACCGAAAAATCTTCCCTAGTCCTTTCACTGATTCCAATGTTCCTCTGTGCCTCTCTCGACATGATTGCAGGCATAGCCACACCTTTCATCGAACGTTGTGTAGCTCTGAAAGAGTGTGTCCATCTGTTCCTGTCATCGGTGACACTTCCAGCTCGGAACCTGGCTTCGTCTCCTGGGCTTTATGGAAAGCTCAGTGGACCTTGTGCCTTAGTGCAGATTGCACATGCGCCTGCACTTCAACTTCATCTACTTTACCATTATCGCCCACGGAAGGATGCCAATACCGAACCCGTTCTGATGAATCTGTTGATTCAGTCCCATCTCAAATGGTGGCTCTCGCCTCAGAATCTTCTTTGCGGTTCACCATTTCCACGGCCCTTCCCAGCACTAACTCTGACCACAGATGCATCAAACTCGGGCTGGGGCGCTCACCTGGGCGATGTCTCCCTAGCGTGAACTTGGACCCCATCAGAACAACTCCTACGCATCAATCATATGGAGCTTCTAGCAGTTCTCAAGGCCCCTTTAGTCTTTGCAGACGAGAGTTGCAAACCATTTTACACTGGTCAGAACAGACAGCCTAACAGTAGTGTCCTACTTTAACCGTCAAGGAGGCACTCATTCTCCGTCCCTGTGCATGCTGACGTGGACACTTGGTGCATCCTTCACCAGATTTCTGTTCAAGCAAGCCACCTGTCTGGCAAAGACAACATCATTGCAGATGCACTATCTCGGGGTCGTGCGATTCCCACAGAGTGGTCTTTCCATCGCCCAACAGTCCAACAAGTTTCCAATACTCTGGAAACCCCAGTTACAACCAATTACCAACAACCAGTTACCAACCTTCTGCTCCCGCCATGCCCACCCTCAGTCTTGGGCGACAGATGCACTCAGCATCAGCTGGTCGGGAATCCTGGGTTATGCCTTCGCTCCAATCCCCCTTCTACCTCGTGTCCTAGAGAAGATCAGTCAGGAGAGATGCAAGATAATTCTGATCGTTACTTTTTGGCCCAGACAGGCAAGGTTTCCTCGATTCCTGGACCTCCTAATCCAACCACCAGTGTGTTTCCGAAACGTCTAGACCTCCTGTCACAACCTGTCTCTAAGATCTTCAGATCCAGACAGTATTTATCTCTCTGCCTGGATGCTATCGGTGTCCTTTTGAACCGCAGGATTTTCAGAAGTCGCTGCAGCCCTGGCAGCAAAGAGTAGACTGGCTTTAACTAGAAGAACTTACGACAATCGTTTACAGCATTATGTCAAATGGTGTTCCAAGGAAGGTAGATCCCATGTCTGCATCTTTAAAAAGCATTGGGGGTGTCTTTGTCCATTTGTATAATTCTGGTCTTCAGATTGCAACAATCCGAGGCTACAGATCGGCTATGGCCGGGTCATCCATAGAGGCTTTCAGGATGGTTCGAACCTGTCTAACAATCCTCGATTTCCCATTTCATTAAGGGTATGTTCGTCGAGAGACCCCCAATAAAGAAACTGATCCCATCCTTTGACCTTGATGATGTTATTCACAAGCTGGCTAAAGCCCCCTTTGAACCTGCCGGGTCTTCTACTCTTCATAGACCGACAGTTAAAACAGCCTTTCTGTTGGCTTCCTCTACAGCACGTAGAAGTGAACTCCATGCCCTATCCACAGCGGCAGGCCACTTTCGCTGGGAACCAGGAGACGTACGACTTATTTCAGAGATAGGCTTTCTAACCAAGAACCAATCTCAAAATTTTCTTCCGGATATCTTTGTTTCTAGTTTCTAGATGACAAATTATGGTGCCCTGTCAGAATATTGAAATTCTACATTTCTGAAATGGTACCAGGAGAGCCGCTTACATTGCGCATCACAACCCAGGTTCATTACCAGCGCCACATATGTGTATCACATCTACCCCAGGCTGAAGCACAACTGGTTCTACAAGCACCGCAGGTGCCAGGAAAGCCGTTTATGTTGCGTTGCCCAACTCAGGCTCATTTGGGTTCTGGGACATCCGGTGTGGGCGTGCGTGTTGACGCAATCTTCTTTTGTTATTGTCAGCGGAATTGCTTGCGCATGCACATTGAAAATGCATTTGTAGGTATCGGAGGTGAGTACTTTTTAATAGAATAGAAAATTCCTTCGGATTTATATGTATTCGGCCCACTGTCTAGTACAGCTGTTCTTAATCTTGTTGGCCCCACGACCCTATCAGACATTCTTGGTCAGTACCGTGACCCCTAAAACTAAAAATTGAAGAAAAAAAACGGCCTGGTTTATGCAAAATCACGGTTTATTTATGACCCCCTGGAAAACCCCAAACGACCGGCCCATGGGGGTCACAACCGCCAGGTTAAGAACCGCTGGTCTAGTAGATATCCAACTGAATGTTATGAGATAAAAGCAGTTTTTTGTTTCATTCGTAACGATCTGTATTCAATCTGTAGCTGAATTTACTAGGCCTACTGTACAATGCTGCAGTGTCATTTTTCTCGTTTGACCCATAACAGGACATTCCTGCCGCCGGTTTCCCATTGAATGGTACTTTGCTTTACATGAAAGGCCAACGATGGAGAGACGTCCGTGCCATCATCACACCAGCATTCACGACAAGCAAGCTCAAGCAGGTGAGCATTATAAGTCGAGGAGATGTCCTCGATTATCTTGCCTAAAAAATTAGTTTCGTGTACGGCACAGCTCTTAGAAGAAAAAAGTACTGATTTTTATAAATTAAGATGTGGGGAATTCAAATTTACTTGTTGGAGTTTTCACAAACCTGCAGATGGTGATATTTTTAATTCAGGTGTACTATTCATAGTTAATGATGTTGAATAAATTACTTGACAAAGTTATTTTAAAAGCATTTTAACACCACTTAAAATTGTAGTTGCAAACTTCTCAATGTTCTTGGCTCTGGCCTTTTAAAAGTAAACTACCCAAGATACATTTTGAAGGGAGAACTTTTTAACCAACTTTTTGTTTAGTGTTTAGCATAATTATAAACTTTCCTGAAAGTTCAAGATGGTATTTTTGAGTCAACGCAAATTAAAGGTGGAAGACTGAACCGGTTTTAACTGTTATATCAGTGGAAATGTGTGACTAGTTTGAACTGGTGCCACACGTATTAGTTTTTACTGGTGTATATAACTTGATGAACTGGTTTTGAATGTCGATGCCAACGATCAATATTCCACAATATTACACACAAGAAGTACATCTCTATGTTATGTATGTATGTCGTCTTAAAACTTTATAGATACCCTGTCCTAAAACTACAAACTAGGACTAATTTCACGGAGCTGCAAATTCTTACCAGCCAATATTACATGTGTTTTACATGCTGAGCAAAAGAAACAGCTGAATATTAATCACAAACAATAAACATCACGTGAAAATTTGGTCTGTAACCCTGTTTTTTGCCAAGGACGAATTTTCATGGTAAGCAGATGTTTGTGCTTAGCAGCTTCGTGAAATTGGCCCCAGGTTTAAACTGTATTGTCTCGACTTAACGATTACCAGTATAGGTAACTGGTTTGTTCATCTGGTTTTAATCTGTACCTGTTGCCCCTATAAGAATGAGCATGTTTTGTTTATAAACTGGTTAACTGGTTTTTTTATTAAAACAAATTAAGTTGAACAATTCGATGTTCTGATGACGGCAAACTTTGGTTATACATCTGCGCTACAACCTTTCATCCTAAACTGGTTCCCATGGCATAATAAATCAGTACAGATATTACCAGCTGATACCAGTTGAATCCACGTTTATAAATAGGCCTACTAACAGTTCAAACCTGTTGAAACCAGTTGACTTGTGAACTGGTTTCAACTGGAATTTCTTACCGGGGATGATTCAATCTACCAGCAGCAGCTTAATACAGGGAAAATAACGGTATGATATAATATTTGGCGACTTTTTTTGTTCAACCAGTTCGCGATGGGACTATTTTTAACGAAACTCAATCTGAGGCGGATTTTATAGGCCGATGGTACTTGGAAGCACACCCACGCATTCCCGGCCTTGCTCGTGGCGTGTTTATGCAACGTCCGTTTTGAATCTGGAAAAAAACTTTGCGTGTGTATATACGTCTTCCGGTGCGAACTGGTTAAAAGAGATGACCCATTTGTCCCTCCATTGTCGTCCAATGAAAATGTTTGACAAAAAGGAAACTTTGGGCTGTTGTAAATACTCATCTTAAAATTCCCGTCTGAATACAAATTAGTAGGTTTGATCGTCTGAGGTATACATCGTTTCACTTTGAAATGCATCAGACTGATTTATTTCCCTCCCATTCTTCACTCACTCAGATGGTGGAAATTTTCAGTGATTGTTGTGGTCCTCTGCTGGACAACATGAAAAAGTCGCACGCTGAAAACATACCCTTCAACACAAAAAAGTAGGTATTTTCTCCCAGATTCTGCAGACAAAAACTTGATGTGATTTTGCATTCAAAGCGGACTAGGCCAGTAGCAGGTTGTGATTTCAACAAAAGATTTCCAAATTCACAGCTAAATGCTCCAAATTCAAGTTCACATCTTCAGTCAAACTTCACGTCATAGGTTAAGTCGTTAAGAATCTAAATTCACCACTGGAATCACATCCTGCAGCCCTAGTTGTAAAAAAAGTATACCATGAATATAGCAAAAAGATGCCACCATTTCATGCAACATAACTTCACACCTACACTGGTTTGGTGTGAGCCCTTAATTGTTTTACTTATAAAATCTTACATCCTGACGCCATCTTTTTCCTTATATCATCTCAATGAAGGTCAATCGTTGAAATAAAATAGTGAAAACACATCTGGGACTAATAAACATTTCCAGTTTTAGATCTGCATGGACTTTGTACACAACCAAAGAAGTGGCGGCAGGATACTACTTTTTTATATATTTTTTATACTTTTTTTCTTCTTCTGTATTCCAAGAAATTATCTGGGCTTCTTCATCCAAACCATCATGGCTCTTATTTATGGCCTGGATGTCCAGTCTCAGGCCAATCTTGATCATCCGTTTGTGAGCAAGGTGGAGAAAGCATTCCAACCAAACCTACTCTCGTTGATACCAAGTAAGCATGATTATAGTTTTTCTTTCAAGAACCAGACTCGTATAGTTGTGCAGCTGGAGAGCTGGAGACATTTTGGGGGAATTGTGCCTTTGATGATACAAGCAATAAATTTGGCACAGTCGGATCAGTCCGAGTATGTCATGATGAGAAAGGTATTTGGCTGTAGGGCCATCGCAGATTCGTCCTTTGAGGAAATACAGGTACATGTAGAATATCATAAGCAATTATCAAAATGTTCAAAATGGCTGCCATTTTTTCATCGGACAAAAACTGTGATAACCCTATAGCCATTAGCCAATATCTTTCTCATGACATACTCTAACTGTGCCAAATTCCACGCTTGCTTTATCAAAGGCACAATACCATTTGCCGTACTGCCGGGGTTCCTGTACACGGTAAAATAAAGTTAGGTACAAAACAGTGGGTATAGGAGTTATTTTCCCCACATTGGTGAAAAGTTACTTCATTGGTGGTTACAAAAATCATGACCGAGAAAGAATTTACCCAAGAGGCAGTTGGTATTTGGACCAACATTGGGCCAAAATACCCACTTATTTGCCCAGTTTCCCATGATATTTCCCAGAGAGAATCCCAAAATGCCATGAGAAAATGTTTTCAAAAGCTTTAATACTTGATGTGAAGATAAAAACATTTGAGGGTTTGTATCGTCATGTTATCGTCGCCCTATATTCTGCCCTTTGTCCGAGTATCAGACATTGACATTTGAGCTCGCGTATAATGTTTGATATATCCAAACATTGGCTTTATTCACGAGTCGGCCATGATATTGAATTGAATGTGAGGTAAAATTATCAATTTTAGAACATGGGTCATTCTATAAATCAGGAGTCCAATAGTAATTTTTTTTTATTTTTATTTTTTTATTTAAAGGGGACTTAAAAAGTTTTTTGTTTTCGATTTTCGATGTGTTTTTGTGGCAGAGTATAGATTAAATAATAAATAGAAAACAAATTGGGTAAATTAGGTAAGAAATACGTTTTTTAGAGTCATTTTCTTTCTGCGCCTGCCCAGCCAGAAATCTGAAAAGTCTGTATGTAAACATATGACGTCATTCTGAGAGACGGTGACACTGCATACATATGTATGCAGTGCCACCGTCTCCCAGAATGACGTCATATGTTAACATACAGACGGAGATTTGAAGTCGCTCTTTTCAGATTTCTGGCTGTGCCTGTGCAGAAAGAAAATGCCTCTAAAAAACGTATTTCTTACTTAGTTTACCCAAATTGTTTTTTTATTTATTATTTAATCTATACTCTGCCACAAAAACACAAAAAGAACACACACAAAACCTTTGAGTTCCCCTTTAACTAGGAAATGTATTAATGTGAATGATACTTTATGTGTAACAAAGTTCAAAGGTTGCATTAATAAAACCTCAATTTTTTATCTTGATTCCAATTACATGTAGTTCTTGTTTTGGTAAAAAATAAGCCGAAAATTATCATATTTTTGGCTAAAAGTAGTCTCAAAATATTTACATTTGTGCCTCTATAAAAAGATAAACTGTGCTTTTCTAGGTCAAAATAATGGATGTACTAACTCAATTTCAACATGAGATTCAATTTGTATAGAAATAAATTTGTGAAGATGTGATATGGTGCTTCCCAAGTGTGGTTTTGGAAAGAACCAGAGGGAACTCAATGTTTCGGACAGTATGCTCTGCCCGTCGTCAGGAGACTGAGAGATTCATATAACAAAATTAATTGTGTCCCTCGCCAATTATTGTTTTCGCTCTGTTTACAGTCATCTTCCCAATATTGGGGCCACTCTTCGAAAAGATGGGGTCCAACATTTTCCCAAAGGATACGATTGACTTCTTCAAGAAAATAATTGAGGATTCTTTTAAAGGAGGAGTCCAAATACGACAGCGACGTGAGGGCACCAAAAGGGTATGTGAACCAGGGATCGCTCGATAGGCCGAAGGTTCGATAGTCTGAAGATTTGATGTCCGAAGGTTCGTTAGTCTGAAAGTTCGTTAGTCTGAAAGTTTGTTAGTCCAAAGGGTTCGATGGTCCGAAGGGTGCGGTGGTCCGAAGGGTGCGGTGGTCCAAAGGGTGCGGTGGTCCGAAGGGTGCGGTGGTCCAAAGGGTCCGGTGGTCCGAAGGGTCCGGTGGTCCGAAGGGTCCGGTGGTCCGAAGGGTCCGGTGGTCCGAAGGGTCCGGTGGTCCGAAGGGTCCGGTGGTCCGAAGGGTCCGGTGGTCCGAAGGGTCCGGTGGTCCGAAGGGTCCGATGGTCCGAAGGGTCCGATGGGTCCGAAGGGTCCGATGGTCCGAAGGGTCCGAAGGGTCCGAAGGGTCAGATGGTCCGATGGGTCCGATGGGTCCGAAGGGTCTGATGGGTCCCATGGTCCGAAGGGTCCGAAGGGTCCGATGGTCCGAAGGGTCCGATGGTCCGAATGGTCCGAAGGGTATGATGGTCCGAAGGGTCCGATGGTCCGATGGTCCGATGGTCCGATGGTCCGAAGGGTCCGATGGTCCGAAGGGTCCGATGGTCCGAAGGGTCCGATGGTCCGAAGGGTCCGATGGTCCGATGGTCCGATGGTCCGAATGGTCCGAAGGGTCCGAAGGGTCCGATGGTCAGAAGGGTTCGATGGTCCGAAGGGTTCGATGGTCCGAAGGGTTCGATGGTCCGATGGTCCGAAGGGTTCGATGGTCCGAAGGGTCCGAAGGGTCCGATGGTCCGAAGGGTTCGATTATCATATGGGTCCCATGGTCCGAAGGGTCCGAAGGGTCCGATGGTCCGAAGGGTCCGATGGTCCGAAGGGTCCGAAGGGTCCGAAGGGTCCGAAGGGTCCGATGGTCCGAAGGGTCCGATGGTCCGAAGGGTCCGATGGTCCGAAGGGTTCGATGGTCCGAAGGGTTCGATGGTCCGAAGGGTTCGATGGTCCGAAGGGTTCGATGGTCCGAAGGGTTCGATGGTCCGAAGGGTTCGATGGTCCGAAGGGTTCGATGGTCCGAAGGGTTCGATGGTCCGAAGGGTTCGATGGTCCGAAGGGTCCGATGGTCCGAAGGGTTCGATGGTCCGAAGGGTCCGATGGTCCGAAGGGTCCGATGGTCCGAAGGGTCCGATGGTCCGATGGTCCGAAGGGTCCGATGGTCCGAAGGGTCCGAAGGGTCCGAAGGGTCCGAAGGGTCCGAAGGGTCCGAAGGGTCCGATGGGTTCGATGGGTCCGATGGGTTCGATGGTCCGAAGGGTTCGATGGTCCGAAGGGTTCGATGGTCCGAAGGGTTCGATGGTCCGAAGGGTTCGATGGTCCGAAGGGTTCGATGGTCCGAAGGGTTCGATGGTCCGAAGGGTTCGATGGTCCGAAGGGTTCGATGGTCCGAAGGGTTCGATGGTCCGAAGGGTTCGATGGTCCGAAGGGTTCGATGGTCCGAAGGGTTCGATGGTCCGAAGGGTTCGAAGGGTCCGATGGTCCGAAGGGTTCGATGGTCCGAAGGGTTCGATGGTCCGAAGGGTTCGATGGTCCGATGGTCCGAAGGGTTCGATGGTCCGAAGGGTTTGATGGTCCGAAGGGTTCGATGGTCCGAAGGGTTCGATGGTCCGAAGGGTTCGATGGTCCGAAGGGTTCGATGGTCCGAAGGGTTCGATGGTCCGAAGGCCCGAAGGGTTCGATGGTCCGAAGGGTTCGATGGTCCGAAGGGTTCGATGGTCCGAAGGGTTCGATGGTCCGAAGGGTTCGATGGTCCGAAGGGTTCGATGGTCCGAAGGGTTCGATGGTCCGAAGGGTTCGATGGTCCGAAGGGTTCGATGGTCAGAAGGGTTCGATGGTCAGAAGGGTTCGATGGTCAGAAGGGTTCGATGGTCAGAAGGGTTCGATGGTCAGAAGGGTTCGATATTCTGAAAATAGAATAAGGTTAAATATTCTGAAGGTTTGATAGTCTGAATCGACGTTAAGGTACAGTAGTCCGAACCGACAGTGAGGTTCGATAGTCCCAATTCAACTACTGTTTCCTCTAGCGGTAAGAACAAACATGAAACAGCCATAACATTGGTAGTTGTGATACGTACGGTAAAATCGATCTCAGAACACGTCTTTAATAGCCAAGATCGATCTTGGAACGGGGATTTCTTCAAAGTCCTAAGACGAGTCGGAAGATAAGACAAGTTTCGTGAAATCAGTGATGTATATTGTTTGTGATTGTTATTCAGCTGTTTTTTGCTCAGCATAAGAAGCACAAAAGACTTTTGGCTGGTAACCTGTAAATTGTATTGGGCAAGACTTTTGTGCTAAGCAAACTGTTTAGCTCCATGAAATCGGCCCCAGGTCATGAGCTAAAATCCAATGTGATTGTTATGCTAAGCTGACCACAGCTAAATACCAACCACAAACAATATACACCATGTGGAGTTGTGGCTGGTAAGCTGGTTTTGCTAAGAAAGATTTGTTTGTGTTTAATAAATGTTTGTGTGTATAAGCAGCTCTATGAAATTGGTCCCTGGTTTGAAAATCAAAAACAATTTAGGTTTTCTGCGTGTTCAACATAGGTATTCTCGATCAAGAAAAACATTCAAAGTCCTTTTTTAAATGTACATCTTCAGGCGATTTTGGTCGTGCCGCCAATTCGGTAAATCTTATTAGCTTTTATCAGGGCGTTTAGTTTCAATTCGAGACACTCCAATTCACTTGACTTTCAGATTTGGTTGGAAATTTTAATGCAGTTCAAGTGCATGGTTATTTTGTAAAAAACGCATGAAGGCCGGTTCATACTTCACGCAAAAGCGAATGCAATGCGAATTTTCAAACAATTGAAGTTTCATTGTGGCGTTCCCCGTTGCCTTGACGAATGACATTTGCGTGAACTATGAGCCGGCCTTGACGCAGGGGTAGTTTGCGTACATAGAAAACGAAACTGAACGATTTAAGGCAGCATTTAAATGTTCGCGAAGCCAATTGACGTTGTTATTAAATTAGACGCTTATTTGCCGAAATTGCTTCTTTTTTTTTACAGTATGAAACCATGAATGAAATGTACCAGAAGTTCACAGAGTTTCCAGGAGACCCTCCGACTAAGGAAGAGGCCGGTGCATCAAAGAAACTTAGCTACAACGAGTTTCTCTGTGCGGTAAATGTTTAGTGAACTTTTGTCAGTCCGCTTCTTATTCGATACAAAGCCTTTTTCCAAGGTTATCGTAGCCTTGGTCAAGGCGCGTTTGTAGTTATCAGTCTGTCGTTATATCCGTCTAGAAATACACGCCACTCGCGCCCCGCATATGCTGCTAGCTCGCGGGCCCCGTGCAAAGATACAGCCCGAACAGTGACCTCATATACGGCCACTATTTATGCAAATCAACTGAAGCTACTTTTTTGCCTTGGATCAACCGTTTTTTAAATCTTATGTTTTTCCAAAATTTGGCACCACATTATTAGCGCATGACCTCGTATGCGAATACAGATAAGTATAGGCGGGGCTAAGATGTGGATTGTCCAATCACAATGCGGTTGAATCCCGACGTCATCAAATTTGATGCAGTTACTTATTTGCAGCATGACATTTAAGACAAAATGGCTGATATTCAGCCTCGTCTTTCGTCCGAAGGTCTTTCGTCCGAAGATCTGTCGTGTTGTTTGAATTCTGCAGCGAAAATATTATCCCTAAGATTTTAGACCCGAGCAGCATAAGGCCTTAGAATCCTTTCGTCGTGGTCACGATGTTTTTGTGAATTTGCCGACAGGTTATTGAAAATCCGTCATTTTTCAGGCTGCCCCATTTTGCTCGGAGCTCGCACGTACGGTACAGGTACTCAGCTCTTTTCAGCGTGTTTTGTCAGTTTATTATCGCCGCATAATCGGCATTATATATACCCAGGCATGCTGGTCTGTGCGTTATCGCCACATTGTATGGTCCAAGCATGGTCCAACGCTGTGGGGAGGGGGCATGTTTACGGCTGCAGAACCAACCTTTAAAATGATCGCAATATCGTAACGTATAGGGACAAGTGTCTTATAATCTCAATAACTCCTATAATTATTTTCTTGGCAAAATTCAGCTGGCAAGGCATTTAATTATCAGAGTTCCGCATTTTACCGAGGCACATTTTTCAGCTAGATTAGATGCGTGCGATATAATGTAGGGCCGATTTCGACACGTTTCAATAGAGTCGCGACGCGGTTGAAAACTCAAAACTAAGCAGCTAAACACAACTAGTTTTGACCATAACATTGTCAACATTCAAGCAAATACCCAGCAAAAAGAGCGAAAATAACTGCGACCCTCACCAATCAAGCAAGACAGTTCAAATCTTCATGTGTAATTCCTATACAAGCCTTCGTAAAAATCTCTCAACTTTCTCCGATAAAATATTATGTCAACGTTGGCAGTGTTCGTAAACACTTGCGAGATAGCTATGACCAATTTCACCGCTAGCTCAAATTATGCAGTTTCTACGCAACAATCGACCAATAAGAAAACGACTATAAAGGTCAGTTTATTATTAGCATAATGAGCACCGCCCCCAAAACCCCAACTTAATGATTGATCCAAGGCGTTCATATATCTAAAGTTAATTTGCATAAAATAGTGGCCACGTGAGGTCGTTGTTTGAGCTTCGATTACCACTGCGCTGTACGTATGGACGGGTAACGATGAACGCCTTGACCAAGGCTATAAGGTTATCGTGACTTAAGGGTGTAGGCTCAAGCTAGCCTTGAATGCAAGGCTGTTCTGTATGTGCAACGAGCAATCATCGCTGGCTATGCATAGCCTTGAACGCAAGGCTGTGCTGTATGCAACGTACATTCATCTCTTGCTGTGCTGTATGCAACGCAATCATCGCTGGCTGTGCATATCCTTGAATGCAAGGCTGTGCTATTTGCAACGAGCAATCATCGCTGGCTATGCATAGCCTTGAACGCAAGGCTGTGCTGTATGCAACGTACATTCATCGCTGGCTGTGCTGTATGCAACGCAATCATCGCTGGCTGTGCATATCCTTGAATGCAAGGCTGTGCTGTTTGCAACGAGCAATCATCGCTGGCTATATATGCATTGCCTTGAATGCAAAGCTGTGCTGTATGCAACGTGCAATCATCGCTGGGTATGCACAGCCTTGCATTCAAGACTATACGCGGGCCAAATCAAAATTTTATTTCTTTGGTATTTAGAGCATTTCTTTTTGTCATAAACTTGCTGGTTTGTAAATAAGGATGAAAACAGTGCATCGGAGGGCCAGCTTGTATAGAGCGTGTAGGTTGACCGAGATATTTTTACCAAATTTACAAAAAGTGAACGATATGTCAAATTAGGGGATAGGAAAATTAAAGTCTTGTTACGTCATATGTACGTCATTCCATAAAGCGTATACCTTGCAGTACCGGTATAAGCTTGGTTCCTTGACGTCCACACACGCCAGTGCCAGTGCCAGTGCATGCAGTACAGGGATTTCCAACAATGAGACAATAGCATTGCAACCTGTGTGTTCGGGTCAAACATGTTTTAGACAGCCATGCATGTTTTCATATAGGCCCCCTATTATAAAATTAATTTTGAATTTATCTTCCATATTTTTTTGGCCGTTTTATGGTTCAGATCTTCGCAAGTTTTATAGAAAACAAAATCAACCACACGTATAAATGGTCTTATAGCTGGCGGAAGTTTAATGATGACCTTTATGCGAGACCTACACAGTCTACTACTGTGAAATGAGGTCCTAGAAGTGCTCTATTGTGCATTGGAGCAAAGGAATCATTTTTCAAGATGGCGATGGGCCACAGGACGACGTGCAGGGGTGATAATCTTTGAATGGGAATTTCTCCCAAAAGTCATTTCTAAGATTTAGATTTCAATACAAATTTGCCGAGTCGGGGCGTGTTTTTATTTAGCCGATCATCAGCTACGCGCACGTCACGCACTGAACCGTCTAGTCTTTGCCAAAATCCACTGTATTCGACAGTGCGCCTGCTAACGACACGATTTATAGTCCAGCTACCTCGATCGCTCAGTGGTCTTTGCAAATTGCATCCAGCAGTCTTTTTCCTAGGAACCAATCAGCGATCGCAGAACTGAGATTATCAACACGTACTTTGTGATCCTTTGTGAACTAGCACTAATTACATATGCAACGCAGGCCAGCACAACCGCTGAATGGGTAGTCGTTGCGTGAAGACGCTATATATGCCTATTCGAATGGTCGAATTTGCATGAAAAGATCACGCCCATTTAAGAAGTTTGCAAAGACCACTGTGCGATCGAGGGAGCTGGGGCGCGATAATTTTTTTCTGAAGGTAGGTTAGTACATTAGGTAATCAGAACACAGTGTTGACGTCATCGATGATGTTAAAGTTGTCTGGGACAACCCTAACCCCTAACCATAGTCAGATCCCAGACAACTCTAACATCGATGACGTCAACACCATCTGTGTTCTGATTGGCTAATAAATGTACATTATGTACCAACCTACCTGCAGAAAAAAATATCGCAGCCTGGGCTGGCCTATAAATCGTGTCGTTATGCACTGTCAAATACAGTGTTCTTTAGCAAAGATTATGAACTGCTCAATAATAGCACCCACACACGCATCGTTCGAACGCACAGTTGGTGGAAATTTTTAAACATGCGTCTCTCAGACGCACCTTTGGAAATGGCATTTTATTTAATGACAGCATGCAAGAAGAAATAATTTCACAGGGAGTTTTAGTGTCATTAATATATTCACAGCGAGTAAGCTTTAAACAGTATTTTGGTTAGTTATTTTTGGTGGATAGCTGCAAAAAATATACTTCAGCTTTAAACAAAAATAATAATAATCAATGGGATTGGTTCTGATTGTCGACAGAATGTAATCTTACTGTCAGGCGGCAACGAGGCAACCTCTACTTTACTGGTGTGCGCCACCTATCAGCTCGCACTGAGTCCCGAAATACAAGACAAGATGATCGAAGAGATTGACAGGGTTGCACCGACACCCGACGACATCACCTACGAAACCATGGGCAAAATGACGTACTTGGAAATGGTGATAAAGGAGTGCTTCCGCATGTATCCACCAACGTTGCTGTGAGTATAGTCCCTTGCCATTTGCCAGTCACAAATCTCAATGCACTTACTTACTTGGCCGCGTTGAACTAAGCCTGCAACGGTTACACGGTTACACGGTTACACGGTTAACCGACCGTTCAAACGGTTACACTTTTCCTGGTTTTTTTCAAATAAAAGAAACCCCACCAATTGTCAACTTTGCGTGGGTTTCGTCGGAGCAGGTCACAAATAGTACAATTGAATAAATTTGGTATGGACATTTCTGATACCGTAGCTTATTCTAACATAATAGCCAGTCGGCCGATAAAATTTGATGCGATCGCAGAACTGCGATTATCAACACGTACTACGCGCACACACTAAATTCCTTGATAAAGCAGCGCTAATTAAATATGCAATGCAGGCCCATGCTCTATTTTATTAATTTTTTTAATTTGTTATTTATTTATTTATTATTATTATTATTATTTTTTTTTTTTTAAATGTTAGTTACGGTTAACCGTTAACCGTAACCGCAAAACAACGGTTACACGGTTAATTTAATAACCAAAAAACTGGCAGCCTTACGTCGAACACATAAGACTAACCTTCGATTAAAGGTAGTATATACACCATTTGCAGATATCGAAAATATTTACTACCGAATTATAAAGAAATATCTTACTCATTTGAAAGTAAATAATGATTCTAGGCATCCAGCAAAATGATTGCGCTAAATATCCTGTAATTATTCCGAAAAATATAATTTTATAAAAAAAAAATCGCGATCGCCGGACGGCGATCGCGATTTTTTTTTTATAAAATTATATTTTATTTTAAAAAAACAAAGATAACATAAGAATAACCGCCCAATGCCGGTTGAAAACAAACGCTGTTTTTCGTGCTTTTCTCGGGATCCATGATTGTAAAACTTCGGACAGGTCAGTTAAATGATATTTACTGTAAAATACAACCCCCCAAATCTACAGTTAAGGAGAAATGACGAAAAAATGGACATTCTTTGATTCGAATGGGCGAGGACGCTGCGCGTCCGAGTCCAATTAGAATCAAAGAATGTCCACCTTTTGAGTCGTTTCTCCGACTTAAACTACGTCCCTTTTAAACCCATTGGCAAAATTTAAAAGGAACAACAAGTGTCAATTCTTACTAATGCTTTAAAGTATGAGACGATTTAAGTCCATTGTTCAGTGGTGCAAGCTACTAAGGAATGTAAAAGCTTTATTGTCCTGTCTGGTCTCCGTGTTGCGTAACCAAATAATTGAATAAAGGTTGGGTCAAATGAGGGTGTTTAAAATGCCCAGTACATTCGACATCAAAGTCATTTGATGCCATACATTCTTGTGCGTCGGGTGTGTCTCTGGTAACTCCGCTAAAATGTCTTCCATTGATGATCCGTACATATTTTTGAGTAGGAATACGTTGGGAGATATGTTGTGTCACCTCAAGAACTGACTCGCCAATTTATTTTGATGGTGATTCAAACCAGTATTTTGGGACATATTCGATGAGGATTTATACTCCAATGAGGATTTATACTAAAGCGGCAGATTCAGAAGTGAAGAAACTTCCAACATTCGTGGCTGATTTGGACCCCTTGTAACAAATCAGGTAATGATGGAAAATAAGTAAGAAAAGGTAACAAGGACTTTTTATTCCCAACATTTGGCTTAGCTCTCGGCAGCTCATGTTGGCTTATTATTTTTAGCCCTTGGCTTGGTGTATCTTAGCGTCAGTAGTCATTATTCCGTGTCGAAGGTATACCATCCTTTTGTTAAACCCTGAACGGTTTCATTATCACAATCATGTCAGACCAGACTCGGAACAAAACAAATTTCTGTTGGTTTTTCGGTCGTTTTTGCTACACGGGTATACGACGAATGTAAAGTACATGTACGTGTTATTCTCAGACTGATGAAATAAGCAACACACCATAAACTTGTTTGAATGGAATTATGCCACAGCTCTATTTTTATTCTGAAACACAATATTGCCAGATACCATTGCTATGGGCAAACTGGCAAACAAATGAATTAGAGTGGGGCACACCGGACCCCCTGGGTTTACCAACCCAGCCATGAATAGGGCACACCAGGCCCACCATATAACCAGACCATGAAAATTAGGGCACACCAGACCCTGTCACAACCAGACCCTGATACCTAGGGCACACCAGACCCTGATAACGAGGGCACGCCCGACCCAGTTACATAATGGATGTGACACAATAACCATAACAAAATGGCAACACCAGGCCATACAAAATATCCAAGACGAAAAGGCATTTCAACACCGGTTAAGAAACTCATGAATGAAAATATCAAAATTGAACTAGTAAACCATCCAGGCACCGGATGTTCCCCCGCTTAACGCAAGGAGCTACGGGAGGAATGACCCCTGGTGAACTTCCAGGGAGCCATTACAGTGCCTGTCACAACAAATTGAAATTACTGTCATATTATGTACATTGTATGATGGCAATTAATATTAACTGGAATAGACTTATTGGCTGTTACGATAGCGCCATGAAAATCTTTTAACCTGTGTCTGTCAAATTCCCGACCAAAAATGCCTCATTGTACAAAAGAACATCCAAGTCAATCTTTGTTAGATAATTGGCATTAGAATTAATGTAGTTAACATTACAGTAGAATTATCCTCTGTCTAAACCAACAGAAGGAATAATATGGCTCTTGGTGAACATCCAGGAAACCAATGTGATTAAGTAGGACATAAAACGTAAATTTATTTCACAATGCAAAAACAGTCCGGTAAATAATTTGTCCCCATGTAAAGTTGCACGGAGGTGACGGGGTGGAGGTGGGCAATTTTACAGTTAATTGTTATTGTTGTGCTTTGCACAAAGGACTGTGACAAAGTGAGCTTAAACATTGCACACATTTTTCCACTAAAACTAGCTAGCAGACTAAGATGTCGCCCCATTGGCTGAAAGTTTGGTGTAACATAAGCTCTCATTGGTCCAAACCCTCTAATCTGATTGGCTAATTAACAACCTGCATATATAGTGTAATATCACTGTATCTTATTTAGAATCTTGTGTTTTTTACAAAAAGTAAAATGCAATTTTTGTCAAGAAATCCTAACAAAAATGTTGATATATATGCATGGCCAGAAAGCTGTTAAAGAGCTCTGTATAGCCATGAACAAGTTTCCCACCTAAGAAGCTGATGCTGTGCAGAATCATCAATTTCCCCCCAATTTCTAATGCCATTGGTACAAGAGAAGCCCTTACTTATGTACACCTCAGACCTTCATAGTGTACTGCTTCCGAATTATTGAATTTTTAGTAAGGCTACATTCACACAATAAACATACAGTGGGTTTCTATGTAATACAATGCAATGTCCTTTTGTAAAGTACCACACACACAAGCCTACATAATACTACCATCTGGTAATGCATATTCATTAGAAAGTTTGCCAACCCCGCAGCTGATTGGCTGCTCATGGTCAGCACAGGATCCTGTGTTGCCACAAAGTTTGCAATGGCATTTTGTGCAGTAATTCTTTCACATGGATACATAGGAATTCATGCATGCACAGTGTGTAAATAGCATAATTCTACAATGGGACTTTAACAGTGACGATCCAAACAAATTGTATGTACCGGGTATCACAGCTAATTTCTTATGGCGAACTTTATACAACGCAGTTAATTAATTTGATTTGTGATATATTTCAAGTGTGATTCTGTGACAATTTCCGAGGAGTTATTTTCACACATTAAATAAAATCACCAACAGAGAAATACTGAGAATAAAGCATTTGATCACTTAATGATAAAATGTCTTATTCTCAGACTGATGAAATAAGCAACACACCATAAACTTGTTTGAATGGAATTATGCCACAGCTCTATTTTTATTCTGAAACACAATATTGCCAGATACCATTGCTATGGGCAAACTGGCAAACAAATGAATTAGAGTGGGGCACACCGGACCCCCTGGGTTTACCAACCCAGCCATGAATAGGGCACACCAGGCCCACCATATAACCAGACCATGAAAATTAGGGCACACCAGACCCTGTCACAACCAGACCCTGATACCTAGGGCACACCAGACCCTGATAACGAGGGCACGCCCGACCCAGTTACATAATGGATGTGACACAATAACCATAACAAAATGGCAACACCAGGCCATACAAAATATCCAAGACGAAAAGGCATTTTAACACCGGTTAAGAAACTCTTGAATGAAAATATCAAAATTGAACTAGTAAACCATCCAGGCACCGGATGTTCCCCCGCTTAACGCAAGGAGCTACGGGAGGAATGACCCCTGGTGAACTTCCAGGGAGCCATTACAGTGCCTGTCACAACAAATTGAAATTACTGTCATATTATGTACATTGTATGATGGCAATTAATATTAACTGGAATAGACTTATTGGCTGTTACGATAGCGCCATGAAAATCTTTTAACCTGTGTCTGTCAAATTCCCGACCAAAAATGCCACACGCGCCATACGCGGCCCAAGGGAAAGACAAGCACCAGGATAAAAAACTACAGGAGGGGTGAAATGCCAACCACTAAGTTGGATACGAACAGCTCAATTCCTGCCTCCGACAAATGTACCCCATCGTACCTGAACAAGTGCATGGTTGTCCAATGAAACTGAGCGTGATGAATAACATGACCCCCCAATTTATGAGAGCGTGACTTAGCCCATTTGTTAATGGAACGTCGCTTTCTGTCCATTGAAGCCTGCGCTGTTGTACCAAAGTAAAAAACACGAGGCAAAATATCCGACCAAACAATTTGGGCTTGTGGGTAATGCAATTTGGTTTCTTCTATCAGGACGAGAATACGCTGGCGCATGCAAAACGCATCGACAGACAACAGGTCATTTGTGCCCACATGAAAAATTATCACTGAAGGGGGCGGCCCAGTCATCCCAGCCAGTAAGGAATACATATCACATATTGTAGCCCCGCTACGTCCACTCCAAAGTACGGTCCGAGACAGACTAAGAGGCCGTTTGGCCCATCGCACAATGGAATCCCCAATGACCCAGATCGGACCTGTGCATGTGAACAAGTCAAAAGAAGTGGAAATTTAACCAAATTTATAGCGGTAGAGATAACTTCTTAACTACCAGGCAAAGTAGAAGTGGGGACAGGTCGAATATATGAAAAAACTACGTCTGATCGCCAACGACCCATGCGCTGAATTTCAGCCTCAGGAACCCCCAACTCAAAAGCAGCAGTTGCTGCTCCAATGCGGAAAGAGTGAGCCCGATAGTTCAAGCCTTGCAGCCCACAGAAGGAGAGGATCTTTTTCAACACTGCATTGAACTGATACCTAGTCAAAGGACTACCATCAAAGTGACAAAATAAGGGCTGAGAAAGTGAGGGACGAATAGCTACATAGTCCTGCAGTGCAGTGACTGGGCATAAAGCTGAATCTTGAGCTCGAGTTAAGCGAATCTTTTGAGCAGGGCCTGTCTGGTTTGTTTTACAACCTCGGAATGAGATTAGAATGGACGAGTCTACTGTATTCATGTGGCAAAACTCGAGATCAGATATTGACAAAATGGAATTCTGAATTTTGCATTTGGAATGAACAGTGAATTCGCCTACCCGCATGAATCCAAAAAATGCAGAAAGCAACACTGCCTTAAACATCACACTTTCAAAATTGGATGAACAGATATGGGGTAGAGCCCTCACCATGTCTGCCAAAATTGGTAAGGATATTGGCAATCTAGTATCTACCGATGGCCGATCCCTCCTACAACCCTCTAAAAGCTTGGACACTAAAAAATCCCGTGTGGGGTCTGGCCAACCGTTGATTTTATGAAAAAATCCAACTCCCGCAACATATGTTGAAATAGTGGCAGGTGACAAACTTCTTAAAGACAACCATGCTACAAACTCTCGAATTTCATGGGGTAAAGCAGAAGAATTGGTATCTGGTCTCCCACCCCTGAATTTACAAAATGCATTCCATCCTGAAGTGTATGCTTTTTTCGTGTTTGGGGCAATTGCAATTTCCAAAAGGCGATTCATCTCACCTTCTACCACACTTGGGGAAGGATTGGTAGCGGAGTCATGTCTCGCTCTGCATATGGGGAAGCATTGTGAAACCGCTGCATCTGAAAACGGGACAAAGCATCCGCTCGTTCATTATGCGTACCTGGCACATGAACTGCCCTGAACATAATGTTAAATTTGAGGCATTCTAGCACAAACATGCGCAACAGATGCATGATGCGAGGACAACTTGACGTTTGCTTATTGACAATATGCACAACTGCAGTATTGTCACAATGGAATAGCACCTTACGGTTGGCTAGTTGGGAGCCCCAACATTTCACTGCAACCACTACCGGAAAAAATTCCAAAAAAGCAATGGATGGCGGATCCCGAATCAGTTCATCCGACCATCTACCATGAGTCCATTTTCCCCCAAAATATGCCCCAAAACCAATGCTTGCCGCCGCATCAGTAAACAGCTCTAAGGCCTCATTGGCGTCCCACTCATGATTCAGGAAAGCGGACACACCATTGAAATGAGATAAAAACTGAAGCCACATTAACAAATCGAGACGTGCTCCTTTAGTTATACGGACTTTGTGGTGAGGTTTACTGAGCCCAATAGTCAGCGCAATTAAACGCCTCATAAATGCTCGACCAGGAGCAATAGCTTTACACAGAAAATTGAGTGAGCCTATCAGAGATTGCACCCCTACTAGAGAGATCTTAGTCTTACACAAGGTTTTCTGAATTTGGGTACATATTTTCTGTACTTTTACATCTGGTACCCTAATTTCCTGCCGCAAGGCATCAATTTCCAAGCCTAGATAAGTGATCGTTTGAGATGGGCCCTCTGTCTTTTCATGTGCTAGTGGCACACCTAACTCATCACAAATTGTTGTGAAGGTAACAAGTAACGCTGAACAAGATGGCTGAGAAGAACCAACAAATAAAAAGTCATCTAAATAATGCGTAACCAGGGAGGACTTGGCCATGAACTTGACTCTAAATTCTAACAAAGTGCTAAATTTCTCAAACAAAGCACAAGATATGGAGCACCCCATGGGCAAGCACTTGTCGTAATAGTAACCACCGTCAAAGGAAAATCCCAACAATTCATAATCCGCCGGGGAAACAGGAAGGAGCCGGAATGCTGATTTGATATCGGCTTTTGCCAACCAGGCACCCCTACCCACACCCCCTGCAAGGTGAACAGCTTCGTCAAAGGATGCATAATGAACTTCACACTGGTCTCTATCAATGAAATCATTAATTGAACCCCCACGAGGGAAAGACAAATGATGAATTAGCCTAAAAGAATTTGGCTCATGTTTTGGTACTAAGCCAATGGGTGAACACTGTAAGTTTGGGAAAGGCCGACATGAAAAAGGCCCTGCAATTCGTCCCAAATCAATTTCTTTGGCCAATTTCTCCCTTACAATATTTGGATTTTGATGGGCAGACAAGAGACAGTGAGAATCCCGACTTATCCGAGGACCTTTAAATCCAATGGAAAAACCATTTGAAAAACCATTTAGTAAAGTGGTAGCATCTTCCCGCTTGGGATAAATGGTCAGCCATGAAGCTAACACCCTTAACTTAATTGGGGTTGGGGGCACGAAAATTCTTTCCTCCGTGAAACGGACCCCGAGTTTGAGACCCATTGTTCAAGGGGGGTTTCCCAGCCATACCCACCTGTTCAGGTTTCCCCATGGATTTGGATTGCCCAACATACCCTTGACCAGCCTGTCTTTGGCCAGACCTACAAAACATAGCCCCATGTCCGAAAGCGAAACATTTGCTGCACTTGTGCATGAATTTACATGCTCGAAAATGGCATCCCCTGGGACCATTGAAGCCAAAACATGTACCCTTCTTTTGACCCCGAGCACCAAACGCAGTATACGCCACCGAGGAGCCTGACTGTGCTGCTGCCATTACTGGCGCAGCTGCTACAGTTATCCACAATTCAATATCAAGGGCCCCCCAGGACCGGGAAGGGTGTGTTTCTTGCCTAAGACGAAACTGCTCGTCATAGCGCCGCCACCCAAAACCAGGAAATTGTAGTGCCGCCATGCGCACAGTTTCCGCATACTTAAGTAACTCTGCGAAACAGTGGGGGTGCTTCAATAAATAAATAGCCATAAACGTATGAAACGCTGATGCCCATTTATCTATTGTATCAATTTTCCTAGTCCGATTTGCAGCTGCCTGGCGCACCACCATTTGATTCCCTTCAACAGCTAGAGTAAGTTCAGATGCCTGATTAGACCTGGCTAGAACCGCTGCCGCACTATCTTGCAGTAGCAAAGAGAGATCAATATAGGTCCCTTGCCAAATTTTTTCTTTTAGGGCCAAGGGGACATTCCCTCCCAATGGGGTATAATCATCCACCCTTGGAATAGGCTCTGGCTGAGCTGATGTCTGTATGGCACCAGCAAGGAGAGGGGCACTGAAACTAGAGGCCTGCTCATGACTAATGTTAATACTAGGGCACAACCCACTACTGCTAATACTAGTGCTACAACTAGGCCTACACTCAGCTAAATTATTACTAACACTACTACCATGACTACCAACAACATTAGATTCAGATAATAGCAATGAATTATTGTCGGCGTTAGGCCTACCCGATTGACTTGTCTCTGCTGGTGCCACAGCTGTGCTGACCGTAGGCACAACCGCCACATCTGGGGCACGACGCACTGAAGATGCTGCTGGTGCTGCCCGTGAGCGTTTGCGAGTTGGTTCGTTTCCCAGCCTCGCCGGTGGCCGCTTCTCGCGAGCTGGCCGCGGCATTGTCGCCTAAAGTCTAACTACATGTTATTGTTAACGTTTACTGTTAATTAAGGCGAATACCCTAAAGTCCGAGGAATGAACACGAATCATGCAAGTACTTGGCTTGCTAAAGTCTGCAACAGATCCCGAACAACAGATCCCGAACAACAGTTAGCAGCAAGGTCCAGTGAAGGAACTGAAGTTAGGCCTAGGCAATAGCCTAATGCTAAATAATCCAGTGGAACAGTTGATGTTAGCAAAGCAAAGGTGATACTGCTATCCAGATCCAGGCACAATATAATCCCGTTGCTAGGCTATATCCATAAGGTGAATGACTGAAGAAGAAAGTCGGAGGCAAGTGACGACATCAATCCTATCCCTTGCACAGTAAACGCCGGGTGACCAGGTGAAATCTGTCCAGTATAGGTAGGCCTGCTATAGGCCTCACGTTAGCCTGATGAAATCAATCCACAAAGGCCTATCCTTGGCCCAAAACTCCGGTGATGTAGGGCCTATTCAAGAAATACACCCAACTGAAGATGAAGGCCTACAATTTTACCAAAGTATCCTGGCAGTACTACTACTACTACTACTAGTACTAGGCAAAGATGATGAATTCAATCCAGTTCCTTGGCACCATACATGCAATAAACTCTGGTGAAGTAACAAGATAAACCGGCCGATGACAAGGTGAATAGGCCTATAGGCAGGCCCCAACACCGGCGTTACCGGTAGGTCTACTCGAGCTAGTACTAGAGTCGGGCCTACTAATGTTACTGAACTTCCAAAGTCAATCCAGGCCAAAGGTGATGAATTCAGATCAGACCCAATTTAACAATTCAGAGTAGAATCAGAATAAATTCAATTTTACAGTTAATTGTTATTGTTGTGCTTTGCACAAAGGACTGTGACAAAGACTAATAAAAAGGTTTATCCTCCCAATTTGTTTTTCTTAGTCGTAATAAGTTCTTGGGCCAATTTCATTTTCGAATGTTTTAGACAAACCTTGATGCAATTTGTTACATGCGGGTTGGCGCATCCATTTTATTTGATTTTTATTTGATGCTGTATGTTGCCCTATAGGCCTATATGTTTGTTTCTTGTACACGGCCATTTAGTCTCTGAAAAGGATCTTGTTAAGATCGAAATATTAGGCCCTCCTAACTTATTTTATTTTTGTTATTGTTGATATCCCAGGTTGTGGCAAATCTGTGCAACAAGGCTTTTGGACGAACCACTCCATACGATCGAGCATGGCAGCATCTCGCCTCTACAACGAGGGCTTCGGTGGTCAGAACCAGTGAGGACCATAGGATTAGGAGAGCAGTCAGCCGGGCTGAAATCGCATGAGTGCGTCGAGACAGCAAAGAGACCTCCACGACTAGAGAAACTGTCAATATAGCTGTTACTCAAGTTATAATAAATATAACGATAGCAATTTATGTGTCCATTGAGTCGTTCTTTTTCTGTTAATTCTTAAAAGAACGTACAGTTAACTGTACATTCTTTAAAATAATCGACACTTTTTTTAATAGAGTGACGTCACAAGAGTAGTTTAATGATAATTCAAGCAATTACCAATGGTGTATCCTACCTTTAAAACACCCTTTTCTGCCGCTTGTCTGTGCTTTATATTATACTAGACCGATTACCCAGATTACCCTCTAGGTTCTCGCACTAGAAAGTAGTATACCAAACCTAACAAACTTCAACAATTGCACACAGATTCAGTAATTATTGGTATTGAACCTAACAGTACTAAACCTGCCAAACTCCAACTTGTTGAAGTTTGATTAACTTGGTACAGATGGGTCTATGCATTGTTCAGTGTTTAGGATCAGGGCTGTGATGACTGGCCATTGGTTGTGTGTGTTGGAGTGAGTTAGTATTTCTTACGCACTGTGAACCTCTAAACAATTGACGTCCACAGGATGCGAGAAGAGGTTACAGTTTGTGGACTTGGACATGCAGGTTCACAGTCCGTTTTGCCCTCTCTGAAAAGAGCTAATTTGGTTTAAAAACCGGGTTAGCATTATATATAGAAAAAGTAAGAGAAACAGCTGAGAGGCCCAGAATCAAAATTTGTTATGGGGGAAGCGAGAAAAATGAGTATTGTTTGGCTGATCATTTAACATCAACATGATCCATACAAACCTGCTTCTATGGGAATGATTGTCACTTTTGAAACTGGATCTACGACCATTGAAATGACAATAACTTCATTCCGCAACATCGTATGTCAAAATACGCAGAACACAATTACGCACCGGCCGGGTTATTTGCTTTGATTAAGCCATACCCTTTCGGTTACCATTCAAATACACACGTATTCCCATGGCGCTGGATTTCCTGTGCAAGTCACTTAGTAATGCACACTAATATGTTCTGAAGCTTTTTACTCTATGATGGATGTGTTTGACAGAAAAATGCAACATAAAATATGTGTTCAATATAAAATTTCCTCTCCATTTGTGGCCGTGAAGATTGCAAATATTTATTCAGCCAGTCATGGTGGTAAGCCCTCCGAAATGCATCATTACGAGCTGCGATCCGAGCCGCGTTAGAAGCCACATCATCTTCCGCTTGCTGGCTAACTTCACCGGGACCATCGTCGCGTTGTGCCCCATCACCGCTATCGTCATCAATGGAATCTTCATCACGCTCTCGTACACACTGGCCTACATCGTTGTCGTCACTGTCGTTGACATAATCGTCCTGAAAAAGGCCTTCAAAGTCCGAATCTCCGGAGTCTGAGTCCCCAAAAATCTCCTGAAATGCAGCTCCGACGTCCATTGAACACTCAGACAGCGGAACGCACAGATTTTAAATAAAAAATAGCAGAGAATTTTGTAAGAAACGAGTGTGAATTTATAGTTGAGCAATTTGTGTATGTGTGACTGCCTGCTTCTTGAAAGTGATTTGTTGTTTCGACTACAAGACAATCACTTTATGGTCAAAAGCAGTTGGACAGTGTTTGCTGCCGTTTCAAAGTCAAATAACAGCTGTATTAATTAAACTTCGAAGAACTCAAAGGGGGTGCTGCAAAAGGGTACATATTAGACCTCTTATTATAAGTCAGGTAAAATTAGCTGGAGTTATAATGGTAGGTTCACGGCATGAGCTTGGTACCAAACACTCTCTTCTTCGCTTTTAGGTCGACCCAGTTGTGAATTTAAAGAGGGGGTATGGGTATAAAACCCTCCTCTCGGGCCGCAAATTAAAAAATATAGGAGCATCCTGCTGAAAAACCACGGCAAATGTCTGCGTTTGAATTCCCTCTTGTCAGAAGCATTGAATCTATTGGATCTAAGTGTTAAGATGAGCTACTCTTCTCAAGATTGATCTAAGCATTGGCTTTCGTATAATAGCATAATTGCACCCAGAAGTAGAAGGGGGAAATCCACAGAGTTCTGCCTTCCAAACATTGGCCAGTGACACCGTGACGTAACTCGCGAGTGACTAGAGAAGCCATGGTCTGGGGCTCGGTTGATTCAGTTAGTCAAAACACACCGCATTCGAGTGAAAACTAGATTGACGAATGGTTAAGTCTAGTCCATCTAGTCGCTCAACCGAACTTGCTCTATAATGTCTTAGCCCGGTCAAACCAACCCGATGGCACAACACAGAATTTGGGGCCATCTTAGAGGCAGACCGACCACTGGGTGGAAAGGGGAAGGACTACCCAGTCTAAAAGAAAAACCTATCTAGCTCTACCCCTTAGCTGCCAAAAGATATGTGGTCTAATGTGTTACAGTGTGCGATGGTACACGGGCTCGAATGCTGACGAGAACATGGTGCTTGTGAAATGGTGCTTGTGAGTTAGTCTTGCATACGCACTGTGGACCTCTAAACAATAATAGGTCCACACAATGCGGGAAGAGGTTACGGTTTGTGGACTTGCCCAGGTCCACAATCCGTTTTTCAGTTTCCGAAAAAGAGCGCTAGAGGAAAACCGGGTTAGGGTTATATATAGTAAAGATAGAAGGAACAGCTGAGAGGCCCAGAATCAAAATTTGAGGGTAAATTTGTTTTGGGGAAGCGAGAAAAATGAGTATTTAGTCAACGTTTATTTACTACACGAAGACAAAGGAATGTCCACAGTACGTATGTAAGGTAAAGCTGTGTGTTCTTGGGCAAGACACTTTACTGCAATTGCCTTTTTCCTCCTAGGAGTATAAATGGGTACCTGTGAAGGTAGAGACCAAATTGTGCTGATCCCTAGCTGCTGTAGTACATCATGGTCTCTATCCTGATGAATAGGGATACTAATTGTAAGAAATTGATCTCTGGCTGTGCTCTGCGTGGTCTGATAGGGTCATATGGTGGCCGTCTAGATGCCATTGACTTGACCACATGGTAGCTGCATCCTTCACAATTCAGCTTCTTAGCTGCCAGCAAGGATGATTAGCCCCTCATTATTATTTGTGGTACCACACCTTAAAATACGGATATACAAATACTGAAATAATTATCTTTATCCTTAAGCGTTTCTGTAATAAAAAAGTTAAAAATGTTTTTCTGATAATTATTTTATTGTCGCTAGAGCTGACCGCGTCTGCTCTGAGACTGTCACCTATGGCAAGTACACCCTGAAGAAAGGCCTTCTGGTCAACATCCCGTTTTGCCCAATTCAATATGATGACGCCATCTGGGCTGACGCAAAGAAGTTTGATCCGGAAAGGTAAACTCTGAAAGAAAATTAGAAACATGAAATAGCAGCCTGGGTTGGGGACAACGGCAAATCTAGCTTTTTCTTTTAAAAATTATGGTATCATCTGGTATCTATTTTTGGTAATTTTGGATGTATTGAAGCGTGGACTAATTGGGTCTTTGTTCTCAAAATCTTGTCAAAGGGGACACACACAAAGGCCTATTTCCAAGTCAAGATATATAATTATGTATGCAAAACAATCCTTCGTGGTCCACATGCCACCATTACAAAACCGCACAGTGTAATACAAAATTTAGGGCAATATAACTTTCCAGCCTTGGAATTAGGCCAAATTTTTCCGGCATTAACCCAACAAAAGCCTCTACTTATTAAGTGATCCACTTAAGCGACCAATTTCCAAAGCACCTGTCACTTGATCAAAGAAACTAGATCAATACTGTGTAAACAAGACATGGAGCTTCCTAGGTTGTAGTCTTAGTTCAAAGACGTCTAGTCGCTGTATGCAGCGTACATATGCCGGTGATGCTGGCGCCCTCCAACATACGCCATAGACCCCGCCAAATTAGACTATCGAGCGTGGTCTATGGCGTACGTTATGGGCGCCCGCATAGACGACCTATGTGCTCCATACCGCGACTAAGACGTCTTCGAACCAAGACTACCTCCACTAGAGCTAGTGAGCAAAGGACAACCAGGTGCTACACAAACTGCCCGTTATATAAGAAACAAACCACTCATTTTCATGTCAATTTCAAAGCAAATTATTTAAATATAAAGCCAATGCACGCCTTTCTTTTTGAATTAGGCCTTCAGCCTCGGTTCAAAAATTGGGTCACTGGTATCAAATGATTGAGAGAAGTAATGCTCATAACGATTTTTTGCAAGGTATGCACACCTAGAGTTGAAAAATGCGTGAGCATGTGGCAGCTTTTTGGATGTTAGCACTTTTTGTGTGTGTTAATAACCGCCAATATGCTTGTTACTGAATTAATTATGTGATAACAAGCATTTTGGCAGCCATTTAACGGTGATACTGGTTTTTTTTAAGGATGATTACACCTCAAAAGCTGCCACTGCTGCAATGCTATCTCATATTTTCCAACTACCTTGCCAAAAATCACCATGAGCATTATTGCCCTCATTTGATACTGACCAACCCCCAAGGCCGATACCTATAAAGTCTTATTATTGAAAGGTTGCAGCATCTGAGATGCCCAGGAGAGGACATGGCCGGATGCCACCCCCCCCCCCCAAAAAAAAATCCATTTAATATCTTGAATCGCGTGCAAATAATACATAAACTCACGTCAGTGCCCTCCTTGAAAAGCTGGTGCCCCCATACAAATTCAACCTCCGTTACGCCGCTGTGCGCAATGAGCCATCGATCCCCGTCTTTGCCCCTGGGCCTCAACAGGGGACCTACCTCCTGGATCCCTCGCTGATCAGTCCACCTTCATTAAAGGGAAACTCCACCCATAGTTTATAATTGCATAATGTTAAAGAGTGTCAATTGCCATTGTGACTTGATTTTTATTTCATTTTTATCGGTTTCGGTAATCATATAAAACAGAAATTTTTTCGCACTACGCTCACCGTCATGCGAGAAGCCATTTTGTTCTGGTTTATCGATACATCTGAGATATTATGATGTAGTGTCTGCACCGGTACGTGAAGCCTGATCGATAGCGGCCCTGCACGCGCAAGGAATACAAGTGAACCCTTTTGTGTATGGCATATACACAATGTGTAATGTACATGTGAAAGTGGGCTCAAAATCATACGGAGAAGGACGTGATGCCATAATTACTAGCTCACAGATTTTCTATTCTTCTCAGAAAATACCAAAAAAACACGATAGTTTGTGGCGCGTCAAGTCGATATTCTGCACAGAAATGCAATACATGTACTCGCAATAGTCGGGCGCGTACAACAAACGTCTGCATAATGTAGTTGGCCGCGTCAAGGTGGGATACCAGTGCGAACAACAGGCAATAAAGCAATGTGCATTGAGGTGCAGACACTTCGTCATAATTTCCCGGGCGAGGCGGGAAATTTGAACAATATGGCCGCGCCCTGAATGGCAAGAAATCGTGAATATAATAAGCACGTGTGTCGTTCTTGATAACAAATCAAAACAAATTCTCTGCAGAGTCAGTATGTTACCATATATCCTTTTAGACTAGTAGGTAAAATATTATTCAGCCTGGAATTTCCCTTTAACAACTCTACAATGGGTCATATTCCCTACTTCTACATTTCTTGCAGATTTAACCCCAAGAATAAGGACCCCAATAACCCACTAGGGTGGCTTGCCTTCGGCGCCGGCCCGCGTATCTGCATCGCCGTCAAATTCGTCACGCTCCTGGCGAAGATATTCATGACCCGCGTCTTACAGAAATATCGCTTTGAGGCTTGCCCCGAAACACCGGTAAGTTCTGTCCGGGCAAGAGTACGGACGTTACGCACCCAAAAGGAACAGGCATTTCTGGTTGTGGTCTGAGGCATTATGTGGTCATTGCAACTGTCTTTTCATTAGCTGGCCATTTGTTTATTAGGACGTAAGTTTAGCGGAAGCCCACTGGCCCAGTTTTGCAGAAAAGAGATTTGTAAAACTAATGTCGTATCTGCTTCTAATGGTAGGATACACCATTGGTAATGGCCTTAATTATCAGGAATGGGTGGATTTGGGGGATTGTATTTTATAGTAAATATCGTTTAACTGACCTGTCTAAAGTACCAAGAAAAAAACAAGAAAAGCGGCACTCGTTTATAACAGGCGTCGAGCAGTCCTTGTTTTTTCGTGATCGCTATTCAGCGATCATGAGGTTTTTTTTAGAATTCAATTTTTCGGAGCAATTACAGGGTATCTAGCGCAATCATTTTGCTAGATGCGTAGAATCATTATTTACCTTCAAATAAGTAAGATATTTCTTAATAATTCGGTATCTACAAAAGTGTATCCTACCTTTAACTTAAGGCAATTGAACTAGATCATTACACAACGCCTACACAGAAAGGAAATCTTTCCCAGTCTTCTGATATCTTCCCCGACCGACAGGGCTGATACTGCACGTTTCACTGTCTCTTGATCGAAAACCAATCATCTCAGCATTTTTGCCCGTAAAGGTATATCGAGCGTCGAGCGGTGAACTTCACTAAAAACTACAATGTCATGTGGTAAACATGGGCATATTGTATTTATGAACCTGGCATACTCCTTGGGATCTGTGAACACAAGATATGCTGCGTTCCAATCGCTTCGTGTTTATCGTGTTCACGAGTTCACGAGTCGTATAATGGCGTTCTAATCGCCTAGTAACTCGTGTTCACCAGTGGTGAACTCGAGGTGGATTTTTTTTTCTCCATGTTCACGACTTCATAAACGAATGAAATAATCGCGCATGCGTGTTGGTTCACGTACGAGTTATTGCGCGATAAAGAATGTCCTTACCGCGCGACTAACTCAGGGGGGGGCGGAGGGGGGCCCAACAAAGTGCGCCACCAACGTTGAAATGTATCTCATTCGTTCTTCCACGCTCATGAGCCACACATCTCACACAGTAAATACGTATAGATCGCTACCGCGAAGCGCACCGTTGAAACACGTACAAATTTGCTCCGCGCTCGCTCTCCGAATTCAGTGATTCATATAACGTCCGCAAAGCCAGGTACACAGGCACGATCTACACGAATTTGTTTTGGGGCGATGTCATTTTCTGCCATTTTCGTTCGAAAACAACACGATAAAACGCAAGGGGTTCACAGGCAGATTTTTTTAAAAATTCAGTATATCACTGCTACATCCTTTTTAAACGTATCCATGGAAAAAAGTGAGTGGGTTCGAAGCACGATTTTTCACAATTTATCGATTATTATTGCCCTTTTTAGGGGAGGTATTTGTCAACGTCGTTTTAGTATTTGTGCACAATCTCTACGTGCATCAACGGTACGTCAACGCTTAATTATTTCGACTGCTTTTTTTTATTTTCAATACAATTTTTGTCATTGGATGATACAAATTAAGGTAAATAACAACCTTTTACAACTACAAAAGACAAGATGTTAAGATTGGATGCCAAAAACTCTTTATTTTTCGCGTGAGAAAATTGTTCCCCCCTATTTTGAGAATGGACGGTACGTCAGCGTTGCGCAATCACAGTCTCGAAGGGCCCCCCCTCCGCCCCCCCCCTGGACTAACTCGACTGTGCGCGTGCGTCTTGGTGAGTAGCGTTTGGAATGCAACCCACTCGTGAACATGGAGAAATTCACGGTAAACGCGATTGGAACACAGCATTATCTACAGGATGCCCCAATCCCCTCCTCTTTCCCTCATCTCTGTATGATGTGTACTTTAAAGGGTAACTGAAATTCAAAACCTTAATATGGCGAAATATACGCTTTAATAACGCTGAATACTTAACTGCAAAAACTTCTTATTTGTTTAGGTTTGCTCATTAATCGTGACCCTAAAATGAAAAGCAATATGCGCCGTGCCCCGCCCACAAAAGATGACGTCACGGTAAGAATATAGCGTGGCTATACCAGGCTAAGCCTAGCCTTGAATACAAGGCTGCACTGTATCCGCAACGTGGGATCATCGTTTGTCATAACACCAAACGTGTACATAGCCCACAATGCATAATTATAGAGAACCAGCTGAGTATGTATAATAATGCATTGCGGGCTATGTACACGTTTAGTGTTGTGGCAAACGATGATCCCACGTTGCGGATACAGCATAGCCTTGTATTCAAGGCTAGGCTTAGCCTGGTACAGCCACGCTCTATTCTTACCGTGACGTCATATTTTATGGGCGGGGCACGGCGCATATTGCTTTTTATTTTAGGGTCACGATTAATGAACAAACATAAACAAATATGAAGTTTTTGCAGTTGTTAAGTATTCAGCATTATTAAAACGTATATTTCGCCATATTATACTCAGACTCATTAACGACCAAAGAGACAATTCTTGAGTTTATGGCCACAGCCTGAGATAACGTTTTATTCATCCGGATACCAGATTATGGGCATACCGGTAAATTATTAGTAAAGTTATATTAATAAAATGGGCAACACCAGGCCCGACCAGAAATGGGGCAACAACAGGCCCCTGGGCAACACCAGGCCCGACCAGTATGGGCAATACCACATGCCCAAAGCTACATGTACATGAGCCAAATTCACTTAAAATGCTGTATAATTCACAGTTTACATGTGGATTAACACACGATAGCTTCCCACCGGTATTACGTTCAGTCGGGAAAACATAGCCTCAGTATACTTTCGAGCGCTATGGCAACCAATTCAATTTGCATAACAAATAGACATAAACCTAAAATGATTTAAATGCCCCCAAATATGAGAACTTGGATTACTGGCTGTCTGCATCCGCAAAAATTGCCACCCGCGCAGAGCGCGCCCAAGGAGAAAGACAACCAGCAACCCCCAATACCAGGAGAGGCACTCACGAATTTGGAAGAGAGTCTAAGAGGAAATATGGGATGAGATAAACTGTTGAATATTCGAGGTGAAAATACGATTGCCCAACGGCGATAAGTGGACCCCGTCATACCTATACAAAGAAAATTCAGACCAATTAAATTGGGGGTGATGCAAACACAGCGCTCTTGGCAACTTTGCACATTGCGATCTTGCCCATCTATTTATAGTGCGGCGCTTGCGTTCTAATGCTGGCTGAGAATAAGCTCCGAAATAGTAAACTCGGGGAAGAATGTCCGACCATATGATTGTCAAAGTTCGGCACCATTCCAAACAATCGCGAAGCATGACCGCAACCCTTTGACGCAGAGCAAACTCATCCACCTTAACCAGGTCATTAGTACCTAAATGAACAATTAGAAAAACTGGAGGAGGAGAAATTTTACTCAACTCATCCCTGAGGTCATAAAGATCACCTACACCGGCCCCACCTTTACCCTTCCAGTGAAATTGAACTGGGAGGGCAAACCCACACTCAGCACGGCGGATGATTGAGTCACCGACTATCCAAACGGTATCTGAATAAAATTGTAAGCAAAATAAAATTAATCACAAACCAACCTGATCATGGTGTATGAATTTATTTCTTATTTCTATAAGACCAGCTGCGCCGACTAGCAAAGGTCGGAACCCGAAGTATTCGCTATGCTGCAAACCGGTATTGGGCGTATGTAGGATAAGAATGCATTAGAACGCCAGCGCCCCATAGTCTGAATGTCAGCATAGGGAACCCCCATATGCGAGGCCGAAGATGCCGCCCCAATGCGAAACGAATGCCCTTTGATATGGGCCCCTTCTAGACCCAAAAACGCAAGAGCCTTCTGTAATACAGCATTGAATTGATGCTGTGTAAGTGGACTCCCATCAAAGTGACAGAAAAATGGACCTGAAATGCAAGGGCGAAGGGATGAAAAATGTAATAAGGCTGACACGGGGCAAAGGGCATTGTCGCTAGACTGTACTAAGCGAACGCTCTGGGGGAGGCCACGCTGATTATTCTTGGAATTTCGAAAACTAATGACCACAGAAACAGACTTGCTGTCATCATTAGCTTGAGAAAACTGTACATCTTTTGAACCCAAAACAGAGTCACCAAGGCTCTGCCTAGAACAAACTGCAAATTCGCTAACTCGCATAAAACCAAAAAAGGCACTCAGGAACACAGCTTTAAATAAAACTGCCTCGAAATTCGAAGAGCATACCGCAGGTAGAGAACCAAGAATGTGTCGCAACAAAGGCAAGGAAATTGGTAGCCGAGAATCTTTACTCGGGCGAAGCCGGCGCGCACCCTCTAATAATTTGGAAACAACAAAATCTTTGGTAGGGTCCACCCACCCGTATAATTTGTGTACATAACCCACACCTGACACATATGTAGCAATTGTGGAAGGAGATAAGCCCCTTAGTGAAAGCCATGCGACAAATTGGCAAATCTCATCAGCGGACGCCGGTACAAGTACTTGGCTTGACCGAGGCTGCTGCCTAAACTGGCTAAAAGCCCTCCAGCCCGAAGCATAGGTTTTGTGCGAATTAGCCGAAATTGCTGCAGACAATAATCGCTCCACCTCATCATCTACCAAACTAGAGGAAAGGGAGGAAGTGGGGTCATAACCTGGTCCGCATGGGGGGCTGCACGACGAAAACGGTCCATCTGAAAACGGGACAAAGCATCTGCGATGTCATTAAACTTCCCTGGCACATGTACAGCTTTAACTGAAATATTAAAATGTAGGCACTGCAGCACAAAGGGGCGCACTAGTTGCATAATACGTGCACAGTGTGAAGATTTCTTGTTAATGATTTGTACCACTGCCGTGTTATCCGTGTGAAAAATGACCTTGTGGCCAGCTAGCAAGGGCCCCCAGCACAGCAAACTGACATACAGTGGAAAAAATTCCAACAAAGCAATGGAGGGGCAGAGGCGCAAGAGCTCAGCCGGCCAACGGCCTTGAACCCATTTCCCACGAAAATATGCACCGTAACCAATACTAGCGGCAGCATTAGATTCCCATTCCGCATCCGGAAAAACGGAAACACCATTGAAATTTGTTAGGAATTCAAGCCAAGTTAGCAAATCCAGCCTAGCCCCTTTAGAGATGCGAACCCTGTGGTATGGCTGGGAGAGACCCGAAGCCAACGCGATTAAGCGGCGCAAAAAAGCCCGCCCTGGAGGGATGGCCCTGCACAGAAAATTAAGGGACCCAACAAGTGATTGAATGCCCTTCAAGGAAATTTTTCGCTTGCCTAATACCTGCTCAATTAGACGGGAAGTGGTTAGTACTTTCTCTGTTGGGACACAGACTGTTCTATCTACGGTGTTGATGTCTAGACCTAAAAATGTTAACACTTGAGCAGGACCAACAGTTTTTTCCTCTGCCAACGGGACCCCTAATGCAGCACAGATGGACTGAAAACATGTTAATAAGTGCGCACAAGCGGGTGCTGAGGGGGCAACAAACAAAAAATCATCTAGGTAATGCGTTACTAATGAGGAACGGGTTACGCGTTTCACCTGATGCTCGAGCAAAGAGCTAAATTTCTCAAATAAGGCACAAGAAATGCTACACCCCATTGGTAAACATTTGTCGTAATAAAACATGCCCTGAAAAGTGAAACCTAGCAACTCATAATCATCTGGGGATATAGGAAGTAAGCGAAAAGCTGACTTGATGTCAGCTTTAGCTAACCAAGCGCCCTCTCCTGCACTGATGGCAAGAGCCACCGCTGTGTCAAATGAAGCATAATTTACTGCACAGAGATCCCGGTCAATGAAAGCGTTAATTGAATGGCCCATCGGAAAAGATAAATGGTGAATGAGACGAAATGAATTGGGTTCCCGTTTGGGCACTAAACCAATAGGGGAACACTGCAAATTGGGGAAAGGGCGCTCTGCAAAGGGCCCAGCTATCCTACCCAAAGCTATTTCTGAGGACAATTTGTTGTGGACAACGTTAGGTCGTTCAGCCGCTGAGGCCAAACAAAGGGAGTCCCGAGGTAAACGGGGACCAGCATAACCTACAGTGAACCCCTTCAAAAACCCGTTGAACAATACCTCCGCATCGGCAACTAGAGGATAATCTACCAGGAATTCCCGCAAAACCGACACCTTAATTGGGGTTGGAAGGTCGAAAAGAGTGAGTTTGAGCAGCATTGCTGGATGCTGGCACAGGCTTGGAATTGGTGCCAACTGATGCACGCCTAGCCCCCGCATAGGGCTGGGCTCGAAAAGCCCCCCCGGCAGCTTGGGAGCTGCGAACATGTTGCATACCTAATGAGGTACCTCCACCTCCGGCATTTGGATGCACCCAGCGCGGTTGGCCGACTGCGCGGCAACGAGTGGCTCCGTGACCGGCACGCATGCATTTTTGGCAAGTGTGCGCAAATTTGCATTGGGGAAAAGTGCAACCCGCTGAAGAATTGTATGCAAAGCAATGGCCCGGCCTCATTTTGGGCCTATTTGCAGACTGGAAAGTACCGGCCTGGATAGCACCCCTCATCACGGGAGAAGTGACGCTTGCTGCCGCAACTGTGAGCCAAAGCTCGTAATCAATAACCCCCCATGACTGCGCTGGGTGAGCCTCCTGCCTAAGGCGAAATTGCTCGTCATAAGCTTTCCAACCAAGCCCTGGGAATTGCAAGGAAGCAGTGCGAATTATCTCTGCATATTTAAGCAGCTCTGGCCCACGACCTGGATGTTTTGCAAGGTAGATCGACATAAAGACATGAAATGCAGATTGCCACATGTCGAATGTGTCAATCTTCTGGCGCTGCGCTCCCGGCTTTTTCAAGACCAAATTTCCCCCTTCGACAGACACAGTAAAATTTTGGCTGCGCTGTTCATTGGATTTTGCAATGACTGCAGTTGCAGCGTCGCTGTACAAAACCGAAAAGTCAACAAAAACTCCTTGCCAAATTTTTTCGCGCACCGCTTGGGGAACGTGTAGGCCCAGCGGGGAGGCAACGCTGACCGCAAGGGCCGGGCAGCCTGCCATAGGATCTGGTGAAGCAATAATGTTAGCAGGTGACATAGTGCTAGAAATGCATTCATGCCCAGCACTAGTCATGACACTGACAGGGGTAGTTGTGGGAACAGAAAAATATGGCCGAAATGGAGGCCTCAACTCACCCCCAGGCACCAGACTGTTAGTGCCAGACATCAAAGAAACAGGAGAATTCCCCTGAACCACTGATTGTGGTTGGGTATACACAGAGGGTACAGAGTCAGAGTTCACTGCAGTAGTGGCAGTACGTCCACCAGTGTTCGATGACGGCACTGCCCAATGACCAGCAGCGGTAGCGGACGACACCCGTGGTTGTGGTTGCATGACCCCCGCTGGAGCCGGGTACAACCCCGCACCGGGAACGCAAGATGTAGAGGGCGGTAGCTGGTGGTAGCGGTACACATCAGGGGTGCGTTCCACTCAAGCGAACGTTGCCAACGTTGGCCAACGTTAGCGTTGTTCGCTTGAGTGGAACGCAATGTGCGCCAATTATGTTGGCAAACGTTAGCGAAAACGGCGAACGACATTTCGAGCTGTTCGCTGTTGGCCAGTGACGTATTTTAAAGATGGCGGAGAAGTTAGCAGCCGACAGTTTTCTTTTTACGGTTTTGATTTACGTTTCATACTTTTCGTTATAAACGGTGGATCGTTTTGAGCAGTTACAGGGGTCTTCTTAATTAAAATAATGAGTTGGACAAAAAACAGCCAACCAAACGACGTCATTGTCACTGGGCACCGCCATTTTGAAAACGTATTTTTTAAAATATCGTTCCACTTCAACTAACGCAAACTCAAAACGTAGGCGAACGTTTGTGCAAACAGTTCGCGTAAGTGGAACGCACCCCTGGCCCGTACGTGTGTGGTGGTGGCATGATGACGTCGGACTGCTGACCGGGAGCAAGTTCGGGCGCGAACTATAGTTAACCATAGTTCGACTAACATCGCTCGAACGCAGAATGGTTGGACTATCTTGTCGACTATTTGGAACCAGACCCTGGAGCACGGTTGCCGCTGGTTGACAGTAGCCTCTTTTCATAGGAAAACATGGAGAGAACCAGTGACGTAGAAAAAGGTGATGTCAGTAGTCGGACGGAGGAAAAGGCAGTAACGTTAAGTGAAAATCTGGCGGGCCTAATGTAATTTTTGTCTTGTTTTTAAACCAACATGACTAACGTTGTGGCTTATCCTACTTATATGCGTGGAAGAATAGTGGCAAAACCCATTTCATTCATGTCGCAAATGTAAACAAAGCGGTTGCCATCTTTTCAACAATAGTTCGACTAGAGCCGTTCGAGCGAACTGCATTTGAGCATGCGCATTGGTAAGGCAGAGACTGACTAATGGTTAACTATAGTTCGCGCCCGAACTTGCTCCTGGCTGACGATAGTTTCCCCCGGAAACCTCCGCTGCAACACCCGCATGACCCAGCACGGCAGGCCCTGGTGGGACGCCACTAACGTCAGCATAGCTAGCAGTAGACGCAGGCATCGCAGGCTCGCTGATGTTGCTATAGTTACCGACGTAACCAGTCTGCGCAGACCGAAATGGAACCATGGGCACTGCGCTGCTCGACGAAAATACCGGCCGGGTTGGGACGTACAGCGTGGAGCCGTCTCCAGTGGGCGGAGGCACGGCCAAGCCCACGGCCGGGCTAACTAGTGGAACACCCTCGGAGAGCGGGAAGGATGATCGAGCTCCACGTCTCGGATACCTGGCCCCGCGACGCGTCACACCGCCGCCGGACGTCTGGCGCCGGGTTCGCTGACTGGTAGTGGTAGTACTGGTGGTGTTGGTAGCACTAGCAGTGCCGTTGCTTCTCACGGCCGAGTCCCTAAAACGGGCCGGTCGCCGACGAGTACGGTGAAGATCACCTCGATTCATTATTTGGCTTAAAATAACTGGACGAAAGTCGGCAAAATCAAGACCAAACAAAGCCACACGTGTCGGCGAAAAAACAGACGGGAAACAATGACCGGTGAGAAAACAAAAACAGGAAAATTCAAAGGAACAAAATGAAAATTTTGGGATGAACAAAATTGTGTCTGTGCACAAAGGATGGCTGTGACAGAGTGACTGTATTTTTCAGCCAGCCGAACGCCTAGAGATGCGACGCGCGCCCGGGGAATCTCATTGGTTAAAAGTTTAACCAGCTCAATTAGCATATCAGTGACCTTTCACATTTTGCATAATTATCCCTTATAAGGCAACTACCTTACCGGGCCTGTAATCATTTACGCCCACAACACCAGACGGACAAAAGTTTGATGACCGGGAGATTTTGGTCTTATTGACAAACTGTTTGCAAGATTGATTTATACTGACGGCCTGGTGGCTACATGTCGGGATAAAGGGCTGTCGCTGAGTATAAGGCCTTTTACCCTGCAAGGGTAAAAGGAATTAAAGTTTTGAATTTCAAGTACCCTTTAAGGCCGGCTATGCTGGGCAGAGAGGTTTTCTACTGCAAGTCGATGTCGATCGAACACGCCATGCATGTTTGTACATGTAATACAACTGTCAAATGATTTGGGACACCATTGACTATGCCTTTTTTACTCCTCTGTTATAGATTCCTCTGTCGTATGGGAAGATGACTATGCTGGAGCCCAAAAATGTCTTTGTAAGTGTGGTGCCAAGAAACGACCGTTAAGACTCGCCGAGTTTACGAGAAAAGTCTACTACGTCAGAGCAGATATTCCTGAGAGATCAAAAAATTGGATTGTCTAGTTTAAAAAAAGAAAAGCTTGTGATTAATATCCATTTACAAACCTCATTGGAGAAGTGACCTTGTTATTGTGAAAAGCAAGTTTACGAATTATCTGAACAATATATGTTCCCTAGTCCCTAGTTTCCTAATTCATGTATGTTCCCAAGTCCCTATGTTCCCTGGTACCTGTGTTCCCCCGACCCTTCTTTGGGACCGGGGAACTTGAGGGACTGGAAAACATCGGAACTGGGGAACTTCGGGACTGATCTATGATGCGTACCTATGTTCCCCATGTTCCCCATGTTACCTAGTCCCCATGTTCCCTAATCCCCATGTTCCCTAGTCCCCATGTTCCCTAATCCCCATGTTCCCTAATCCCAAATTTTACGATACAACCTTGGAAGTGACATTGTGGAGATCACTCAGTGAAGATACGACTTTAAATTCTTTAAACTTTAAATTCGTCAAGTTAAATACTGTACCTTAAAAATAAGTGCTGTTGAACCTTTATGAAATTGATTCCAAAATAGAAAAATGCTGGTGTCTGGAAATTAGGTACAAAATTGTCTGGTGCACTTTAAAAATTATTATATTATCAACATTCACACGTACCAACAGAAAGTTTGTCAAAATTTGTTTTTTAGGGTGCATTTTGTTAAAATTAGGTCAAAAATTGATAAATTTGTTAACTTTGTAACAAGCAAGTCAACTCAAGATTTTAATAAACAGGAAATTTTGGGCTCGCGCCACGTAACATTAACAATTATACAGCTACACCCAGCTTTTCCCACCGAAGTGGTCCCTGAATCTGTGTAATGCAAGATGTCCAAAAATGCACAGCCATTATTCATTACCGGTTTTCACAAGCGACAGGAAATTTTCTTGGATGAAAAATAGTTTTTACTTCATCAAATAAAAACCTGACTACATGTGTGTATGCCTAAAGCACAACCGGGTCCACATAGGACCCTAGCTACTGGGACAGTGTCATCAACATATGGGTTGTCGAATTTTGATGAAATAAAAACTGTTTTTTATTCAAGAACATTTCTTGTGACGCTCTGTGAAAAACAAAATTATGAAGTACCTAGAAATAGAGTTGAACATTGTTTTCGTTGTTTTTTTTGTTTGTTTGTTTGTTTTTTTTTAATTTTTTTTTTTTTGGGGGGGAGTGGTGAGGGTTTTTGTTTGTTTGGGGGGGGGGGGGGGGGGGAGGGGGGGGGGGGGGAGGGGGGGGGGGTGGTGTCTGTACGAGTATATTTCAATTAGGACAATCAATGTATAAAACAGATATGTATCTTTAAGATTTCAACACCATGATTCTACCTATGACAAATTAGTTGTAGATTATAAATTATTCATTGAGCTTTTAGTTATGAGCAAAACGAGTGTTTAATAAATGTACATTATTATCTGTCTCCCAAAAACGTAACCTTGGCCCTAACTCTTTTTGGTGATTTACTAGGAACCTTCCTCATCTTGCAAATCCCAACACCCGGTGCATTAAACAGCTGGACTCCAGCAAACCCTTCTGTTGGAGTTTGGCTGGATGGGGATCATTAGGGTTAAAGTATAGTGTCGGTAATATCACCGACTTCGAGAACAATTCTCATTTTTGTGCGAGATCAGAAGCATGCATGTGAGTTGTCATTAGAAGATATGGACAACAAATTTGAACAAAAGATGTGGATGATTTTCAACTCTTTGAAACTGAATTACAATCAATGTGAAATGTTACTTTTAGTCAGGTTCATATGTAGCCTACATATTGAAAGTTTTGCTCACTTTTTGTGTGTAGATTTGCTAAACTATACATTTTTGGAAACGTTAGGATATACTCAACATGAAAACCAATGTTTACATTTGTTTTCAGGTTCTTTTTAACAAAAATGGACCTTGAATGTGACGTGACACATGAAAAGTCATTGGGTGTCACATTAAAGGTTCATTTTTTTTTCAATGCCCTATATCTCTGGAAGTATAAGTCCGATTGGGTTCAAACTTCGTATGCAGGTATGGCAGGATGTGTTATAGATATACAATGGAGTGACATCATGATGACGTCATCGTGTGAATTTTGTTATGATTTTGTTTCATTTTTGGACCTTTAAGCCTATCTCATCAACAGAACATAATAAATTTAAAATTCTTTTTGTAATATGTTTATTGGGTCATAGACATATGCACACAATTGTGACAAATGTGTGAAAACAAATGTAAACATTGGTTTTCATGTTAAGTATATCCTAACGTTTCCAAAAATGTATAGTTTAGCAAATCTACACAAAATTTAACGAAAATGTATAAGAAACCTGACTAGTATTTGTGGTTCAAAAGACCAGCTGGCTATCAAAGATTGACCTTCTATCAACATAAATAATTCCAATATTTACGTTTATGTGTGTCATGTCAATGTCTGCTTAATATCAGCTATTTGTAACTTGTACGGTATCATTTGCGAAATCTTGGTGTTATTCGAAGATTTCTCACGCGTTCTGCTGCTGAAAGAAGTTGTTCATGCCCTCGTATCATCCCGTTTGCTCGCTCGGCTCTGGTCCAGCCAACTTTACTTGCTGAATCTCGGGATTCCGGTAGCTTCCGTGAGAAACTTGGCGATTTTTGGGTCATGGATTTGGAGCTGGTATGTGTCGCCGCACTCTGTAACAAGTTTGACGTTCGCAAGTTAGATATAACACGAGAAAATGTTACTCATTCGCATCATGTTTGTATTTATCTGCGTTGAATTATTGCCCAGTGCGTATACACCCATTGAATGCCCTTGCTCGGCTCTGATCCAGTGGCCTTGACTTGTTAAATCTCGGGATTCCGGTCGCTTCCGTGAGAAACTTGGCAATGTTTAGTCATTTGGAGCTGGTATGTGTCGACTCACTCTGTAACAAGTTTGACGTTCGCAAGTTAGATATAACACGAGAAAATGTTACTCATCCGCATCGTGTTTTTATTTTTCTGTGTTGAATTATATCCCAGTGCATACACGCCCATTTAATAGCCTTGCTCGGCTCTGATCCAGTCATTACCAGCACGTTGTCGTGAAAGTTGGTACCTTAATACTTCTACACAAAACCCCCGACACCGGGGGTTTTGTGTACAAACCTTACCAGCTGGATCAGACGGTTATTTACGACCCCCATGACAGCGGCCAAGCCGCAAGCCTGGGAGATGACCTTTTTTCGGGCTTGGACTGCTGACCGCAGTCTTATAAGTGCATATACTTATGGTGTACAATTTCTATGTACATGTACAATTTACATGCGGCTGTAGAAACTATGCACACATGCAAGATTTTACTTTGTCAAGCTTCAGGCAATTGAGACTTCTTCCACCCGTGAAGTATATTGTTCATACAAGCATAATGCATTGTTTGTGTATACACTTTTAATCATCCATCGATGAATGTTGATTCGTGCAAACAACAAACTGAGACAAGGTGAACAGTAAAGCTTCAAATGTTCAAGAAACACTTAAAAAGTTTTTAAAATCCTTGTTAGAATTAATATAATATATAACAACTGTTTTTAGCGAGTAAACATTACTTTTCTTAATTGCTATCAGTTTGTAAACATGTTTAGAAGCTATACGGCGCTCGTCTGTTTGTTGCCACTTCCTGATGAGGATACGCCGATGGTCATCTCGATCGATCCAACATGCAACAAACAGCGATTTAAATTTAAAAGAAAAGGCGGGCATATAGAGATTATCTTATTGGCTGATCTGTTTCTATAGGGATGATTGTCACTTTTGAAACTAGACCTACGACTATTTAAATGACAATAACTCCGCTCCCCAACATCGTATCTCAACAATCGAGGTGTCAGAATACGCAGAACAAAATTATGCATTGTTTTTTTGCTTTGTTAATCCATACCATTTCGAACCGTTAATTATTGGCTAATTTGTAAGTGTCGCGATACTTTTTGTGATGAGTTGAGTGTACATGCACATGCATGGAATAATGCAAAATAAATTGACTAAACCTTAATTAAATTAGGTATACACATGTAATTTAAAATGAATAATAAACAAATGGTTACATATCTGATGCGTATAGCTAAACTCATACAAACACTTTAATTTCAAAAAGGAATCTGTCTATCATTAATTCAGGTAAAAAGATAGGGTAGACCATAGTCAATCTGTTTTCAAAACAACAGGTGGCTGAACGCGTACGTATAGTTGCTTCGTGATAGAACAAAAACGAAACGTATTTTTTTTCTGGACTAAAGGCGTAATCGTGTTCTTAAAATTAAACGTTACTTCATGTGTAGGTTAACTGAACTAGTTGGTGTATAATACTTGTAATAGGCGTCCCCTTTAATACAATCATAGTTTTTTTTCTTCAAACTGTTGCAAAGCATTGGCGTCTCCATAAGCTTGGAGAAGCCCACCAATTTGTTTCATCTGTTTGTTGAAATTGTTGTCTTAATCTTTTATGTTCACATTTATTCAGTGGCAATAAATATGAAGATGGATACAAATAAGATTGAGTATGAATGGTTTAATTGTCCCCAACATGCACCTAAGGCCAACATTATGTATAGCACTAAGTTTTGCGGTGTTATATAAGTATATTGACCGATAAAGATACAGTTGCCATGACTTCCGTCCGCATTATTCCAGTGTTTGTTTAGCTGTTCGCTCTTGTTCTGCCGTTTTGTCTTTACTTAGTGTACATGTGCAATAATGAATGTCACGTGGTGTGAGTTCCACCAATCAATAACAAGGATCTGTATGTCAGTTATATAATTGTTGATGATACAACGAACTCGACTCGATCCCAACTTTAATCGTTTTAGTTTCCTTTGAAATCTTCTTAAGAACTTCATCATGTCACGTAAAAAAATATTTTTAGAAAAGACTAGATGCGAGTTTTAAGTGCATATACGTTGTGTATAGGCACGGTAGGGCCCAGTAGGACCAGGCCAAAAAAAGGGATGCGAGATTTATAAAAAAGGGATGCGAGTTTTAAGTGCGTATACATTGTGTATAGGCACGGTATAGGGCCCAGTAGGACCAGGCCAAAAAAAGGGATGCGAGATTTATAAAAAAGGGATGCGAGTTTTAAGTGCGTATACATTGTGTATAGGCACGGTAGTGCCCGGTAGGACCAGGCCAAAAAAGGGATGCGAGATTTATAAAAAAGGGATGTGGGTTTTAAGTGCATATACATTGTGTGTAGCCACGGTAGGGCCCAGTAGAACCAGGCCAAAAAAAGGGATGCGAGATTTATAAAAAAGGGATGCGAGTTTTAAGTGCGTATACATTGTGTATAGGCACGGTAGAGCCCGGTAGGACCAGGCCAAAAAAGGGATGCGAGATTTATAAAAAAGGGATGTGGGTTTTAAGTGCATATACATTGTGTGTAGCCACGGTAGGGCCCAGTAGAACCAGGCCAAAAAAAGGGATGCGAGATTTATAAAAAAGGGATGCGAGTTTTAAGTGCGTATACATTGTGTATAGGTACGGTAGAGCCCGGTAGGACCAGGCCAAAAAAGGGATGCGAGATTTATAAAAAAGGGATGCGAGTTTTAAAGGCATATACATTGTGAATAGGCACGGTAGAGCCCGGTAGGACTAGGTAAAAAAAGGGATGCGAGATTTATAAAAAAGGGATGCGAGTTTTAAGTGCATATACATTGTGTATATAGGCAAGCTAGGGCCCAGTAGGACCAGGCCAAAAAAAGGGATGCAAGATTTATAAAAAAGGGATGCGAGTTTTAAGTGCATGTACATTGTATATAGGCACGGTAGAGCCCGGTATAAGACCAGGCCAAAATAAAGGGATGCGAGATTTATAAAAAAGGTATGCAAGTTTTAAGTGCATATACATTGTATATAGGCACGGTAGAGCCCGGTAGGACTAGGTAAAAAAAGGGATGCGAGATTTATAGAAAAAGGATTCGAGTTTTTAGTGCATGTACATGTACATTGTATATATAGGCACGTTAATTAGGGCCAGGTAAAAAGAGATGCGAGATTTGTAGAAAATGGTTTTAGTGTTTATAAAAAAATGTTTGATTATTCATCTTAATTACCTCATATTATTAAAATTTAGTTCATTTATTATTCCATGCATGCACACAATATAGACCCACTAGTTTGTCCACCTATCAATAACAAAGATCTGTATGTCAGTTATATAATTTTTGATGATACAACTAAACGGACTCGACTCGATCCCAACTTCAATCGTTTCAGTTTCCTTTGAAATCTTCCTAAGAACTTTATCATGTCACGTTTTCGAGAAGTTTTCCTGTTTTTTATTTACAATTTTCTCACCATATAATGAACAGACATATACTTCACTGCAAATCGAGATTGGTGAGGGTTTGGAAACACTAGGATCTGTAACTGCTAAGTATTGCCTTTTTCGTTATACCTTCACAAAAAAAACAACATTGCCCCATATTATGAGAACAAACGGGCCACAATAATGAGAACAAACGGGCCACAATATTGCAAAATTAATCTACTGACTACAATTATGCAATAATGCATCCAAACACCATTTTACATCAATATAACCTTGCTCTATTTAACAATAGAAGTTGCACGTTAGCTTCATGAGAACTTACCTTGGTTTTGGTAAAAAATGTAAAATGTTCATTCATCACTGACATGTTAATCTATTTAGCCTCAGCAGAGTTATGACCCGTGCACTTAAAGGTAAGATACCCTATTGGTATTAATTGCTTGAATTATCATGAGTAGATTTGGGGGGTTGTATTTTATAGTAAATATCGTTTAACTGAGCTGTCCGAAGTTTTACAATCATGGATGCCGAGAAAAGCACGAAAAACAGCTTTTTCTTTTAACCGGCGTCGAGCAGTTATTCTTATGTTATCTTTGTTTTATTCGCGATTAATTGCCGTCCGGCGATCGAGCACGAATTTTTCATTATAAAATTATATTTTCGGAATAATTACAGGATATCTACCGCAATCCTTTTGCTGGATGCCTAGAATCAACATTTACTTTCAAATGAATCTGCAAATGGTGTATCCTACCTGGGATCGTAGACGATTGGTAATTGGAACCCACTGTTTGTTTCAATCCTACATATTTATAGATATATACCATAAAACTAACCTGTAAAGATTTCATTTCAAAAGGTTGTAGCGATTTTGAGATATTGCCAAAAATCTAGAGCGGTTATATGTCCACGCAGGAAGAATAATCCGCATTAAAATACACAATCTGAGAAACGTCACTGCATGCACGGTAACGCTTCTCAGATTCAAATTTTGGGGGATAAAAATTAAGTGATATCTTTTTCAAAAACCGCAGAACTTCGAAGTGAAAAGTTTCTAAAAATGCATTATACTACCAATGCTGCTGTATGCTTCTTACCAAGTAAGTTTTTATTGCCATTAATTTTTGGAGTAATTACCAAACGTATACGATCCCTTTAAAGACTTTTCTTTATCAGCTAGATTTCTCATTTTGACGAACTTAATTGGAGAATTAAGATTGATTTACTTAATTTGAGTATGCAAATGTATTATACAAAAGTTAATTTAATTTGACTTAGCTGGGTCAATGATATTTGTTCGATCCATTTCTCTGGTATTACCACTCTTTGGTTCCTATTATTAGAATCTTGCTTTCAGTAAAAAATCTTATAGTTCAGTCATTATTTTGTTCTGTGCCAAAGTCCAGAGTGTGTGTGTAGTGTAGCGTATGTACATGTACAGTTCCCTATGCTAGCTATAATGAGGTTGACCTGGTCCTTTCTCCAGGGGTTGACCATGAAGTTGACCCTCCACTGACCCAGCTACTGTTGAAAGACTGAAATTCCCTGACCGCACATAAAACTGCCAGTCTGTAAACCACAAGCCCCAATATGAAGAAAAAGTTAAGACAGGATTAAGGTACCAACTTTTACGAGAGTGTGTTGGTAATGAGTGGCCTTGACTTGTTAAATCTCGAGATTCCGGTTGCTTCTGTGAGAGACTTGGCCATTTTTAGTCATGGATTTATGACCCAATAATAATTATTACATCACATGCACTAAATTAAATTAAATACCATCCTTAACTTTCAATGTGTTAATAATAACTTCATTTAACAATAATAATTTGCTCATAATCGCAATTTACATTGACAGCAAAAGTGTTATTTTATAATGTTTTTTTTAATACATGCTCTAATTTACGTCATTTGGCAGGAAGATCTAATTTTGTTCCACAGAAGGGGTCCTTGGTGCCTATAACGGTTGTGAGGTGTAGAGATGTTCCAACTTTATTAAGATGAAGCTTGTTTGATGACCTAGTATCGTAATTATGAATATCAGCATTCCTTGTAAAGAACAATTTTATATTTAGAGGCAGTGTATTTTTTTCAAAATTATACATCGGAGCACACAAATGATATGTATAGAGATCGTATACAGATAAAGTGTTGAATTTAACGAATAGATGGGACAAAATGTCTAAGTTTTCTAAGAATGCCAAGTTTGCGAGAAATAAGTTTAAGGACTTTCTGACAATGATTTCTCAATGTTAACTTATCATCAATAATGACACCCACAAATTTACAGGAATCAACTTTTTCAATAAAATTATTGTTAAAATGAATCTTGATGTTTTTATCTACAGTTTGGTTAGTAAAAACCATCGTATGTTTTTTTTTAATTCAAAGATAATTTATTACACACAAACCATTCAAATACTTTATTTAGCTCACTGTTCATTAGGTCAACAGCGTCATTTAAATTGTTACCACTGTAAAATAAGTTTGTATCATCTGCAATTGAAATGAACGTCAGAAGTTGAGTAGAATTACAAATAACAGATAAGGAATAAGATGGGCCCGGGGCACACCACAAGTGATTGATTTTTAACTGGACTTTCTATTTTTCCAAACCACAAATTGTTTCCTATTTCTCAGGTAATCTTTAAACCATTCGGGTGCTATACCTCTGACACTATATGTTTGTAGTTTACTAATTAAAATATCATGGTCTATCGTATCAAATGCCTTTAAGATCCAGAAAGATGCCAATTGTATGTTGGAGTTTGTCGAGACTAGATGTTTATCAACTAAATCAATCAAGGCAAGTCGAGTCGAGTATTTGGCCCTGAAGCCACATTGAGATTTGGCGATACATGTTTGTAGGCGGTTAGCAACTAGCCTTTCTAACAATTTTGAGAAGCATTGCAAAACAGATATAGGGCGGTAATTTTAAATACTGACAAGAGAACGTCTCCATTTTTGTAAACTGGAGTAACTTTAGCAATTTTGAGTTCATTAGGGACTTCTCCGGAATTTGGGGAGCGGTTACAAATATCTGTTAAGTAGTGAACAATATAAGGAGTAATATTTGTTATCAGAATATTATCAAATTCATCATGACCAGAACTCTTCTTATTTCGAAGTTTATTTATACAATCCAGAAGTTCTTCCTGTGTGATTGGGCTTAAAAATCGAAAAAGTCATCTTCGATATATTTTACCGGGTCCAAGGTACTTTGTGGTATCTTAGAAGGGTCATTCACGTCACAGAAGAGTCTTTTTATTTAAAATTTCATTAATGATTTCCCAGGTATTTCTTATGTTGTTATATTTTTCTTGCTCAAAAGATGCTGAATAATATATTTTCTTGGAAGCTCTAATTACAGAGATTAATTTGTTTTTATATCTGTTATATTTGAGTTTATTGATCTCAGAGCTCGGGTTTTGTAAGAAATTTTCTATAAAGTCTATTTTTCTTTCTATAGACACTAGCAGACCTTTAGTAATCCATGGATTTTTAGGTGCTTTATTGTAATGTATACACTTTTTATAAGGCATGCATTTATCCATAAGTTCACTTAGCTTGGATGTGAACTGTGAGTATCGCAAGTTTACACCATCACCAGTAACTACTGAATCCTAGTCAATCCTAACACTTTGGTTTTATACATTTCTTAAAAAAACAAAACTGGATTTTTGTTTAGCTTGAGCAGGTTTGAGGCTCAGAAAAATTATTGGAAGATGATCGCTGAAATCGATAGAACAATATAATTGGAGAATAATGTTGTTAGTAAAAATATTATCAATTAATGTCGCCGAATGTTGAGTTATTCCAGTTGGTTTATCAATTGTCGGGCGGAAAAATACATCATTTAATAGTTCCAGGGTGAATTTCACTGTTTAAAAGAATAATATTAAAATGACCTGACAAATAACATTTTTTTGATTCAGATGCAAGTTTTTCCAGCACTATTCCAAGATCCTCTGTGAAATCCTGAACACACAAAACGTTACTTGTGTTGGTTTTAATTTAAATAAAGATTCATGGGATTGAATTGGAATTGACAGATCGGGGCGCAATACATAAGTTAATGAATTTTTAATATACATCAATACCCCTCCACCTGCATGATTTTGTCTGTTTCTAAACTCAATATTGTAACCAGGTATGACCAGTAGAGGATCGGGGTCTGACTAGAGCTTGGAAGAATGAATGAGATACATTTCAACGTTGGTGGCGCACTTTGTTGGGCCCCCCCCCCCCCCCCCCCCCCCCCCCACATGTACGTTTGGCCGGCTCGGGCTTTTAAAGGATTCTAAAAGCTAGGGAGATCCGATTCGGAGGCGAAGCCAACGTTTATGAAACGGTTGAAACCCATTGCATTAAACAAGATGGCACAGATTTCTTCCCCTGAATCGCCCACCAAGTTGGCAATAGACGATGAGTATGATATCATGCAGTATTATGTTGTAGATGGGGTAAGGTTACCCCCATTTTGTCGGGGAAAGATGGAAGATGTCGCCAGCTTCTCTGTTAGAAAAGACGATGTGTGGATTGTAAGTTTTCCGCGTGCAGGTAAGAGAAATAAAGCCCAAGTATAATCGTTCAAAAAACAAAATCGCTGTTGCTAATGCTATTCTTACGTGACCGTAAGTAACCCGACGTACTTTTTCTATTCTTACGTGATTTAACTGGTTCCCGACACAGACAAGGGAAACTCAATACGCGCGGGACGTTGGAGACCACCCAGGAAATTTGTTTTGACAATAGTCGATGTTAAATTGTGGTATTTTAGTCCAAAATATGTAATTATTCAAACGATTCCATGATTGAATTTGGAGTTTTGTGCAAACATAGTGAAAAATTCACATTAGTACATTTCATTCGTATTCAAATGTTGACATTATTCCTAAAAAACTAGCTTTGACTTCGTCGTGGACAAAAAAGTGTACTAGTATAAAACTAACGACAGTCAATTTAGCTACTGTAAGTTCAAGCATGGAGAAATAAGACACAGGGAGTTACAACGACCTGGCTTTGGATCAAACGTTTAGGCTCTGGTACATGTACCATGGTCGTAAAACAGCACGCGATAATTGAGTGTAAACACCCCGTTTGATCGCAGTGTTGTAGTCGAGTCACCTATGTCGAGTCCGAGTCCCGAGTCACGAGTCACTTGGTCCGAGTCCGAGTCACGAGTCACGAGAGTCACGAGTCACTTGTTTAAATAATTAAATAGTTAAAATACTAGTTCAACCAGTTCACGTAGATGACTGGATGACTATTGATCTTTTTTTAAGGTTTTACCAATACTCCTTGCCCCTTCTCCAGAATATCTTTTAATTTTTTTTTCTTCAAAATAATAAATTATATACTGATTTAGTTATTTCAGAAAGGCAGGTAGCCAACAAGTTTTATATTTTTCGCTTGCAAAATTTGCACATCGCACTTGATTTTGAAGTTTCAAAATTTGTTTTAAAGTTGGTGTAACCAAAAGAAACAATTCGAGGAACGACAGATGCCATGGTTAAAAAATTGTTGTAGCGACTAGCGAACTGACGTGACGTGACCAAGCGTGTGTGGTGGATATGGTTGTGTCGACATGTGTGAAAACTGGTGCAAACAACACACAGCCATCTCAGTTCAATATACAGGCGGTGTTTTTACAGGTACCAGACATGCCAGACTATGGTCAGCTTCGGTTGCGTCTATGGCTAGATTAGCGCGTAAGCCGCCTATGTTTTAACATTAAAAAGAGGTAGCGATATAGCCACAGCCAGCTAAAACCGTCATTTGGACTCCGGAGACGGATTCCTATTTCCCTGGTAATATGCATCAAGCAGTGGCTATGGTGTTAAGGTTGACAGAATACCAGCGTTAATATTGGTGTCGTGCACAATAATGCTTTTACAGAAATATATCCCAGTGTTATTATGCGTATTGAACATACACATGTACATGTACGTGCGCTGTACACTACATGGCCATAGCAACACAGTAATCACGAACACTATTACTTGCAACATCAGTGTAACTGCTTATTCCGTGTGCTAAACGTTAATATTCCTCCATGTGCATGACGATCGGATCATTGAATTTTTTTAAAAATATTTAAAAAAAACTAAAAAAGGTATTGTTGGTGAAAATACGTGACTCGAGTCACGAGTCCTCGAGGTCAAGTCCAAGTCATGGTAGTAGAGTCCGAGTCCGAGTCCGAGTCTTTTGCCGACGTGACTCGAGTCAAGTCCGAGTCACCAAAATTGTGACTCGAGACGGACTCGAGTCCGAGTCCTGGACTCCAGTCATACAACTCTGCAATCTCGCGACCGCAGCCACACGAATTCGGGAAGATGTGCGCCTGTGCACTAGCGCGACTGCGCGCTAGTGCACAGGCGCACATTGAAATAGTACGTAAGTTTCTAAAAAAGTTTGATTTTCTTATGCAAAAAAAGAAAACGCAACACGTCGCACACCGTTGAGCGATACACGAATGGGCAGACAAAAGCCTCAACAAGCAAACCCTTCCATTTCTGGCCGGCCAAACTCGGCCTTAAGTCGTCAAAATCATAAAAATATGCTACCATATTTTCATGATTGTACCGTTCATATTTTAAAAGGAAAACAAACGTAACTTGCCATCAGAATGTCGGATTTCGACAAACAAAATATCGGCAGATTCAGTTTTTCAAGGCACATCGATTTTCCACAATGGCTCACGTGTTTCGACCCACAGAGAGCTACTGCGCATGCGAAAACTGGTTCGTTTGCTTGCTAGTGAACTATTAACTATTGAACGCACAAGCAATTCGTTTCTCCAGTAAGTGGTGGCGAGCAGTACCAAACCCTGAGATGTGAGAGATCTTATCAGGGTCATAAGTGGGCGCACAGCAGGAGGCCTCCATGCTTTTATCACTGGTCAGCCAGAGTCGCTATTAATTGGTCAGTAAATACCCTGTTGGGGATTAGCAGGCAGTTCAAACTCCCTGTGTCTTATTTCTCCATGGTTCAAGCATGGAGAAATAAGTCACAGGGAGTTTGAACAGCCCGCTAATCCCCAACAGGGTATTCACTGACAAATTAGCGACCCTGGATGACCAGTGGTAAAGGCATGGAGGCCTCCCGATTTACGACTGCGATAAGATCTCTCACATCTCAAGGTTTGGTACCGCTCGCCACCACTTACTGGAGAAACGAATTGCTCGTGCGTTCAATATTTAATATAGTTCACTAGTAAGCAAACGGTACAATCATGGAAATATGGTAGCATATTTTTATGATTTTGACGACTTAAGGCCGAGTTTGGCCGGCCAGAAATGGAAGGGTTTGCTCGTTGAGGCTTTTGTCTGCCCATTCGTGTATCACTCAACGGTGTGCGGCGTGTTGCGTTTATTTTTTTTGCGTAAGAAAATCTAACTTTTTTTAGAAACTTACGTACTATTTTGATATGCGCCTGCGCACTAGCGTGAGTGCGCACTAGTGCGCAGGCACACATCTTCCCAAATTCGCGTATACCCGAACACTCAACACTATTGTAACCTAACCCATCCCCCCTTGAAACCTGAAAGGAATTCCTGAGATTCCCGGGAACACAATGATCAACACAAAAGAGGGGGGGGGGGGGGAGCTTTTTCTGCCACATATCGCGCTTCATATGAATTCGTGTGGCTGCGGTCGCGAGATTGCCCGCGGGGTGTTTACACTTTACAGTCAATTATCCATTGTTGTTTAACGACCACGGTACCAGAGCCTAAACGTTTGATCCAAAGGTCGTTGTAACTCCCTGTGTCTTTTTTCTCCATGGTTCAAGTAAGTGTTCAGAGGTAATAGGAATGGGTTATTATTGTATACATGCGTAATTTAAATGTGTATTAAGTTAATTCCATTGGTATTATTTCATTACATAACCTTTTTTCTATTAACCAAAATTATTGGTTAATAATCTCATCTAGATAGGGTCTTATAGAAAAAGGTATAAAAGTACATACGAAAAACTAGGGACTGTATACGAACAACTAGGGACTGTATACGAACAACTAGGGACTGTATACGAACAACTAGGGACTGTATACGAACAAATAGGGACTGTATACATTTAACTAGGGACTGAAAACAGTTTCAAGGAATATTTCACACCTTCAGCAAACATGACGAGCATTTTGGCGACCGGTCACGAAACACATCTCCATTATCGCGCAATAAACGGGAGTTAAAGGTAGTATACACCATTGGTAATTTGTTGAATTATCAGGAATGGGTGGATTTGGGGGGTTGTATTTTATAGTAAATATCGTTTAACTGACCTGTCCGAATTTTTACATTCATGGATGCCGAGAAAAGCATGAAAAACAGCGTTTGTTTTCCACCGGCGTCAAGCAGTTATTCTTATGTTATCTTTGTTTTTTCGCGCTCGCCGGACGGCGAGAATGAATTTTGGTTCATACAATTCAATTTTTTTGAACAATTACAGCATATCTAGGACCCTTATTTTGCTGGATGCCTACAATCATTATTTACTTTTAAATAAGTAAGATATTTCTTAATAATTCGGTAGTAATTTTTTTCCGATATCTGCAAATGGTGTATACTACCTTTAAGATATTTTGCTAAAATTTTTACGAATTTTTTTTCAACGAGTTTGAGGGGTCAAATGTGTGAACTACGTCATCAAATTAAGGATAACACACAAAAACAGATATTCTAGGAGGTTCACATCGCAACTTTTGCGCGCCATGTTGCCACTCGCGATGAAACGAAAACGAGGCCGAGTCGAAATGGAAGCCGCAGTTGCCGAGCTTGAAATCGAGGAATATGCACATAGCTAATATGTGTCTGAGATCAATGTCATGCCTCGTGGGCTTCAGGGGTACTCACGATCAATTCTTTACTGGCAAATCGAGGAAATTCCACCCTAATATTCAAGAGTACTGCACACTTGCTGTTCGCAGGACCTTTTTTAGATATGGCCGCGCCGCACGCATGATATCATCATCATGCGATGTCTGTGAAGACTAGTGCTGGGCGAGTACTTGCGAAAAATTACTCGCGAGTAATCAAGTACTCGTGAGTAGTTGTCACAATTTTGGCAAGTGAAATTACAACGGTAATTTCACAGTGACTTCTGCAGCAATTTGGTTTCCTTTTTAAGTTCCAATTCACAAACATCAACTTCAAAATCCCTTCCGTACTGGTATATTAAGTCAACTCTATGTGAATTAATTAACTGCTGAATTAATTTACGATCCCACAGACCCAAACCTGGAATGTGGTTTTGAAACCTGATATCTGCAGGAGAGGTATTTGCTTCAATTGTATTTAACTCTGCGGTCAGAGAGCTGGCCGGGAACATCTGTAGTCGCGATTTTTGTTACATTTTGGGTCGGCTCACTCAAAGGATTTAGTTCGTTGAATCTTATTTATTTTGGAAAAAGACGTGCCATTGTAGGCGTGCAATTATGGGGAGTGGCAAGTCAATTCATTTCGTGTCGTTGCATCTTACTACCACAACTTATTTCATACGTGTCAACAATCATCGCTCACTAACAATCACTACTCGCGAGTACTTATTGCTACTCAGGCTGGCATGAGTACTCAAATAGTTAAAAACTGCGAATTGTTTAACGAGTAGTAAAAACTGATCACGAGTAGTGACATAATCGAGTTACTCGCCCAGCGCTAGTGAAGTCACCGGTCAAAGTGTATCGACCATGTCGTAAACAACAAGCGTGCGGCCGGAGGCAAATTTCATAAAACATGTAAGCACAACAATTTGCTTAGCATTTATAATTTCTTCCTTGGAAAAAAGGTTAGAAATCAAATATTCAGGTGATGTTTATTGTTTGTGACTGTTATTCGGCTGGTGTTTTTGCTTAGCATGAAAAGCACATGGAGTGTTGGCTGGTAATCTGTTTTTACTGAGCTAAGCAAATTTGTGTGCTTACATGTACATGTTTTATGAAATTGGCCCCTGGCCGCACGCTTGTTGTTTACGACAGAGTCGATATACTTTGACCTGTGACATCACAGACATCCCATGATATGATGCGTGCGGCGCGGCCATATCTAAAAAAGGTCCTGCAAACAGCAAGTGTGCAGTACTCACTCGAATATTGGGATCAAATTTCCTAGATTTGCAAGTAAAGAATTGATCGTGAGTACTCCCGAAGCCCATGACGTTGATCTTGGACACATGGAAGTCTATTTAGGTTTTTTGTTAAGTATTTTTGGGTGATTTTGGCGAAATTTTGAACCATGTCTAACCCTAACCCCCCTATGCCCTTTTTGCTAGAAACCATCCTCAATCCTCCAAAATCCTTGGATTGCCCTAATAAAAAAAAAATGCATTCATCCTCAATCCTCAAAAATCCTCAAATTGTTTTACTTTTGTTCAAATCAAAGGGTACCCACTGCCTCAGTCCTCCAAAATCCTCAGATATTTCTTGCCCAATGAACAAGTGAGGGGTGTGGGGTTGGGGGTAGGGGTAGGTGGGGAAGGGGGAATGGCTTATATTATGTACATTTGTACACTTGGTACATGTACCACCCCGGCCTATAAAGTCAAACCAATCCTTCAATACCATCCCTCCAAAATTCTCATTTAAAAAAAATCCCATTCAGCCTCAATTCTCGAAAATCATCCACACTTGAAACTAGATTGTGCCTTAATCCTCAAAAATCCTAATTTTTTTAAATAGCATTTATCCTCAATCTTCAAAATTCTTCAAACTGCAATGAAGATTATGGAGGATTGAGGAGCGTTAGGGTTAAGACATTTCACTTGAATCATGTTGCACTTCCTTGGGCTCTAGTATCACCGGATCATGTCGGACTAAGTAACCCGGACTAATCTGTGATAAAGTTCAACTCTCCGAGTCTCGCAAAACAATCCTTAAATTGCACGCAAGTTTCAGATTAAAAATCATCAATTAACCCTAACTCCCTACACAACAAAGGAAGTTGGAGGATTTTGAAGGAATTGTATTGTTCAATAACAATGGTGAGGGAATTAGGGTTAAACAAGAATGTTTTCGCTCTTCAATTTGGTGAATTTTCTTAGAGTTTAGGGCAATAGGCCTACTTTTGAGTGTTGTTAGTATTAACCACAAAACTCATCCAGTTTACCAACAATGCTCATGGCATGCGAATTGAATCTCCCAATGTCATGAGCATGAAGCTGGAGGTAATCTAGCTTGAGTAACTCCGGCTTACAAATACAATGCTTATGACATTGGGAGATTCGCAGTGTTTCTTGTGAAGTGGCCACCAAAATCAAACATATTTTTCATCTTTTTAGTAGAAACGTTATTCTGTTTCAAGTTAATCATTGGCGTCGTGAATGACTGCGGCATGTAATGATGAGGTATGCTTTTTGTGATACATGGGTTTGAAAAAGAGAAAAAAGGAACCATTTTGAAGGTAACATTTTTTGGTCGTTTCCGCTCTAGAATGTAAGTTTATTCTTCAGCGCTACATGCGAATATTCCGATGTCATAAGCATAAGCTGGAGTTACTCTTGGAAAACAAAAAACGGCCTTCTTCGAAATCCCATTCACCCTAGTCCTAATCCTAATTAATTCAAGATTGGCAGAAAGAACCATTTTCACCCTCTGTATAAATTTTTATTTTCTTGTCACATAGATCCCCATGTGTGCTTGACTGTGTGGCCTCCCATGTGTGCTTGACTGTGCGGCTGCTACATCCCTACCACTTGTGTACCATGTTGTTGAGTAGCATGCATGCTTGGAATTGTGATGTAGGCCTACATGTAGGCATGCATGCCCTACGAGCATGTATGCCCTACACTGTACATGTATTTGTGGTAATTTCTTTTTGATTATTTTAGCTTCAAATGAACCCCAACCCCGCCAGACGCAGCACAGTGCATCAGGTGGAAAAGTCTGCTACACTTTGCAATGCATTCGGCTTTCAACACCAGTTCAAAATGGCCAAGTTCAAGACTATTAAGAGCTAGAGTCCCCATTGAATGAGATAGATCCAGAGATTGACCCTGCTACATTGAGTGACCACAGACTCTGATGAGGCAGTTTGGCCTTGACATTTTTGACCAGATAGGTCTTGCTGCCCTGGGGTGGGCAGGCTAGTCATTTTTCTGCATCTGACAAGATGTTTCTAGCCAAAATACTGACGTTGGAGGGTTAGGGCTAATTTGGTAGATTATTGTAAGATATGTAGTGATCATTTGGTGTTTATCTATTTGTGCAATGTTTTCATTTGAAGCAACAAAAGTGTTCACACATTCGCATTTTTGTATCCTAATTTCTGGGTTGGAATTCCGACCCAATATGCCCTATATTACACCCTAACCCAAACACAGAGATGCCAACCCTCCCGATTCCGGGAGGCTCCCAGAAAATCAACTAAACTCCCGACCTTACGGGCACATAAGATATCCTCCCGGATTTGCAATATAATGTGCCTTTTTTGTTTGTATCGGCATTTTTGCAGCGGCGTAACAATTATAATCTTTCTTTAGGCGCACGCGCTACCGTTCAATGCATTACAGCATGCACAGTTACCGTACCAAACCCGCCGGCCTGAAGCACTCGGTGCACGGCTAGCTGCATGCAGCGCGCCTGCATACTTCTGTAGTAAGCCATTACCGTATGCATGGTACATGTGGTACATGCAAGTCACAAGACCGGCGGGAACACCATTTCGCGACTTGACTTTACGTTTATTTGTTGCCGCGCTGTGTGATACATGGAGCTATGGTGATACATTGTCATATAAAAATCCGACTCCTGTGAAAGTCAGACTCTTTTTCCTTATTGGTTAACCCCTCTCATGTGACCAGTCACTGTCTTAATTATCATACGTACGTATGCGCAATACTACCAATGGGTCCACATTTTTTGAGTAGGATATTTACAACTGTCAAATCTATTTCGTGAAAAAAAGATTTGCTTTGCGTTCGGTGTGTATTTGGTCGTGTGTTAATGTGCGTTGTTTTGCAGTGCATTATGCATGCAAGCAACTCTGTTTAGTGTGCAACATGACGGAGACTACCGTGAAAGCAAAACAAATGACAAAAAATGTACTTGACAAATCCTCCCTGACAACAGGATTCAAAAGTTGGCATCTCTGCAAACACTAACCCTAACTCTAAACCCACATCCTAACCCTAGTTTTTGAGTTAATCGACCCGAGTCGACTCGGGGACCAGGCTTTACTGGGCTTTTCCAATCTTGTTTATTAAACACATTTTCTTCCCCAGGGGTGTGGCTACAGGACCTGATCTACCTGCTGCTAGAGGGGGGAGATCTCAACACCACAGACCTGAGCCTGGAATGCGTGGAGGATTCCATTCCATTCCTGGAGGCCCCGAGCCCCGGGCTGGAGTTACTGAAGACGCTGCCATCTCCTCGGTACATCAAGTCCCATCTGCCATACGGACTGCTGCCAGAGGGCGTCAGGAACAAAGAGTGCAAGGTGAGGGAAATGCCACGGTATTTTGTAGAGTGTCTTCATTCAACTTTGTGCACGTATTCTATGAAGTTGAAGCATTTACAGTAGATTTTTCTCACAAAAGGTCTCTTATAGAATTTAGCGTACCGTGATATTTCCAGGCCTTGCTCCAGCATACTGAGCATAACCTGTAATTACATGAACAAGATTCAAAACGGATGACGCATAAACACGTCATGAGCAAGGCCGGAAATGTCCGTCAGCAGCGAGCAAGGCCGGAAATGCGTGGGCTTGCTTCCCAATACTGGCGGCCTGAACCTGCTTTGGATTGAGTTTTGTTAAAAATAATACCGCGTGTCGGCTCGGTGATGTTAAAATAATCCCGGCGCGAACTGGTTAAGTGATGATCATGATAATGAGGAGAGGGTTTTACCAATAATGGGGAAAATGAGTCTGATTTTCACAGGAAGTCTGATATTCATATCACACCGATCTTTTACTTCAAATAACACCTGCCCATGTGGTTGAGTTTTCACGAAGTCACGATTCAGAAGCTATTAACTCTTGAATTTCATCAATATGTGTTCTCACCTACCTACACCTAGGTGATCTACATCACCAGGAACCCCAAGGATGTGATGTGTTCTTTCTACGACTTTCACCGCACTGTCCGCATGGTGCACTACAAGGGCACTTTCCATCAGTTCTTCTATCGCTTCATCAACAATAAATGTAAGGCTTAGAGTCTCCCTGTACTGTAGTAGGGCTGTCGTGGTGAGTATTAATGACCTGCATCAATGACTCAACTCGACTCGTGTCGCCTGTTTTAGCGACTCAAATTGAATCGAGTCCTGATGGGTAAATGACTCGACTCAAGTCCCTCATCAGAATAACTTGACTCGGGTGAAGGCTAATCATGAAGCGTCGAATCCCCCCCCCCCCCCCCCAAAAAAAAAGGTTTTGTGAAAAATATTTGCAATGACTTACGCCAGTGCCAGTTTATGATCAAAGTACTTTACAAAGAAGATAAAACATTAAATACAAGTTCAACAACCCAGTACATAAGAACATGCATGTCCATGGTATACAGTGGCCGTCTGTTTATTTCCACCTTTATAGTTTCTTAGTAGTATTCAAATATTTGTGACTTGAATTGACTCACGCTAAAAACTCGACTCCACTCGACTACCTACTGTGACTCAACTCAACTCAACTCAACCTTCTTGACCTAATGACTCGACTCGACTCGAGTCCCCTCTTCAAAATGACTCAAGTCACCAAAAATTTGTGATTCGTTACAACTCTGCTGTTTCAAATAAACTGAATATTCCAATATTTGATGAAAAAAAATTTCTTTCTTTTTGCCAGTTAAAATAATTGAGAAAATATTTGAATTGGGACCAAAATCTTCGTTAAGGGCGCGTTCTCATCTAGCAGATTGCAGCTACTGGCGAATCGTGCACTGAACAGGCAAATTGTAGCACTTAACACTTGTGTCATTTGAACGCTTGCGCACACTATTTATCGAAATTTCAAAAAGTGCGTCTCTGAGACGTACATTTGGAAATGGCATTCTTTTGTTATTTTCTTCATAATGACGGCATGCCAGAAGGAATAATTTCACTGGAAGTTTAGAATCATAATTTTGTTTTCAACAAGTAAGCTTTTCAACAGTATTTTGATTCACTTCTTTATTCCTAACCCTCCAGGGTATTTTGGCTAAAAACCCTGCCAAATGCAATAGATTGCCAAAGTGACTTGGCTGCAGAGTGCAGCGAGATCCATGGTCATAAATCTCAAGATCGAACTGCTTCAGAGTTTACTGGCACCCAGTTAGCAGGATCCATCTCTGTCATTGTTCAATGGGGATTAGACTGTGGCTGTTTATACACAGTTTCTGACAGCTAAATCCATCAAAGTACACAAGACTTTTTTACCTGATGCACTGCGCTGTGTCTGGTAGGGTTAGGGATATTGTCAGATGCCCCTTTTTTGGTCGACAGTAACTTTCTTTAGATGTGTAAAGTCTGTTGACAGTTTAGCAGTAGTACTGTAAATTCCTGTGATTATTTCTCCCATAGCTGTTTCAGGAGATCAGCGCATTAGGCTCCGGTGATAGTGTTACCCTTTTCAAACTTCATTGAAAACTGAATCTCTTTCTACCTTAGTTCACAAACTTATCAATCACTCCTCGTATTTGTAAAGTTGTTATTCTTGTAAGTGCGCTTCTTGTACACATTTTTGTTACTACATGTAGTTACTGGTTTTTGTTTCAGTGGGATATGGTTCCTACTTCAAACACGTGTTGGAGTGGTGGGAACAGCGAAAAGACAACAATTTGCTCTTCCTGAAATATGAAGATGTCCGTCAGGTGTGTAGATCATATGTGAGGGGTTCTGGCAAAATTAGACGGAACTGGGCAGAAGTTGAAATGAGGGTTTTTATGGACTAGAAAAGAGGATACAATTCTCCTTTTAATGGCTGTTTCTTGCACTTCAATCAGACATTCCATTGTCAAGTTATTGCTGGTTATTAGTCATTAGTCGCTGAAGTAAAATATGTGGAAAAGGCTTTTTAAGTTTTAAGTTTTCTTAAAAACACTTTTATTCCACCACTTCCATACTATTTTTTACAAAATAGTTAGTAGGTACATCAAAGACTACAAACATAATTAATTCAGTAAATACCAACAAAAATCACCTATTTAGTATTTTGCAGTTTTCTCCAGTATGCCCTGTGTCCAATTCCATCTCATTTTGCTAAAATGCCTTGCATATCAGCTTTTATACAGAAATTAACCTGTTATATTAGCACCCGTACTGCATTTTACTGTATAAATTACCAGATAAGTCGATTAAAGCCATGCAGTGTTGGGATGGTTTAGGGTGACTAAAGGGTTCATAAACTAATGCTTTAACAATAATGAGTATAAACCTTAGGTATCCACTAGGATTAGTGGTCCAGATGTTACATCAATATTACCCCTGCTCATTGGGCCAATAAAACATTCCAAAGACACTCTTAGCCTTCGCCTTTTGGTCGCAAGGCAGCTAAAATCAACCTCAATAAAGCTTGGTTTACTTTATACTTGGTACGAAAGCGAAAGTGGCCGAGAATTTGTCATGTCATAGGGAGTTTTGGTTCTGCAAATTTCCAAAAGTTGAACACATTGTCAACTCTGGCGAATATTTGCCTCAAATATTCACAGCGAATGCTTTGTGACCCTTAAACTTGTATATCGTGTGAAGTATGAACCAGCCATAACCAATACAGGTACTCTTGGGTTGAGAGAAACAATGAGTGACAAAGTGCCTTGCTCAAGGGCACAAGCACTACAACCCCATTGCCTGGATTTCAACCCCCAACCTGCAGAATTAGCCACAGACCACGAATTAAATCCCCCAGACGACGAGGCCATGGCATTCCACAGTAATGCACATTTTTCCCACGGCGCTGTGGCTTAAGGTCAATATGTTGGTGGGTGGGTCGGTTGGTTGGTTGGTTGGTTAGTTGGTTAGTTAATTGGTTGGTTAGTTGGTTAGTTAATTGATTAGTTAGTGGACAGTTTACCCGGCTCTTTCTATCCAGGCTTTAACACTGTTTCCATGCACGATCACAGCTTTACAAGTGAGTTTCTTTAGAAGAGCTCTTTTTACCAACACGGATGTGCATGCGTCTAATCTGCCTATAGATCACGTCCCATTACGTCTGTACGGTTCGCGGACCGAGTGAAGTTTTTGACCGATTGAAGCATGCGCTGCCGTGTACATGTACATTCACATAGGTGGTGCGCCTGGGTGGTGCGTGTCGTTGGTAATTCGGCCGCGTATTGGTCCTATTGCCCGATTGCCTGTGTACCTATGTACTACCATGGAGCTGTGCATACTGCAATATTCACACATGGTGAATGCACATAGCGTGACTATGAAGGAAGACTGTGTATGTTTATGTGGTCATGGAGGGTGATTTCAGCACCCACACTGAGTGACAAGTTCAAAACTAGCAATTTCTTTCCTTTTTGTTAATTGATTTTGGGACAGTGCAATGCGGATTGTCACTAGAAGTAATAGTCATGATTGTTTATGTATAGTTTCACCAATTGTGCAAAAACTCGCGATCTTCAACAGTATTTTCTTGGACTGCATTCAATCCGATTTGCGTAGTGGGCCGGTGGCCGTACGAGAGCACAACGCCTTGCCTGTTAGGGTTAGGGTAAAACAATTAACATCTTTCTTGCACACTTGAATTTCAGGATTTCGAATCTAGTGTAGAACAGTTGGCAAATTTCTTGGAGCGACCTTTAACCCCGGCAGCGTTAAAAAGCATCTGCTCCCATTTTGAAGAGGAGGTCGCATACAATCGCAAAGGTAAGACATACTAAACATATGTGACCTGTCACCACAATATGAGAATAAAGTCGCACGATGTGATTCAGAGATATATGGCCATCCAAAGTCAAAATATGAAGGGGTGGTCAATTTTGAGATTTTGCATAATTTGGAAAGCTTAGGTCCTCCTCTACATATTCCCATTTTTTGGGTACAATCAGATGATCGGAAACATTGTACATTATGCGATTTTGCGTAGTGTTTGGGTAGTTAGTGTTTGGATTAAAGTTGATTAGTGGTATAATTAACACGGTACCTGTTTTTGAAATTTTTTATATTTTTTTGTTTATACAATAGTTCGTATACGTGGAAAGTTTCAAGAAGAAATAATTATTAATACATAGCCGTTGCTATGCTCAACCGAACCTTACTTGTCGTGTTTTGCAATCTTTTGCGTGTTTGTTTAAGATGTTTATTAAGTAAGTTTTCTCACAAACACATTTTGTGAAACCCATGACTTTCTGGAGCGCTGTAAAATGTATTTATTGCAAAACCCCCATTTGTTATGTACCATTAGAAAGCTCTCTTTCTCAAGAATTTTGAAAATACCAATATCTCAATTTTAAATTTTTTCCGACTTTACTTTCATGTTGTGGTGACAGGTAACATATGACAACGGGATGCAAGTTCATATAATTTTGCAAAGGATATTACAAAGGCTGTACTCAATATACCAAATAGCCACATATTTGCTAGTTCACTGTTTAATATCTCAATATCTTGTCATCAAATGAGCAGATTTCTGACGATCACAACAAAATGAAATAATGCAATTATATTTCATAAAGTTGAGTAGTTTTGTTGTTTGTCAAAGGCCACACTTTTGTCAAAAGCCACTTTTCACACGTGATACATGATACATCTACACCGTAACAAAATCCCCCCAACAGAAAAAAACAAACCCAAAAAGCAAATGACCACTTTTCGATCAAATGACCACTGATCAACGAAGAACCTCACTAGGAATCCAGCCATACTCTTTACTTTGCCAATAATAGTGATTTTGTGGACGCAATTAAAGGTAGGATACACCATAATTGCTTTGAATTATCAGGAATGGGTGAATTTTGGGGTTGTATTTTAGAGTAACTAGCCTGTCTGAAATGTTAGAATCATGGATGCCGAGAAAAAAAGAAGAAAAACGACGTTCGTTTTGAACCGGGGTCGGCAGTTGTTCTTGTTCTTTTTTTCTCGATAGCCGTCCTGCAATCGTGATTTTTCAAAATAATATTCAATTCTTCTGAACAATTACAGAATATCTAGCTCAATCATTTTGCTGGATGCCGAGAATCATTATTTACTTTCAAATAAGTAATTTTTTTCTAAATGATTCGGTAGTAAAACATTTTAATATCTGCAAATAGTGTATTTTACCTTTAAAGGTAGGATCGGATACACCATTTGCAGATAACAAAATCAACACGTTATTAAAATTAAACATTTCATTTGTTCCCTGAACTATGAAAACCATAAAAATACGTACGACACCAAACGGGAAAAAAGATGACAAACAACATTTGAAATCATTTTATAAAAAAAAAAAATGGTTTAAAGATTACTTTACAAACAAAAGTTCACAAATTCTTTCCGTACATGACAATATGGGGACATTCCATAGGGTTTGTGTGCTGAAGGAAAATCTCCCTATACAGCTGTATTCGAACCCTAAAAACTCTTTTGACCCAAAGTTTTTAACATTATGTCTTCTCCATTTTCTTCCACTATACCCTAATCTAAAACTACCTCTAGACTCTTTTACTGGAGACCAAAAACGCTATGGGGACAGGAAAATGTCCCCACAACTTGGTCTGCTTTTTACAAACAAAAGAAACTGCCCCCATAACTAGGTTTTATGCCTACCCACACCCACCAAAATATTTAAGATTGCCGGATGGCGATCACGGAAAAAACCAAGAACACCATAAGAACCACTGCCCGGTTAAAAACGAACGCTGTTTTTCTTGCGTTTTTCTCGGCATCCTTTGGTGAGGTAAAATACAACCCCCCAAATCCACTCATTCCTGATAATTCAAGCCATTACCAATGGTGTATCCTACCTTTAACCAGTTCGCGCCGGATGACGTATATAAAAGCAAGGTTTTCCCCAAATTCAAAACGGATGACGCATAAACACGCCAAGTTCAAGTTTGGAAATGTCTGTCAGCAGCGAGCAAGGCCTGAAATGCGTGGGTTTGCTTCCCGGTACTGTCGGCCTGAACCTGCTTCGGATCGAGTTTTGTTAAAAATAATCCCGCCCCTTGGCTCGGTGATTTTAAAATAATCCCGACGCTAACTGGTTAAACCGAATATTTATAAAATTCAGTTTAAAATTTATAAAGTGAGCTCAATGTTTTTTTAAACAAAGATAGACAATTTTGGAGACCGCCAACATATAGGGCAAGAGAGCTGAGTTGGTAGAGCGCCGGTCCAGTATTCCGGAGGTTACAGGTTCTAGTCCCGCCTTGCTGATTTCTCTGTTTACTTTGAACTTAATAATTTTACTTGCAGAGGATCGTGTTGGGTATTGGAAGTATTACTTCACAGTCCACATGAATGAGAAGTTTGACAAGTTACTGCCAGATAGATTACCCACTAGCACGGGACTGCACTTCCAGTATACACTCTGAGCTGATTGGCCAATCGTAAAGTATGACATGTGTACGAAGAGAGCTGAAAGCATATGCTGAATGCTGATTGGCCCGCTGAAAACAACAGGTGCTTCGTGTATTGAGGTGTTTGTGCAGGGTACAGTTTCCATGGTAATATTGAACATATTAAATAGTTGATGCCAACTTTTTATGTTAATGTCTTGTTTTACCAAACACTGACTAATCTAGTCACAGACTCCTATGTTCAAATGTTTCTAATTGTTATCCATGAAGTCAACATCATCTTCTTGTTTTTAATAGTTATCATTTTGCGACATTATAAATTGCAACGCTTTCCTTTCTTGCACAAACCCTTGATCGTTGATTTGAGTTTGTTTAAACTAAATTTCCATAACTTCATTATTAAAACTGTTTTTCACAGGGTGACCCACAAATAAACAGACAAGCATATCTCCAACCTCAAAAGCCAAAACTCTCTATACCAATGAATGGAGAATCCATCTACATGTAGAAGACAAACGATACCAATAAATCCCGATTTGGTTCTGTAGTTTTAGCTCCATCTTGGTATCTTTTTCTTCCAGAAAGCTCACCCCATCTATTATAAAACCTCCCATAGCATGTGCAATACAACCAATAAGTCCTTGTGTTAACAGTCCCAGTGCCATATCACACACTATAATGCGCGTGTCTATCTCATTCTCCACATAAGGACACGTGTGTGAGGCACATACCATCGAAGGGTGTTCCTCAGAACATGAGGTAAATTTGTTGAACGAAATTGTTGGTAATTTTGGCTTTTTGACCGAAAGATATTTATGAAAATATGGTTGGCCGGTATTAAAGGTAGGATACACAATTGGTAATTGGTTGAATTATCATGAATGGGTGGTTTATAAAAGGCGGTTGTATTTTATAGTAAATATCATTTAATAACTGACCTGCCCGAAGTTTTACAATCATAGATACTGAGAAAACCAAGAAAAAACAGCGTTCGTTTTTAACCGGCGTCCGGCAGTTATGTTGTTCTTGTTTTTTTTCTTTCTAAAATTCAATTTTTCGGAACATTTACAGGTTATTTAGTGCAATCCTTTTGCTAGATGCCTACAATCATTATTTACTTTTAAATAAGTAAAATATTTCCTAATAATTCGGTAGTAAAAATTTCCGATATCTGCAAATGATCCTACCTTTAAAACTGACTCATAGCCTGAACATTATTAATGGATCGGGCATAAACACATCCAGGCCCACATTTTTATTTCCTTACTAACGAACAGCCTTTTGGAATTTCAAGGTTTTACATCAATTCTTTCACTATAAATATTGGACTTTCCATAAGTACTGAGTGCTAGATTGATATTTTTAAAGGGGAACTAAAAGTTTTTTTTTGTTTTCGACTTTTTGTATTTTAGAGAATAGATTAAATAATAAATAAAAACAAAATTTGGTAAATTATGTAAGAAATACGTTTTTTAGAGGCATTTTCTTTCTGCGCCTGCACAGCCAGAAATCTGAAGAGTCTGTATGTAAACATATGACGTCAATCTGGGAGACGGTGGCACTGCATACATATGTATGCAGTGCCACCGTCTCCCAGAATGACGTCATATTCATATGTATGCAGTGCCACCGTCTCCCAGAATTACGTCATATGTTTACAGACGGAGATTTGACCTCGCGCTTTTCAGATTTTTTGGCTGTGCAGGCGCAGAAAAATAAATGCCTCTAAAAAACGTATTTCCTACTCAATTTACCCAAATTTTGTGTTAGTTATTATTTAATCTAAATTCCGCCACAAAAACAAAAAAACTAAGAAAAAAACAACTTTGAGTTCCCCTTTAAAAGTATCTTTAGTGCAAATGATATATTTGTGTTAATTTTGTGCTTCTCTAAACCTAATACCAAATATTTATCGATTGTGTGGTGTTTTTTTTAGATGTGATATTTCTAAATTATATTAAATGTTAACAAGAATTGTTTAATATATTTATGACTTTATAAGCTTGGAATTTATTTTATTGATACTATAATGAACCAAAACAATCACACTCCTCGTTGCTTTCATGTTTATTTTTCGATTGTCATTACTATTTTATAGATTTGTAAAAGTTTTGTTCACTTATAACTTGTGGTGCTCGTAAAGTGTGTATGAAAATGTAGGCAAATTACCCATTATGTCTTCTGAGTGCAAATTGTTAATATTTAACACACAAGGTGTATGACCATAAATATTATTCAGTTATGCTGCCATTTACATTGTCTTTATGTTTACGCATATGTGACACGATCAAGCGGAATGAGTCGGATGTCGGCCCCGGTTAAAAAAAAAGAGTTTTTATGTAATTTCAAAGAGGGCATCTGTACGTTTAAAAAAATGAAAACCCCATGTTGATACGATGTTTTTTTGTCGAGTTATGTAAATTTGTTTAAATACCAACGAAGAACACAGTTCTGATTAAAACATTTTTGGGATTCCCCGACATCGGACTCATTCCGCTTGATCGTGTCACATATTATGTTAAAAAACAATTTAATTTCCAACCCAACCCAAAAATTAAAGTAGGTTCATTGGTAAACAATAATATGTAAACATGCAATGTTTTAAAGGTATATACATGCACGTTTATAGAAGCAAGCACTTATTACGCCAAGTTTTAATGTAATAAATACAAATTTCACTGCTTCAATATCTTTTACATAATTGATACAATATGGAGACAAAAGTCTTTTTCTAAACCTAAGGACCCCCGTAGGATTTTGTTTGTAGTCCATCCGTGTTTGAGGACGTCGTAAATTCAAAAGTTTTTGTAAAATTCAAATAAAATATAAACCACTTATTGAAAACCAAAGGAAACATAGAAACAGCACTATTTAGGAATGTTTTCCATCTTTTGTTCAGATTGTCTTTGAATTTGTTTATACTTTAATTAAAGATATGAAGAAAAAAACCAATTGTACATTTTAAATGCATATTGCATATTGTATTAATCTAAAATAAATTAAAAGCATTTCAGTTTGGAGTAAATGGACGTGTGCAATAAAGCAAAAAGCCGACCAGAAAATAAGTAGGTGGCAAAACATTTTGTTTTCCATTTTTGTGTGTGAAATATATATGTACATTGTACATGTACCCAGGGGATTGTAGGTCAACTCGCCCCTTACCAACTCGCCCCCTGACCGACTCGCCTCCTGACCGACTCGCCCCCTCGTTTGATTTATGGACCTTGTACGATCGATGTATATTCGTTACCATAACATTCGTCATATTGAGGCATAAAAACGAACTCTCAACTTTGCGGACTGATCAGAGGAAGCAAACATTTATTTACATTAGGCATAGGCCTACAAAGAAATGATTCAAATTATAATTAAGGAGAAATCTACAATGTGATGGACTGGACTGGACTCCCGCGAACACTATAAATGACGACGATTCCGAACCCCCGCGCATGTTTGTTTGGCGAACTATTGGAAACTTAAAAATACGAATGTTGAATTTGCCATTTTTTTGGCATTCGCAAATCGTTCGCGTGCCCCGCAAAAACCCACTCTAAAGCATGCATAAAAACGGTTTATGGATGTGTCTTTAAAAACTTCGTGCTTTTTATGTTCTGAATATTCTCAGGTCTAACACGACATACCAAACGTCTTATAAAATGTGAAAATCACATTTAACACCATCGGACATACAAAATACCAAAAACAGTCCCCCTTCTCCAAAAGTAGCAACCTCATTGGTCAAATTAGCGACTTTATTGTATTCACTGTCAGCTCTTTGATCTTGGTTGGTCACCATCTTTCACCCCGTTTAGTTTGGCGGACTGATCAGAGGGAGCCGACAGTTTTTAAGAGCGTTGGTTTTCGCATGGAGGTTTTCCTATACCTCCATGGTTTTCGTAACGAAGAATGGTGGAGTGATTGACATATTCCCTATAGCTTCCTTGAAAAGCCCTATTGGGTTGGAAAGCAGTAAACAAAATCGCATCAAATTATGCGATCAACTTGTCCCCCCGCGCTCCGAAAAAAACCTCATAAAAACAAGAACCAAACATTATTATTTCCCCCCCCCCCCAATTTTCTTTAAATATATAAATGTATAAATAAATTGTTATGAGTTTAACTTTTTTGGCTTCGAGGATTTAGGCCTACTACTTTGTCTTTAATTTCCACCACCGAAACGAACATCAAAAGGTATTTTCTAAAACTTAGATAAAAATAATCGAGATTAGGGCCTATGCAAGAGAATAACCAAGGACAAAGTTTACTCACATCGTCTTTTCAGTTGTTCTACGAGGGCAAATGATACAAATTATAGAATTAAAAATACATGTAAATCAAACCAGGGGGCAAGTCGGTCAGGGGGCGAGTTAGTAAGGGGCGAGTTAGTAAGGGGCGAGTCGGTCAGGGGGCGAGTTGGAAAGGGGCGAGTAGGTAAGGGGCGAGTCGGTCAGGGGGCGAGTTGACCTGACACGGTGGTGCACCACCCAGGGTACGGTATCGAAAAGGCAACCAGCAAGAAACAGCCGCCTGTTCGTACTGCACTGCTTGGCAACCACTCAATCAACTAATGGTCACGTGACCAATAGCTGACAACTTGTTGTTTGGCTGGTGTGCTTTATGCTTAACGCGTGCTGCCCCTCGCGGCCATGTGTACGACGGGTACCACCTAGGACATTTCCTGCACGCAAAAGTGAGTCTGGAAGTTTGGCTACGGACTAGATTATTTCCAAAGATCTATGAATCACACTTCTTCAAAATAAACAGGTAAAATGTTGTTTCGTTTATTTTAAAGAAAGTGAGATAATGTTAATTGTTTCTTAATTGACATTATTCTGTGCGCGGAGTTTCGAGCAGGTACAGGTGGGAGTCGGGTGGGGAGGGGTTGTGTATAAATGCAATGAAGAACGTCGTCCAACCTGGGGCCGATTTCATAAAGCTGCTAAGCACAAAAATTTGCTTAGCACAAAAAAGTCTTGCTCATTAAAAACGGGTTACCAGCCAAAATTCTTTGTGTTTTTCATGCTAAGCAAAAACCAGCTGATTATCATAATCCAAAACAATAAAGATCACGTGAAAATTTGGTCAGTAACCTTGTTTTAGCTAAGGACAATTTGTCATGCTCAGCAAATTTTTGTGCTTAGCAGCTCTATGAAATTGGCCCCTGGGCTAGGGTTAGTCCCACTATAGTGTGCCCCCGGTATACTGCGAATACAGGTATTCGCAGTATACCGGGGGCACACTAGTGGGACTAGGCTAGGGTTGGCCCCGGTTGGACGAAGTTCTTCATTGCAATACGACTGCACAACGGAGTCCAACCAGTATGTACTAGAATCGATCACACTCTGTGTGCCTTGTTGAGAACAAAATCAAAAATGTGCAAAATCGTTAGAATGTTATATTTTGTGAAAATTCCCTTTAAACATTTTGTTTTTATTCCTTTATCTTGTCACTGTACTGTAAGAATCCTGTCAAGATAAACCTGATATAAGACGATAGGCAACAAAGTGCTACAGCCTCATTTGTGGCGCTAGATAAAGGAAGTGGCTATTTTTACGTGACCGTAAACCTACGTACTTCGGCTATTTTTACGTGATATAACTGGTTCCCGACACAGACAAGGGAAACTCAATACACGCGGAACGTATGAATACCAACGACGGTTGACAGCCATAATTCACCAAAATAAATGGATACAGTCCCTAGTAAGTTTTTCGTATATATCGTCAGACCCCCTAAAACTACGCGGTCCTATTTCTGCCGCTCGCCCTTAATTTTAATTTGGGAACGCGCGCATCTTAAAAATGCCGTACTGTCACTAGGATCGTAATATTTGATGCATGAACTTTCACAACCCCCGAAAAAAATATGTAAAGTGAATGCTTTAACGGTAAGTCGGGCAAAAAAAGGCTTCCGGGCCTGCAGAAGTAAAAAAAAATGACCGCACGGTAAACTTTGTTTGTCGCCCTCTGTCGTCAGTATTATAGCTACCGTGTCCTATATAATTCATTATTTTTTTTAAGGGGGTTTAAGACTTGCGGTACAACAAAGAAGACATGTTTCTTATATTATTTTGCAATTTTCTTCTGTCATACTATTAAAATCTGACATCTTGACAATTTTCTCTGTTGATTGGGATGATCAAGAGATGACATTGGATGATCTATAAAGATTGTTCAGGATACAACATTTAAGGAGGGGTCAATGTATTAAGACATTTAAATATTTATTTAGATTTATTTGTATTTTTAATTAATTCAGGGCTAGTCAACAATTGAGTTTTATTGATGCACCCTTCTAAAAACTGCGAACCAATTGCTACTTGAAATGAACAATAAAACGCACAACTTGGTACTGGGTGTCCCTTGTATAGACCATTATCATTAAGATTATTAATATTAGAACGAGAGGCTTTGAACCTGAAGTGACATAAAAAGACGTCTTAGTATAAATTCACGGCAGTCTTACATTTTGTTTAACTGAGAGTACTGATTCGTGAACATTCATGTACAGCTAATCTTATTACATTGTATTTTTAAAGTAAAACAATGCGCCATATTCCTGGTCGCATGAGGGCGCTATAAGACGTATAATGTTTAATGAAGTTTAGTAACATTACTTTTATCTAAAAATGGGATATTGAAAAAAGGAATTGTTTTGGAGCTGTAAGAATATGTAAACTGACGTGAATTATGTTCTAATCACTTTTAATTATACCCCCAATACCGTTTGCACAGCGCCCTCAACGTTCAAAAATATGGCCTATTGAATTAATTGTTTTCATCATTAATGTACATTTCAACAATAAAACGCACAACTTGGTACTGGGTGTCCCTTGTATAGACCATTATCATTAAGATTATTAATATTAGAACGAGAGGCTTTGTACATTTAATGTACATTTAATGTACATTTAATGTACATTTCAAAATTAACAATTATCTATTGAGAATTCAACCATTATGTTGAATTACTCTTGAAAGTACGAAAAGTGTACTGGCATTTAAAAAAATTAGGAAATATGTTAACAAATTTAAGCTAATATTTTTGACAAAAATCAAGAAGTAAAAAATGTTGTTCTTGAGTTGCATGGCCCGGACACTGTAGATTTTTTTCTGAACGCCAAAACTGCACGCTTTGGAATTCCCCGCTTGTCGCTACAAATAAAGAGAATTTTGCTTTGTTAATCGGCATGGTGGAAGATCGTAAGCCAACAATATAAGTTTTGTTGAGGAAAATAGTGGTTGCTCTTTTAGTTTTAAGCTACTCGGTTGCAAATCCTTAAGTGTGCAGAAATAGGATGATCGAGGATACACGAATTTTATACCTTTTTCTATTAACCAAAATTATTGGTTAATTATGCACCTAAATAATCTCATCTACATGAAGATAGAATCTTATAGAAAAAAGGTATAAAAGTTGTGTAGACGAAAAACTAGGGACGGTTTACAATTAACTAGGGACTGCGCATACGCTACCGGAACTCGCGTAAAAAAAACCGAAGTACGTAGGTTTATACGGTCACGTAAAAATAGCCACGGCGCTAGATAAAAAGTTGATATTTCCGATCGGGGGAGAATTCAACCGCTCTATATCATTAACCCCAACTCCCTAGGGTGTGTGAACAATTGTATTAAATTTGAGGATTTGGGACTGTTGTGTTGGGGTAAAACAAAAACTTGGGTCTAACACAAATTTTTGGACTGTCACAAATTTGGTACTCTCATAACTGTGTATGATGAGAGTCCCAGTACTTAGTACTTAAAACATGCATCATAGGAAAATAGACTGGCGCATGAAACAACCAGTTCAAAATGCCCTTAGAGCTGAGTCATTCAACCGTGTCAAAAGAAACATGTATGTGGTACCACTATCAGACCACTAAAGAGATCAGTCTAGTCAAACGGAAGGGTCAACTCGTACCCGAGTCAACTCGTACCCCAAATTTTACACCCAAGTCAAGTCGTATCATGGTCAACTCATACCTGAGTCAACTCGTACCTGAGTCAACTCGTACCATGGTTAACTCGTACCCGAGTCAACTCGTACCCTCGTGCATGCACGACGGTACCCGTGCTCGTAAAGACGGTGAAGAGGTAGCGTCATTTTAGCATCATTTTAGCATCATTTTAGCGTCATGACAAACGAGTTGACTCGGGCACAATTTTTTCTAAAATTTATATAAATTTAAGGGAAAGAAAATCATAAAACAAAATCAATAGTATTTAAATTGCTTTTGCACTATTTAAATATAATTAATAGTACTTGTCGACTAAAGTGCACCTGTTTTGTCTGATTTTCTTTTTATACCGGCTCTTAATTCATTACACGGCCCAAAACAGTGAACAATTTATCTGTACGACAAATATTTAATGATAAATGACTAAAATTGTGTACTCTTTAATTTTGTTTAGGATGAAATTAAATGTTAGAGCTGGTGAATTTGAACGAAAAACATTTAAAAACAGCCGGATAACCAACTGCGTCTGTGTGGTGTCATTTATGTACGTTTTGTGTTTGCAGTTTTTGTGTTTGCAGTATTGTAAAGAACACCAACTTCAACAACTTTCTTGTCTAAATATTCTTGGTCAATGGTAATCACAGAGTTTGCAGTAATTCATGCATCAAGTACCTAAAAATAGAGAAACAAAATATCATTCTTAATTTTTCAACAATAATTACAAATCATTAATATGAAATCGATCAAAAAAATGTAATAAACAGCTACATCATTCATAATTTTTTCGATAAACCTATTAAAGAGATATTTCTTACGAAACATTCCTGGCCGATTGCATTTAAAGTCACCATACAAAGTTCGCAAAGTCACCAGTATCAGTAGCCATCCAGTGAAAAAGAGAAAGAAACAGACATCATTTAGAATATTTTGAGAAAATATTACTATGGTAAAAAGATTCATTCACGGTAGGGGAGTACAACTTGACCAGGGTACGAGTCGACCAGGGTACGAGTCGACCAGGGTACGAGTCGACCAGGGTACGAGTTGACCAGGGTACGAGTTGAGTCGGGTTCGAGTTGAGTCAAAATCTGTCAAACAGATGAACATGCACGAGTCTAGTTTTGGTCTTCAAAATTAAATCAAAATGTTGAAGAAAACTCTATTAACCAGTTCGCGCCGAATGACGAATATAAACGCAAAGTTTTTCCCAGATTCAAAACGGATGATGCATAAACATGCCACAAGCAAGCCCGAAAATGTCTGTCAGCAGCGAGCAAGGCCAGAAATGCGTGGGTGTGCTTCCCGGTACGTTAAAAATAATTCCGCGCGTCGGCTCGGTGATATTAAAATAATCCCGGCGCGAACTGGTTATAAATAAAAAACTTGGCTGGTGTAATATAATGAGGGCCTCTTTTAATAGCCTCATGAAACGTTTGGAGATTTTTATCATAAAAAAAGTTGGACTGAACTTTTTTCTGCATGATTTTCAGCACTCGTCCCTGTCTGCCCTAATGCCTCATATCTGAATTGTTCTAGGTTTAGTAACAAACTGATTGGGGCTGTTTTAATTCCAGAATCACTTGGTAGGTCATGGCGAGCCCACTAGTCATCGGTGCCTCTGGTATGGGAGGTCTCCGCCCGGCCACCAGCGGAGTCATGTTCACCCCTAGAGACATCCTAAAGACGTCGAATGGACTCCGCACCCCAGGCAGTCGGGCATCGAGAGGATCATTTGAATACGGGCGGATAGAAGAAAGGGCTCTCTCTAGAGGTGTGTTTTGAGAATTAGTACCATGATCGATCACCACTTTACGCCATCAAAAACAAACAATTTGCAATTTGTTCCTTTGAGAGAGTACAAGCATATTAGGTGTTCCAAACCTGAAATCATCCAAGGAAAGATGAGTTTAATTTTTGGGTACAGGTATCATTAGAAATTCTGTTTGTGCGAGTGTTGTGAAATGTGTGCGCAACACAAATATGAATAAATAATATACGAGGTTCAACCATCTTTTGTGGGGTAGGATAAGGTACGGTAACATTTAGGTTAGGTGACCAATAGAAAAAGTGTGAAAAAATTATTTGAATAATTAATTTGAATAATTCTGTACGGCCATCAGAAAGCAATATTAACATGTCATAAAAATTCAAATTTAGCATTTAGTACTGACAAAAAAATCCAGTATCATTGTTTTTTTTGCAATGGGGGTCAAGTGATGTCCAGGGGCCAATTTCATGGAGCTGCTCATCAGCACAAAACAAATTGCTTAGCATGAAAATTCTTTCTTGACAAAAACAGAATTACAAACCAAATTGTCAGCTGTTGTATTTTGTTTGTGACTAGTATTGAGCTTGTTTTTGCTTAGCAAAAAAAGCACATGAAGTTTTGGCTTGTAACCTGGGGCCAAATTCATAGAGCTGCTAAGCACAAATATTTGCTTAGCAGATTTTTGTGCTTGGCAGCATGAATTGGCTCTATAGGTTTGGAATTATTTCTTTAATTTGTTTGTGTTTATTTCTGTAGCTTCCTCGGCTCCTCTGGCTAATACGGTTCTGACGGCCAATCCCCAACTCAGTATCATCGAAGTCGAGCAGCTCATGCGAGAGAAAGTCTGCCAGCACTACCACGACCTGAAACAGGTGCAAAGAACCTTGCTTTCATTGATTGGTTTCAACCATTGGGCTTTATTCAGCCATGTTGAATTTAAAAGTGAGGTAAATTCTTCATTTTGGGAACTTGCAGATAGAATTGATCTATTCGAGGGGTCCGGAAGCTTGCCACCAGGGGTCAACTTTCAGGCTCTATTATCTTGATGTAATTCTTGCTCGTCTTTCCCCCTAGGCCTGCCAAAACTACGACATTGACCAGAGCCTGACAATCACCAAGGGGGAACTGCGTCGGGTGCTGGACGTCTACTGCCAGCCCCTGACCAGGGAACAGTTTGACTCGGTGGTGGCCAAGGTTCCGGTCAGTGCAAACGGGACTGTCAATTACTGTAACTTCTTAGACAGGTTTGCCAGCAGCGGCGAGGGGTCACGGGAATCCTGGAAAATGACCTCGGGTCATAGGTCAGTGGAAACATGTTTTTTTTTAAACCAGTTTGCGCCGTGAATATTTTAACTTCACCGAGCCGAGGCGCGGGATAATTTGTTTACGAAACTCGATCCGAGGCGGGTTCAGGCCGATGGTACCGGAAGCACACCTACGCGTTTATGTATATGTTTTTAATCTGGGAAAAACTTTGCGTGTATATACGTATTCCGGCGAGAATTGGTTAAATGGATCGTAAACCATTTTGTCAGTTGTGTATTTTTACCATTTGAAGCAGCAAAAGTGCTAAATATAATAAAGAAATGTGCTTGACAAATAATACTGGTGAAGTTTTAACTCTGTGAAGCTAGCTAGTCTGGTTTCCTATTTCAGCTTTTAAGCTACTAAGCGAAATAAGATCATGTGATGGTTGACTGTATAGCATTCTGGACGCAGAAACCAATTTTAACCAAACCACAATTGGGGAGTCCTTGCTAGGTTTTGTGCAGTACAGGGAGTAACAGGCAAGGCAGTTTAGGGTGGTACAAGTGGGTATAATAGTGTAAGGGCCTATTTGTTTCACACAGGTCCAGATTGCAATGAGTGATCCGGCCGCTGGTTTGCTTAACCCCAACCCCCTAGGCCTTACTTTGGGCTAAAGAACTGCGTACTACAGAATACTACTTAGTATTTTATAGCATTGCTTAACCCCAACCCACTAGGTCTTTACTTTGGGCTAAAGAACTGTGTACTACAGAATACTGGGTGTGTACTGACAGAGTACAGATACTGCCAACTACAAAATACTAATAGTGGCAATACAGGTCAGTAATACTTACCTGGAAAAAAATGCAGTAGTCCAGCCTTGACCCATTGCTGTGTCCCAAGTGAATTTTTTTTTGCTGTAGAGTTTAGAACACTTTACACAGCATACATGGGTCATGCACACTCAGCAAGCAGAGGGACCCAATGCTAAAAAGTACTACGAGTGCAATTAGGGGTGAAGTACCAAATACTAAAAATTACTACAGGCATTGCACACAAGTCAGTGAGAGTACTGCATACTACTTTTTACTACTAGTAGTAAAAAGTAGCATTAGGTAGGGTTAGGGTTAATCAATTAGGAGGGATTTGATTGTTAACCAACGGCTAGATCACTGATTGCGATCCGGATCCTGCATGAAACAAACCGGCACATGCTCACTGCAAATCCCATTGTACAGATACAGCTACACCAAATCTCCCCAGGATATGGGGATCGACGTCTTGGAGCGCCAGCTCAGGGAGAAGGTGGCCGCCAACCTCAAGAACTTCTTGAAGGGATTACAGCTGTTTGACTACAACCGGGACGGCAAAGTGCAGAAGCACGAGCTGCGCAAGGTCGTCGAGAACTACTGCTTCAGGATGTCCGATGATCAGTACGACAGGTAGGGATATGTGTTCCACTAGTGCGAGCAATGGGACTATTTGCGCGAGTGGGATCTATAGACCGTTTGCCACCAGTGTTGGCAAACTCTAGCAACTCAAGCCCTGTCCGCACTGGACTTTTGGCGGGTAAAGCTTACTGAGACGATGGGTAATTTGTTCATTTTAAGTCCAGTGCAGATAGCCTGGGACTTCTTTTTCTCTCTGAGTCGAGCGGTTACTTTAACTGGCCAACTGCTGCCCAGGAAAACTTTCCAGGTAACTTTTCCCGAGACGATAAGTCCAGTGCGGACAGCGCAAGTTCGTAAAATGAGGCTCAGGAAAACGTAGGAAAAATTCGGCCTGAGCACGAGGTCATGCTGCACAGGGACACCACGCATGCACATTGCATTAACTGTTTCACCGCGGTAGCATGTCCGGAGCATCGTTCCTTTGGTCGCAATCACGGCAGATGTTATTATTGATACAGTCGGAAGTTTGATTGGTACTACATGTACGAGTGCATCATTTCTAGATAATGAAGGACATCTTACGATGAAAGACATTTATAAATGGGTTAATGCAAAACGGTCAGGCAAAGTTCTTTTTAAAATTCTATTTTTCGAAATAATTACAGGATATCTAGCGCAATCATTTTGCTGGATGCCTAGAATCATTATTTACTTTTAAATAAGTAAGATATTTCTTAATAATTCGGTAGTAAATATTTTCGATATCTGCAAATGGTGTATCCTACCTTTAAGCAAGGCAATTAAACCACTATTGCTTCGTCCTTCAGATGGGACGTAAAGCTGTAGGTCCCGTGTGTTGTGTAATGCACGTAAAAGAACCCAGTAACACTCATCGCTAAGAGGAGGGGTTTGCCCCAGTGTTTCTGGCAGTGGCTACCAATTGCGCCACTGATAGCGCCGAGAGCGTCATTTAATGGTGGATACGTGCGCTTTACAAATGTCCCGTATTATTATTATTATTATTATACTGACAGCTCAGTTACTTCTCCCATGGTCTCGGTAAAATGATCCCGTGTCGAAAGTCCACGTGCGAACCACATGGCCACCCGTTGACCATCGTTGAGCATCGCTATACCGGACAAAATCTGTGGAATCCGTGATGTTCGTTAGAGCAGCGTTTCACTGTATTGGATTTACATATTTCTTATAAGTAGCAACATTTGTAGCAAAGTTTATGATCACTAGTAAACAAGCCAAAAAACTTCTTACAAACTCTTGAAATACGCTATGTTGTTGTATCTTATCGATCAGTGCATAAGGTTGTGAGATATTTTGTTTTCTATTGTAGATTATGGTCTCGGTACGACTTCCACCATAATGGGGTCATCAATTACAAGGAGTTTCTGCAGAGATTAGGCGTCAGTGTCAAGCGTCATGACGTCCTGTTTCCTGAAAGCACAAAGCTATGTGAGTATAAAAATAAAAATAAACTAAAAAACCCCTTGCAGATCTACAGACAAATGTTACTGTGGGAAAAGTATACAAATACAACACCCTATGCTCTCGCACTAAAAAGCATACCAAACCTAACAAACTTCAACAGCTCACACAGGTTCAGTGATTATTGGTACACTGTACTGAATCTAGCAGTAAACCTGCCAAACTGCAACAGTTGAAGTTTGATTGACTTCGTATTGTTCAGTATCAGTGCATGTAGATGACTGGCCAGTGGTATACATGTATACAGTTGAATTGATCAGGAACTGTGCCGTGACCAGCCTGAGCTCACCCATGAAGAAATGGATAGATACACATAATGACTGGCAACTAGTTAATGCAATGTGTGATTGATAAGTTTGTGGCCTAAGCTTCAAGTTATGTAGGCCCCTGTGATAGTGTGGCCCTTTCCAAATTTTCTGTGTAATCATTCAACAAGTTGAACTGCACGCAACTCAATAAACTGTATAGCTCATCTCTTTCTACCTTATTATAGCCACAAACTATCGACCCTCGTACACTGTGAGTGAATGACCACCAAAGGGTCGTATTTCCTGAGGCCGAAGATTAGGACCCTTGATTTCAAATTTGTGGATCCTTCTCTAAACTTGTTGTTTCAGTGGCCTTATCTGAGAAGGAACAAAGCCAAGGCAAGCAAGTGGAACAGCTGGCTGTCTTCAACGGAGCTGACGATTCGGTCCGAGGAATGACCTTCCCCCAGATTGAAGCAGAGCTCCGCAAAAGGGTAATGATAATATTTGTATTTGTTTTAACATTTTACAATAAGCCAGTCTGGTATTGCAACAACAGACCCTTTCGAATCCCTGGCTTCACCTACAGTGATGATTAAATTGAAGTACCCCTCGCACTCGTACTCGCTCGCAATTCACCCGTTAACGCACGTATCTACTCGGCCATTGTCTGAGGATTAACGAGGTCTCGCAGTTACGCGCGAGGATTTACGGGGTCTCGCAGTTACGCGCGAGCGCTTCCGAGGTGCGTGAAGAACGAGCACTTACGAGGAAAGTCATCCATGCATAACAATGACTTCGTGTGATTCCCAAGTACGTGTAGTGGCCCATTTACCAATCGATCCGGCTTTTCAGTTGGGACAACTGTTCTGAGTGATTGTTGCGCTACACAAAAGCCCAATTGAGAGCGCTTTTACTGTGAACATGGAGCTATAAAAAGGTTATTGGTCGAGTGCCAAGGAACAGCCTACATTTATTTTTATTATAATTAGTGCACCGGGCTTCTTTTGTGGGATCTTGTTGGGTGCTCTACATGTGCATGTAAGTCCATTGTGTCGGTGCGTTTTAAAGCTGAATGACAAAGTATTTTTGATCTCTATTGTATTATCGAGCGGTGTTTTCGGAAGGACAAAAAGCGTTGGTGAGAATGAGATCGTCCAAAAAAAGAAAGAACTTCCAACCATGTCCTTCCTTCTAACAAATTATCTTTTTCATTGGTTGTAATTGTATGCCACAAAGAAACATTCCCCAGCCAATTAAAATTCCAATGTGGTGGTCGGCCACATGTTGGCCGGCTTGCTTATCTAACTTATTTTGTAGGTCAGCTGTCAATCATTATCTGGATTTCTTGCACCTACTTGGATTATATTCAAAATATTAGTTTGGGGGGTCTTGGGGTCCTGGATCGGGATTTTGTATCACCTTGATCATATTCTTATTTATTCTTGGCTGTAGGCCTATTTGTTTGGTGGAAGATTTTAAAAGCTATCCTTGTAATTTACGGGCCATAAAATAGTTTTTGTTAGATACATGTACAAGAAAAACGGAAAATAAATCGTATTAAATTTTCCCCCTAAATCCGTTTAAAATTGTTTAGGTGTTAAGGTCCCGGTTTTTTTGTTTGTTTTTTTCCAACAATGAAACCAGAAATAAATGTTATTAAATAAACCTCTGAAATTTATTTCGCCAGCCTCGTAATTTAATAGTCCGGTGTATGTTGATTTTATTAGATACCAGAAAAACCAAGAATAAATCGCATTATTATTTACCCCTGAAATCGGTTGGAGAAATTTTAGGAGTTCAGACAAATAAGTCTTTGAGTACCCTTTCCCCTTTTTTCTATAAAAAGACAATAAGGACAATTTCAAAATTAACCGTAGGGATATATTTTGGATGACAAGGGTTTCGTAAAAAAACAGGCTCAGAATTTTTAACACCTTTTTATTTGTACATCTAAATGAATTTTGTAAACGATTACGGCAAACTTTTGTAAAGTACTCGCATCCAATTTAATGACCATCGGTTAGGCCAAGAGATAAATACAACTTATATTAGAAAATTGCGTGATGTTTCAGTAAATGTACATTTATTTTGTGAGAATAGACACCAGAACTGCACATTTCCTCTGGCTTTATTATTTTCCCCTACTTTATTATTTTACCCCTTCTAGTACTTGCCCTTTCCCCAAGTTGCGTAAAATAATCTCTCTACTGGGAGAACTACCGGAGCCTTTTGTGGAGCCTGTCAATCAAAACCTATTCTTCACAGTCATCAAAGCTAAACGCCGCCTCCATATTGCCTGGGCCGGACCAAGAATAAATCGCATTATTATTTACCCCTGAAATCGGTTGGAGAAATTTTAAGAGTTCAGACAAATAAGTCTTTGAGTACCCTTTCCCCTCTTTCTCTATAAAAAGACAATAAGGACAATTTTAAAATTAACCGTAGGGATATATTTTGGATGACTAGGGTTTCGCAAATAAACAGGCTCAGAATTTTTAACACCTTTTTATTTGTACATCTGAATGAATTTTGTAAACGATTACGGCAAACTTTTGTAAAGTACTCGCATCCAATTTAATGACCATCGGTTAGGCCAAGAGATAAATACAACTTATATTAGAAAATTGTGGGATGTTTCAGTAAATGTACATTTATTTTGTGAGAATAGACACCAGAACTGCACATTTTCTCTGGCTTTATTATTTTCCCCTACTTTATTATTTTACCCCTTCTAGTACTTGCCCTTTCCCCAAGTTGCGTAAAATAATCTCTCTACTGGGAGAACTACCGGATCCTTTTGTGGAGCCTGTCAATCAAAACCTATTCTTCACAGTCATCAAAGCTAAACGCCGCCTCCATATTGCCTGGGCCGGACCAAGAATAAATCGCATTATTATTTACCCCTGAAATCGGTTGGAGAAATTTTAAGAGTTCAGACAAATAAGTCTTTGAGTACCCTTTCCCCTTTTTCTCTATAAAAAGACAATAAGGACAATTTTAAAATTAACCGTAGGGATATATTTTGGATGACTAGGGTTTCGCAAATAAACAGGCTCAGAATTTTTAACACCTTTTTATTTGTACATCTGAATGAATTTTGTAAACGATTACGGCAAACTTTTGTAAAGTACTCGCATCCAATTTAATGACCATCGGTTAGGCCAAGAGATAAATACAACTTATATTAGAAAATTGTGGGATGTTTCAGTAAATGTACATTTATTTTGTGAGAATAGACACCAGAACTGCACATTTTCTCTGGCTTTATTATTTTCCCCTACTTTATTATTTTACCCCTTCTAGTACTTGCCCTTTCCCCAAGTTGCGTAAAATAATCTCTCTACTGGGAGAACTACCGGATCCTTTTGTGGAGCCTGTCAATCAAAACCTATTCTTCACAGTCATCAAAGCTAAACGCCACCTCCATAACGCCTGGGCCGGACCAAGAATAAATCGCATTATTATTTACCCCTGAAATCGGTTGGAGAAATTTTAGGAGTTCAGACAAATAAGTCTTTAAGTACCCTTTCTCTTTTTTTTCTTTCTATAAAAACATGGACAATTACATAATTAACCTAAGGAATATTTTTGTTTAGGACTGTGGTTTCCTAAATGAACAGGCTCTGGGTTTTAACATGTTTTTATTTGCCTTCTGTAAATCAGTACGGCAAGGTACGAAGGTACTTACAGCCAATTAAATGATCTTCGGTTGGGTTAGGAGACAAATAAATTCGCTCGATAAATACACCGACCAACGCATTTTAAATGAATTTTGTATCTGCCAGGCATGGGTCAGTGTAAGTAAATACAATGTATCTTTGTTGGAGATAAGCGGGCCAGTACAACATTCTATGAGTACCACTTTGTGTTGAGAGAACGTCTGACACCCAACGACAATAAAGATTTGTTTAACTGGACTTCATGATTGGATAACGATCTTGTCACTGGAAGTAGTGAGCGGTGCTAAGGCTTTGATGTTGGTCTTTTCAAGAAACTCGGTCGGGTCATCACTCAGTTAGTTGGTGAATCCTGCGGTTTACAGTCTAGTCTGCGACATTCAGTGTACATACAGGCGGTCGTTCGTACATGGAAACCCAAACTGGAATTTCACGGGTCAGTGATCACCGCTCGTACAGTCGTTGCATCTCGCTCGACGCACGCGGGGATTTTCGAGCGGGTTCGAGCGAGTTAATTTAATGCTGAGGGTTTTCGAGACGGTAAGAGTGATTTCGAGATCTCGTAAACACACTTAAACGCACGTACCTCCTCGTACTCGCTCGCAAATTAATGGGTACTTCAATTTAATCACCACTGTACGTCTTGGGCTTAAGGCGATTTTAGGCTTCCAACTGCGAGAACTCCAGCCACATTCTTTCGCCTGTTGTGTTTCAGAAACATTCAATCGATTGATATGAACCCACAGTTCGAAGATGTCCATTTGCTTTCATTTCTATTTGCTTCTCCGTGATTTAGAAATCGAAGGCAAGTTGAAGCTAAAGACTGAGCAAAAGTTTGACAAGTTTTTTTTTAAGAAAAACATTTCATCGTATACGTGCAAAAGCATAGCAGGTACCAGCAAATTTGTGACCCACTCCACAAAACGGGGTATTATGTCACTAAAAGTGAAATTGAGTTTATATTCATGCTTTCATTTGGTATATGTGAACGGCTCCACAAAAAAGGGTATCATGTCGCGCTGTACATTATCTTGTAATGGCTCGCATAACATTTAATAACAAAAAGAGTTGTGCGTCGGTTCTCTTCTGTGCCACAAGGGTTTTTCTCCGGGCCCTCTATTTTTTATCCCTCTGGGAAAATTCAACCATTTTCGATCTCAGGCTGTGCTTTGTAGACATATATGAGTCGATGTGACCGGCTGTCAGAGGCGCCTTTAAGTTCTAGCGGCTCGACCAAATTCAGCATTCCAGCTGTGAGTAAGGATGATTAGACTCCTAAAATATTATTATAATTACATAGAAATGCTTTTGTCAAAGTTCTTTTATATAGCTTATATTATGAGTTGACTTATGACTTGTGATGGACTTAAAGTGACTTGTGACTGACTCGATTACAACTCTGTTCACAAGTCCTTCAGTAAGATAAGTAGTTTGCGGTAACGCCACAGTAATACTCTGAAGACAGTGAAAAGAAGTAATACAGTTTTATAGGTGAGAGGAAAACCCCAGAAGAATATTATGGGGGAAAACCCACTAGATCAGGCAGGGACTGAAAACCCACTACATCAGGCAGGGACTGAAAACCCAATCTACCTATTGGCCCATTGGTAATTTCTTTGAATAATATGAAAATAATACAGTGAATGGGTTAGGCGCAGGAGTTCCAAGAGTTTAATTGAGGATGGAGCACAAGTGTTGCGAGTACAGAACATGCCAAATGAGGCATACAATGCTGTGGACATGGGCGAATGTCAACAAAAACTACTCCTGAAAGCCTGCAAATAGTCCTGCTTTTATCCTGATTTTGTGAAAAATGTAATCCTACTTTTCTCCTATTTTTCTCCTATTTATTATTTTCTCCTATATAAAGCCTGATAATCCTGTAATTGCTCATTCCTTTTTTTTTCTTTTCTTTTTCTTGCAGCTGAAGGAAAATTATGTGAATCTCAAGAAAATGTTCATGGCTTTTGACGCCAGGCAAGACGGCTTCGTATCCTTGGACGATCTGAAGAGCATCCTGGTCCAGTTTACGCTGCCGATGTCGGATCAGTTGTTTGCCCAGCTCATGGATAGGTAAGCTGTCACTAAGCAACAGATTGTATTTGAGTCCCTGCAAGTCCATCACAAGTTCTTCAAGACTTGTGACTGGACTTGTGACTGGACTTGTGACTGGACTTGTGACTGGACTTGTGACTGGACTTGTGACTGGACTTGTGACTGGACTTGTGACTGGACTTGTGACTGGACTTGTGACTGGACTTGTGACTGGACTTGTGACTGGACTTGTGACTGGACTTGTGACTGGACTTGTGACTGGACTTGTGACTGGACTTGTGACTGGACTTGTGACTGGACTTGTGACTGGACTTGTGACTGGACTTGTGACTGGACTTGTGACTGGACTTGTGACTGGACTTGTGACTGGACTTGTGACTGGACTTGTGACTGGACTTGTGACTGGACTTGTGACTGGACTTGTGACTGGACTTGTGACTGGACTTGTGACTGGACTTGTGACTGGACTCGAATACAATTCTGCTAAAAGCAATCTCTAAAGATGATTTTTTTTTTCAAAACGAATGAGACAGAGTCTAGTGAATTGATCCAGAATGGCAAAAATAAAGATTCATTCTTACAATTAAAATAATAAATGCTTGTTTTATATAAATGTTCCCCTTAGGTTTGGATTAAAGGCCTCCCATAAGATCCCGTGGGAACACTTCTTGGAGAAATTTCAGAATCCTAGAATTGAGGGTAATGGACAAACTATTCCTATCAAACCCAACCACAAGTAAGTTGTCTTAACTCCTTTACTAATGTTATAATTACTATTATTTAATTACCTCATACATATTCACGAGCGAGAGCCGACTTCTTACTGGTCCATTTACTATCACACCAGCCACTAGCTTTGATGTAAAGGCTGTTTCATCGGGGTTCCGCTCGATAGTTCGATGGTTCGATAGTCCGAAGGTTTATTGATCTGAAGGTTCGATAGTCCGAACACACAAATTTCCCATAAATGGGGGTTTATTAGTCCGAAAATGAAATAAGGTTTGTTAATCCGAGCATTTGATGCAATAGTCTGAAGGGTTGTTAGCCCGAAGGTTTGATAATCCGAAGGTTCATTTGTTCGAAGGTTCGATGGTTCGAATGTTCAATGGTCCGAATTTAGAATAAGGTTAATTAGTCTGAAGGTTCAATAGTTCGAAAAGAAAATATTGTGCAATAGTCTGAAGGTTCATTAAATCGAAGGTTCATTAATTCGAAGGTTCATTAATACGAAAGTACACAGGGTTTGGTAGTCTGAATTGACTGTTGGACTGTCGAACCTTCGGACTATTTAACCCTCGGACTATCGAGCGTTCTCCGTTTCTTCCGTCACTCGAATTCTGTAGAAAATTTGGAAGATGTTCAACAATTGCCAATACGTCATACATTTTGCCATGACAATACAAATTAGCATTTGCGCTGAGGTATTCAGTGTAAGGCTGCCAGTTTGCGGTAAATTAACTGTGTAACCGTTGTTTTGCGGTTACGGTTAACGGTTAACCGTAACTAAAAAAAAAATTAAAATATAAAAAAGAAAACAATTTAAATAAATAAAAGGAATTTAGTGTGCGCGCGTAGTACGTGTTGATAATCGCAATTCTGTGATTGCTAATTTGATAGGTCGACTGGCTATATGTTATATAAGCTATCAGAAATGTCCATACAAAATTTATTCAATTGTACTATTTGTGACCTGCTCCATCGAAACCCACGCAAAGTTGACAATTGGGGAGGGTTTCTTTTATTAAAAAAAAATAAAAATTAAACCGTTGCAGGCTTAATTCATTAGGCCAAAAAAACCCAAATATAATGGTTTCTCGTCCTTGCATGCATCCTAATTATTGTTTTCTTTATGTTATTGTTTTCATATTAAAAAAAAGAAAGAAAGACAAAATACAACAGTTTTCACATCATCACTTTTTCCCCGTTCATACTTTGTTTTAACTTTTGCAGTCTCTTAGAGCATAGTATGCATGGGAGAAGTCTAATAATTGTTATCATATGATGCAACGTTATATAATTCTGCCATAAAGTCTATATAAGAACATCTAAGCAAAACAAAATTCCCTCATTCCTCCTTTTTCCAAAAAGTTCACACGAAAAACTATATGTGACCCACTCCCACGAAACTAGACATAAGTGTTTAATTTGTTACAGTGAGATATTGTTATTTCCATTTAGTACACATCTTCAGCTTTCATTTGGTTCCAAAACCACCTTTATACCATACATACTTCCAATTTTATGATGATTTTCAGACTGCCTGTACACGCGATTCTATGGGAATAAAAAAATGGAAATAACAATATCTCAGTTTTCAACAAAAACACTTTTGTCTGGGTTTGTGGGAGCAGGTCACATATTTTGTTTACATATACCAAAATGGCAAAACTATTATAAGCACAATCGTTTAACCACTTGTTTCAAGAGCTAACAGATTTTTGTATTTTTTTTTGTGTTTTTGTGTTTTTCCCTCGGCCAGAGTGAACCCAATCCGGGAAGGTGACAGTGAGATGGAGGTGGAGGACATACTCTGCCTGCTTCACAAGCACGTCACCAACATGTACCCTTCTATCAAGGAGGCTTTCTTAGCATTTGATCAGGTAAAAGGTCTGTCATGAGGCAAAACGAGGGTAAATTGATAAGTTTGTGGCCTATTGGTAGAAGGGGATGAGCTATACAGTTTTTTTTTTCTGTTTTTTTTCTGGTACTGAAATCAAGGAATCCATTAAAGAGAGGCACTAGTGGCACTGTAAGCTCCCAAGCCTCTGGAAACCTCAGAGGAATATTATGGGGGAAACTCACAAAATTGGGTAGGGACTGAAAATACCAATCCAGTGTGGACCAGTCCAGAAATCAAACTCGGGTCACAGCCGTGAATCGAGGAAAGAACCGCTGCGCCAACCTGCCCCCCCCCCCCCTAAATGCCAACCTGACTCCCCCAAATGCCAACCTGACTCCCCCAAATGCCAACCTGACTCCTCCAAATGCCAACCTGACTCCCCCAAATGCCAACCTGACTCCCCCAAATGCCAACCTGACTACCCCAAATGCCAACCTGACTACCCCAAATGCCAACCTGACTCCCCCAAATGCCATCCTGACTCCCCCAAATGCCAACCTGACTACCCCAAATGCCAACCTGACTCCCCCAAATGCCAACCCGACTACCCCAAATGCCAACCCGACTCCCCCAAATGCCATCCTGACTCCCCCAAATGCCATCCTGACTCCCCAAATGCCAACCTGACTACCCCAAATGCCAACCTGACTACCCCAAATGCCAACCTGACTCCCCCAAATGCCATCCTGACTCCCCCAAATGCCATCCTGACTCCCCCAAATGCCAACCTGACTACCCCAAATGCCAACCTGACTACCCCAAATGCCAACCTGACTACCCCAAATGCCAACCTGACTACCCCAAATGCCAACCTGATTCCCCCAAATGCCAGCCTGATTCCCCCAAACGCCAACCTGATTCCCCCAAACGCCAACCTGATTCCCCCAAACGCCAACCTGATTCCCCCAAACGCCAACTTGACTCTCCCAAACGCCAACCTGACACCCCCCCCCCCCAATTGCCAACCTGACTCCCCCAAATGCCATCCTGACTACCCCAAACGCCATCCTGACTACCCCAAACACCATCCTGACTACCCCAAACGCCATCCTGACTACCCCAAACGCCAACCTGACTACCCCAAACGCCAACCTGACTTCCGCAAACGCCAACCTGACTCCCGCAAACGCCAACCTGACTCCCCCTAACGCCAACCTGACTCCCCCAAACGCCAACCTGACTCCCCCAAACGCCAACCTGACTCCCCTAACGCCAACCTGACTCCCCCAAACGCCAACCTGACCGTGACTCCCCCAAATGCCAACCTGACTACCCTAAACGCCAACCTGACTCCCCCAAACGCCAACCTGACTCCCCCAAATGCCAACCTGACTACCCCAAATGCCAACCTGACTACCCCAAATGCCAACCTGACTACCCCAAATGCCAACCTGACTACCCCAAAGGCCAACCTGACTACCCCAAATGCCAACCTGACTCCCCCAAATGCCAACCTGACTCCCCCAAAGGCCAACCTGACTACCCCAAACGCCAACCTGATTCCCCCAAATGCCAACCTGACTCCCCCAAACGCCAACCTGACTCCCCCAAATGCCAACCTGACTACACCAAACGCCAACCTGATTCCCCCAAATGCCAACCTGACTCCCCCAAACGCCAACCTAACTCCCCCAAACGCCAACCTGACTACCCCAAACGCCAACCTGACACCCCCCCCAAACGCCAACCTGACACCCCCCCCCCCAAACGCCAACCTGACACCCCCCCCCCCCCCAAACGCCAACCTGACACCCCCCCCCCAATTGCCAACCTGACTCCCCCAAATGCCATCCTGACTACCCCAAACGCCAACCTGACTCCCGCAAACGCCAACCTGACTCCCGCAAACGCCAACCTGACTCCCCCAAATGCCAACCTGACTACCCCAAATGCCAACCTGACTCCCCCAAAGGCCAACCTGACTACCCCAAACGCCAACCTGACTCCCCCAAACGCCAACCTGATTCCCCCAAACGCCAACCTGACTCCCCCAAACGCCAACCTGACTCCCCCAAAGGCCAACCTGACTCCCCCAAAGGCCAACCTGACTCCCGCAAACGCCAACCTGACTCCCGCAAACGCCAACCTGACTCCCCCTAACGCCAACCCGACTCCCCCTAACGCCAACCTGACTCCCCCAAACGCCAACCTGACTACCCCAAACGCCAACCTGACACCCCAAACGCCAACCTGACACCCCCCCCCCAAACGCCAACCTGACACCCCCCCCCCCCCCAATTGCCAACCTGACTCCCCCAAATGCCATCCTGACTACCCCAAACGCCAACCTGACTCCCGCAAACGCCAACCTGACTCCCGCAAACGCCAACCTGACTCCCCCAAATGCCAACCTGACTACCCCAAATGCCAACCTGACTACCCCAAATGCCAACCTGACTCCCCCAAAGGCCAACCTGACTACCCCAAACGCCAACCTGACTCCCCCAAACGCCAACCTGACTCCCCCAAACGCCAACCTGACTCCCCCAAAGGCCAACCTGACTCCCGCAAACGCCAACCTGACTCCCGCAAACGCCAACCTGACTCCCCCTAACGCCAACCTGACTCCCCCTAACGCCAACCTGACTCCCCCAAACGCCAACCTGACTCCCCCAAACGCCAACCTGACTCCCCCAAACGCCAACCTGACTCCCCCAAACGCCAACCTGACTCCCCCAAACGCCAACCTGACTCCCCCTAACGCCAACCTGACTCACCCAAATGCCAACCTGACTACCCCAAATGCCAACCTGACTACCCCAAATGCCAACCTGACTACCCCAAATGCCAACCTGACTACCCCAAATGCCAACCTGACTCCCCCAAATGCCATCCTGACTCCCCCAAATGCCAACCTGACTACCCCAAATGCCAACCTGACTACCCCAAATGCCAACCTGACTCCCCCAAATGCCAACCTGACTACCCCAAACGCCAACCTGATTCCCCCAAACGCCAACCTGATTCCCCCAAACGCCAACCTGATTCCCCCAAACGCCAACCTGATTCCCCCAAACGCCAACTTGACTCTCCCAAACGCCAACCTGACACCCCCCCCCCCCCCCCAATTGCCAACCTGACTCCCCCAAATGCCATCCTGACTCCCCCAAATGCCATCCTGACTACCCCAAACGCCAACCTGACTTCCGCAAACGCCAACCTGACTCCCGCAAACGCCAACCTGACTCCCCCTAACGCCAACCTGACTCCCCCAAACGCCAACCTGACCGTGACTCCCCCAAATGCCAACCTGACTCCCCCAAACGCCAACCTGACTCCCCCTAACGCCAACCTGACTCCCCCAAACGCCAACCTGACCGTGACTCTCCCAAACGCCAACCTGACCTTGACTCCCCCAAATGCCAACCTGACTACCCCAAACGCCAACCTGACTCCCCCAAACGCCAACCTGATTCCCCCAAATGCCAACCTGATTCCCCCAAATGCCAACCTGACTCCCCCAAACGCCAACCTGACTCCCCCAAAGGCCAACCTGACTCCCGCAAACGCCAACCTGACTCCCGCAAACGCCAACCTGACTCCCCCTAACGCCAACCTGACTCCCCCAAACGCCAACCTGACTCCCCCAAACGCCAACCTGACTCCCCCAAACGCCAACCTGACTCCCCCAAACGCCAACCTGACTCCCCCAAACGCCAACCTGACTCCCCCAAACGCCAACCTGACTCCCCCAAACGCCAACCTGACTCCCCCTAACGCCAACCTGACTCACCCAAACGCCAACCTGACTACCCCAAATGCCAACCCGACTCCCCCAAATGCCATCCTGACTCCCCCAAATGCCAACCTGACTACCCCAAATGCCAACCTGACTACCCCAAATGCCAACCTGACTACCCCAAATGCCAACCTGACTACCCCAAATGCCAACCTGACTCCCCCAAATGCCATCCTGACTCCCCCAAATGCCAACCTGACTACCCCAAATGCCAACCTGACTACCCCAAATGCCAACCTGACTCCCCCAAATGCCAACCTGACTACCCCAAACGCCAACCTGATTCCCCCAAACGCCAACCTGATTCCCCCAAACGCCAACCTGACTCCCCCAAACGCCAACCTGACCGTGACTCCCCCAAATGCCAACCTGACTCCCCCAAACGCCAACCTGACTCCCCCTAACGCCAACCTGACTCCCCCAAACGCCAACCTGACCGTGACTCTCCCAAACGCCAACCTGACCTTGACTCCCCCAAATGCCAACCTGACTACCCTAAACGCCAACCTGACTCCCCCAAATGCCAACCTGACTACCCCAAATGCCAACCTGACTACCCCAAATGCCAACCTGACTACCCCAAATGCCAACCTGACTACCCCAAATGCCAACCTGACTACCCCAAAGGCCAACCTGACTACCCCAAATGCCAACCTGACTACCCCAAAGGCCAACCTGACTACCCCAAACGCCAACCTGATTCCCCCAAATGCCAACCTGACTCCCCCAAACGCCAACCTGACTCCCCCAAACGCCAACCTGACTACACCAAACGCCAACCTGACTACACCAAACGCCAACCTGATTCCCCCAAATGCCAACCTGACTCCCCCAAACGCCAACCTGACTCCCCCAAACGCCAACCTGACTACCCCAAACGCCAACCTGACACCCCCCCCCAAACGCCAACCTGACACCCCCCCCAAACGCCAACCTGACAACCCCCCCCCCCCCAAACGCCAACCTGACAACCCCCCCCCCCAATTGCCAACCTGACTCCCCCAAATGCCATCCTGACTACCCCAAACGCCAACCTGACTCTCGCAAACGCCAACCTGACTCCCGCAAACGCCAACCTGACTCCCCCAAATGCCAACCTGACTACCCCAAATGCCAACCTGACTCCCCCAAAGGCCAACCTGACTACCCCAAACGCCAACCTGACTCCCCCAAACGCCAACCTGATTCCCCCAAATGCCAACCTGATTCCCCCAAATGCCAACCTGACTCCCCCAAACGACAACCTGACTCCCCCAAAGGCCAACCTGACTCCCGCAAACGCCAACCTGACTCCCGCAAACGCCAACCTGACTCCCCCTAACGCCAACCTGACTCCCCCAAAGGCCAACCTGACTACCCCAAACGCCAACCTGACTACCCCAAACGCCAACCTGACTCCCCCAAACGCCAACCTGATTCCCCCAAATGCCAACCTGACTCCCCCAAACGCCAACCTGACTCCCCCAAAGGCCAACCTGACTCCCGCAAACGCCAACCTGACTCCCGCAAACGCCAACCTGACTCCCCCTAACGCCAACCTGACTCCCCCAAACGCCAACCTGACTCCCCCAAACGCCAACCTGACTCCCCCAAACGCCAACCTGACTCCCCCAAACGCCAACCTGACTCCCCCAAACGCCAACCTGACTCCCCCAAACGCCAACCTGACTCACCCAAACGCCAACCTGACTCACCCAAACGCCAACCTGACTCCCCCAAACGCCAACCTGACTCCCCCAAACGTCAACCCGACTCCCCCAAACGTCAACCTGACTCCGATGGCCATACCTGACTCCCCAAGGGCCAGGACCTATTACGCTGATCTCCTGAAACAGCCACGGGAGAAAATAAAAATATTAATGCTTTCCCGTTGGCCACAAAACAGTCGTTGAAGTTTTCATATTGGTGACAAAGTAGTTGACAAATTCCCTTTGTCCTTCATTTAGAAAAATGGTTTTGTTGGACTTTCTTAGAATTTGGGCAGAAACTCTCAAAATTGTGTAATGAGTAAAATAGCATTTAATGTTTTTTTGTTGTGCCAATACATTAACCCTTTGGACGCTATCGGCGACTCATTTCACTGAGCCCATATATTGCCTGCGCACTATCAGCGACTCCAGTCGCCCGGGAGTATTGGGTATCTGTTGTTGAAGAATTCTAGGTAATATTTGACCCCTGACCCTGATCCGGGTATTTGCAAACAGCTGTTTACGTCGACAACAATAATTCATCGCAATTTTTCTCTGAAAATCTGTACGCCGCCGGTCCCTAAGACAACGGGTGTGTACAATGAATGCCCAAGTTGCATTCCGGAAGATTTTTGACGACTCTGACTCTGGAGATTCAGACTTTGAAGAGCTTTTTTAAACTGGTTGCGATGACGAGGGTACGTGTAGCGATGCAGATGACAATGTATATGACGCCGTGTCTCACGCTGTTGTTAGTGCTAGCAATGATGGGTCCGAATCGGACGACGGCCCCGTTGAAAATGAACAGCAAGTGGTCATGGCAGCTGATTCTAGCACTTTTTCACTGCACAGACAAGACTAAAACAGTAAGACATTAGATTGGTTTCCTTTTAACCAGATGTTTAAAATAGGATAAGTATAAAAACAATCTTAGGACCTTGTACCCCTTTGCGCACATAATAATAAAGTTTTTTCTTTTCTGTCTTGTGTCTTGCAGAATCGGGACGGGAAGGTCACCCGCAAAGAACTGCGCAAAATCCTGGACAAATTCACCATTCGTCTGAATGAGCAGCAGTTTAAGAAACTGGTGGCCAAACTGGATCCCAGCAATGCAAACTACATCAGCTACCATGCGTTCCTGGACTTGTTTGAAGTTCGCGAGACAAAGGTAATACATGTATGTGACCTGTCACCACAAAATGAGAGTAAAGTCCGAAATATTGAAAATTGAGATATTGGTATTTTCAAATTCTTGAGAAAGAGAGCTTTCCAATGGTACATAACACTTGGGGGTTTTGCAATAAATACTTTTCACAGCGCTCTAGAATGTCATGGGTTTTACAAAACGTGTTTGTGAGAAAACTTACTTTAAACATCTTAAACAAAACACGCAAAAGATTAAATAACAGGACAAGTAAGATTCGATTGAGCATAGCAACAACTATGTTCTGATCATTATTTCTTCTTGAAATTGTCCACACATACAAACTATTGTATCAACAACAACATATCAACATTTCGAAAACGTATGATACTTACGAGGACCTGATTTGCATATTTAATTACCGTGTTAATTAGACCACTAATGGACTTTAATCCAAACACTAACTACCCAAAATCGCGTAATTTAAGAGGTTTTCGGTCATCTGATCTCACCAAAAAAATGGGAATATGTAGAGGAGGACTTTGGCTTTTCAAATTACGCAAAATCTTAAAATTGACCACCCCTTCATATTTTGACTTTGGATGGCCATATCTCCAAATCACATTGTGCGACTTTACTCTCATTTTGTGGTGACAGGTCACATATATGGAGCATAAGAGGGTAGAATTAGCCATGTTTATACTATTGGTCTTAACTTTGTAAAAATTGCAATAAGGGTTTGTTAACATTCCATATACTTCTGCGTGCGTTCTAGTAGCTCACCTGGATCAACTCTGGTATTAAAGGCAGTGAGGTTAGCTACAGGAACGCTCAAACCCCATCTCATTACGATCCTCACTTAATGGTCACAGCCACAGTCGTAGCCATTGACAAATCACCATTGTCGGACTGAGGTTTACTTGAAGATTTACTGCTCTTCCGTTTGTCGCAAACAACTAACAAAGTCGGGATGCAATAACAGCTTCTAAAGTCACAAAGAGCAAAATAAATTATGTTTAGACCTCCAACAAAGTAGATTTTGGCCGCCAACATTTTATGATTTTGATTTGTTGTTGTTATTGGTTTATAATTACACATATTTCTATCGCTTCAAGAAGTAACTATGCACAGAGCTAATTAGTTTTGTCATTAAATAACATTAAATAACATTAATTAATCGTAGGTGTTATTATTGGTCTGCCCAGTGTGTGACATGCAAGTAGATCAATTCGTCACCGACACCACGAACTGGCACCCTCTGCATCAGATGTGTACAAAAAATTCACGAAATTTGAAAACAATTTATTGTCGAATATATCATTTTGTGCCATGAAGTATAACATGGCGAAGTTGTTTTTTTCTGGAATCATCTTTTGAAGAAATTAGTCATTTTTTTCGTTTTTCGTTTACACGAAGTGACACTGCACTCGGTGTCAGTTCGTGAAAACGAAATTGCGAGGGCGCGCTGTGAAAAGGTTTCTACGAACTAGCACTGTCTATACAACGTACCCAGGGCAATGTTGTGTTACGCGTGTATACGTATCACGTTTGTCTACGAAATAAATAGAACTCGATGTTGTCAACACGGCGGCACCCAAGCACTGTGTGCGTGCACTGCCCGAAAACGCGGCAGTTTTCGTTTCACGAACTAACACCCGGCACTGTGTGCGCGCACTCCCCGAAAACGCGTCAATTTTCGTTTTCACGAACTGACACTCACTCACTGCAATGTATGCACGCACTCTCCGAAAACGCGACAGTTTTCGTTTTCACGAACTGACAACCGTCTTAATCATTTAATTATTAATTAACTAAGCATATTTTCACAATATAAAAATTGTGTTTCAGCAGTTAACGAATTGTTACGTTTAATGATACCAAAACCCCTAAAGTAGACGGATTTGTTGACTGAGTAAACTCGTGTCAAACCTTGAAAAGCATTTTTCTCCGAATTGTATTTCTGTAACGGCGACCACTGGGTGTCAGTTCGTGGTGTCGGTGACGAATTGGCTGGATGAGAGCGTGCCCTGAACGCATTTTCTCTGAATATGCAGTATTTACAGAGATAAATACTTTATCAGGTTGTTTATCAAGCACCTGTCTTTAGATTTTGAGCACTTTTTTGGCTTTATAACGATAAAAATGAACAACCGACAAATGGTCTCTTAATAACCGGATTTTGAAATTTTCCAATACTACATGTATGCATTATAACCGAGGCGCTAATGGTTCGACTCGTGTGCGGTGTTACACAGGTTTGAATTCTGATGGGAACATGTGCTTGTGTTCTTGGGCAAGACACTTTACTGCAATTGCCACTCTCTACCCAGTAGTATAAATGGGTACCTGTGAAGGTAGACACCAAATTGTGCTGATTTCGAGCTGGTGCAGAAATGGTCCTGATGAACAGGGATACATGTAATTCAATCGATATACATGTTGGGTCATATTGTGACTGTCTAACATGCCATCGACTCGACCACGTTGTAGCCGCATCCTTCGCAATTTAGCTTCTCAGCTCCAGTAAAGCCACCATTGTTATTATTATTATTATTATAATTATTGTCTGAATAGGAGGGTCACAAATGGCTGGACTCGGAACATCGCTGGAATGACCGGGCACCAGCCAACCTGGCCTGGTCCACGGTAGAGGACCTTCTGCGGGAGAAGATTGAGGAGTACTGGAAGAGCGTCAGCTCCGCGTTCCGCCTTGTCGACCGCGATGGCATGGGAGGCATTGGCTATAAGAGCTTGAAGAGGATCCTCAATAGGCACGTGCTGCCTGTCTCGGATGAACATTTTGATGTGTAAGTCATTCTGACGTTTGGGGTGGATTCCTGGGTCCTGTTTGTTTCCCACAGATTTGGTGATCTGGAGTGTCGATAGCGGGGCCACTATTATTCAGTGATCCAGTGTGTGACACACGCAAAGCTGCACTCAATTGAATGGGAATTGTATTTAAGTTCCTGCAAGTCTTTTCCGAAGTCTTTTCCGAAGTCTTTTCCGAAGTCTTTTCCGAAGTCTTTTCCCAAGTCTTTTCCCAAGTCTTTTCCCAAGTCTTTTCCCAAGTCTTTTCCCAAGTCCAGTCCCAAGTCCAGTCCCAAGTCCAGTCCCAAGTCCAGTCCCAAGTCCAGTCCCAAGTCCAGTCGCAAGACCAGTCGCAAGACCAGTCGCAAGACCAGTCGCAAGACCAGTCGCAAGACCAGTCGCAAGACCAGTCGCAAGACCAGTCGCAAGACCAGTCGCAAGACCAGTCGCAAGACCAGTCGCAAGACCAGTCGCAAGACCAGTCGCAAGACCAGTCGCAAGACCAGTCGCAAGACCAGTCGCAAGACCAGTCGCAAGACCAGTCGCAAGACCAGTCGCAAGACCAGTCGCAAGACCAGTCGCAAGACCAGTCGCAAGACCAGTCGCAAGACCAGTCGCAAGACCAGTCGCAAGACCAGTCGCTAGAACAGTCGCTAGAACAGTCGCTAGACCTTTCATAAAGCCAATACAACTCTGTAATGTGCCCCGAATGCTAATTTTAGGCGCAATTTAAATTATTGAATTGAAATTTTACAATATTGTTGTCCCCGGGATATACAGCATTCAAAGAGATGCAACTCCAACAGGTTTTATCTTTAGACAAACTTGAATCCTTGATCCTGATTGGTCGATCCTTAGCATCGTTCAGTGTGATATCACACTCTATTGAGCGGCCCATATCGCCCTTCGTGTGTTGCGCTGTTCTAATTACACGTATTGCGCAATACGCAGTGCTGCACATTCCATTGGAAATTACATTCTGCGAACTGTTATTGATGCTTGTGTGTGGTACATTCTGGTTTCACGCGCATCGCTGTCCATGTTCCATCGTTACTGCATGTCAAGTTTGCTTAAAGATAAATCTGTAACCCTGCTCGTGGAACACAGATAATGTAGTGTTTCTGTGTCCCATATACCACTTGGCCATTCGGCCTCGTTGTAATTGCAGAGATCCCAACCCTCCCAATTTACAGGAAGGCTACCGGAAAATCAACTAAACTACCGACCTTACAGGCACATAAGATATTCTCCCGGATTTGCAAAATTAATGCGCCTTTTTGTTTTGTATCAACATTTTTGCAGCGGCGTAACAATTGCTTTCCGCGCACGCGCTACCGTTCAATGCATTACAGCATGCACAGTTACCGTACCAAGCCCGTCGGTACACGGCTAGCTGCAGCGCGCCTGCATACTTCTGTAGTAAGCCAGGTTGTAAGAATTTAGTAACAAACACACACACCAAGCATATCGCACAACAGTGCACGTGCATGTTATTGTTAAATTCTTTTTCTCATTACAGTTCATTGACGTTTTGGGCCATTGCGATTTCACACATTTGTATTGGCTGGTTATTTTAACCCTTGACCTCATTGTCGTATAGACTTGATTCAATTCTGGAACGCACATAAGTGCTGTCTAAAGGTTTGGTTGAATGCGGTACAGCACTTTTGCCGCATTTAATTTTATATATTTAATTGTAATTGTGTATAAATTGCCGAATAAAGTATTATGATAATTACTGGTACCATTACCGTATGCATGGTGCACAGTGATTACAATGAATGTACACATGTACATGTTGTACACGCAAGTCACAAGACCGGCGGAAACACCATTTCGCGACTTGACTTTACGTCTATTTGTTGCCGCGCTGTGTGATACCATGGAGCTATGGTGATACATTGTCATATGAAAATCAGACTCCTGTGAAAATCGGACTCCTTTTTTCTATTGGTTAATCCCTCTCATGTGACCATCGCTGTCCTAATTATCATACGTACGCATGCGCAATACTACCAATAAGTCCGCATTTTTGGAGTCGGATATTTACAGTAACAACTGTTAAATCTATTGCGTGAAAAAAAGATTCGTTTTGCGTTCGATGTGTAATTGGTCGTGTGTTAATGTGCGTTGTTTTGCAGTGCATTATGCATGCAAGCAACTCTGTTCAACGTGCAACCGTGACGAAGACTACCGTGAAAGAAAAAAAAAAACGACCAAAAAATTCAAAAGTTGGCATCTCTGTATATAGGACACAGATGCACTATATTATTCTGTGTTCTACTCGTGCTCTCTAAGATCACTCTAAGATCCACTCTTGAACGTTTTCCCCCTGTCAGGTTGTGGAGCCAGTGCGAGGAATCTCCGGAAGGTAAGATCATGTTTGCGGAGTTCTTGCAGAGACTAGGCGTGGATGTCTCACCAGGAGACTTGGTGGGTACAAGCACTAGGATACAGGTGCTGAGTGATCTGAGCGAGCAGCAGAGACAAGCGGACTTAGATATCAGGTATGAACATCATCTGTGGTTTCAATTACACTCGGGCGAAAAGAACTTTACATGGACATTGATTCAGATGGGGGGAAAGAGGGGCGGGGGGGGGGGGGTTTTCAAATTTCAACCTTTTTTCCCCCAATTTTTTTCGGATATTGGGGTTTACCTGATGTCAGGTTTTTTTTCATTTTTTTTTAGGATTTTCTGATTTTAAGGTTTTTTTGGTCATGATTTGTTTATCTGATTTCAGGTTTTTCCTGATTTAACCCTTAGCATGCTACCATTCATATACACACGTATTCCCATGGCGCTGGGTTTTCTGTGCAAGTCACTAAGTAATGCACACTAATGTTCCGAAGCTTTTTACTCTATGATGGGTGTGTTTTACAGGAAAATGCAACATAAACTATTTGTTCAGTATGAAATTTCCTCTCCAATGGTGGCCGTGAGGATGGCTAAAATTGATCAGCTAGTCCTGGTGGTAAGCCCTCCGAAATGCATCATTAGGAGCTGCGATCCGAGCCGCGTTAGGAGCCGCATTACTTCCAGCTTGCTGGCGAAATTCACCGGGGCCATCGTATAGCGTTGTGCCCCATCACTACTATCGTCATCAATGGAACCTTCATCACGTTCTCGTACACACTGGCATACTCATTGTCGACACTATCGTTGACATAATCGTCCTGAAAAAGGCCTTCCAAGTCCGAATCTCTAGGGTCTGAGTCTCCAAAAATCTCCTGAAATGCAGCGCCGGCGTCCATTGCACACTCGAAATGTGGAACGGACAGATTTTCAATCGAAAATAGCAGAGAATTTTGTAAGAAACGAGTGTGAATTTCTGGTTGAACAACGTTAGCCTCGTAATCATCTATCCAATGGTACCCGGGTGAGGGTCAGGGGTCAATGGTTTGTCATATTCATTCATTTATAAATAGAACGTTGTCGCGGGCGACTGTGGTCGCCGATAGCAGTGTGGGAATAAATGCGCTGGGCGACTGGAGTCGCCGATAGCGTGCAAAGGGTTAAAGGTTTTTTTATAGGATATTTCCAGATATCGGGGTTTCCCGATTTCAGGATTGGAGGTTTTCCAAATTTTTTTCTGGATTTTTCCTTTTTGCGGGTTTTGAAGAATCCCTTTTGGAATTTTGAATTCCTAAAGAGTTACCGTATATAGGTATTTTTAACGTGATAAAAGCTTCATATAGTGATAACAAAAATCAACAAGACAGGACTTGAACCTGCGACCTCCGGAATACCAGACCGGTGCTCTACCAACTGAGCTATCTTGCCTTATGTTGGCGGTCTCCCAAATTGTCAGTATCTTTGTTCTAGGGCGCTAGTCGGAAGCTATAAACAACAGAATAACGTGTGGCCAGGGATCATCATTGAGTGATCCCCAGGTTGTATCGTAAAAATCGAGCGTGATCCCTGGCCACATGGCATCTTTGTGTTTATGGCTTCTGACTAGCGCCCTAGAACAAAGATACTGACAATTTGGAAGACCGCCAACATAGGGCAAGATAGCTTAGTTGGTATAGTGCCGGTCTAGTATTCCAGAGGTCGCAGGTTCAAGTCCCGCCTTGCCAATTTCTTTGTCCACTTTGAAATTTATGCAATATTACCGAGTCAGTTTCCCTTGTGATAAAAGCTTGTATAAAACAAAAGAAATTGGGTGTTATTTTGTTAGTGTTTTCCTCCTCAAACCCTCTGTCAATGGATTATTTATTTTGTCCTAATCTTATCTATACAATCATACATTTAAAATAAGAGATTTTTTTCTCTATCATCTTCTTCTTGTTAATTCTTTTTGTCTTTAACCCTAACCCTCCAGGGTATTTTGGCTAGAAACCCTGCCAGACGCAACAGATTGCATACTTTGTCACATTGACTTGTGTGCAGAGTCCAGCAAGGTAAAGCAGTCACCACAGATGCACTGTGCTGGATCTGTCAGTGTTAGGGTTAATGAAACCAAGACTCCTTCAAAAGCTCTAGGAATGTGCATCGAAACAGGGTACTCGAGTACCAGACTATCAGGAACCGATTTCCGATTATGGAATCGAGTATCTGTAGCCAACTTTACAAACTACATAGTAACTTTTCAGACGATAAAAGCGAAAGGTTTTAAATGTCATTATTCCTAAGTTTTCTCCACTGTGCCCTTTGCCCAGTTCCGTCTCATTTTGCCAGAACGCCTTCACATTTGTCTTTTTGTCCAGGTTGACCAATGTGCAGCTGAATGCATTGGAGAGGACTAGCCAGATGTCAGCTGACGAGGTGATGGTTAAACTGAAGGACCGAATGGCGCAGAAATCCGGCTGCATCCGAGACAACTTTCTTCGCTACTGCAAGAACCGGAGGGGCAAACTCCACAAGAAGGAATTCCGAGAGGTATTTGTGGCTTGCAAATTGTTAGGCGTTATGGCAAAATGAGACGGAACTTGGAACAGGCAAACAGTAGAAAAAAAATAGCATTTTTTAACTTTACAATTATAACAGTATGTTCTGTTCCTCCGACAAATGTTTTCAGACCCACAAAACTCAACAGATATTACATTCGCATTGTGTTATCGCAAACTATTCATACTTTGTTCATGTCCACCACGCAAACCCCCAAGTCTCATATGAAACACAGACGTACAACATGACATGACATTTCACCCGAGGGTGTCGCATGAAGTCGAGGGTGCTGTACGTTCCCGAGGGTGTTATAGTCACAGTCAGTCATCATATGCCCGCTTCTTTTAGGTCTTGAAATCTTTTGGGATGTGCATGTCCGATGAGCAGTTCGGCCAGCTGTGTGAGGTCATCGGCTTCAACCGGGGCTCCCTGACTTACTCGGATTTCGTGGAGCAGTTTGAGGACCCCAGGGCCGGGCTTGGTCTGGGTGACGAGATCCAACGAGTTCCCAATCATCGCTATACTCAGTTGCCACTGTATAATATGACGGCGGAAGAAGTTGAGGGCCAACTCATGGACAAGATGAGACAGGCTTTCGGGGTAAGTTGCGATGACTTTTTTTTGTTTGGTCGCCTAAATGTGACCTGTCACCACAATATGAGAGTAGAGTCACACGATGTAATTCTGAGATGTGGCCATTCAAAGTCAAAATATGAAGAGGTGGTCAATTTTGATATTTTGCGTAATTTGGAAAGCCTAAGTACTCTACATAATCTCATTTTTTGGGTGTGTTCAGATAATAAAAAACCTATTAAATTACGCGAAGTGTTTGCGTAGTTAGTGTTCGAATTAAAGTCCATTAGTGGTCTAATTAACACGGTAATTAAATATGCAAATTAGGTCCTGGTAACTATCCTACGTTTTCAAAATTTTGATATTTTGTTGTTTATACAATAGTTTGTACATGTAATTGTGGAAAGTTTCAAGAAGACAATAATGATTAGAACATAGCCGTTGCTGTGCTCACCCAAACCTTACTTGGCCTGTTTTGCAATCTTTTGCATTTTTTGTTGAAGATGTTTATTAAGTAAGTTTTCTCACAAACATGTTTTGTGAAACCCATGATTTTCTGGAGTGCTGTAAAATGTATTTATCGTAAAACCCCCCAAGTGTTATATACCATTGGAAAGCTCTCTTTCTCAAGAATTTTAAAATACCAATATCTCAATTTTTAATTTGTCCGACTTTACTCTCATATTGTGGTGACAGGTCACAAATGTAAGGGGTTCTGGCAAAATGAAACTGGGCAGAGGTAAAAATGAGGGTTCTCAGGTATTAGAAAAAGAGAATACAATTCTCCTTACATTGCTGTTTGTTGCGCTTCAATTGGACATTCAATTTAAAGTTGGCATTTGTCAACATATCGCAAAAGTAAAATTTTGAGAAAAGGCCTTTGAGGTTTTGGGTTTTGTACATGTGATATCGACAAATGTGAATTGTTTTCCATAAAAACAATTATTCCACTACTTTCTTACTATTACTTTAGAAGGTCTTTAGTAGGTCATTAGTATGTCTTTAGTAGGTTTTTAGTAGGCATACCAAAGATAACAAATATCAATAAATCTGAATATTACAAAAATCATTCATTATTTTGAAGTTGTTTCCACTGTGCTCCGTGCCCAGTTCCGTCTCATTTCGCCAGAACACCTCACAAATAAAGTTTTTTTGGAAACTTGCCAGTCCAAAATAAGCCAGTTCGGGATTCCAACTGCACATTTTTCTCTTGTGTGCAGATAAATGCACACAAGACCGGTGGGACTGCTTTGTCTGTTCCCTGACTCTCTTAAGATTATGAGAGCAGGAACCAGATACTTAAATTGAAGTCGGGTAAGATGGCGTGGCTATGGTTTCCCAATTCTCCTTTTCCGCTGAGGGGGATGCTTGTGTAGGGATTCCATTGACTTGTCTAATACCCGACTTGTGGTTGACGTCTGATAGAATCGTAGTCGAGTACTTTCCGAGTACCAGCTTATTTCCGGATATTAAGATGGTTTGGGACGGATAAAGCTGCACAATACAGACACTGGACAGTAAATACTTTGCTAAAGAAATTAAAATCTTTGGACAATCAGAATCTTGAATAAATTAAGCTTTTAAGGCAAAAGCATTGGGTAAGTACTCCACTGAGTACTTTCCGAGTACTTTCTAAGTACTTCTGTCCCAAAACTTTGAGTTAAATGTGTCTTTGTGCATCCAAATGCATCAATTTTTCTCTAGCACTGACTTCATTTGTTGTGTACTGTCAATATTTGTCTCACTTTTTTTTCGCAACAAGCTCGATATTTGGTAGTAAACAAAGTACTAGGAAACAACACAACACTGACTTCTGATAGACTTAATCTCGACTCTGTTCGAAAAATCGCAGAGCCTACGCACAACCTTCTACAAGCTAGACGACAACCATGACGGACTCGTTGAGCAAGAGGACTTCCGGCGGCTGATGGATGCCCTGATGTTCACTATCTCAAACGAAGAGTTCAAGCGACTGATGAGCAAGCTGGCCATCAACAAGAGAACCAAGCTGAGCTACAAGGACTTCCTGGAACGTTTCCAGGTGGTGGACGCGCCGGGAAGTCACAAATGGCTAGACTCAGATCACAGGTACACTTACTATCAGGAGGATGTTAATTGGGGAGGCTAATCATCCTTACTCGCAGCTAGAATGCTGAATTGCAAACGATGCGGCTACACGTAGTCGAGTCAATGGCAGGTAAAGGCGTCTCTGGCAGCCGGCCATTTGACCCGTATCTAACCCCGAAGCACAGTCAAAGATTGTAAATGTAAAAAAAAATTGGGGAGAGAGGAAAATCAAAGGATCCGAAGAAAAACGCCTTGTGGCACAGGAGATAATCAAGATTAACTCTACCTACATTTGGTCCGGGCCTGGACTCGAATCCAGCCCACATTGGTAATAGGAGTACTTTTACACACTTGCCACCCATGCCACGCCATAGGTTGGGGTGTGAATGGTATTTAGCCCCTGCCTACTTACTAAAATGCACTCATGTAAACGTTTAGAGACAGTTAACCTAGAGAATTTGTAACCCTAAGAAGTGTAGCATGAACGCTCTAAATTACCTAGGTAATCCCGGAATTAAAGTTTTTTGTTGACCCCGAGATTACCTGGGTAACTGTTTAGTGTGAAACTGATACTTAAAGTGCCATGGCCTAGTGGTCAGGAGCATCGGGTTCGTGGTCTGCGGGTAGTTCTGCAGTTGGGGGTTCGAGCCTAGCCTGGGCTATGATACCTCCACACATAATATTGGTAGATGCATTAATGCCTTGCTGTGGACTAGTTACCCATCCTAACCATATTCATACTGTGAGGAGATCATCTTGTTTCAGTATGAGGGGCTGGTTATTCCACACTTTCTTCTGTAACCCACACCTCAAGTGGTTTTCGGCCTTGTTATAGCCAAAATCGCTAAGGAAAAAAGAAGAAAAAAACCTCCCAAAACTGGTGTTCTCCCCTGCAGATTCAACAAGACCATAGATCCCATCCAGCTAGCGGCCGACCAAGTCCACGATATCCTGGTGACCAAGGCCCAGCGACAATACCAGGACCTGGCCAAGGCCTTCATGTCCATTGATAAGAATGGCAACGGCGTCATCACCAAGAAGGAGCTGCGAGACCTGCTCTACACCTTCATGCTGCCCATGACAAAAGAGGAGTTTGAGCTCCTGTGGAGAAAGTAAGTCGTTGAATCCTTCAGCTAGTGATTAGAGAGCGTTGGAGACGAGCCCCCATTTAAAGGACGAACAACAGCAGGAAATAATTACTATCTCTGGACTAATCCTAACTCCTTAGTGCAATTTACTAGTCACCATACCCATCCTTGCAAATTTCAATACCATATGGCTGTATGTACACATGTTGACTGTTGGACTCTGATTCTGGAGGTATCCCTAACCCAGTGTAAAAGACAATCGGTTATAGGGGTCCAGTACCCATCCTAACGAATTCCAACCAAACCTGGTGTTGGAGTTGGACTGCATGGAGATTGTTAGAAAAGTTATGCATGTTTTTTTATGTTTGCAAACGGTGTATACTTGTACTACCTTTAACCAGTTTGCGCCGGATGACGTATACACGCACAATTTTCCCGAGATTTAAAACGGATGACAAATAAACATGTCCCGATCAAGGCCCCCAAAAATTGTTTACTATTCACGGATGACTCGTTAATTCGTCAGGCACAGCAGTTTAATTCCGCGGAGGACGTGTATGTACGCTGCAAATGTTTTCTTGGTTGTTGCGTATGACGTGTATTTACGCCAAAAGTTACACGCTAGCGCTGTGGAGGACGGTATACACCACTGACATGTATGGCATACACAGCGGTGGACGTGAATATACGTCGACGTTGCCAAGCATGCTTCATTGACGCGTCGGACGTGTATATATGTGACCTGTCGTCACAAAATGAGAGTAAAGTCGGAAATATTGAAAATTGAGATATTGGTATTTTCAAATTCTTCAGAAAGAGAGCTTTCCAATGGTATATAACACTTGGGGGTTTTGCGATAAATACCTTTTACAGCGCTCTAGAAAGTCATGGGTTTCACAAAACGTGTTTGTGAGAAAACTTACTTTAAACATCTTAAACCAAACACTAACTACGCAAACACTACGCAAAATCACGTAATTTAAGAGGTTTTCGATCATCTGATCTTACCAAAAAATGGGAATATGTAGAGGAGGACTTGGGCTTTCCAAATTACGCAAAATCTCAAAATTGACCACCCCTTCATATTTTGACTTTGGATGGCCATATCTCTGAATCACATCGTGCGACTTTACTCTCATTTTGTGGTGACAGGTCACATATGCTATATTGTAGTATCCCGCTTCAGTGATTAGGCCTATTCAACACCCTAGTTCCATAGTCTTCATTGAATTCATACAGCCGAGGGTTATCAGTTACGTGCAGTAATTTCTTGACATTCAAATTTTCCAAATACATTGTACATGTATTGTTCCTTTAGTCTCCTTTGAAATTCTTGAAAGGGTGCTTTTCAGCTGGGCTTGCAAATATTTGTATATATTACTGTGTACAATGTCCCTGGCCTTGGGTGAAGTTCCACGCAGACGCTTTTATGGCAGGTAGCGGTTGACTTAATATCAAGCCAGAGAGAAAAATGCCCTAGGCGACAGAATGTTGGCAAAAACATATGAATTACGGTGCTAATAAACTAAGTGTTGGCATCTTGTAGTTGCATTATCAAAACAAATTTTTTACTGAATAAAAAACTAAATTCTTTTGATGAAAAATAATCCCACCAGTGGGCTCGGTAAACTTAAAAATAAACCTGGCACGAACTGGTTAACCATTTCTTTGTTTTTATCACACTTACGAGTTAAAGGACGTGTCACCACAATATGAGAGTAAAGTCATCCAAAATATGAAGGAGTGGTCAATTTTAAGATTTTGTGTAATTTGGAAAGTCTAGGTCCTCCTCTACATATTCCAATTTTGATGTGATTTTGCGAAATTAGTGTTTGGATTAAAGTCCATCAGTGGTCTAATTAACATGGTAATTAAATATGCAAATTTGGGTTCGTAACTGTCCCACGTTTTCAAAAGGTTGATATTTTGTTGTTTATACAATAGTTCATATGTGTGAAAAGTTTCAAGGAGAAATAATGATTAGAACATAGCCGTTGCTATGCTCAACCAAACCTTACTTGTCCTGTTTTACAATCTTTTGTGTGTTTTGTTTAGGATGTTTATTAAGTAAGTTTTCTCACAGACACGTTTTGTGAAACCCATGACTTTCTGGAGCGCTGTAAAATGTATTTATTGCAAAAACCCCAAGTGTTATATACCATTGGAAAGTTCTCTTTCTCAAGAATTTGGAAATATCAATATCTAAATTTTCAATGTTTCTGACTTTACTCTCATATTGTGGTGACGGGTCACATTTGAGGAATCCTTCTATTTTTGATTCTGTTTCGTTTGTGCATCTACAGGTATGACATGAATGGCAAGGGATACATAGACCACCAGTATTTCCTGGGCATGATGGGCAAGTCCTTCGCTCCGGGTGACGACGCCGGGGTCAGTCGCAGGATCGTTGAGGATTCTTACGAGTCCTTGGAGAATCACCACATCAACCAGATGGACAAGCAGTAAGTAGGCAACTTGGACGCTAAAGCGTTAGATGTATTTGCAGCTTGTTTTTAAGGCGGGCATTTAAGAATTTTTCCTTTCTAAGGATCTTTAATATTTATTAAGAATGAATTTGAACAAAATAAAAATAGGATTGAAGAGTTTTTTTCGGGGGTCAACATTTTGTAAAAAAATATAAATAATAAAATATAAATAATAAAATACAATTAGGTCAAATAAAAAAATGTTTAGCGTCTTGCTAAGAAAAGAAGAGGCTTTTTTTTTTTTTTTTTTTTTTTTTTTTTTTTAAATGGCTGCCTGATACATTTTTTAAGACAACCTGCCGGGCTATTTTTGAAGATGGTCTCGAACAGACGTACGTACTAATCGACTATTTCCACAGCATGTACACAGCGATGCTAAAGTCTAAAAATACGATCTTGTATTATTTATTTTTAATTAAAAAAGATGATATCGTTTTTTTCCGTTTTTTTGGAAAAGTAAAAAGGAGGCGGCCTCAAAAAAGGAAGGGTGCGGGGACGCTAAACATGAATTTTTTTTATTTGGCCTTTTTTTTTTATGTACCAGTCATAAATCATAATGATCGAGTATCTGGCCCCTCAACGTGAACCCAAAAGTCTGGAAATATCGGCAAAAGAAAAGTCACAAATGTATCATTTTAACTGTTTTTATTTCAGCTCTGTCCATTAATAGTGGCCATTACCGACCCGGTCATTATCACAATGAAGGTCGGGTCTGCACACTGTTTGTTCCTATAACTTCTTCGTTCCCGCTCCTCAGAATAAACATCACAGTGAACCAAGCCACCAACGCCACCTTCATCTCGGCCAGTCAGCTAGAGCAAGCCCTAAAGGACCGGTTCAGGGACCGCTACGCCTCCTTCCAGACCGCCTTCAATCAGCTAGACCTGAGCAAGACGGGCTATGTCACGGTCAAGGAGCTCAAGCGAGTCCTACTGGATCACAACTACCTGGTGGATGACGATACGTTCGCTGAATTCTTACAGAGGTATGCTGGTAAGGGGAAGAGTCGAGATTAGGCAACCGGTAAACACTAAGGAAATAAATTTGTGTTCGAGAGGTTTTAATCACTCTGTTTAATACCGCTTGGAGTTTAGGTGCTGATAATTACCCGAGCCGAAGGCGAGGGTAATTATCAGCACCCAGACTCCAAGCGGTATTAAACAGAATGATTAATACCGACCGAACACACATTTATTCCCATTCATAAATACCTTTTTTGTAAAATTCAGCAAAAAAAGCCCCGAAAATTCAGGAAAATTGTCGCAAGTAAATTTCGGTGTTTCGCCATTCTGTGTGTGTCAAATGACATGTTTCCGCCTCTGTCGCTCTACACAATACATGCAATAAAGCGTATATTTACTAGGAACCAGACTATTACTGCTATTTGCAACCTCGTTCCCAGGGTGTCGAGCTGTACGCGCCCAACACCACCCGTTCTTACTATAGTATTGGAGACGATGTACGGTTGGAAATAAAGTGAGCCCTGGGGACGGGTATAATGCGACATCGCATGACGTATTTTGTTGCCAGCTGGTTTTAAACACTTCCAGCCATGTCTTTATCGTCCGTTTAATACCGGCCACGTGACGGGCTCTCAACCAATAGAAATGCCTAAACTGTCCCAGGTATTTATGAATATAAAATTAGACTTGTGATGACATTGTCACACTCTATCATTGACTTGTGATGACATTGTCCTAAGTTTAGGAAAATGGCCCAGTGACAAAAGTATCTAATTTTGCTTTTTTTTTTAGAACTGGAGTGCAGTCAGAAAAAGGTAAACTGTCCTACATCCAGTTCCTGGACGCTTTTGACGAGGCCAGGGAGTCACGCTATCGGCAAAAGAACCACCCGGTGGTACAGCCGGAGAGCTTCTCTCTGCTTGGCCCGGACAAAGCCACGAAAAAACTCAAGAGAATAATGAGCACCCAGCTACCAGTCCTCAGAGCTGTAAGTACTTGTACAAACAGTACAAAGGGGCAAAGGACTTGTGATGACATTGTCACACTCTGTTATTGACTTGTGATGACATTGTCACACTCTGTTATTGACTTGTGATGACATTGTCACACTCTGTCATTGACTTGTGATGACATTGTCACACTCTGTCATTGACTTGTGATGACATTGTCACACTCTGTCATTGACTCGTGATGACATTGTCACACTCTGTCATTGACTCGTGATGACATTGTCACACTCTGTCATTGACTTGTGATGACATTGTCACACTCTGTCATTGACTTGTGATGACATTGTCACACTCTGTCATTGACTTGTGATGACTCATGATGACTTTGTCACACTTTGTACGTGATTGACTTACTATTTCTGTACGTATGATGTCCGTATGTATGTATGTTGCATTTTGGTTAAAGTTGAAAAAAAATTGCTCTTGCATGCAAAGTTGAAGTTAAATTTTAACAAACTTAGGTCATATATGCAATATTGTAGCCTTCATATGATTTTTATGTCAAAGGCCAATTGCTGAGGTCAAAAGTCATTTGAGGTCAAGTTGTAAAAGACTGCAACTGTGGACAAAGTGGACCTAATGACTGATGCTCCTTGCGGCTGCACAGTTTTTTTGTCTGAGATACCCCGATTTTATAGCATTCCAATACTTTATTGGTAACCAATTTTTATACAGTTGATACATTGCGACTCACAGCTGCTACACGTGACCTATGTCGACACATAAAGTAACTCCCATGTTGGGGTAAATTCTAGGAATTTTCATCGCAAGATTTGCTCTTCTGGGATCAACATTTGCTCTTCTGGGATCAACCAAGCGTTACTGCTATAGGATACAGGTACATGCCTGGAATACTGCTCGAACTGCGGCATGCTCCTTTTGGTTCACTTGACCACGCAGCCTGGAGAGTGCCTTGCAATGCCGGGATAGCGCTTCATTGTCCAACTCGACGGGGATGCAGCGGAGGTGCACACAGACAAAGAAAGCCCCCGGCTATTGTGGCAGAACAATCAGGGTTAAAGGGGAATTCCAGGCTCAATAATATTTTACCTAGTCTAAAAGAATATATGGTAACATACTGACTCCGCAGAGAATTCGTTTTGATTTGTTATCTAGAACGACACACGCGCTTATTATATTCACGATTTCTTGCCATTCAGGAGTACAAGGGCGCGGCCATATTGTTCAAATTTCCCGCCTCGCCCGGGACATTATGACGTAGTGTCTGCACCTCAATGCACATCGCTTTATTGCCTGTTGTTCGCACTGGTATCCCACTTTGACGCAGCCAACTACATTATGCAGACGTATGCTGTACGGCGCCCGACTATTGCGAGTACATGTATTGCATTTTTGTGCAGAATATCGATTTGACGCGCCACAAACTATCGTTTATTTTTGTATTTTCTGAGAAGAATAGAAAATCTGTGAGCTAGTAATTTTGGCATCAGGTCCTTCTCCGTATGATTTTGAGCCCACTTTCACACATGTGTACAGTACACATTATACACTATGCCGTACACAAAAGGGTTCACTTGCATTCCTTGCGCGTGCAGGGCCGCTATCGATCGGGCTTCGCGCACTGATGGTGCAGACACTATGTCACAATTTTTCAGATGTACCGATAAACCAGAACAAAATGGCGGCTCGCATGACGGTAAGCGCAGTGTGAGAAAATCTCTGTTTTATATGATTACCGAAACCGATAAAAATGAAATAAAAATCAAGTCACAATGGCAATTGACACTCTTTAACATTATGCAATTATAAACTATGGGTGGAGTTTCCCTTTAACAATTGCCTTACCTGTCGAGTACTCAACATGTAGTAGGATTCCAAGGTGGTATTCCAAGGAGGTTGCCAATGCCACCTTAGCACTTCTCAATTGTCGTTCGGCAAGGAATCAATCTCAACTTATATCAGATTTTATCAGTAATAGTCAGTCTGACAGTCGTTTACTGGAACTGATGATGATCAAAAACACATCGCTGAAATCTGTCCCCCTGGTTTCACGTGCATACACGTCCTTGGTATAGGTCAACGAGAAGGGGAATGTGATGTCATTGTGCGGAAGGGTTTCAAGACGGTGCTCTTAAAATCCCAATGCTTTTCTTTGTTTGAGCACATGATCCCTAATTTATTATCGACTGATATTTTTGAAACTAACTTAATCATTCTTTATTGTCCTCCATCGTCATCGTTACATGGTTAGAAAGCCCACAACGTAAGCTTTCATTTAGTAGATAATAGAGATCTATAGCCCTTCCCATTTTGGAGACACGACGTGTTTACATATTGATTACTTTCTCGGAGTTCAAATTACACAACTGAGAAAACAGGCTTTGAAATAGCCGGATCTGTTGTACTACAACAGAACGATGCACACAAAATAGTCTTTTTTTCCACTTTGTTCATTAAAATCAACATTACTTTTAATGAAACCTTAAACTGTAGGTATTAAAGATTTTATTCATGACAACAAACAGGGATTGGTGCTTGGCCCCTTGCTGTTTTCATTATGCTCATCACCCGTGGCCAACATCGCAAGCCAAAACGGTCTGTCGGTCCAGCCATTTGTCTCAGCGGATGCATACATCGCAGTTGCTCGTACAAAAGGTTGTATTGCTGACATAAAAAAGTGGATGGTTGCAAATAAACTTAAGCTCAACAGTGACAAGACTGTCATCCTTGTGCTGAATTCAACATGTCAACAATATCCTGACGCCATTGAGAACATCATCATTGCCGGTCATTCTATACCAGTCAGTGATATGGCTAGAAACCTTGGTGTCATCTCTGACAAACATCTGAACCTCACGGCCCATGTAAAGAATAACACCCGTATCGCCATGTTTCACCTCAGAAACATTAGTCATATCAGCTCGCTGCCTTCTGACAAAACACAACAGAACAGTTTATCCATGCATTCGTTTTGTCTAGGCTTGATTATTGTAATTCACTCTTATATGGACTTCCAGCTTCCACCATCAATAACCTTCAAAGAATCCAGAACATTGCAGCCCGTATCGTGCCCCGCACTAAGAAGCTCGAGTGCATCACACTGTATCTCAAGGCACTACACTGGCTTCCCATTGAGCAACATATTATATTCAAACTCCTTCTCATCACCTACAGGTCCATCAACGGATCAGCGCCCCCCAATACCATACAAGCCTGTGCGGCAACTCCGCTCAAGTGACGCACACTTGCTTGTGGTTCTATCTTCCAGGTTGAAGGCTTATGGGGACAGAAGCTTTTTTGTTGCAGCCCCTCGCCTATAGAACAGTTTACCAATAGTCCTGAGATTACAACCAGATGTTGACGCTTTCAAAACCCATCTCAAAACCTACCTTTTCACTTATGTATATCGGTAGTTTTCCCAGACCCCAGCGCTAGATACCAGCGCTATACAAAGTTTTATTATTATATGTTTGTATTATTAACTGTATAGCTGGTCCCGTTTTAAAACTTGAAGTTTAATTGCAATCCAACTTGGGCCATAGATGCAATATGGAAACTTGCATGTGATGGTGATATTAAAGGTCACATACTGATGTTAACCCTCTTATGGTTTTACCTTTCAAAACCTTTCAAAATCTGCTTAATGGGCAAAATGGCTAACAATAAGTATGAACCTTTCAAAACGCTCCAGAATTTGTTGCTACTGCACTAGCTACTACACCTTTCAAAACCTTTTGAAAGGTATTTTTTTTTCACACCAGTTTGTTCAGAGAGTTGTTTTACCTTTCAAAATCTTTCATAGGTTCCTTTTGTCAGACAGTTTTCTCACCTTTCAAAACCCTTCAGTCCAGAAACTTGAAAGGTATTGTTTGTCTCACACCAGTTTGTTCAGAGAGTTGTTTTACCTTTCAAAATCTTTCATAAGTTCCTTTTGTCAGACAGCTTTCTCACCTTTCAAAACCCTTTAGTCCAGTAAACTTGAAAGGTTTGGAAAGGTCAGACAATTCTATGGCAACTGCACTATATATAGGAGGGTTAAAGGTCATTTGAGGTCAAGTTGTATAAATAGGCTGGCAATTTCAAACTGGTATTTCTTGAAAAGTTCATTTACAGCTGCAGTTTGGAAACTTGGATATGATGGCAAATCGGTGATATTATCAGTGTCCCTGCATTCTTCTTGGGTAACCACGAAAGCAGGGGAGACACATGGTTTGAGAACCATCCTTGTACATGTACTGATATTCTTTCTATCCATTTGTAGGCCTTTGGGGCCTTTGACAAGGACAGAAGTGGGCGCATCAAAGCACCACAGCTGCGTCGCGTCTTGGATAACTTCTGCTTCAAGCTGACAGACAAACAGTTCAAGCACCTCATGTCTAAGGTCCGTGTGTACCCCGACATGACCCTCAACTACGGAGCATTCCTGGAGGAGTTCTGCACCAACGAAAACGAGGTTGGCATTTTCTGTCTTGGAATATAAAACAAGTTAGGAACATCATGAAAATGCCATGGAATGTTGTTATTTTAATACAAGGAATATTGGAAATTGAAAAGCGCCGTGGCCTCGTGATCTGGAGAATTGAATTTGTAATCTGTGGGTAAAGCTGCAGGTTGTGGGTTTGAGTCCGGCCTCGGACTATGGTGCGTGTGCCCTTGGTCAAGGCACTTTGTCATTTATTGCTTCTCTCCACCCAGGAGTAAATGAGTACCTGTGAGGGCAGAGATGGTTAATGAGGTTTATTTAGCTGCTTTGCGCTGAAATGGCAGCATTGAGGGGTATTCTCCCCAGGGAGCTGAGATGGTATTTGGAATGTTTCGTGGGCCCAGTGACTGGGTTAATAATGTGACATTATTATTCTTAATTCAGCTTTAACCAGTTTGCGCCGGATGACGTATATAAACGCAAAGTTTTCCCCAGATTTAAAACGGATGATGCATAAACATGCAACGAGCAAGGCCGGAAATGTCTGTCAGCAGCGAGCAAGGCCGGAAATGCATGGGTGTGCTTCCCAGCACTATCGGCCTGAACCCGCCTCGGATCGAGTTTTGTTAAAAATAATCCCGCTCCTCGACTCGGTGATGTTAAAATAATCCCGGCGCGAACTGGTTAACAGCTGCCAGGAAGGATGATTAGTCCCCATTATTATTATTTGTCATTTGTTTTGTTCGTTTGAAGCAGCAAAACTACTTAAAAATCTAAAGAACGGTGCTTGACAAAGTACCAGGCAAAGTTTGATCTCTGTGAATGCTATATCTTCCAAGAAAACAGTATTCTGAGATCATGATTTCAATTTGTTGTAACTAGACAATAAGTTAAAATGAGTTCAATTTAATTTAATATAAAAATTGCTTGAACTGCACATTTTGAAAAACAAATATTTGTTTTACAAATTAGGTAATAACAGTGCGAGGACCCGATTATTACTGCGTGATAATGACCGGGTTGGGGGATGACCGCTGGTAATGGATCGAGCCGAAGGCGAGGTCCATTACCAGCGGTCATCCCCCGACCCGGTCATTATCATGCAGTAATAATCGGGTCCTCGCACTGTTATTACCTTTAATAAATACCTTTTTAACGAGAAAAATTGTGAAAATGCTCCAAATTTCGTGACTTTTCTTTCGGCGATATTTCCAGCGTTTTGTGTTTAGGGGCCATGTTTTAGCTTATGCATGGTACCCTGTCTCTTCAATATGTGTTGTTATTATAACCCATACTTTGAGACCACACTAGCTGACCACTGATGCCCACCTTGCATGGCAACGCGCTAGCGTTAACAGACGACACGCGCATTTTGAAAAATGCCGCGCGTATAGATACAAACGTTCTACGCGTACATTTATAGCACGCAGTATCAAGATTTGATGCGTCCTTGTTACAAGTTACCGTAGAACTGTTGCATTCGGCCAATCATTGGCTTACATGATGCTTACATTTATAGCGCGCAGTATCAAGATTTGACGCGTCCTTGTTACAAGTTACCGTAGAACTGTTGCATTCGGCCAATCATTGGCTTACATGATGCTTGATTAATGCTGGTTCAGGGAACATTTATTCGCTTCTTCTTGAAAGCCATGATATTACTACCTGATAATCCACTTCACGTGATCGAGTCTCGACCAATCAGAAGCCAGCAACTCTCCTAGGTATTTATTAATAGTACTTAATCATTTTCTTTTCAAGTATTAAACATTTTCTTCCAAAAAAGTCCTAGATGTCAGCTGCCAAGCCCACAAGACTTGATATTATATGGTGTACACTTGCTCCACTATTTATGATTTCATACTACGCAACATTCAAGTAACTGGCAATTTTACGAAAGTTTGACAGTGCGTAAGTTTGCAACTTGTGCAACACCTTATGCTGTACATGTAACTTGTGCGATGTAAGGTGGTGTAAGTTAGGCCTGCAAGCTTTTTACAAACGGTATGGTAATTGTGACCCAGCACGAGTAAATGAGACACTTTGAGGCAAAATTGAAAATTGAGATTTTGATTCATTCATTTAACCCTTTCAATACCGCATTGTTTTATGGGGTCACACTGCCCTGTACCGCATTCTTTCACACAACGCACTGTTTTATGCAACTTGCAGCGTTTACTATTTGTAAACCTCAATTTTCCATTTGAAGACTTCGTTTTACCGAAAATCATTGTGTATATTATTTGTAGGCAATGAAATGGTCTTTCATATCTGTTAGTTGTTATACAAATAGAACAAAATGTAGTTATATAAAAATACACCAGCGACACCAGCTACCCAAGGCCCGGCGCGTCAAACGGCACCCCGTCCACCACCGGCACCCCGTCCACGGCGGGCCGTTGTAGTAGCACTATGACCAGGCATATCAAAGTCAAACGACGACGTAGACATGGAAGAAACTTCACTAGATTCATTGGAATCCTCACTAAGTTCCTCTTCAGAACTTTCCAAATCTATATCGGAGTCACTATCAGCAAATAACTATGCTAGTATTTCCGCGTTACGATCAGCCATAATGGTGATATTTTGTCCAACAAAAACAGAAGAAGATTTGTTGCGTGTTGTTTTTCTCGGAAAATCGCAATGGAAACCCCACACGCGTTATACACCATTGTAAAGCTAGCTCAATTGACTTCCTGACTATATAAAATTCAACAACAGAGGGCAGCAAACGAAAATAATGCAGCTTCTCGAAAACAGTGGCACTCTGTTGTCGAGTAAACTCGACATTGGTACGGAAGCACACTGTATTGCGCTGTCGAGTAAACTCGACATTGGTATTGATAGAGTTAAAGCTAAACAAGCTTTAAATGATGAAATCAAAATCTCAATTTTCATTTTTGCCTCAAAGTGTCTCATTTACTCGTGCTGGGTAACAATTTTGGAAGTGTTTGCAGTATGTAAATTAGCCTTTAGACAGTTGAACGTTATGCAAATTATCGTTTGGGCCTTGCTTTCAGACCCCAAAGGTTTGATTCTGGAACCCACTTCAGGAGTCAAACAAGAGAGGCTGTTTGCGCTTTATAGTGTTGTTTCATCAAACAAATGAGCGTCCTGTCTGCTGGATTTGGTTGGGCGGCCTGCTAATCCCTGCTGCTAAAGCTATTGAATCATGATAAGCCTATTGATTGATTACTTAATACACTGGTAATAAGTTTGAAAGAGTTTTTCTGATTGAATAAAAAAATTGGCTCGAAAACTGCATTTGTCTGACAAAACTATTTTTAAAATGGCGGGTGATTCAACTAATTTTTCGTGAAAAAACACAATTATATACAGTCGTCGGAAACACCGTTATTGTCCATAAAACGTTGCGCAGCTACATGTATGTTAAGTGAAATCGGTCGTAATGGTGAAAAAGTTAAGTGAAATCAGTCGTAATTTTGTTTGCGCAGTTATGCAACAAATTTGTTGCACAAGTCCTAAGCATGGTAAAAGCTCTGCACTTTTTCGTGAAATTGGCTGCAGATGCAAAAAGTGGACCCTAAATTTAAAGAATGACCGAATTGACTTTCCCCCCTTTTTCTCTGTATCCACATCTAGATTGCCAACAACTGGTTTGACTCCCTTAACAAGCCGGTAGAGGAGAAGGAAAACACCTCGCGCTCTCCGCCCCCCTACACCCTAGAGGACCTACAGCGAGACCTCAGGCAGACAGTCTCCGCCCGCTTCGATCGTTTAACCGAGCGCTTTGCCGAGATCGACTACGCCAAGATTGGCGTGGTGTGTAAAGATGACTTCAAGATGGTCATGGACGAGATTGGATTTGGGACAAACCCTGATCAGGTATAAACGGAAGTAGATCCCAACATTTTTCGAGGATTTTCAACTGGCTGTCACCGATTGTGGGGAAAACATTTATCATGCTTGTATACATGTCCCCCTTTATATGTTTGTTTTATGTACACAGCTATTTTGCCTCTGAAGAAGATCTTGTTGAGATCGTAATATTAGGCCCTCTTTAATAACTTATGTGATTAGATTATAATGTTATCAAATGATCATTTTGCTTAGATTTCGTACGTTTTTTCTTGTCTTCCCCAGTTTGAGAGTCTGTGGAGCACACTTCCAGTCAATGAGTTTGGCAATGTAGAGTATCGTCACTTTCTTAAGCAGCACATTGTGGACAACATGGACATGTCCAAGTTGGATTCGCTGTCGGAGCTGCCCGGGGCCGGCTCAGTTCACCCGGCACGACAGATCTACACCAGCCCAGTGGCGGCACGAACACCCAGCAAAATGGTAGGACTAGCTGTCAATCGGAGCACGTGCTTGAGAGGAAATAGACCAATCCAGTAGGCGCAACATTTTTACAAAAGAGTTTTACAAAAGTTTGAAAGTGTGTAAGTCTGCAGCTTGCGTAACAAATTGTGGCACAACTTTCGCAGTCAATTAAGGTGGCGTGTTACATTATGGCGTATCCACTGAAAATGAGCTATCGTTGCTCAACCTATCCGGCTTGATTAAAGACACTCGCGGCCTTGTGTTTTTTTACCCTCATCCAAGATGTTCAGATTGTTTAAAACGTTGTGCAGCTTGGCATAAGTACACAAAATCGATCGTAAGTTAATAGCGCATCTACGCCACAAGGAGTACAAATGTGACCTGGCACCACGAAATGAGCGGAAAGTCGCACATGGCCAAAGCGAGTTATTGGCCAAAACGTCAATTTTTCAAGTGGGAGGTCGGTTTCAAGTTCTTAACGTTTTTACATACAAAAAAACCACTTCTTTATCATATCCTAAAATTGTATAGCTCAATTTAAACTCAGTGTGCTTTTTTGCGGCTGAATTGCACTGAGTGATAGTACAGTTGGCACGGTTCACAGACTTAGAACTCCGTTTTCTCAAAACAAGGGAGCATGACTTCAGCAATAAGAGTATAGCGGCGACTAGGAATAAGCTACAGCAACACACAATACATCATTTGAAAGCTTTAGGACTTCTTCTTTCTAGAAATGTAATAATGTCAATTTCTTTATTTTGCGACTATCCACCCATTTCGTGGTACCAGGTCACCCATTAGCTGGGGAGTAACCTGCGATGGACCAGCATCCCACCCGGGTAAATAGAAAAACTCTCAGTCGTTTCATACTAGAGAAACCGGAGTTAAACACCGGCCTGATGAGCAATGAGAAGCAATGAGTGACAAAGTGTCTTGACCAAGGGCACACGCACCACATACCCAAGCTACACTCGAACCAACAACCCGCAGATTTCTAGTTCAGTGCACCAGACCATGAGGTCATGTTTTACATTTTCTAGCAACATTTCTTGTTTTCTATAACCTGTAGTCTGGCAGGCTGTCCAGTAAGCCGTCTCGTCTAGCCACGCCCCTCGTCAACGCCCAGGGCGTGGAGCAGAGACTCAATAGCCGGATCCGCAAGCAGTGGAAGGACGTCCAACGGCTCTGCCGACAGAAAGACCCTGACAATACCGGAGAGGTTAACGCTGAGGACTTCAAAGGTACGGTAGTGCTCCCTTAAAACGTGGCGCACTTGGACGTTTACCCCGACTTTCCTCGTGCAGTGTTGCCAACATTTCATAATCATTGAGTGAAATACAGTCAAACCTTGATATAGTGGCCACCCACAGTGCCGGTTTCCGTGGCCACTATAAGCAAGTGGCCACTTATAGCAAGGCTGTACACATGTACATGTACACGTAGTCGTGAACCACATAACGATCAAGGATCGATATTGTGTTTTCCTTTATTCCTATGTTATACCCAAACCGCATTGCCTAGCGCTTGCACCGTCGATCGAGGACCAAATTTTTCCATTCATACCGCCGACCGAGGGGCTTTTGTTTCCTTTGTTCTCTTTTGTGCTTCGACCCTCGGTCGTTATTTGGTACCAGAGCACATGCGTACATTACATGTACTTATATTCGCATTTTTGTATCACTGTGGAGACATGGCTTTGTTCTCGTGTACAAAATGGTTAGAAAGTCGAGCACGTTTTTCAAAATGCTCCCATTTTAACCATAATTTTTTTCCTGGGTTGAAATTTCGACCCAATATACCCTATATTATACCCTAACCCAAACACTAACCCTAACCCACATCCTAATCCTAGTTTTTGAGTAATTTAAGTAAAATCCAAAAATCTAATTCGTGAAATTCCCAATGGAGACCTATTCATCTATAGAAATTTACCCTCCGGAGACGTTTTGTCTCCATTGTACACATTGTGTTCATGTCTCCAGAGGGTACCGTATTTCGCACCATGTGTACATACACATATTATAGTACAATGTACATGTACCGTAATTTCCTGCGGTAAAGACGCGGCTTATCTGACTTTCTAGACCACAAAAACATCGCCGCGCCTTATCTTTCGGTGCGCCGTATATGATGTCGCTTGAGTTCAAAGTGATGGTCTTTGTGTGAAGAATTCTTTGAACGCCGCAATCTTACTCAATAATGCGGTCAACCAATTACCGTAGCTCAACTCTCCGGACATTGTGACCGTGTTTCCATTAACAATGCCGCGATGTGTTGATCCCCCTACGGCCGTACATGTATGTGTGTGCATGTACACCCATACATGTGATTTAGCACTCGGCAGCGTGCATAGTCTTGTTTGCAAGACGATCTTCGCGATGCGGGGCGCCCTCTAACGTACGCCGTAGACCACGCGCGAATTACCGATCGGCGGCCTACGCGCGCTGCATATACCGCGATTAAGATCGTCTTGCAAACAAGACTACAGCGTGCGCTGCATGACGCGTACAACAGCGATAAAAAGCTGGCCTGTACTATGTGGCCTTTTTCTAAACGTTTTTTCGTCTACGTTCCGGCTTCATGCAATTCACTATCCGAACTACACAGCGCGGAGCATTAACAACGACTGGAAAAAAAACTAGGGGGTGTCGCAATTAGGGATACCCCGCACGCGATCGCTGCATATGTGATGTACATGTGCATACAACATGTACATATGCAGTTTATACTGCAGTGATGTATGATATGTATCGGCAAAGTAATAAACCTTGTGCGATATTGTGACTACCGGTTTGAAGTTTTCATACATTGTTTGCGTGCCAGATAAACTCAAGTACTCAGCAAATTCTTGCTTGGAATAGTGGGATCGTTCTAAGGCAACAAAATGACCCCTTTGTGGCGATGTACCTACACCGGGTGGCGCCTGGTGTTCTTCTGGGTGCGTTCAAGCATGCGCCTTTTTTTTGGGTGATTTTAGGGACCTGCGCCTTAACCGCCGTGCGGCTTTACCGCAGGAAATTACGGTACATGTACATGTACACTTATGCATGTACATGTGCACAAAGACATGTCCTCCCTTCAACATTTTTGTTTTTGCCTTATGGCATACACCTTTCTCTCTAAAGGCAGATCTTTCCGACCCATGGATAACAATTCACACTTTGAAATCAACGATGAACTAAAACCAAGCGCCCACGATCTGACGATCAATAAAAACCAATGCTACGTTCACGATAAAGACGTGTCGCGACGACAAGAACTAGCGAACGCTATTTTAGTCTGTGCGCTCAGTGCCGTTTGTATAAAACACGAGTATGGAGTCTGGGAACTAAACTACGGGGGGATTTCGAGATTAACAGAGGGCGCACTTCATTTCTGCGGCCGGAGTACACAGGTTCCACGGCAATATAATTGTACACATTTTATTTGCTGTGGGCTACTTGGGTTGGCCGCTGGCCGCGTTACGCAGTGGCCACATTAGCAAGGCATGGTTATGGTATGTTTATGCAAGAATCAAACTGGGACCAAGCAAAGGTGGCCAGTTTAGCCAGGTGGCCGCTGCAGTATTTGGTGGCCGCAATGGCAGGTTTGACTGTACTGGTATTTTTACCTGACCATGCTAAACTATTTAACCTCTGTGAACAATTTCGGTGTCCTAAAATTTAGTCCGAAATAAAAACAAACGGTGGCATCTGGAAATTGGGCACAAAATTGGCCGAGTGTTCCCTAACGTGACACATTTAAATAAATATCTTAAGAATTTCTTAAAAGTTAATAAATTCTGCTAAACTATTATTATCTCTACTTACATACTTGACTAGAAGTTTGTCAGAAATTAGGAGAAACTAGATGGCGAAAGATTAAATGTTAGAGGGAAATTTGAAACAACTCGGGTCAACTTGGTTTCAAACGTCGCTCTTTTCATGAGCCGAACTGAGTGGAAATTTAGGGTAATGCGTGGTAATAAAGAAATTTTACCTGGAGACTTCCCACAATCCATATGTACCCTTGCTGCTGAAGAACGTAGAATGTCATGGTCCAGTGGTTACCGTGTTTGACTCGTGTGCGATAGTGCATGGGTTCAAACTCTGCCAGGAATATGGTGTTTGTGCCCTTGGGCAAGACACTTAACACTCCTGGGTGGCGAGAGGCAATTATAGTTGAGGGTTGAGGCCGATTGAGCGCCTATAAACGGCTGCCGCGTGGTCCAGGTCCTGATGAACGAGGTAATAATTGTAAAGCGCATTGAGATTGTCGATATGATGCAAAAGGACTATATAGGCATTGTTATTATTATGTCACCCTTGTTGACTACAGAAATGTACATTGTTGAATATATAACACTCAATCAATTGTACTGTCTACTAGCAAACTTGAAGACAACTTTATCAATTGCTTAATAATCAAGTGCTAAATTCTCCCACTTACACTTTCTGTTCTCGTCCCTTGCAGCCCTCTTAGAGAGTCTTGGGTTCTCCTTGTCTGGGGAGGAGTTCGACCAGCTCACCACTAAATACGACTTGAAGGGAAACGGAAAGTATGTCTTTGTCATTTCAATCGTCCTAAAAGATAAACTGGTTATTAGATACACATGGGTCACTGTACATCTGACATCGATTATTGTGCCGTTGTCATCCAAGAGTGATTATGAATAGCAAACTACCTATCAAAAAAACAAACCAAACAAACATTTGAAACCATTATTGGTACTTCAATGGCAAGGTAATATGGGCAGGAATAATGTAGACCCTAAATTTAGAGAATGACCTATACCTTTTTTAGTACAAAAGGTCTGTGTTAAAGAGTTTGCATATTTTGAAAGAAGCATTTTGTCCTAGCCGTGTCATGCTGGGATGCCGGTCGTCATTTATTGGTTGAGCATTTTAGTGACCTCGGTTGTGCTGTGATCACGTGACTGTTCCGACTAAAGTTTTGTATAAGTCCGACGCAGTCGCAACTATAAGATTTTCAGTCGGGGCTTAAACTTGCCCTGCCCATTCTTTCTCAATTGCTCTTTGAACTACATGCAAGTTCCCATCATTTGGAGATTAGTCACATTATACATTTGAGCAGCCTGAAGTTTGACTAATATTCCTTCATTAAGTCAACTTTTTCTTTGTTTGTCCTCTCCTAGGTTTGCGTATCTGGACTTCCTGAAGCATTTTGTGCTGAAGCTGCAGCCAGTGGCGGAGGAAGGAGACAGGACAGTGATGAGCAGACAGAGGATCCACCCATCTAAGATTCCGGTAAGGATGATGAGAATAGTTACTATATCTCATACATATTCATAATCTTCTTCATACTTATCTGGACGCAAGCAGGTGACCAAAATTGGTGACAACTTGTCCACTTTAGCTGGAGTAAATTTTGGAGTTCCCCAGGGATCAATTCTGGGCCCACTTCTTTTTACTTTGTATGTTAATGACATCACCACTACTGCTTCCTCAGACTCTATCATGTTTTTGTATGCTGATGACACGGCCATCTTTTCCCGTGCCAAATCTATTGTTGACATAAACAGAGTTCTTAACAGTGACATGGCAGAAATCACAAAGTGGCTGCAGGTAAATTATCTAACTTTGAACACCAGCAAAACTAAAAGTTTGTTGTTTGGCACTCGTGCTAAATTAAGTCGTAGGGAAGACAACTTGCACATCGAGATAAACAATACGGTCATTGACAATGTCACTGATTTCAAATATTTAGGTTTAGTATTAGATCCTTCGCTAACATGGAATATTCATATCGACAAACTAGTTAAGAAAGTCAACAAGCGTGTGGGGGTTCTCCGGAGAGTCAAGAGTGTTCTCCCTCAGCGCTCACTGAATTTGTTATACAAAACGCTCATCTTGCCTCATTTTGATTATTGTGATGCTGTATGGGGCAATTCTACCAAAACGTCCCTTATTAAGCTTGACAAACTCCAGAGTAGCGCTGGGCGAGTCATTTTGGGGCTTCCCCGGAGATCCCCTACACGCATGGTTTTGTCGACTCTTGAGTGGAATATTTTAGAAGATAGACGTATTTTTCATTTAAACACATTAGTTTATAAAAGTCTTTCTTTGAAATTGCCACCACAACTATGCAATTGTTTTACTCTCACAAGTAATGCGTATATTTATAATACCAGGTCTGGTTCTCATGGTAACTTAGTTCCTCCATTTAGTAAATCTAATTCTAGCAAGCGTATGTTTGTGGCTCGCGGAGTGTCTGTTTTTAACTTCTTACCCACAATACTTAAATGCCCACTGCCTGCTACTCTAGCCAATTTCAAAAACACATACAAAAGCCTGCTTTTCAAGAAATGAACATGTCTGTTTTCTTGGTGTCTTATATTATTTTTGTCCTTTTGGTGTGCTTTTAAATTTTTTGGTATTTTTAACGAATTTTATAAATGTGTTATGTTGCTGTTTTTATCTTAAACCTGTTATATTTATTTTATTGTAATTGTATAACTGCTGGGGCCCTCTGAAAAACAGTGTTTCACTGAGAGGTTACCCCAGGGTAAATAATAAATAAATAATAATAATAATCGAGAGCTGAGTTCTCACTGGTCCATTTACCATCACGTGGCAGCCACTACTTTTGCTGTTTACCAAGTGCGCATAGGAGTATTTACGCCAGGGAGCAGCTATGGCTGTGTCCCACTAATCCGTCTGGAATGCTGTTGTCAGCTGTGCTACGTTGTAGCACGGCTACTTGCTCAAGTTCATTGTGCAGTGCAGCTGCTGGACAAAGGCTGCTGTGCAGTCATGCATATAATCTGGTGTAGTGAGGAAATATTACCGGCGTCAAGACTCTGTTTAGAATGCAAAGCGAATTTGATGTCACAAAACGTTTGCCGCGAAAAGTGTTCAATTTTTGGAATTTTGCACCACAAAAATTCGCCTCAACATCATAAATTTGCCCTAATGTTATATAGTTACCCCAACATCATAAATTTGTGTTCGCACCGCGTATAAAAGGCCTTCAGGCTTCTAAATGTAATTGCTGGTTAGAGGGCCGAAAGGGATGCATGTGCGAATTTGTGACGAGGCACTTATTATTAGCACAACTCCAGCGAAAAATATGGCAGAAAATGTTTCCTGACATCAAATTTACTTTACATTCTCATGGAGCAGTTCCCTGAGTTAATTTTACTGATTTTCATCAGTTGGAATTGATTTTCTTTCCTTGCCTTTCAGATCAAGCCCGGCTCGTCTAGTAGCGACATGATCGAGGCCATGCTGCGTGTCCGGGAGTGCGTCTTGGACAATTGGAAGCAGATGCGGCGTGTGTTTCGCAGCGTCGACCCCACTGGCACCGGCATTGCGACGGCCGCAGAGTTTCGCTCGGTCCTGCGCCAGTTCAACATCAACCTGTCGGAAGATGAGTTCTTTCACCTCATGACCTACTATGACAGGCGTTTGGAAGGCAATATTTCCTATAACGACTTCCTCAGGGCGTTCCTTCAGTGAAGCCTACGCTGTCGTCATCAGTGGCATGATGTGAAACCAGCTGGGTCTTGTTCTTGTTTGTTAAGATCCAAATCACAGGGGTGAGATTAGCGGAAAATGGAAAAAAAATCCAGAACATTCTTATTTTACAGACATGTGAGTAACTACCAATAAAAAATAAGGAAAGTAGGCTAGCAAGAAACAGAGGAAATCAGCTTAACCAGTTTGCGCCGGAGGATGTATATATATCTGCAAAATGTTCAATGGCCGAAAACAAAAAAAATTGTTTATTATCCACATATGGCGCGTTAATCCGTCAGGCACAGCAGTTTAATTCTGCGAAGAACGTGTATATACCCTGCAAAGTTGTCCTTGGTTGTTGCGGAGGATGGGTATACACCACTGACATGTATGGCATACACAGCGGTGGACGTGAATATGCGGTGGCAGTGTATATATGCTACATTGTGGTATCACGCTTCAGTGATTAGGTAGTCTTGGTTCCAAGACCTTCGTGTTGTTTAATCCGCGATCGATCACTGACAAAAACCACCTCCTATGTTATAGAGACCGCTATCGGCTCACCCGCGAATTACTTGATTCACTCGAAGGTCTTGGATGAGTTGGCACATTGGGGGCGCGGTCAGACTATTGTAATATATGCAGTATTCATATCACGTGATAATGATGGACGGTTAAGCAAATGTGAGGGTTATTGTGTTTACACAAAACATGTCTAGACACGCTGCGATATATTGAGCCGTATATGTACACATCAAATCATGGCAGCCACGGCGTTTATTTGTGACTGCGGGTGCAGAGGTATTTCTCTTTGGTGTTTAAATTTGATGAGTGAAACCACCTTGCTCTATGGTGAAAACCTCCTAAACGAATGCTAATTTATATGGTGGCCCTGGAGGGACATAAAAAGTCGTGAATTTTTTTTGCGAATAGTTTTTTGCGACTAGTCTTGAAATAATTCACAACTTTTATGTCCCTTTAGGGCCACCATAAATATAACTTCATTTTCGATTATTATATTTGGAACTGGATGTGTATTTTACAAAATCTACATATTAAAACGAAAACGTGTTTAATGTTCACCCGTAAGTAAAATGTTCTTAACATTTGTTTGCCTGGTACACATTTTAGAATCGGGTTAATTTGCTTTGTTATTGTAAAACCTACAGGAAATGCACATATGATTATGTGTATGTCTTACTGCCGTTTTGTAACAAAATGCAGAAACCATTTTCCCAAATATTCCCAAACCATGGTACAATGTATTGGCAAGGAATAGTCTTGTTCCTATGTGCCCATCTTTAAAGTATGATCTTGTGCAAAAGCAAATATACGGTCTTAGAAACGTGTATGAGATTTGTTGAAGTATGCAACAATCAGTCCAGACCCAAGGTGGTGTAATGTTTTGTAGAGGAAAACCTATGTCCAAATCAAAAATAAAATCCTTCCCCAGGACACACGATTTAAAATGTCCCATAAAGTACCATTCGTGGATTTTCACAATATGCAACTAAACATTTCTATGGACCAGATACATGTTTATTTAATGCCTGTGTTTTAATAAAATACAGTGTATAAAGTGTGCAGACATGTGCTAATTCATGAAAGCAAATATAAAAAGTTAGTTGTAAATCATCAGTATGTAATTTTAAAAAAATGTACAGGTAAATGCTAAAATAATTTTACATTTTTAAGTTTTTGAATACTTTGGGAGTTTAGAGTGTGATGTGCTGATATGCTTGACACTATTTTGTAATTAAAATGAAGCATTATACAATGCATGATAAAAACATTTATAAAGGTTGTATTTTGATTTGTCCGTCAAGAAATGCTAAAAAATAAAAAATTGTGATAAAGGTATTGGCAGATACTGTTTACTACCGAATTATTAAGAAATATCTTATTTAAAAGTAAATAATTCTAGGCATCCAGTAAAATGATTGCGCTAGATATCCTGCAATCGCGGAAAAAAAATGAACCCCGTTTTCTTTTTTGGCATCCATGATTGTAAAACTTTGAACAGGTCTGTGAAACGATATTTACTAGAAAATACAACTCCCCAAATCCACATAATTCAAGCACTTACCAACCCTACTTTAAGATCTAAAAGTACAAGCATTGAATATTTACAAGCATGCTAAATGGCCTAGTGATATATACTTAAAATATCGCCGTGTAAATGCAAAAATGTCCCAAAACTCCCAAGTTTGGGCATTTGTTTAAATTTATTTAGATTTACCCATAGATTATTACAGGAGAGGTTCATTGAAAAATATTACGTCATTATGAAGTAATTGAATAAAATCATAAGGTCATATCTCGATTAAGAGCAAAGTGTTAAAGCAAAAACGTATCTTAGCCTGTTTATGCGGAAAATGCCATACGATCTTGTTTGTGGAAAAGTGGTCGAAATTCGTGTCTTTGTACCGATGTGAAACAAGTTAAGGTTACTTTTGCATTTTCCTAAAGCCAAATAATTATATAAAATGAAAAAAATAAGACATAATAATGTTATTTTGCAATGAAAAAAATAAGTTTGTGGAAAAAATTGAAATATCAAACTAGAGACCATTCGTACACCGAATAAGATGCTATGGGAAATTAACAAACTTCTTGAATTTGATAAGCTTTAACATAAAAATCCTGTTCAATTCTCTTTTAGGAATACAGTCAAAATATTTTGTGAATTAAAGGTAAATTACACCATTTGCAGACATCAAAAATGTTTACTACCGAGTTATTAAGAAATATCTTACTCATCTGAAAGTAAATAATGATTCTAGGCATCCAGCAAAATGATTGCTAATAACATAATAACTGCTCGACACCGGTTGAAAACAAATGCTTTTTTGGTGCTTTTCTCGGCATTCACGATTGTAAAACTTCGGACAGGTTAGTTAAACGATATTTACTATAAAATACAACCCCCCAAAATCCACCCATTCATGACAATTCAAGCAATTACCAATGGTGTATCCTACCTTTAAGTTGTACGTGCTAAAGTAATGTGGCCTTATTTTGTTGCGTTCAGGCAAAACGACAAGTTCCAACGCTTCGACAAACATTATATTGTGCGTCGTCTCAAGCACAAATGTCGAATGTCGATCTTATTCATTTAAAAGTTTGTTTATCCAAAATCACGGGGGGTATTAACAAAGTATTCAAGTTTCTTTTGCACTGACGCAACGATATGTTCATCAATTAGAGTAGCATTTTTAACTCTGGTAGCGTTTTTAAACTCTGGCAGCATCAGAAAGATGAATATACCTGCTTTTAAAGGTGGTTACAAAGATCAGCATAGGTTTACATATATTCACCCAATAAGCCAGTTCGGTATTTTAACTGCGCATGTGCAAAACAAGATTCAACAATTTTTCTCTTGGAACAAAGGCGGCAGATAAATGAACACAAATGGGGGAACGTGGTAACAGAATCCGCATTCTGTGAAATTGTTCGTGCAATCAAAATGAAGACAGAAACTTTTGTTCTAACAAAAGTTTGAAAACTCAAGACACCTTGGTGGAATGACCCATATGCAATCAGAAATACCTGTGGCATTTACTCATTGCCGATCCTGATAGATGGCAGTTTGATCCTGTCCACGCGATGAGGGTACATAGGTGACTGCAGCTTCTTATTCCGTATCACGACCTTGGCGGCACGAACCAGAACAGCGAGAATAACAAAGAGTAGGAGGATGGTTGCCGTCAGCATGGGTAGCTCCACTAGGGAGAAGTTGAACTGATCAGGGGCCTGCATAACTGGGTTCACTGTCTCTGTAAGGGAAAGTTTGTTACATTATTGGCATCGGCATAAGGACTGCTACGACTCAAATAACACGGTGACATTATTATTATTCTGTTGTATCAGGTGATATTCCAAACCATGGACAAATAAAGACACCCAAACCAATGCATTAAAGATTGAATATACCGTTTGCAGCTATCCAAAAAGTAACTAACCAAAATACTGGCAGGTTCCGAGTCCCAGTTTGGACCAAGACTGGCACCATCCGAATCCCGAGTAAGACTGAGTAAGACTGAGACTGGCACTGTCCCAGTCCCAGTCGAGACCAGTCTCGCTCACAAGACGATGCCAGTCCGAGTCGAGACCAGGACTGGCATCGTCCTAGTATCAGTTGAGACCAGGACTGGCACAGTCCTAGTATCAGTCGAGACTGAGCCTGGCCATATCCATATTCTAATATCAGTCGAGACCAGGACTGGCATCGTCCTAGTATCAGTTGAAACCAGGACTGGCACAGTCCTAGTATCAGTCGAGACTGAGCCTGGCCATATCCATATTCTAATATCAGTCGAGACCAGGACTGGCATCGTCCTAGTATAAGTCGAGAACTTGACTGGCATCGTCACCGTCCAAATCTCAATCAAGATGAAGACTAGTCCCGGTCAAGATCGAGACTCGTCCCAGTCAAGACCGAGACTAGCACCGTCCGAGTCCCAGTTGAGACAAGACTGGCATTATCTCAGTCCCAGTCAAAACCAAGACTAGCACCATTTGAGTCCCAGACTGGCACCGTCCGCGTCCCAGTCGAGACCTAGGCTGGCACCGTCCTAGTCCCAGTCAAAACCAAGACTGGCAACATCCGAGTCCCAGTCGAGACCAAGACTGGCACCGTCCGAGACCCAGTCGAGACCAAGACTGGCACTGTCCTAGTCCCAGTCAAGACCAAGACTGGCACCATCCGAGTCCCAGTCAAGACCAAGACGAGTCCCAGTCGAGACCAAGACTGGCACCGTCCGAGTCCCAGTCGAGACCAAGACTGGCACCGTCCGAGTCCCAGTCGAGAATAAGACTGGCACCGTCCGAGTCCCAGTCGAGAATAAGACTGGCACCGTCCGAGTCCCAGTCGAGAATAAGACTGGCACCGTCCGAGTCCCAGTCGAGAATAAGACTGGCACCGTCCGAGTCCCAGTCGAGAATAAGACTGGCACCGTCCGAGTCCCAGTCAAGACCAAGACTGGCACTGTCCTAGTCCCAGTCAAAACCAAGACTGGCACCGTCTGAGTCCCAGTCTAGACCAATACTGGCACTGTCTGGGACCTAGTTGAGACCAAGACTGGCACCGTCCGAGTCCCAGTCTAGACCAAGACTGGCACCGTCCGAGTCCCAGTTGAGACCAAGACTGGCACTGTCCTAGTCCCAGTCAAAACCAAGACTGGCACCGTCCGAATCCCAGTCGAGACCTAGACTGGCACCATTTGAGTCCCAGTCGAGACCTAGACTGACACCATCCGAGTCCCAGTCGAGACAAAGACTGGCACTGTCCTAGTCCCAGTCAAAACCAAGACTGGCACCGTCCGAGTCCCAGTCGAGACCAAGACTTGCACCATCCGAGTCCCAGTCGAGACCAAGACGAGTACCAGTCGAGACCAAGACTGGCACCGTCCGAGTCCCAGTCGAGACCAAGACTGGCACCATCAGAGTCCTAGTCAAGACCAAGACGAGTCCCAGTCGAGACCAAGACTGGCACCGTTCGAGTCCCAGTCGAGACCAAGACTGGCACCGTCCGAGTCCCAGTCGAGAATAAGACTGGCACCGTCCGAGTCCCAGTCGAGAATAAGACTGGCACCGTCCGAGTCCCAGTCAAGACCAAGACTGGCACCGTCGGAGTCCCAGTCAAGACCAAGACTGGCACCGTCCTAGTCCCAGTCAAAACCTAGACTGGCACCGTTCTAGTCCCAGTCAAAACCTAGACTGGCACCGTCCTAGTCCCAGTCGAGTCCAAGACTGGCACCGTCCGAGTCCTAGTCGAGACCTAGACTGGCACCGTCCGAGTCCCAGTCAAGACCAAGACTGGCACCATTTGAGTCCCAGTCAAGACCAAGACTAGCACCGTCCAAGTCCTAGTTTAGACCAAGACTGGCACCATTTGAGTCCCAGTCAAGACCAAGACTGGCACTGTCCTAGTCCCAGTCAAAACCAAGACTGGCACCGTCCTAGTCCCAGTCAAAACCTAGACTGGCACCGTCCTAGTCCCAGTCGAGTCCAAGACTGGCACCGTCCGAGTCCTAGTCGAGACCTAGACTGGCACCGTCCGAGTCCCAGTCAAGACCAAGACTGGCACCATTTGAGTCCCAGTCAAGACCAAGACTGGCACTGTCCTAGTCCCAGTCAAAACCAAGACTGGCACCGTCTGAGTTCCAGTCGAGACCAATACTGGCACTGTCTGAGACCTAGTTGAGACCAAGACTGGCACCGTCCGAGTCCCAGTCTAGACCAAGACTGGCACTGTCCGAGTCCCAGTTGAGACCAAGACTGGCACCGTCCGAGTCCCAGTCTAGACCAATACTGGCACTGTCTGGGACCTAGTTGAGACCAAGACTGGCACCGTCCGAGTCCCAGTCTAGACCAAGACTGGCACCGTCCGAGTCCCAGTTGAGACCAAGACTGGCACTGTCCTAGTCCCAGTCAAAACCAAGACTGGCACCGTCCGAATCCCAGTCGAGACCTAGACTGGCACCATTTGAGTCCCAGTCGAGACCTAGACTGACACCATCCGAGTCCCAGTCGAGACAAAGACTGGCACTGTCCTAGTCCCAGTCAAAACCAAGACTGGCACCGTCCGAGTCCCAGTCGAGACCAAGACTTGCACCATCCGAGTCCCAGTCGAGACCAAGACGAGTACCAGTCGAGACCAAGACTGGCACCGTCCGAGTCCCAGTCGAGACCAAGACTGGCACCATCAGAGTCCTAGTCAAGACCAAGACGAGTCCCAGTCGAGACCAAGACTGGCACCGTTCGAGTCCCAGTCGAGACCAAGACTGGCACCGTCCGAGTCCCAGTCGAGAATAAGACTGGCACCGTCCGAGTCCCAGTCGAGAATAAGACTGGCACCGTCCGAGTCCCAGTCAAGACCAAGACTGGCACCGTCGGAGTCCCAGTCAAGACCAAGACTGGCACCGTCCTAGTCCCAGTCAAAACCTAGACTGGCACCGTTCTAGTCCCAGTCAAAACCTAGACTGGCACCGTCCTAGTCCCAGTCGAGTCCAAGACTGGCACCGTCCGAGTCCTAGTCGAGACCTAGACTGGCACCGTCCGAGTCCCAGTCAAGACCAAGACTGGCACCATTTGAGTCCCAGTCAAGACCAAGACTAGCACCGTCCAAGTCCTAGTTTAGACCAAGACTGGCACCATTTGAGTCCCAGTCAAGACCAAGACTGGCACTGTCCTAGTCCCAGTCAAAACCAAGACTGGCACCGTCCTAGTCCCAGTCAAAACCTAGACTGGCACCGTCCTAGTCCCAGTCGAGTCCAAGACTGGCACCGTCCGAGTCCTAGTCGAGACCTAGACTGGCACCGTCCGAGTCCCAGTCAAGACCAAGACTGGCACCATTTGAGTCCCAGTCAAGACCAAGACTGGCACTGTCCTAGTCCCAGTCAAAACCAAGACTGGCACCGTCTGAGTTCCAGTCGAGACCAATACTGGCACTGTCTGAGACCTAGTTGAGACCAAGACTGGCACCGTCCGAGTCCCAGTCTAGACCAAGACTGGCACTGTCCGAGTCCCAGTTGAGACCAAGACTGGCACCGTCCGAGTCCCAGTCTAGACCAATACTGGCACTGTCTGGGACCTAGTTGAGACCAAGACTGGCACCGTCCGAGTCCCAGTCTAGACCAAGACTGGCACCGTCCAAGTCCCAGTTGAGACCAAGACTGGCACTGTCCTAGTCCCAGTCAAAACCAAGACTGGCACCGTCCGAATCCCAGTCGAGACCTAGACTGGCACCATTTGAGTCCCAGTCGAGACCTAGACTGACACCATCCGAGTCCCAGTCGAGACAAAGACTGGCACTGTCCTAGTCCCAGTCAAAACCAAGACTGGTACCGTCCGAGTCCCAGTCAAGACCAAGACTGGCACCGTCCGAGTCCCAGTCGAGACCAAGACTGGCACCCTTCGAGTCTCAGTCGAGACCAAGACTTAGGCCGTGTCCGAAACGGGTTTCCAGAGCTACGGCTACGTCTATTGTCAGCCTGCTCACGTGTAGTTGCAATGTGTGAACACCTAGACAATAGCCATAGACAAGAGAATCGGACATGGCCTTACACTCTACAAGTCCCAGTCGAGACAAAGACTGACACTTTACAAGTCGCAGTCGAGACCAAGACTGGTGCCGCGAGTCCCAGTTGAGATCAAGACTGACACTGCCCTTGTTCCAGTCAAGACCCTGACTTACACTTTACGCTTGAACGCAAATGGAGTAAAAGTCATCTGGACACTGACCATGATGTGTTTATTCAACAAAAGAACTGCGTACAGATGATGATTGCCGATGCCAAGAAAGCGTACTACTCTGACAAATTCTCCAGTGCCAGTCCCAAGGACATGTACACCACTATAAATGGTCTTTTGAATAACTGTGCCAAGAAACTGCCTGCATGTAGCTCTGACACCGAACTTGCGAATAACTTTTTGTCTTCCTTCATTGGTAAAGTTGAGCAAATTAGAACTGATGTCTCTCAAATTTCTATGTCCTCAGATTTTATTATGCCATGTCAGCATTTTTCTGATCCTTGCATTAATAATATGCACAATTTCAATCCCCTCACTAAATCTGATGTCGACAAACTTATAAGGCACTTTCCTAACAAGTCTTGTTCTCTTGACACACTACCCACATGGCTTATCAAGAGCTGTCTGCCCAGTCTGTTACCGATCATTACTAGAATCATCAACGCTTCTCTTGCATCTGGTGTTTTCCCTGAAACCTTCAAACAGTCCATCATTACCCCCATTCTAAAGAAGCCCGGACTAGATTATAATGTTCTTAGGAGTTATCGTCCCATTTCCAACATCAAATTCATTGGCAAAGTTATCGAAAAGGCCGCTTCATGTCAAGTTACCAATCATGTTAATAACAATAATCTCGGTGATCCGTTCCAATCAGCATACAAAGCTCACCACAGTACCGAGACTGCTTTGCTCAAGGTGAAAAATGACATCCTGGAATCCCTTGACAAAAACAAAGTTATTCTCCTGGTATTACTTGACATGTCAGCTGCATTTGATACCGTTGACCATGGCATATTTATTGATAGAATAGAGACTTGTTTTGGCATTACAGGTACTGCTAAATCTTGGTTTAGGTCCTATCTCAATGAACGTCGTACCAGAGTGTCCATTAGGAATGCCAAATCTGTGGAGCATGTTCTCAGTTTCTCAGTACCTCAGGGCTCCGTCATTGGACCACAGTGCTTTACCATGTATACTCATCCAGTTGGTGATATTATAAGAGAATACAATGTCAATTTTCATGTTTACGCTGATGACACCCAACTCTATACTGAATTTGATCCCAAAGTTGCAGGTGATTCCAATCGTGCTCTTTTTATTCTGTCCACGTGTATTTCTAAGATTAATAACTGGATGGTGCAAAACAAGCTGCAGCTTAATCAAAACAAAACAGAATTTTTTGTTTTTGGTTCCCCGAAGGTCATCAGTACTTTACCTAATCTTGTATTAAGAGTTGGAGACATTTGCATAAATCCTTCTACCACTGTACAAAATCTTGGGGTTACTCTTGACTCATCCTTGTTAATGAACAAACACATCAGTACAGTCTGCAGAAGTGTGAATTTTCATATTCGCAATTTGTGGCGTATACGCCGTTTCCTCACCAAGGATGCTTGTCATAATGCTGTCAGATCATTGGTTCTTTCACGCATTGATTATGCCAACTCATTGTTATACGGAGCCAGGGAAGTGGACCTCAGACGAGTACAGCGCCTTCAAAACAAAGCTGCGCGTCTTGTGTTTGCATGCGCTAGAGATCAATTCTCATCAGCTCAATTACTGTGCTCACTTCACTGGCTCCCCGTCAAGGAAAGAATCACTTTCAAAATTCTCCTGTTTGTTTATAAATTTTTCCAACGGCAATCTCCAAGTTACATTTCTGACGGTCTAAATGTATATAATACTGAGGGGCCTGGAGGTCGCAGGGGGCTTCGCTCTTCTTCTGATGTCACCCGGCTGATTGTTCCGCGATCCAAAAAGAAGGCTGGGGACAGTTCATTCTTTGTTGTTGCCCCTAAATTGTGGAACAAGCTGCCGTGTGCTATCAGGGAAGCGACATCTACTGCGACCTTCAAGCGCCAACTCAAAACTCACCTATTTCCCAGCTTATGATTTGTTTGTTTTACTGCATTTTCTGTATTTCATTGTATTAATTCTGTTGTTGATGTGAGGCGCTGTGTTCTTTGTAGAGCGCCATATAAATGCCTTGTATTATTATTATTATTATTATTAGTCAAGAACAAGACTGATACTGTCGGAGTCCAGGTCAAGATGAAGACTACTATTGCTCATTTCCCAGTTAAGACCATGACCCAGACTTACACCGTACAAGTCTCAGTCAAAACCAAGACTGTCTGAGTCCATTCAATAATGGCCTTGTTGGACTCCAAGTCATTCCATATCACCTCACAGTGTGCTAGGATTCACAATGAGAGTATAATTCATTCATACCTTTCTCTCTGGTGTAGATCCTAATGGGCCCGTCTGTGTTTGGATAGGCCTTAGAGGAGGAACCAGTCTCAGATGTATCTCTCCTGGCAATAGACGGGGTAATCACGCAGCCTCTGGCACATTTGGAATCACTGTCCGCTGCAAAGCATGTAGCTATGTCACAGTGGATGAATACCTGCAGTATTCAACATGAACAGAAAATCTTAATAACCCCCTGACACCGGTATTAATTCCTCACTGCACCGAATTATACGCATGACTGCACAACAGCTTTTATCCAGTAGCTGCACTGTACAATGGACCCGAAACATTTCAAATACCATCTTAGCTCCATGGGGAGTATACAGCTCAATGCTGCAATTTCGGCGCAAAGAAAATCAACCACAATAACCATCTATGCCCTCACAGGTACCTATTTACTCCTGGGTGGAAAGAAGCAATGAGTGACAAAGTGCCTTGCCCAAGAGAGCACACACACCATAGTCCCAGGCCAGACTCAAACCTCAAATCTACAACCTGCAGGTTTAACCTACATACGGCGAATTCAATGCTCCAAACCAGTAGGCCACGGAAATGTTACCATACACAAAGAATGAAATCTGAGATGGTCATTGTGATGCAAATTTATTTATTTTTTAGGGGGAGAGGAGTCATTACAAAACAGTTACCGGTCCGTGAAGGTTGTGTCCAATGAAGGCAAAAGCCTCGATGGAAAACCGCTTCCGTATGGTGCTGGCATGATGATGAAACTCAACAGTGTCGTCAATCTTGCATCTAAAATAAATTTCATTTAAAACAGTCTCATTATTAGCAATAAATATGTGACCGGCTCTACAAAAAGGTGTATTAAGTCACACTGTGCACCATCATGTAATGGCCCGCTCAACGTTGAGAGGGTAAACAATTCATCAAAATGTGATTTGTATTTTTTGTCATGAATAAAATCTTTAATACCTACAGTTAAAACTACCATTTTGTGTGCATCGTTTTGTTGTAGTACAACAGAGCCGGCTATTTCAAAGCGTTTTCTCAGTTGTGTAATTTGAACTCCAAGGATGTAATTAATATGTAAACATGTCATATCACTAAAATAAGAAGGGCTATGGAGCTATATTATATACCAAATGAAAGCTTATGTTGTGGGCTTTTCAACCATGTATACAACTCAATTTCTTTCTTTTTTGCGACATAATACAACTTTTTGTAGAGCCGGTCACATATGAGGTTTTCAGGTATGAACAAAATGAGGATAACATTTTCCTTTATACAATACTGTTCGTTGCACTTCAAACAGAAATTCCGTTAACACGGGGCTTTTTAAAGCTTGCATTTATCAACATGTCGCAAAAGTAAAATATTGAGAAAAAGATCTTTGAAATTTTGAGTTTTGTACATGTGATATGGACAAATGTCAATTGTTTTTCCTTAAAAACATTTTTTTATACTACTTCCATACTTTTTCTTAACAAAATATAGTAGGCACATCAAAAATTAACAATTTAAATAAATTTGAAAGTTAAAAATAATCACCAATTTTTCATTATTTTGAAGTTTTGTCCACTATGCCCTGTGCCCAGAACACCTCATATATATATCTAGCCGCCGGTTTAAAACTATTACCCTAACCACTAGGCCACACTTTGTGTTTGTACCCATTATCGATGAAGATGTAGTACGTTGGATCTTTTGGGTTGGCAGTTGGGGTCGCTCTGCAGGTCTCTAGGAACACAGACATGTCTTCGTCAGACGTGACCTTGGCTTCAAAGTACAAGCGCTGTGTCTGGTACACATTAATGGGGTAACTATTGGGCTTGTACTTCTCCCCGAAGGTCGCATCGTGAAACATCCGCAGTTGGAAGTTGAAGGTCCCATAGCCGGTCTCGTGGTACACGATGGTGGTGATGTTGGGGTCAAACTGGGCATGGGTGACCTTTGCCCCTTCCAGGCGGCAGGTCACGTGAACTTCGATGTTGTCGTCTCTGGTGATGAGGGAGCCGGGAACCAGTGGCTGTGGGGGGATGTGGACGATGTTCTCAACCGTTTGCACATCGCTGCTTTCCGACTGCAAAATAAAACAAGATATTACATTATGCCATTTACATAAACTGATGTTTTCTTAGTTACAGACGCTTTCCTAGTTCCAGATTTGTCCTAGTTCCAGATCACTTTAAATAATAATAAGAATGCCATGGCCCAGTGGTTACTGTGTTTGACTCGTGCGATGGTGTGTGGGTTTGAACCCTGCCAAGAACATGGCGTTTTTGCCCTTGGGCAAGACACTTTACTACAATTGCCTCTTCACACCCAGGAGTATAAATGGATACTGAGAGGCTCAAGGCCGACTGAGCTGCCAGGTGGTCCGCCTGATGAACATTGATACAATGGAAAGCGCGATATAAGCATTAATAAATACCTTGGAGAGTTGATGGCTTCTGATTGGTCGAGACTCGATCACGTGAAGGGGATTATTATGTAGTAATAACCCGGCTTTCAAGAAGAAGCTAATAAAAGTTCCCTGAACCAGCATTAATCAAGCATCATGTAAGCCAATGTTTGGCCGAATGCAACAGTTTACGGTAACTTGTAACAAGGACGCGTCAAATCTTGATACTGCGCGCTATAAATGTACGCGTAGAACGTTTGTAAATACACAAGGCATTTTTCAAAATGCGTGTGTCATCTGTTAACGCTAGCGCGTTGCAATGCACGGTGGGCATCCAACGTGTAAAGCTTCTTGATATATTATTGCAAATAGGAGAGGGGATTGTGCATGATACAAGCGTGAAATTTGTCACACAGTCGGAGTATTTGGCTATAGGGACATCGCAGATTTGTCCTTAGAATAAAAGCAGAATAACCAGCAAAAGCAGTCATTTCAGTCCCGTGTAATTCCAAATATGGCATTCTATTACATATTCATGAATCCTGTCACATGTTACCACACCACCAATCAGTAACAGCAAAAATTACCAGAGGTCACGTGCAGTTGTTTGTGCACACACTGCATGACTAGAGTAATCGGTAGCGTGACTATTATGTCATTTCTAAGCGCGCTGATTGGATGAATGAGGTCTTCATAAATAATGAACAGTGAGATGTTATATTTTGAATTATACACCAGACTGCAGTTTTCTTTATTAAAACAATCGCTCGTTATTCTATCTATATTTTTTCAAAGTAAAAAACTGTAGTGATGTCCTTGGGGATAGGGTAGTCCGAGTGTCATATGTTTGGTTAACAGAGCCATCTCCGAACCAACGTCTGATATATGTGGGTTAGCAAATGTATGCGACCCTGCATGCCAGCCAATCAGAGTCCACTGTGACACCATTTGGTGCAGAAATCTGGAAAAAGCTACTGATTGGCCAATTTGGCTGCCGTGTTTTTTGTAACATAGCAACGGGTAACAGAAGACGCAATATCGCGATGCAAAGCGCCTGCTGAATGGACAGAATCTTGAGGTCAAGATGCAGTCGCGTCTAACGAGCGGATATTCCAGAGACTACAGACAGGGATGGCTGCTGTTTAATAAAAGACCTTGCCTTTGGCTCGGTCCATTAACACCAGCCATCCCGTAACCCGGTCATTATTAAGGCTGCCAGTTTCCAGTTATTAAATTATCCATGTAACCGTATGTTTTACGGTTAACCATAACCAACGTACAAAAAAATGTAATAAAAAAAAAAATGCACGGGCCTGTAATGCATATCTAATTAGCGCTGCTAATTTGCGCAGTTCTGCGATTGCTAATTGTCTGCATAAATTTGTGTAATGTAGGCCGACTGTAGGTTAGATAAGCTATCAGTCCATACACAATTTAATCAGTTGTACTATTTGTGACCTGCTCCAACGAAACCATCCCTTTTCCCAACCAAAGCTTGACAAAGTTGACAATTGGTAGGTTTTTATTATATCCAAAAAGAAAAAAAAAAAAAAAAGTTAACCGAACCGAAAATAGTAATCGTGTAACCGTTTGAACCGTCGGTTAACCGTGTAACCGTTGCAGGCTTAGTCATTATCACGCAGTGAAGACCAGTTCCTCACACTAATAGATCGTGTAAGTCTTGCACACAAACGTCACGATTGAACTTCTGGGCACAACCGAGCCGCCGGCTATAGGACTTACACGTGTGGTCGATTTTGCTTTCTATAATACTTTGTTTTTACAAAGATCTGAACAATGAAACGGCCATAAATATAGATGATAAATGCAAACTAAATTTTACAATAATTATACGAAAACATGCAATACTGTCTAAATTATTGGAGAATAGTAGAACAAAAACTGTTTGACATGAGCGTACAAGTTGCAACGTGATTGGCTCATTGTCTGGAAAAAAAAAGCCCGGCCCAAAAAATCCCCGTACCCCATGTAGGTGTGCTGACATGTGCGGACGTAGTAGGACTTACATATTTACAGAAAATATATTTTGTTATGAAATGCCTTATACTGCATGTAGTCTACGCTTTTAGAAAGACTTGCGTGTGAACAAGAACAATGAAATGACGTACGTACAACGTAAATATAATTTGTTGCTCTGCTTTTTCCTAATTTGGTATATCGTTCACATTTTGTCAGTTGAAATGAAAAAAAAAATTTTAAAAATGTTTTCATGTACCTTTCAGTTAAAAACAACAGCGTCAAAACAAATTATTTCAATAAACTACTCGCTTTACACGTTGAAGCTCCTATTAGATTTGCCCGGAAGGTCATTTTCTCGTAAAGTCTTGAGGTCAACTTACAAGCTCCATTAACAAGAGTCAACTGTAGTTTCTTGTTGGACTTACTTCCACGGCGGTACCACACATGTCGTGCGGTGCCCCAAGTACGTAGTGCGTCTCATTGAAGTCTTCCCCAAAGCATGATGGGTCATTGAGGTACATCCCTGCCGGGTCAGTGAGCGAACTGACCATGGCAAGCCAGGGCTTGGATACAAAGATCAACATGTAGCTGGAGAAGCATTCCGGCACGGCAGTGGGGACGCGTCTGACATCCTCAGGGGCGATCCGGGTAGCCGGGAGGGAATGGTCCGCTAGGAAAAAAACCAAAAAACACAATGACAAGTTGGTTTCCAATTATGCGACAAACACCGTGTGTATTCGTTTCGCTCACCCGGGTCAACACGGGTTAGACCCGGGGCGACACGGGTTAGACCCGGGGCGACACGGGTTAGACCCGGGTCAGACACGGGTCAGACACGGGTCAGACACGGGTCAGACCCGGGGCAGACACGGGTTAGACCCGGGGCGACACGGGTTAGACCCGGGGCGACACGGGTCAGACACGGGTCGACACGGGTTAGACCCGGGTCGACACGGGTTAGACCCGGGGCGACACGGGTTAGACACGGGTTAGACACGGGTTAGACCCGGGTCAGACACGGGTCGACACGGGTTAGACACGGGTTAGACCCGGGTTAGACCCGGGTTAGACCCGGGTCAGACACGGGTCAGACACGGGTCGACACGGGTCGACACGGGTCAGACCCGGGTCGACACGGGTTAGACACGGGTTAGACCCGGGTTAGACCCGGGTTAGACACGGGTTAGACCCGGGTCAGACACGGGTCGACACGGGTTAGACACGGGTCGACACGGGTTAGACCCGGGGCGACACGGGTTAGACCCGGGGCGACATGAGTTAGACCTAGGTCGACACGGTTAGCCCTGGGGGCGAGTTCATTAGTCATATTTTTGCATTCTTATCGACTGATAACTCGTGTTTACCAGTGGTGAACTCGAGGTGGAATTTTTTGGTTTTAATATTTATACTATGGCATACCATTCGACGGAAGAAAATATTGCCAACAAATAGAAAAATTGAAGCACAATTATCACATGATGAGAAACATTTACTCACGCCCAGTCATGAAGTGCCACTCATGGGGAACAGAGAGCGACTTGCAGCCTGTGTCGCTGCGAACAGCGCCCTCGTGCACGCGCAAGATGTACTCCGTTACGCCCTCCAGGGTGAAACCGGGAGTGCTGAAGACCACGGTGTCGGCCATGGGAAATTGGATGTTGGGATCAGACTCCGAAGCTAGGTTGACCGCGTGGACGGGCTCGCCAGTGTCGGCCAGGATGAAAGACACGATGGCACCGGCCTCGGTGGTATGCTGGCTTATCTGTGGCAATAACACAAATGACACAATGATTGGATATAGTCCATAAAATAAGAGGTCCAAAAGTGTGACATTGGTTGGTGTCCCAGTTAGGCTACACCTGACCTAGTAATTTCCCATGCTAGTGTCACTGAAATTGACTTTGTGTTGTGATGGTCATAATATAGTGAAATACTTTGGTTGATAAGAAACACACGAGTACATCATGACATTGAGAAAAAATTCTCGCAGCCGCAATGAATTGCATTTGTACAAAGAATAAAACCGCAGTTAACATTAAAAACTAACACACAAAAACTAATACCAAAAATTTAAGACAAGACTAAATAAAATAATTAAATAAAAAAAGAAATTGAGTAGTTATTTTTTTATCTGTGTAAGTTTGAAGGACTGACACATGGCAATTGACCACTTGCGTGTGGAATTTGAATAATATCTGGTACACTGACTTGTTCACACAGCTTGGCACAGTTTACATTTAAATTCTCCAGACCAAAGACACTGTTGCTATATCACGTGATTCGGGGCAAGCCTTACGCTAGCAACCCCCGGCTCTGGAATGGTCTGGTGTTTTTGTACCATTCTCAACCATTGTGAACAATGTATTGGTGCTGTCGAGCGTCTCTAACGTAACTATGCAAGAGCTTGCCCCGAATCACGTGATATAGCAACAGTGTATTTGGTCTGGATAATTTAAAGTCAAACTGTGCCAAGCTGTATGAACAAGTCAGTGTACCAGTTATTATTAAAATTCCACACGCAAATGGTCAATTGTGACCAGCTCTACAAAAAGGTGTCTTATGTCGCGAAAAAAATGAAATTGAGTTTAACTCAATTTCATTTTTTTGTGAGGAAGCCCACAACGTAAGCTTTCATTTTAGTATATAATAGAAATCCATAGTCCCTCCCATTTTGGGGACATGACGTGTTTACATATTAATTACTTTTTTGGAGTTCAAATTACACAACTGAGAAAACGGGCTTTGAAATAGCCGGCTCTTTTGTACTGTACAACAGAACGATGCACACACTTTATTCATCAAAATCAACATTTCTTTTAATAAAACCTTAAACTGTAGGTGTTAAAGATTTCATTTATGACAACAAATATAAAACACATTTAGATGAAATGTTTAACCTCTTAACGTTGAGTGGGCCATTACATGATAGTGTATAGCGCGACTTAAGACACCTTTTTGTAGAGCCGGTCACAATTGAGCAACCAGACTTGTTACCGTTGAATTAAAATGAATCTCCCACTCCTGAGTAGACACATCTACAATCTGCCATGGCTGTGGGCTGGATGCCTCGGGGACTGGGTGTGCAATCAGAGCTGTTGGGGGAAACATTTTTAAATAAGGGAATCAATGTGTGTTCGAGAGGCTTTAATCACTCTGTTTAATACCGCTTGGAGTCTGGGTGCTGATAATTATCAGCACCCAGACTCCAAGCGGTATTAAACAGAGTGATTAATACCGACCGAACACACATTTATTCCCATTCATAAATACTTTTTTTGTAAAATTCAGCCCAAAAAGCCCCGAAAAATTGTATCAAGTAAATTTCGGTGTTTCGCCATTCTGTTTGTCAAATGACATGTTTCCGCCTCTGTCGCGCGCTGTACACAATACATGCAATAAAGCGTATTTACTATGAACCAGACTATTACTGCCATTGGCAACTTCGTTCCCAGCATCTCGAGCTGTACGCGCTCAACACTACCAGCTCTTACTATTGGAGACGAGGTACGATTGGAAATAAAGTAAGCCCTGGGGACGGGTATAATGCGACATCGGGTTGTTGCCAGCTGGTTTTAAACACTTCCAGCCATGTCTTTATCGTCCGTTTAATACCGGCCACGTGACAGGCTCTCAACCAATAGAAATGCCTAAACTGTCCCAGGTATTTATGAATCAGTTTTAGATGTGTTGTTTTATCAATAAGGGACATGATGATAAGGAGACCGTTCGAGAAGCAGACGAGCTCGGCCCGCTTGGTAAGCCCCCTGCCTGCTACGAACACTTTGGTCCCAGGATTACTCGTTCGATTGCTAGAGTGGCACTCCAGGTCAACAATAGCTACTATCAGCAATGAGTTAAACAATAGTAGGAGGTTTTACCAGTTGCGCGCCCTTTAAATAGCCAGGTTTTTGTTACGTAGCAGTAATTATCACCTCGCAAATTGCTTCAAAAATGTTAAGATCATGACTGGCCTCATTAGTCAGGCTTTCGACTTAATCCAAGCCCGCCTACTTCAGAGGGGAGTCCCAATTTCTCGCTCAAAGCAGGTGGGGGTTATCCAAGACCATCTGGGATTTGGGCGGTTTGGGATCGCGAGCCTTAGCTGTGACAAAATTCGGACCATATATATATGTCTGACAAAAGATCTCCAAACTTTGATTAACCCTAACCCCCAAAGGGTATTCTGTGAGTTGCCTTCCTCAAGCATCAGATTGCATCATTTGTCAAAGTGTCAAGAGAGATCCATCAGGTCCACCTGCCGCACTACGGTTGCGTGAGGAAGGGTTTGGGTTAAAGGCAAGTTGAAGATTAAAGTCCTCAATGCTTCAATTAAATATGATTTTTCACACACTCTCGGGAGTTAGGGTTGAGGTTGCATTTTGTTTGTGTTTCAGAAAACAGTGATTGTTGTTTTCAAATTGAAAATAAAATAGAGTTTTTTTCAGGATTTTGCAATAAGAAATGTTCACATCTGAACACTGACATTTGAACTAAAAAGGGCACATTTAAAAAGTAGAATACACCATTGGTAAAGTCTGCTTGAATTATCAGAAATGGGTGAATTTGGGGGGCTGTATTTTATAGTAAATATCGTTTAACTGACCTGTCTGAAGTTTTACAATCGTAGATGCCGAGAACAAAACAAGAAAAACAGCATTCGTTTTCAACCGGCATCGGGCAGTTGTTCTTGTTATAATTGTTTTCGCGACGATTTCTTTTTTATAAAATTACATTTTTCATAAAAATTACAGGATATTTAGCGCAATCATTTTGCGGGATGCCTGGAATTTTTTACTTTCAAGTAACTAAGATATTTCTTAATAATTAGGTTGTAATATTTTTGTATATCTTCAAATGGTGTATTCTACCTTTAAGTCTGGTTTCAAACTTGGAACTTACGTACCTCCAACAAAAACTTTGATGCAAACTTGGTCAGATGCAAATCTACAAAGAAAGAGAGAAATAAAATGACATCCTATGCAGCACCTGCAATGTACCAGTACTTATTTAGGTAATAACAGTGCGAGGACCCGGTTATTACTGCGTGATAATGACCGGGTTGGGGGATGACCACTGGTAAAAATACCTTTTTAACAAGAAAAATTGTGAAAATGCTCCAAATTTCGTGACTTTTCTTTCGGCGATATTTCCAGTGTTTTGTTTTCATGTTCAGGGGCCATATTTTAGCTTACGCATGGTACCCTGTCTCTTCAATGTTTGTTGTTATTATTACCCATACTTTGAGACCAAACTAGCTGACCACTGATGCCCACCGTGCATAGCAACGTGCTAGCGTTAACAAACGACACCCGCATTTTGAAAAATGCCGCGCGTATAGATACAAACGTTTTACGCGTACATTTATAGCGCGCAGTATCAAGATTTGACTCGTCCTTGTTACAAGTTACCGTAGAACTGTTGCATTCGGCCAATCATTGGCTTACATAATGCTTGATTAATGCTGGTTCAGGGGACATTTATTCGCTTCTTCTTGAAAGCCGGGTTATTACTACATAATAATCCCCTCCACGTGATCGAGTCTCGACCAATCAGAAGCCATCAACTCTCCTAGGTATTTATTCATTTCTGATAATCCATTAACCATTGGGTGCATATTGGGGAATTACTCATAACTATGTCAAAAATTATCAGATTTGGACGTTTGATGTTTCATTTGAAACTACCTGTATTATCCATGCTGGTTACACATTCCACGTGTGGCATACTGGAACAAAGGAAAACACAATAGGATATCGCCGGTCGTAATGTAAAACACGACTGCATGCACCCTTACTCTTTGTGGTCTTTCCGATCAAATGCCGCAAAGCAGATCTGATGGGGACCAACTTGGTTGCTGCGGGGAACCCAGCCTAGCTCTAGGAAGACGGTCAAGGGGTCATCAGGGTCAGGGGTCAGAGGTGATTTTTCCATCCCCAGTGGCAGGCCAAAAGTGGAAATCCCTGAAATTCTGTAGACGAATGTTGCAGAGGAAATAAATTGCATTATAAAATGCTGCTCGTAATGTTATGACCGTAGCCCGACCCAAAACCTCAGGTCAAACAAGTCAAAAGCTAGCTTCGTAGACCCATACTTATAAGGGAATAAATATGAGGTTAGCCGGTTTTAAACAAGTATGTTTTAAACTCGTGGACCTAAACGCGTCAATGCCGATCCGAAGACGAGGGCATGTTCAGACCAATGATCAAGCTGGTTTTAAACATACATACTTGTTTAATACCAGCCAACCAAATGTTAATTATTCCCATTGGTCCAAAAAAGGCAAAACAAGTCAAGCAATGGCAATTTTCCAGCGATTTTGTTTGACAATTCTACACACCTTCGGCAATTTTAATAGTATATGCCTTAAGCACATGCCCTTATATGAAGATTGCTGCTCGATATGACACAACATGTGATGCGTGTTAAAGAGAGTTTTAGGACTAATATTACGGACACACTGGTAGACTTGTAGTACATGTATTGCGAATGCCGTGTGACCTTTCCACTAATGAACGGGTCATGGTCATGGACCAAATTCACAGCAGTCCAAATTTAATGTGATACCGGAAAAGCAATTGAACTGGAGTGGGCCATGTTTTATTAGCCATTTAAACATACTCATGTGTCGGGCTCACTACCAATAGGAATGGCTGAACTGTCTAAGATATTTATGAATGGTAAATATTACATATATTTTCGTCAAATATTTATATATTTAAACTTTTCAAATCGTCTGAATTACCCCTCTCCTCTTTGACGGTTCTCTGTTCATAAAATGCTTTTTCAATGTTAAATTAAGAGACCTATCTTCAACTTGTTCCGACATTGTGACAATAACAAGAATTGCCTTCCTTGACGTGTGTTACTAACACATTGAAGTTATGCCAAGAACAGGATTTGGTACAATGACACAGTAAAGTAAATATTTTATTCAAAAGTAGTAATGCCTGATCGTCACACTTCACATTTGAACGTTGCAAACGTATGGCGTATGATGCGCATGTTTTCAACATTGCAACCGTTACGTGTATAATACAAGCGTTGTGCAACTAATTCTATAAATTGTACACACACAAAAATCCGTGCCAGAGTATATGAACATTTTCGTTTTAAACTAGGCTTAACAATTTCAGAATTATGAGGTCCTGCATGTAGGAAGCGTCGGTCCTGCATGTAGGAAGCGTCGGTCTTGCGTGTACGAGGCGTCGGTCCTGCGTGTACGAGGCGTCGGTCCTGCGTGTACGAGGCGTCGGTCCTGCGTGTAAGAGGCGTCGGTCCTGCGTGTAAGAGGCGTCGGTCCTGCGTGTACGAGGCGTCGGTCCTGCGTGTACGAGGCGTCGGTCCTACGTGTACGAGGCGTCGGTCCTACGTGTACGAGGCGTCGGTCCTACGTGTACGAGGCGTCGGACCTACGTGTACGAGGCGTCGGACCTACGTGTACGAGGCGTCGGACCTACGTGTACGAGGCGTCGGACCTACGTGTACGAGGCGTCGGACCTACGTGTACGAGGCGTCGGACCTACGTGTACGAGGCGACGGACCTACGTGTACGAGGCGACGGACCTACGAGGCGTCGGACCTACGAGGCGTCGGTCCTACAAGGCGTCGGTCCTACGAGGCGTCGGACCTACGAGGCGTCGGACCTACGAGGCGTCGGACCTACGAGGCGTCGGACCTACGAGGCGTCGGACCTACGAGGCGTCGGACCTACGAGGCGTCGGACCTACGAGGCGTCGGACCTATGAGGCGTCGGACCTATGAGGCGTCAGCCGTAAGAGGTATCAGACCTATAAGGTTTCAGAATTAAGAGCCTGTATATGGTTAGGGGATTGTGCCGAACCAATGAGGTGTTGGACTTACGATGCGTCGGACTTACGAGCGGAACCAACATTGCATATCAGTGTGTGATGGAATCAAGCGTGCATCCCTACTGACTTACAAATACCGTGAATCCTCGCTCCTTGCAGCCAGTCTGATGGTCTTCCGTTGACCCACCACAGCCGGCAGACACTCGCCATTCTCAGGGGTGGGGCTCACAAACTGAGGCTGGTGACAATTATCGTCAGTCGCTGTCACGTTGATCAGGAAATGAAGAGGCACCTTTATGGCAGGATAAAGTGAAATGTACATGTACATGTAATTCTACTACTAATTTAACAAAAACTTCAGTCTTACTTGACAAGTTGATCCTCAACTCCTTCCCGAGTATTGTGATACAAAATGTTGTAACATAATGTACCTACTAGGCCACTGGGTAGGCCATGAGCTACTTAGTATTTTAGATAAGTTGCTATTTACCACATTAACCCTTGCTCTTGTTTACACGCCACCAGGGTTTCCCTTTAGCGGTCGCCCGGTCGCCAAATGCGACCCAAAACAGCCACGGACGACTCAAAACACTTCCCTCGGTCGTCCGGCCGGCAAGTTAAAATATTAAATACATTATATGTGATTTCCCAGATCAACTGTTTACGAATACATGTGGGTATTTCCATAAATAAGGAACACAGTCTGTGACATGTGTATTTTGATCATAAAATCAGTAAAACAACTTTATGTTGAACATTACTTTTTTTAAATTGCATATTGACTAAGTTCCATATAAATGGTGATAAAACAATCATTCTGAACTAAAATTACAGTGGATTAGCTCCAAATAGGGTGGTTTACGCGGAAAAAATAGGGTTCCTCGCGTAAGTGGGACACCGAAATGAAAAATCTTACATTTGGGCATCCTAAAACATGTTTTTTGCTAATTTTATGTTCTTTTCATAACGATTGATCATGTTGCAAGTCAAAAATCCACTTAATTAATCACACTTTAACTAATCCCTAATTTTTGGCCAGGAAAGTGATTCCTGGCGGTTCCTCGTGTAAGTGGGACACCAAATCTTTATTTTTATATTTTTTTTTAATTTGATGCAAAGATGTCAATTTTTATTCATGTATGTGAAGAAACCACAATTCAGAAACAAATCAAGTAGAATTAACAGCAAATAACATGTGATACCATCTAAAAAATGAATCATCAATATGTCCCGACGTAATATTTGATGGGACACCAAGGTCATCTGGAAAAATTAAGAATGACCATAATTTTTAGATTTGATATATTTTCACCACCTATTCTGTCTAAAACTTTAAAACCATGTAAATGCTACAAGAAATGACCAAAAAATAGAGCCACTGCTGCTTGATATGGATTCCACACTCACAGTAAAGGTTCACTTAGTAAGCTATTTTTGGGGACACCAAACCTTACACGAGGAACCCATTTACAGAATTTCGCTCAAATTTTTAAACAAAATTTAAGTTTTAGGTTTCAGCTTATTGTTTTCAAAATTGGTTTGTTATCTATCATTTATGACCATCTGTAATCCATTTTACCATACGATAGGGCTGCAGATCTAACAAATTGACAGTGATGTAAAAATGTCACAGCATTTTGCCCAAAAAAGTGATATTGTCGGCATTTATTCCATCAAAATATACAAGTCCGTTTGTAAAATAAAAATATTTGTTATCTTATTATTGAAGATACACCCCTGCACAACAATATTTAAAAGTAAAAGTGAGCATGGGACTTGGACTTTCTTAGCTATGATCTGGTGAAGTCACTCATGTCACTGAAAATGATATTTTTCCAGTGAGACCTGAATTTATGGAAATACCCACGTACAGCTGTACCGTACCTTTACACAACAGTGCACGCGCACGTGCATTGCAGAGATAGGATTGTGTCATTCCTGTACATACAGATTCGCGATGTTTATGGCCGGCTAGCTATAGCTAGCGCATACATTGGCGCGCATGGCCTGCGCGGCACACATACATATCATGTACATGTACAGTACTGGAACTTCGTGAGTACATGGCCACTGAAAAAAAAAAGTTAAGGGAAACCCCTGCACTCCACACACTGTTTTCTCTTTCTAATTGTTTGTTTTGTGCCTAATAAATTTACAAATTGTATATTTTTCTCGGACCCCAGCCCCTCCTTTTTTCTTTGTTATTTGTTGCAACTTTTTTAAAAACAATTTTGGGTACAGACCGGCTCCTGATCCACACATTATCAATACTGATTGTGGGCCGAGAACCGAGCTATCCTGCAAGAATGGAATTATTGTTGGGCCGCACTTGCAATAAATACTTAAACCCCAAAGTTAAACATGTCTGAACTGTTCCAGTGTTCCTCTGAAAATTGCAAAGCTCGATCAACTTTCAATCTACGCCCACTATTAAAGAAATGTCAAAAACTTCCCTCACCCTACTGAGAGGTCTACGGCTTCTTCTTCTGTTGAAGTCCTCAATCATGATAGTAACTGCGTACCATCCCACAGTGGGTGAAGAACCATCGTAGATTAACACACACTCGTCCTGCAAGGGTACCGATATTAAAATTGGGTATTTATATGTGACGTCACATGACACCCGATGATGTCATCGTGATGTCATCTTAATTTCGTCTATAACACATCTTGGAATACTTGGATACCAAGTTTGATCCCAATCGGGCCTGTAATTCCTTGTAATTTTTTTCCACCGGGAATTTGGTACTTGACAAAATTTCCGGTGAAAAAAATAAATAACGGTTGTAAACAATTTTCCGCTTGGATCCCGCCGGAATAATGTTTACAACCGGGATAATGTTTACAACCGGGATAATGTTTACAACGGGATCCCGGTTGTTGAAATTATCCAGCCGGGATCCCGGTTCCAACTAAAACTGGATCCCGGTATTAAGGAACCGGGATCCGCCAAAATTTTCCATCCTGTTGGGATCCCGGTTAAATTCTCTATAGGGTATGTAGATATTAAATTAACTGCTGTGCATGAAGAGTGCTAGTATTTGCCAAAGACCACTGTATTCGACAGATCGCCTGCTAATGAAGCAATTTATAGTATGGCCGTGCTGGGTACCTGGGTGGCCGTGCTGGGTACCTGGGTACCCGTAACCCGACCGCTACTACCCGCTTCCAATTTATCGATTTTATTACCCGAAACTGCCTTTGTAAATTTGACACAATATTTCAGAACGGCAACCGCCCTTTTCTATTCATTACTTCCCGATAAATTGTTAGAAAAAATCTGAGTATAAAACATCTTTTGAGTCCATTTACCGACAATTTTCCGATGTCTAGATAGCGGTCTAACGGATGATGGTGCTTTCTTTGTTGTCATTGTAATAAAGAGATGTCTTTGGATTCTATTTACCAACAATTCCGACAGCGGCTAACTTTGTATCGCTGTTTTGTTACAGTTGTCCTTTAAGTAAGTTTTTCCGACAAGGTTTACCTTTGCTAATCTTTTTAGATAATGTGTAACGGGGTATGAAACAACAACAGACGTGATAGGAGGGCTTTTTGCCATTTGTTTATAATTGTATAACATCTTCCTGTATCAATGGAAAAAGTGCCGAGTGAATGTGCCGATGTGAATGGTGGTGCAACAAAAAAGAAAAAGATGAGGTGTGGTTATTTAACCAGTTCGCGCCGGGATTATTTTAACATCGCCGAGCCCACGGGCGGGATTATTTTTAACGAAACTCAATCCGAAGCGTGTTCAGGCTGATAGTGCCGGGAAGCACACCCACGCATTTCCGGCCTTGTGCGCTGCTGACATACATTTCCGAACTTGAACTTGGCGTGTTTATGCGTCATCCGTTTCGAATCTGGGGAAATATTTGCGTTTATATACGTCATCCGGCGCGAACTAGTTAAGTAAAACAAAACTTTCTCAACTTGCTCACAATTATTTTGCCGTGATCATTTTGTGTCGCTGTCTCATAACTCAGTGGTTAATGGTATGCCGGGCCATCTCCAAGCAACAGAAGACGTTGGCCATTATTTTTGGACATTGTTTAACTCATTTAACTCAACATGGATCCAGTCGGACCAGTCTTATATTGAGAAGTTACGGGAAATGCAACAAAATACCATGTAAAGGGGAAGGGAAAAATTTAGACGAAAGATGTAGCGGCAACATTCCGAGAAAACGGAATAAGAACCAATCACAATGCACGTACCACATGCTCCTTTCGCGAATTTTTCTTTATAAAATTCAATTTTTCAGAATAATAACAGGATATCTATCGCAATCATTTTGCTGGATGCCTAGAATCATTATTTACTTTCAGATGAGTAAGATATTTCTTAATAATTCGGTAGTAAATTTTTTCAATATTTGCGAATGGTGTATCCTACCTTTAACATCTGGTTTTCTCATTTGTGTAATTTGAACTCTAAGAAACAATTCATATATGCAAAAATGTCATATCTTTAGAACTTTCCAACCATGTATATCATTTTGAGTCTACATAATACCCTTTTTTGAGGAGTGGGTCACATTTGTTCCAAATCGAAGCAATTTACAGTACCCCTGTGTTTTCCAGGTCGGCATTGGCCAGTGGGCCACAGACGTGAAAGCATTCATGGTTTGACTCGTCAGCAAATCGGCACCTGACTACATCATCATCTGGGTCACTCACTAGATAAGAACAAACAAGAACCAAACTTAAAGTACATGTATAAAAAACACATTTTAAAATTCATATTATTGCAAAACTACTGAATTTCAGGAAAAGACCAATATCCAATGGAAGATTTGTAATGACTTGAGTCAATGACTCAACTCGAGTCAATGACTCGAGTTGAGTCATTGACTCGAGTCATTGATTCGAGTCAATGACTCGAGTCAATGACTCGAGTCCAGTCAATGACGACTCAACTCAAACTTGAGTCACTTTTTTGGCAACTCGACTCGAGTTCCGATGGGCAAATGACTCGCCTTGAATCACTGCAGTCAAATGACTCGACTCAACTCGAGTCGAGTCGAGTCCAAGTAAAAGTTAATAAAACTTGAGTCCACAAAATAAGATCAAAACTTTCGCAAATATATTTGCAATGACTTTATGCCAGTGTCGGTTTACGTTCACATCACATTTATGTGAGCAAATAATTGTAGTATGTAAAATGTAGTATGTAGTATGTAGTATGTAGTATGTAGTATGTAGTATGTAAGTACAGCGAACGTCCGTTATCCTTCCGTGTCATGGACTTCCAGACTGTAACGTGTTTATTTATTGTGTAGAATTCAAACATTTGTGACTCAAATTGACTTAAGCTAAATACATATTCTCGACTCAGCTTGACTCGACTACACACTGCGACTCGACTCGACGTTCTTGACCTAATGACTTGATTCAACTTGTGTAACTTCTTTAAAATGACTTGACTCGAGTCAAAAAAACCAGTAACTCGTTACAACTCTGTCCAATGGTTCAGTACCTTTCATAACTCTCTTGTTTGTATTGTTATCCGTGGCAATGATAGAATGAACCTCATACCATTGGATAGAGGATATCCTACCCTTTTCACAGACATTTGTCTTTTTTCTAAAATATTTAGTCGTTTTGCAATATGAATTAAAAATTGGAAATACTTTTTTAAGAGACACCCTAAAATTGATACCTTACTGAACTGTTGGTAAATGACAGTCTAAGCATCCTGTAAATTTAAGGCATTAGGATGTCATCTTAAAAAAAAGTGTTATTTTTTATATCAAATATCAAATCCCAACGATGGTCGGCCGACCAGTGTTTGAAAAAAGTGCCTTCTTCCAAATACTACCCCCAGTTTACATTATTTAAGTTTAATATAGCCTGCATTTGTTAGCAATCGATAAGAACGGGTACAAGCCAGCCAGACTGATTTAACTGTACCATACAATTTCCCAACGTTTATAAGTTGCTCCGTTTCATCTTAAAGGTAGTATACACCATTTGCAGATATCGAAAATATTTACTACTGAATTATTAAGAAATACCTTACTCAATTGAAAGTAAATAATGATTCTAGGCATTCAGCAAAAGGATTGCGCTAGATATCCTGTAATTATTCCAAAAAAATGAATTTTATAAAGACAAATTCGCTCTCGCCGGACGGCGAGAGCGAAAAAACAAAGATAACATAAGAATAACTGCTCGACCCCGGTTGAAAACAAATGCTGTTTTTCATGCTTTTCTCGGCATCCATGATTGTAAAACTTCGGAAAAGTCAGTTAAACGATATTTACTATGAAATACAACCCCCCAAATCTACCCATTCATGATAATTCAAGCAATTACCAATGGTGTATACTACCTTTAAGTGGGGTCAGGAATCCAGACTAGTACAAGAACATTATTGTTTTTCTTGGTTTTTCCAGCATCTACGAACACAAACCTTCACACAAGGCAGTGTAACAATATTTGCTATTGTACATGTACAATACTATTCCCCCGAAATCCATCAATTTCTGAAAATAACAGCAAAAGGTATACATTGTACATTCCTTTTAACAAGATGAAATGCATTATATATATCAGGATTGGGTCAGTCCTACGTAGATTCATGTCTTTTCAACATTTTTGCAATGTCTGACTATCATAATATGGTGGAAAAAGTGCAATGGGGTGCAATATTCTTTCTACCCCTAAAATTAATGTTGCTTAAATACTGGACTTTCTCGTACAAGTATAAAGCCACACTTTTATACCTGTACAAAAAGAAGAGAAATGACTATGGCCCCCGAAAATGAGATTCAAACAATTTTTTTTCATTTGATAAGCATTTGTGGTATAGTTTGCATGGATGTTCGGAAGTTTAAGGATTCCATATCTTCATATCTGTAATAGTGTTAGTCAAGTACTTTCCGAGTACTTTGTTTACTACCAAATATTGAACTGTTTGTTGCGAACAAAGTGAGACAAACATTGACAGTAGATAACAAATTGAAGTCAGTGTTAGACAAAATATATTAACTTGAGACTTTTGATGCATAAAGACAATTTTTAATCAAAGTTTGGGGACAGAAGTACTTAGAAAGTACAAAGAAGGTACTCAGAGTGGAGTACTTATCAAATGCTTTTTTATTAAAAGCTTAATTTTCAGGATTCTTATAGACACGTACATGTAGCAGCCATTTTTAGGAGGGAAAATGTTTTTGCACGCATTGAACCGGCTGTGCATTCAAAGTGTTCAAAATATTCCCTCTAAGATGGCCCTATAAGGTCTACCGGTATATTGTCCAAAGTTTAAAAGAAAATTTAAACCAATTTTACTTAGTGCTGCGACGTGTCGCAACTCGAGTTACGAAGAGTAACACGGCGCATCTCGCGAAACTTGCGAAATTTGCGATGCAACTACCTTGACAAAGGTTTGAAACACGTCAAAAGTTACGACGTATCTTTGGGTATCGTTTGAAATTGATACAAAATTCTACTTTTCTTTAAAACCACATCACATCAGGTGCCGTGATTTCACAGGATGCTTGAGACTGTTATTTATTCACTCACAAAAAGTTGAAGTCAAGTAAGGTATTTCATTATAATTCAGTAGTTTTGCTTGTTTGTATGTTTGGAAATGGTGTACATGTATAATAACTAAGCTGCTACAGTGCTGCTAGTGCTAGTCGTAAAGACACTTATCAAGTGAACAATTAGTGAGAAGAAGTAGGCGGTCAAACTGGTGATGGGCTGGATGGAATGGTTTATTACTTTGCAGTATTTGTACACGAGACGAGTGGGTGTGTGAGTTTGTTTTTGATTGAAATAGGGGACGTATAACAATAGAGGACAACAGGGTCCCCTTTTTCGCCAAGGTCCCCGCTTCGACTCGTGTGCAAATCCTATGGTATTCATCCTATGGCGACTCGCCCTCTCAACGATTCGCCCCTACCGACTCGCCTCTTAGCCGACTCGCCCCCTGGATAATTGTTTCATTTAAAGTTGTATGTAGTTTAAACTAAAATAAGTCCCACATGCGCGCTGTTTTGCCCTCATAGGACAACTGAAAAGACGATGTGGGTAAACGTTTCCCTGGGTTAATTCTCATGCATGATCTCGATTATTTTTATCTGAGTTTTAGAAAATACCTTTTCCAAGATGTCCGTTTCAATCCACTTAGGCCTAATTGATTTCGGCCTAAACACACACACACAAATTCAGTTTTCTGAGTTAGCTTGAGAAGTTTTGTTTGTAGCCACAGGTATGTGATATGATAACGCATCCACAAAAGACAAAATTCCATTCTCCCTTACGGAAAAGTGCCATTGATTGATAGATTTGATTCAACTGTCTCTCGACTTATATACTTGGTGAACGCCGAGTTTGAAGAAAAACGGCCGATACTTCATTTCATGTCGATGACAAAGAAATAATGGCCAATAATCGCAAAATCTTGAACACAATTTTATAAAAAGTTAAACTCCCGCGAATTTGGCCGCAAAGAATTTGTATAAAGTGTGAAAGTAAGCCTTATGAGATTTAAGGTAATACTGCAACACCCTATTTGTGTTGTTCGACAGATATTTATTTAATTTTTTTTGTATAGGTTACGTGACCAAAACTCTCGGCTGCAAACCTAATTTAACCGTAATTTTTTAGGTGTTCTGTCTGCAAAAATAAGCTTAGATGTGGCGCGTCAGTTTTGCAGTCTAACCCATCTGACTTCAAACCTGGACGGGTTGGCCACTGCCACCCTAGACGTCCTGCCGATGACGTGGTGGCCAAGGTGGTGCGGGAGGTGAAGACGACTGCCACATCTAACGTCTTCCGGTCAGCCACTGCCATCGTAGAGGACGTCCTGCTGGAGGGGTTTGTGCCGGACAGGGTTGTGCAATTTCTACCGAAGCAAACCCGCACAAGGGCGTCACTGACACCAGAGGGTAAGTACTAGTACTATGTCAAGATTGCTAGTGTGCATCACATCGTCTTCGCCCTCCCAGAGCAGTTGGAAGTCCTGAGCAAGGCGAGACGGTGGTATCTGGACGGTACTTTCAAGGTGGGGAAGAAGCCTTTCGTGCAGCTCCTAACCATCCACTGCCTCGTCAGACACGGCGATGCCTGCAAGCAGGTGCCAGTGGTTTACGCGTCGATGTCGGGCAAGAAGGCGGGCGACAACAAAGCCGTGCTGCGTTCTGTCAAGAAGGCATTGCCGGAGCAGACAGAGCTGCGTGAGGTCATGCTTGACTTTGAGGCTGGCATGTGGAAGGCCTTGGCAGCCATATTCCCGCAGGTTCTTCATTTATTGTCTTTTAAATCTTGTTTTTAAAGATTTCAGACATTAAAACCCTTTTTACTTGTTCATGCACCAGCAACAAATATTTATGATGACCCATGTGACGTTCGCTAGTTGTTCTATAGACAGACTTTAACTATATTACCTACGTAATTGACTTAACCTCTTACATCCTTTTTGTGATTTGCATCTTCTTCTACATTCAGGTTTTCCAGTACGTCAACAATACCTGGATAACATCAGACATCTGGGCACCTTCCACCTGGTCAACTTTCCTGTCCGGCACAACCGGCTGAACAGGAAGACGGGCCGTGCCAACTTGACATTGTACGAAGTAATCGCAGCCCTGCACCGGGAGGCCTTGTCCGTAGGCTTGCAGATGCGCCTGGTGTCAGAAAAGAAGCTTAGCAAGATTCAGGGGCGGCAGTGGAGGAGCCAGCAGGCTCGACTCTTGGCTATGTGGGACGAGTTCGTCAATGGACAGTGAACTGCCAAGCACCTACTACGTGCCGCTTCGAACATAATGGACAGGCTGCACGGGCACCAGATGACAAGTAATCTTCTGGTGGCACCTACATGTAGGTTAAGGCATGATTACTTGAAGAACTGAGTTAATTGTTTTTTAAACTGAGTAAATTTTGTCCCTCGTAGTTTGACTTTCAACATTTTCTACATGCAGGTTTTCCTCTACGTCAACAATACCTGGATAACATCAGACATCTGGGCACCTTCCACCTGGTCAACTTTCCTGTCCGGCACAACCGGCTGAACAGGAAGACGGGCCGTGCCAACTTGACATTGTACAAAGTAATCGCAGCCCTGCACCGGGAGGCCTTGTCCGTAGGCTTGCAGATGCGCAAACATGTATTGTGGAGATACTTACGCAATATAATAAAATGCGAAATCAGAGAAGCCAAGACACAATATTACCATGGAACGGTACAGCGACTAAAAAATGCGGATCCTGCATCATGGTACAAACATATTAAAATCATGACCAGAAACGTGAAAGATTCACCCTGTATTGAAGTGCCAACAACCACAGATCAACAGTTTACTGATCAGCAAAAGGCAACAATTATCAATGAACACTTTGTCTCCATCTCTAGCGACCTTCCAAGCTTGGATACATCTAACCTACCAGCATTCCTACCAATGCCCAAGCCATGTCCAACTGTGCAGCCATGGGATGTGTGTAGACAGTTGAGCAAAACAAAAACCAGCAAGAGCGGTGGACCAGATGGCATACCTCCCCGAATAATCAAGTACTTTGCAGTTGAACTAAGTACACCGCTTGCTGATATCTTCAATGCGTCATATACTGAAGGGGTGATACCATGTCAGTGGAAGAGAGCAGTAGTCGTACCCGTTCCAAAAACAATTCCACCAACACTTCAGAAACTACGACCAATCTCGCTGACTGATCATTTTGCAAAAGTTGCAGAATTTTTCGTCTCCAAGTGGGTCCTATCCGATATGGAGAACCTTATCAATACTCAGCAGTTTGGCAACAGAAAAGGAATGTCAACAACACACTGCCTGGTGGACCTCATGAATCGGCTGTACAAACATTCTGACCAGAGAAACACCATTTCAAGGATTGTCCTTACGGGCTACAGTAAGGCTTTTGATAGAGTCGACCATAATGTAGCAATCAACAAACTGCTTACACTTGGAGTCCGTGAATCCATTATTCCGTGGATATGCAGTTTTCTTCAAGACCGACAACAATGTGTTCGATATCATAGCACTCTCTCAGAATGGCACCAAGTGAATGCTGGGGTCCCACAAGGTACTCGCCTTGGTGCAGTCATCTTCATGGCGTTAGTTAATGATATTGCGGAGGGGTTATCATTCAACCATTGGCAGTATGTGGACGACCTCACAATTGTTGAATGTACAACCAAAAACACATGCAAGAGGATTTGGATCATATTCACCACTGGTCCTCCGAAAACCACTTGAGACTTAATCCTGACAAGTGTGCTGTGATGACAGTCAGTTTAATAAAACAACCACATGGACTGGAACCATTTGGGAATTATTTTTGACAACACGCTATCTATGGAGGATCACATCAAACGTGTCTGCAAAGCTACATATTTCCAAATCAGGAACATTAATCAAATTCGTAAAGTTTTGGATGACGATACAGCAGCTACTTTAGTCCATGCTTTGGTAATATCGAGATTGGACAATGGAAATTCTCTATTATATGGTATAAATGAACAACTACTGGCAAAGCTCCAACGTGCTCAAAATGCTGCAGCACGCATGTTAACCCGCACTCGTAAATTTGATCATATTTCGCCAATTTTGAAACAACTACACTGGTTACCAATTCGTCAAAGAATTCAATTTAAGCTACTTTTGCTCACTTGGAAATCACTTAATGCTATGGCACCAGTGTATATTAACCCTAACTCCTTACACAACAAAGGAAGTTGGAGGATTTTGAAGGAATTGTATTGTTCAATAACAATGGTGAGGGAGTTAGGGTTAATGAACTTCTTTCTCCATATATTCCAAAACGCACTTTGAGATCTGCTGACAAAATTCTTCTGACTGTCCCTATAACTGTTTCGTCGTATGGTGATCGTGGATTTTATGCAGCTGCTCCCAAGCTTTGGAATGCCTTGCCATTCGAACTTCGCAGTTGTAGTTCCATCAATGTTTTCAAAAAGTTGTTAAAAACTCATTTATTTGAAACTGCTTATAATATTTGATTGTTTTTGCAAAACATTTTATTGTGATTTATGTACTCATTTTGAGCTTTTACTTGTCTTTAATGTGATTTCTGGTATCGCATTGCTGACACATACCTTAATACATGTATGTTCGGCCATTTTTTCTCTCATTTTGGTCGGGCAGGAATCAGTTATTGCTGTTAAGTTGTTGTAACTGCTAATTCTGGTCTTCTCCTCTCTTTGCTCGTTTGCCATGTGCAGCTGGGCAGTGTGTGTTGGTACTGTGATATCCTCTTTGATCTTGTAGGGTCACATTATTGATCTTGAATTGCCTTTATGTTTTATTTATTGTTGCATTTTATTTTGGTTCATTATTTTTCCTTTGTCATGTTTGTGTTTTATGTTGCGCCTCGGAATAGGTTTTCTCTAGATAGATGGCGCATTATAAATGCTTTATATTATTATTTATTATATTAACCAGTTCACATGTCAGACAACGTGTTGCAAGAAAAAATAACAGCTCGCATCCTGGGAGTTATAGTGCAATCGGACCTTAAGTGGGATATTCAAGTCAATAATATGATTAAACGAGCTAATCAAAAACTGTACATGTATGTTAAAAACACTGAAACAGTTCTGTTTGTCTGTTAATGACCTCAGATCTGTTTTTTTAGGTTACATAAGACCGGTCCTGGAGTATATGCCACACCAGTATGGAATTTTAGCATTACAACAAAACATGTGATGGCCCTGGAAAATGTACAGAAAAGGGTGTGTAAAATTATCCTTGGTCAAGATTATAATCATTTTGATGATGCACTTGTATCATGTCGCTTGCTAAGTCTGAGTCAACGGCGGAAGCAGCTCTGCATTAAGTTTGGAAAATCTGTATTGGCTTCCAAACGGTGTAATAGTTGGATTCCTCCAACTCGCCAAGTTGCACGGTCTTCACTCCACATTCTACCCCTTCGTCCCAAATTTCTGGTTTTGTTATATTTTTGATGTATTTAACATGTATATTTAAAATAATATTTTTAATTTAATTTGTACTTGTTTGTATATCATCTGTAAATCCGGTTTGACCAGAAGGAAGGGTCACGTGATTTCACGCACGCGAGATAAAATGAAGATCCTGGATTATTCTATAAATTGCCACAGAATTCAAGTTTCGGTCTTTTGCGGTTGATTTGTTATTGATTTTCAAAGATTAAATCAATTGAACCTTTAAGATAACGTCACGTGACCCTGATGACGCCTTCATCATGGCGTCTGTCGGCGATACTGGAGTTTACTATCTAGGGTCTTCACCTGGGTCAAGTTTTATGGGAATACGACTGTGTTTTTCCATTAAAAGTGCTTGGAATTGTGCAAACAACGTTTACAAAGTCTATGGGGTTGGATTCTGCGTAGCCGAAAGCGTGTTTACCTACCTTTCGTACGCGGCGCCCTTCCCCATGGGCAATTTGATGACGTCATCCTATTTCACAGGTTGGCGGCTAGTGTCCTCTCTAGTAAGCGTACATACGCATGTACGTACAATGTCAGTAGTGATACATTCGCTCAATACATAATACACTATCACTGTATACGTACCGGTACAAACACGTGTGCCATGCACACACAAGGGGGCAATGCTTTATGCGCCTAGGCCAAACAGATTAAATTTCAAGGGTGCCGCAGGGTATGTCCAAGTTCTTTTTTTGCAAAAAAACACAGGGAAGTTCGAAAACTACTTTAACACTAACCTTAAGAGCAAAAATCAAGATTATATCTGTCAGGTTAAAAAATTTAGGAATTTTCAAAGGAAAAGTAGTCTTTTCATTGTAACTTTCGGTCTGGTGACGTCATAATTTTTTCTTCTCGTCTACTTGTTCCTAGCATGAAGCTGATTAAATACACCGGTTATAAAGTGATTTCAGCAAACTTCGCCACACACATCAACAGATTATTCATTTTAACTATTTTTCAACCTGCCGCTAGAGGGCGCTATAAAATGTTATGACGTCGCCGGTATTTTTTTTCAAAAGTACATTCTAGCCAGACACTAACATCGTTGAAACTAAGTTCATATAATTTGTCACTTTCAAATTATAAGGCACTTCCGGTTTGGACCGGAAGGAAGGGTCACGTGATTTAACGCACAGGAGATAAAATTAAGATCCTGGATTATTCTATAAATTGCCACAAACATCAAGTTCCGGTCTTTTGCGGTTGAATTGTTATTGATTTTCAAAGATTAAATCAATTACACCTTAAGATGACGTCACTTGACCCCTGATGACGTCACAATGACGTATGTCTGCTAGGCACGAGCTCACTATAGGGTCTTCACTTGGGTTAAGTTTTATGGAAATACGACTTTGTTCTCTGGTAAAAGTACTGGTAAAAACGTGTACAAAGTCTATGGAGTTTAGGTTACTAAAACAAAAACAACAAAAAAAACAAAAAAACAAAAAAAAAACGGAACAAAAACAAAGTCTTTTTCGCACTTGCAAAAAAGCCAAAAAAATCAGAACAAAAACATAAAGTTTTTCGCACTTGCGAAAAAGCCAAAAAAATCAGAACAAAAACAAAATCAGAACAAAAACAAAGGCTTTTTAGCACTTGCGAAAAAGCCAAAAAATCAGAACAAAAATAAAGGCTTTTTCGCACTTGCGGAAAAGCCAAAAAATCATAACAAAAACCAAGGCTTTTTCAAAAATAAAAAATAAAAAAAGGTATAAATTATGTCGGGCGTGTTTCGTAGGGTCGGGCGGGGATGATCAACAACTTTTTTGTTGTATCTGGCCATAAACTTGTAGCTCATTCTATTTCTAGGAAGAAAATCTAGTTTTGAGCCAATGATTTATGGGGGTACAATTCTATCTACATGTACCTGGTATCCGGATGACATGGCTGCAACCTTGCTGAACGAGCTGAACCGGTACCACGGCAGCGACCGGAGAGGAGTTGATTATGCCCCCTCGATTACCCCGAGGCGTCAGGTCAACTGTGGCGTTCAACAGATAGTGCCTCGGCGGAGAGTAGTTCTCCAAATTCACCCAGCAGCAACTCCGGAAACTTGTAGGAAAACATAAAAAAAGTTTGCTTTGAACAGGGCCTAGGATACATGTTGTACGGTTTTAATCTACACCAGCCAGCCTAGGTTGTGCAAAAACCATACGATCTTAATAAGGTTGTAAGCAAAGACCGCAGAGCCAGCGCCGCGCTGGTTTAACTTTTGAGTGATGATTTGTGTAGTGTGATTATCAATCACGTTGCAGCAGCAAGCTGATGGTTTGTCGCGTTAGCGCCCTCTCGCGGCGGTGAGTTATATCGAGGCGCGGCGGCTCGTGCATTGCGCGCACACCGCAACGACGGTCCCTCCATTTCATTTAATTTCATTTAATTTATTATTTCTCAGGTGAACACGAACGTGACAAAATACAATACATAAGTAACAAAAATACAATACATAAGTACAGGGTACCGGACGAGAATGATAACACCCCTGAAGGATTGCCAAAAAAGCGAACCTAATCCAATTATATTGTTCTCTTTGTAGACCCATCTTGGAATATGCCGCACCGGTTTGGCTACCTCACCAAAAGAACCACATACAATGCCTTGAGACAATTCAACGCCGCTTTCCCTACAATGTTGCTATTTCTCTTTCCTATGAACAACGCCTGTCCAAACTTCATTTGCCTCCTCTCTACAACAGACTGATATACCTCAGTGCATCCTTTGTCATTAAATGTCTCTATAATCACATTTCAGTCTCTTCACAAACCAATACTATAGGAAAACTGAAACCCTGCTCTTCAAGCATCAGTACAGCCGGACTAACTGTGTCAAATTTTCTTTGTTCACCCTTTTCCCCAGATTCTTTAATTCCCTTTCTGGTGAAGATCGAGGCCTTTGCCTGGAACAATCACCTAAAGGCCCTGTCACACCTTTGCGTATATCAAGTACTTATGAGTTCCTTATTAAAAAATTTAAATACGCAGCCGTACGCTCACAATTTCAAAATGTTTCGATTACTTTGACTTATATGCGACGCACACCTAGCGTATAAGTAACGAATTCAGCGCATCCATGGCGTATGAGGTGCGTATGAGTTGCGTATGCAGTGCGCAACACTATTTTACTGCTGCGAATAGCTGCGTATGCAGTGCGCATGCCGAGCGTATTCCAGACGCACCCTACTTATCCCGACCGCATGCCTGACGCACTTCCGATGAATGCCGAGCGTATTTCCGTCGCATGTCCGCCGCTCGCCACGCGTTATAAAAAGGCGGCGGCTTCCCGCTGTTGTCAGTACCAGTGCAGATTCCATAGCGTGAACATTAGCATATTACCGCGTATGAACCGCTTATCCCCCACGAACACCGTAGCGTATTTGTACCGCGCTCGACCGATGCGGGACCGATGCGCTGCGTATTTATAACTTATGACCTGCGTAACAGCGTACGCTGCGTAGTTTTGTGCTTGCCCAAAACTATCCGGCGTACTGGGCCGTACTGTGCGCATGCCTACGTACATAAAACTTACACAAAACGATTGAGATGCATATGAGGTGCATATTGTGCGTATGAAAAAAATGTCAATGCGCAACTCATAAGGAATTAGGATACGCAAAAGTGTGACAGGGCCTTTAGCCTTTCATTAGTTCTTTACGTGATCATCTTTCCAGTCTGTACCCCATTTCTCAAGCCTTCTGGAGTACTCACCCCAGTATATATAGTATGCATGCCAGCATTTATTTTAATCATCTCCTCACTTTGTGTTTTTAAAAACTCAAATTTGTCTTTTTGGGGGGCATTATAAATTATATATTAAAAAAAAAAAAAAAAAAAAATTATATTTTTGTATACATATATCTTTTAAATTTTTATTATTTTATTGTTCCTTTTATATCTAATCTATTTATCCTTAAATGTATTATCCAATAAGCCATTTGCGCGTGACCCCGAGTTAAATTTGAATAACATCTGGTACACTGACTTGCTCACGCAGCTTGGCACAGTTTAACTTTATATTCTCTAGACCAAAGACGCTGTTGCTATATCACGTGATTCGGGGCAAGCCTTACGCGTCATACGCTAGCAACCCCCAGCTCTGGAATGGTCTGGTGTGTTTTTGCCATTCTCACCCATTGTAAACAATGTATTGGTGCTGAGCGTCTCTTACGTAACTATGCAAAAGCTTGCCCCGAATCACGTGATATAGCAACAGTGTCTTTGGTCTGGAGAATTTAAAGTTAAACTGTGCCAAGCTGTGTGAACAAGTCAGTGGACCAGATATTATTTAAATTTAACTCGAGGTCACGCGCAAATGGCTTATTAGTTTGGAGAGCCCCTCAGACAGAAACTTGTTTCTTTTGGTAATTGGGTATTGTCTTCTGTTATGTTTTTGGTTATGTTTCTTGCTCAGTGTTTGTTATTTGTAATTGTTGTCTAATTCAGTGATTGTGTATATCCCGGAAAATGAAATAAAAATAAAGATAAAGATAAACATACAGCATGATGCACATCATGAATTTAGTGAGGCTGCAATTGGAATGTGCCGCTTCTATGGGACCCCTCAGCAAAGCAGAACATCAATTCACTAGAAAGAGTTCAACGTCAAGCAGCTAGATTTTGCACAGGAAACTACCGAAAGGATACAGGAATTGTTACTAAACTTTTGAAAGATTTGGGATGGGACACATTGTAGAACAGAAGAAAACAACAGAAAAGATGTAAGATGAAAAATGGGTTGGTCGACATTCCGCTACACAACTATGTTCAGCCCAATACCAGAGATACAAGAGGAAATAACCAGAAATTCATTCAAGTCAGTCACAAAGCCAGGGCCTTCCAAGATTCCTTTTTCGTGTCAACTGTTAAGAACTGGAACTCACTCTCCTCAGTTGCTGTGAACAGTGCAACCTTAGCTGAATTCAAGGGACATGTCAGTAATTGTTAATAGTACACATTTCTTGAAGCTAGTCTATTTCCACACGCAGCGCGCGAGTTAGCGTTGATGTATCCAATAGGATATTTTGCTGACTTAACCAATGGAGATGTAGATGGAGAAAGGCATCAATAATTAAGAGACATTGTTATATTTTTATAAGACAAAAACAAAAACAAAATTCAGAGGAGTCTTGAAAATATCCAATCTTGGTGTACCAAATGGGGATTCAAACTCTCGGCCCCAAAAACTATTGCCATTCTCTTCTCCAATAAAAACAAAGCTAACTTCACTCTCCGTCTACAAGATCGTGCTGTACAGGCTCTCAAATCAGTCAAATTCTTGGGAGTGGTCTTTGACAGCAAACTTACGTGGAATGAGCATATAAATAACATCATTATCAAATGTAAAAAGAAATTAAATCTCCTCCGCTGTATCAGTGGGAATTCATGGGGTGCTGATTGTAAGACCCTCTTTCAGCTTTACTCCGCCCTCATTAAGCCTCACCTTGAGTATGGTTGCGAAGCATTTGACTCCGCCTCGTCCACTATTAAACAGAAGCTTGATAGTATTCAGCACCAAGCCCCTAAAATATGCACTGGTGCCATTCAAAGTTCACCTATGTATAAACTTCTATTAGAATGTGGAGACCCACCTTTAGCCTTGAGGCGTCAGTTCCTTACCAATCTCTATAGCATCAAGCTTAAAGCTCATACTTCCCATCCCAACCAAGAGCTCGAGGTAGATAATTGGCAGAAACATTACTTTGCCGATAAGTGGAATGATTCCCATCATAAAACCCCCTTCGAGGCCAGATCTACTAATTACTACTTTTCCCCTTCATAATCACTTCCCTTATTGGCATTATTATACACTGTTAGAAAAGGGGTGTTATATCAACACCGAAAAACAGTGTTCACTGAACACCGTTTTTCAGGGTTCATTAGTTGCCATCACCAATTTTCGGTGTTGGCCCTGAACACCGATAATCGGTGTTGAGTGATCACCGCTGGACAGTGTCCATTTTTGAACACCGTTAAATAGTGTAGCTTGAACACTGATGATCAGTGTCAAGTGAACACCGAACAACGGTGTAGCTCACCTGGACACTGAAAACTAGGGTTTATTCAACACCCTTGGGCGGTGTACATCCTTACTCGACACCGAGAAACAGTATTGATCCAACGCCAATATTCGGTGCAAAATGAACACCGAAAAGTAGTGTAGGGCCAATACCAAATACTAGTGTTAAATTGACACCAATATTTGGTGAACACCGGAAAGTAGTGATATTCTAAAACAAGACAGTCGGTACAATAATTAGCACCATCTTATTTTGTCACCACTACTCCTTTAAGACTGAATACACTGACAGATTACTGCCATGCAATTTGACAGGGTAAAATAAAAACAACGTAGCTAGTTATTTTCCAGAAATTTTGTACATGATTGACTTGTTAAATATTTTAGGAATGGCTATGAATTCCACTTTCTAATGTAATCATCCTACACTGTAATACCGGTACCAATTTACTTATTGGCACGCAATTTAGAATGATTTAAGTGACAACACTATAACAGGATCAATCTTTGTTAGTGTAAAATGGACTTCATTCACATTTGTATGGCAATTCATAGTCCAATTGATGTCGTGGTCATTGCAAGCTTGACACCATCTGCCTCAACACCGATGTATTGTGTTCAGCAATTTCATTGAGAACATTTAATGGTGTTCAGTAGGGTCAACACCGAAGAGTGGTGTTGAATTTAGTCAACACTATTTTGAACACCGAAAGATAGTGTTGAATTTAGTGGACACCATTTTTGAACACCAAAAAATGGTGTTCAATCAAGTGAACACCATTTTGAACACCGACAAATAGTGTTCAATTGGGTGGACACCATTTTGAAAGCAGAAAACGGTGTTCAATCAAGTGAACACCGTTTTGAATACCGAAAAGTAGTGTTCAAATGAAGTGAACACTGTTTTTCGGTGTTGGGGTAACACTACTTTTCTAACAGTGTAGACCAGTAGTTTCTACAGACATTTTCGATCGGGTGGCCTGTCTGACTGACAGTAATGACAAATGCAGTATTAGTACTGAAATTATTAATACCACTTGGAAGAGTTTCCTTCATATTTTTACTGACGACTCCCTCAACCCCGTTTGTGGTTTTTATATACCGGATCTTAAATACTCAAAAGGTGTCCGACTTAATAACGGTATTTCTATCTTTACCGCTGAGCTGTTTGCCATCTTGATAGCACTTGAGTGGATAGAGGAAGTTAAACCTCTATACACCTGCATTTTCAGCGACTGCCTTAGCGCTATACAAGCCATCTCTAAACCGTTCCCACAAAACAAAATCATATATGACATCCGCCATACCCTAATTAACATCCGTCACCAAGCCAGTACGGTTTGTTTTGAGTGGGTCCCTGGCCACTGTGGGATTTCTGGAAATGAAAAGGTTGACACTATAGCAAAACAGGCCACCCAAAAACTCAACATTGATCACTGTATCCCCTTTTCAGATACCGAAATCAAACATTTTCTAAAAACACAACTTATTGATCAATGGTAAAAAACCATCCCCAAACTTGACCCATCTAAACACTATGAACCCAACCCATCTTTTACGTTCACCAGTTGGGGGAAAAAGCACCCCCAAGAAATGGTTCTTCACATACTTCGCCTAGGAGTGTGCAAGGGTCTTAATAAATTTATGTTTTACATTGGAAAGCACCCTGACGGTTTATGTGAAAGGTGTGGGATCAGTGATGATGTTGGACATTTCCTCCTCGATTGTACCAAATTTAGTAAACAAAGACAAACCCTTCAACATGCTTTAAATTTTTCCCCAACTCAAATGACAATAACCCATATTCTTGGCCCAAAATACAACTGCCATCACATTCTTAAATTTATTCAGGACTGTAATGTTAAAATTTAATGTTGTTCTTTAATACGGCCTATTTGATTTCTTAATATTGCGCATGGGCAAGGGATCACGGGAGGACAGCTGCGCTGGTGATTGGATGGACACAGTGTCACCTTTCGTCACCCGGATGTATGCGGTCCTGAACAAAAGTAACAGGTGGGAGCCTTGTGCCCCTGTCTGCGAAACGGCCGGCCTTGCGGGACCCTGTGGCACTGTTTCTCTGAAGATTACTGGCGCACCTCCTGCCCTTAGTGGGGCAGCTTAACCAACATATTCATAACAATTGTGCATTTTATGATAAAATGCATAACATTTGGCACACATGTACACACTTATATTTTGAACAGATTTGGATATTGAGCCATCTCAGATTTGACCCCTGACAGCCACGGCGGCCATTTTCCAAAATGGCTGACTTTCCAAAATGCCACACTACTACACTGACGTGCCCCCTGTCACTGGCAGCATCAAAAAGCTGCCTCTCCCAGCTGCTATAGAGTTGCGTCGTTGACCAGAGACAACTTCAGACAGCACACCGAGGAGGAATATCAGTGGCTACATCACACAAAGTGGGCCCTGGAGGACAAGACTGAGACAGAAGATAACACTTCTTGGGCAGCATTTCATGCCAACCGGCAGCATCCACCAACTCGAGTCAGATCATCTGCCCCACTGCTCTGCTTCCACTTTTCCTAGACAGTGCCCATACAGTGGCTATGATCCGACACTCAATGGATGTCATAAAGAATGCTGTCCAGCACCTAAATCTAGGACAGACACCAGTGATTACCTGTGATCAACCACTGTTTGCCTTGGCCAAGCAAATTGAGTGGAAGTGGCCGGAGAGCTATGGTGAAGACAAGATGGTGGTGATGTTTGGTGGGCTACACATTGAGATGGCAGCACTGAAGACTCTGGGGGACTGGCTGCAAGGGAGCGGCTGGGTGCAAGCCTTGGTGCAAGCTGAGACAGCGACGTCAGGGACGGCTAACTCCTTCCTACGAGCAGCTCATGTTGCCCGCACAAGGAGAGCTCACCAAATCACCACAGCAGCACTGTATATCCTGCAACACCGTGCCTATGACCGCAACTGTCTGAGCAAAGCCGAGCATGCAGAAGATCTCCCAGAGTTTGATGACTGGTGCCACCAGAAAGAAGACATCCCACAGTTTCAATACTGGGCAACAGTGATAGAACTTGAGATGTTGGTACTGGTGTATGTGCGTTCTCTACGGCAGGCATCACTGACAATGTACCTTGATGCCCTGACAGAACAGGCCTCTTGGTTCCATGCCCTAGACCACACTAACTATGCCAGGCCTGTCCATCTGAAAGACATGGCTGAACTCCCAACAAAGCACCCAGACGTAGCCCGGGAATTCAGGCAAAGAAGGTGTTCTCTTCAATCCCGATTGACCAGGCCCATGAACAGAATAATGCCTGCATCAAAGGAGACGGCGGAGCAGTTGGCCTCACTGACAACCCCAATGCTCTGCGGCGTTGGATGGTTGCTGGACCAGAAGTTGCCAGGGCCATAGAAGAGTTCCAAGAATGCCACCAGCATTGTGGCAGGCAAACAGACACACGTCATCCTGACCAGACACCAAGCGTGCAAATCTCATTTGCTGAAGATGTTCGCTCCCTTGTCAGTGTGATATAAGACCTTGGCAACCCATTTGAGAAAGAGAGCATGGATCTGGTTGTCCTTGACACAAAGGAAATTGCGGGCCCTGCTGCAGTTGAGACTGTCCAGAATGTCAAGAGGATCGGCCAAGAGCAGTTCCAGGCTTTCACCAAAGAATGCCTGCTGGAAAGAACGAAGCCCATTGATGATGCTATTCATCGAAACAAACTGAAGGTGTTCAGTACTTCCACCACTAGAAGTGTGCGTAAAGGAAAGCAGCAGCTGTCCTCTCTTAAGAATAACGTGGAGCTCTTTTCAAGGCTTTACATTGGTTGCCAGACGAGGGAAGGAAACCTTGAGGAGTTCTTTCGTCATGAGAATCAGGCATGCCCTCCAGCACTCTCTGATGGAGGAAGCCTCCGCTTAGGTACAAAAAGTGACCTCCTCACATGCTTGGAAGACCTGTCTGATGCCAAGTTACAGGCTCCAACCACTACCAATGTAGTTCTTGATGGAGCAGTCATCGTACAGATGCTGAAGCCAGCTACAGCAAAGAACTTTGGCAAGTATGCTGAAGATATATTCATCCCATACATTTTCACAAAGCTTCAAACTGCAAAACGACTGGATCTTGTGTGGGACAGCTATTTTGCTGATTCACTGAAAGGCACTGCAAGAGCAAAGCGTGGACAGGGAGTGCGCAGGCGTGTGATGGCTGGGATAGCAATACCAGGAAACTGGCAGAACTTCCTCAGAGTGGACAGCAACAAGACACAGCTGTTCACATTTCTATCTGAAGCTCTTCTCCAGTGGTTTGAACAGGAAGACAAACAGCTTGTGGTCACTGATGGAGAGGCAGTCCAAAGCAAGCCACCACTGCAGGATACTACATCCCTCACCCCATGCAGCCATGAAGAGGCAGACAGTCGCATGTTGCTGCATGCATACCATGCAGCCCAGCATGGCCACCACACGATCATGATCCGAACTGTTGACACTGATGTTGTGGTATTGGCTGTATCAGTAGCGCAGCGGCTGCAACCAGAAGATGAACTGTGGCTAGCATTCGGAACTGCCAAGGGTTTCCGTTACCTGGCAGCCCATGAGCTAGCAGCTGGCATGGGACCGGAGAAGGCACGAGCACTGCCAATGTTCCATGCTCTGACTGGGTGTGACACTGTGTCCAGTTTTGCAGGGCATGGTAAGAAGACTGCATGGGCAATCTGGACTGTGATGCCAGAACTAACAGAAGCTCTGCTGAAACTGTCCTCTGCACCAAATGACATACCAACAGAAGTAATGCAAACCATTGAGCGATTTGTCATCCTACTGTATGACAGAACAAGCAAGTGCAAGGACATCAACAAGGCGAGAAAGAAACTATTTGCAAAAAAGCACAATGTGCAGCTGATCCCGCCAACCAAGGCAGCACTGGAGCAACACATCAAGAGGGCAGCCTACCAGGGAGGCCATGTGTGGGGCCAAGTACTGCTTCCAGCACCAGAACTGCCTTCACCCACCAGCTGGGGATGGGCAAAGAATGATGATGGGTTGTATGAACCACACTGGACAACTCTACCCGAAGCAGCCAACACCTGCTATGAACTAGTGTCCTGCAAGTGCAAAAAGGCTTGTGTGGGGCGTTGCAAATGCAAAAAGGCTGGACTGGAATGCACAGCTCTGTGTGTGTGTGTGAAGGCGACTGCTCACAGAAATGACTTTCTGACCACAGGAGAGAACTGTGAACATTTTCCCAAAACCACACTTTTAGGCAGATTTTGAGCGCCACCTTGAAGCAATTCAAAATCTCGACCTCGGAGGATATTGTAACCATAAAAATTGGCTTTGGCACCTCCAAATCTATATAAATAGACACCAAGAACATCAATATTGATCAACTGTGTGTAATTATATGCTCAAATCAATTTCACATAACGCGATTGGCGGCCATCTTGGAAAATGGCCGTCCAAGACCAAATTTGGGATGGCTCAATATCTATATCTGCTTACTATGTATCCATCTACACCTGTGCCAATTCTGGTGCTTTTATCACAAAATGCACAATAGGTTGGCCATGCTGCCCCACTACCTTGCCTCTTGCACCATTCATTTTTGTTTTGTTCTATTTATTTATTTTTGAGCGCTATGACCGCCATACGTGCCAACAGAACCTACAACAACAACAACAACAACAATTCCTCAGTTCAGGTTATCTGGGTTCGGCTTTCCCTCCCACCCGCCCTATTATGTTTTCATATTGTTTCATGACTTGGTTTGCTCGTTCGTGTAATTTTTTTTTGTTCACAGGCATGTACAATTTTGACTCGTACTTCAGTAGTTGTGGAATGCAAGGATACTGGTCTATATACTGCCCATACACCACAAACTCCGCAATATTTGGCGGTAAAGTCAAGCCCAGAGCCACAACCAGCCAATTACACAGGTAAACAAGACAACCAGGTACAAGAGTACCAGATTGGGTACTACAATCCCCACTCCAGAGCTGCACGCCTGGCGAGCTCTTTCGACTCTTTCAGCACAAGACCAGCTGTCACGGCCAAACTCTTCTCGGACTCGCGGTAGTCCTAATGTTGGAGTACACATAATTTGACAGACAAGTTTAGTGATGTTTTACAGTTTAAGATCGGGTGGCGCTACTCAGTTAGCAAAAGGGCGTACCGGAAGAATCCATCATGCAACACGGTAGATGGAAAACATCCAGTGCAAAGAATATGTTCAAATGGAAGTAGACAAGAGATTATAAATATTTCCTTTTATTATTTCTGAATTAATTTCAAAGAATTATTCCTCGATAACATTAAAACGTTCGGTACTATTTTTTTCGGCATTAAAATAAATAGTTGTGTAACTGATGATTAGTATTAAGGAAGATGTCCAAATGAAAATAATTTGCTGTATATTAATCTATAAATATTATTACGGTACATGATTTCGGTATACACCGTATATGTAGAGGTTATGTACCACTGACCTCTATACATGGAGAGATCATCATTGTTTTATTTTGAAGTCGGCATGCGGAGAAGTGCAACATGGCGGACCCACGACGTGACTCTGTGAGCCAATGAAATGTCCAGGTGTTGGTACGATACGTATTACGTAATGTTTATTAATACAAAATGTACAGAATAAATCCGCTGACCTCCACACCTGGACATTTCATTGGCTCACAGCAGTGACGTCTCGGGTCAGCCATGTTGCACTTCCAGTTCGCGCCGACTTCAAGTGTTAGCACAGCAGAATATGGACAATGGTCCGTCCAGGTGTAGAGGTCAGTGTTATGTACATGTATATGTATACAATATACTACACGGAGTCTGATGGTTTTATGGTAGAGAACAAAAACATGTACATGGTATGTACAAAAGAATATCGTGGAGATATGGAGTATGCCTTATTTGCCTTAGCGTACTTAGTCAACATGGTCATTCCAAGTTAATGTAACGCCCGGGTACTTAAGGGAAGAATGGAGTAGGCCTACTCTGGGAGGGCTAGTGTCTTTGTTGATCTTGTCATAATGCATTATCTTGGATTTGTTTGCATTAAGTTTTATCCCATTTGACACGCTCCACTGGCCGAGGGCATCAAGGTCTGTTTGCAGAAGGAGTTCATCTTCATGGGAATTGATAGGTTGATAGAAGAGCGTATCATCAGCGAAGAGTAAGCATTGGTGGCTAATGTTCGTAATATGTCGCTGATAAACAAGTTAAACATAAGGGGGTCTAGGACACTTCCTTGGAGGGACGCCGGATGTAACATTAACAGGGAATCAAGATGAAAAAGCTCCTTGATACATAACTCGCTGGTACCGGCCAGTAAGAAATGATTTCATCCATGACCAATTCCGACCCCGTATGTTGAAATTCCGTGCAAGTTTGTTGAGTAGGGTATGATGGGGCATCATGTCAAAGGCTTTACTAAGGTCTAAGAAGGCGATGTCGATCAGAAGTGGGCGTGGTTTGACCATAATTGAGGCCCATTCATGAATGGCATTGGTCAGCTGGGTGACACATTACTTACGTGCTGTACTCCGTGCTGATCTCCGTTACTACCCTTACAAAAATGTCCCATGAGATTCCCATGGGATTCCCATGGGAACCCATGGGAACCCCATGGGATATTGATTTGTTCCTATTGATCCCATGGTGTCTCATTGAGGATCCCATGATAAGACCATGGGAACACCATGGGATCCCATGGGAACACAATTGGAACACAATGGGATTCTGATTTGTTCCCATTGAGTCACTGGGGTTACTATGGGGATCCCATGGGAACACTATGGGAACACCATGGGATTCTGATTTGTACACCATGGGATAAACACCATGGGATAAATGACATGGGATAAACGCCATGGGATAAACACAGTGGAGGGAACACCATGGGATGAACACCATGGGATGAACACCATGGGGTGAACGCCATGGGGAGAACACCATGGGGAGAACACCATGGGGGGAACACCATGGGGGAACACCATGGGGGAACACCATGGGAAAACGCCATGGGAAAACACCATGGGAAATCACCATGGAGGAACACATGATATATTTTTGTGAGAATTGCGTTAGTTATGACTGTTGTAATTCCAGTTGATTAAGTAAGTATAATAAAGCAAACAGTGTTATTTTTATGTGGAGTATACGGATAATTTTGATTCAGTTATTATTATAATTGGAAACATTTATGAGAAAATTAATTGGGAATGCAGTGATAATATGGTACAACATGAACAGTGGTGTAGGAGCAAATATACATGTATTGGTTATTGAGTGATACACTCCATAAGGGTACATGGGGCAATTAAACCCCATCTGATATACCTCGTGAGACAACACCCACAATGCACATAGTGTCATAACACGTGGTAAAACGTTAACGCATCAGGGGGAAATTAATCAAGGGGGGGGGGGGGGGGGGTGGGGGTGCGAGAATCTTAAAACATTCATTAACCCATTTTATCCTCCATGGGATCCCATGGGATCCTCCATGGGATCCCACGCAGGATCCCATGGGATACCCATGCAGGCCTATGGGATACCCATACGTACGATTTCCCATGGGTTTCCCATGTCCAATTCACCATGGAAATCCAATGGGAAAATTTCCCATGGGATTTCCATGGGATATTTCTGTAAGGGTAAGGCAGTAAGACGACACATGGTCATTAATGCTGTCAGCGACTGCCCTTTCTAGAACTTTACAGACAATGGAAGTTAGAGCAATCGGGTCATACTTCCTAATATGTCGCTTGGCAGATTTAAATACAGGTGAGACATTTGATAACTTCCAGTGCATAGGGAGTGTACCATGAGCAAGTGATGAGTTCATCAAGCGTAACAATGGTGGGGCAATGGCTGAAGATGTGGATCGTAGAATGGTTGGTGAAATTCCATTGGGGCCGGGTGCTTTATGGGGTCAGATTATGTAGATACTTCGTCAACTGTCCTAGCTCGATCTGAATTGCGGGAAGTTCAGGAATATTAAATGTGCAAGGTGGCGGTGTCCGATTGGACACATTTCTGCTGGAGATTGAACCGACGTGAAGAACTTGTTGAACTCGCTTTGGAAATGTCTGCAGGTTTCTGGAGCAGTTTGCCAACATTTTAAAATGCTAATGGGCGCTTTGATTTACGTTGGTCTCTGACGAAACACCCAATACTTATTTTTTAGGGTTTGAGAGTCTTCTTAAAGAAGACTTATTTTTTAGGGTTTTAGAGTCTTCTTTAAGAAGACTCCAAGAACAGGGTAGTCACACTACACCAAAGTACGTGAGGCTACGAGCCTCCCTGTCCTTTACTTAAATATCAAACTCACATAGCACTAACAGGACGGTACAAACAGAGAGTGTAGCCACGCTACCCACGCATTACCATGGTAGGGTACGACCCTAACTCTCTGCCATGGAACGTATACACACAAAATACATACTGTCAACTACAAGACAACACTATACCCATGACCTAAAGGGTCTGAAATAGCAAACAAAACAAAATTCTAACGGAGTCTAAGACTCTACGTAGTAGAAGAGGGCCCAACAAGTTTAAGAGGGACTAAACGACTTGTGCGGATAACAAACGACTTATCAAGGCTGGCACTATCTGTATCCAGAACATACTGGACCAGATGGTCGGCCCAAATCTGCGGAGACGCTAACTTGTCTTCACACACCATGCAATGAATCCGCACCTCACGACTGTGGACACTCTGCAGGTGTGCAACAAAAACCTTCCAGTTGAAGAACTGAGCCTCGCAACCCCGCGGAGGGTAGCAGACAATATTGCCTGGTTCCCAATACCGGGGAGGTTAAGATCAACAATTTTGACCTGGGCCTGACGGACTGGGTCTAAAGAGGGACTCTGGAGAGGCTCATTAGAGGTCTCCGGGGTTACCTCCACCCCGGTGCCACCCTCGGAAACACCCAATACTGCGCTTGTTGTCTCTAGCTGCAAATAGACAGTTTATATAGTTCCAGTAGGCTGTTTTGGTTGTATATCCACCTTGTATACGTATTAGTTTACACTGGGGAGCCATGCTGAACTAGAACTGGAGTGCTTTATTTAACAATTTGTGTTTCAGGTTTATTACTTTCTTCAGTGCAGGTGTGATCCACGAGGAACCTTTAGTCTGTCGCCGTTGTTTTCTATGTATGCTGTCATGGGTAGCAGCCTCGAGGATATCCAAAAAATCCTTCCCATGATGCATCAGGATCTGCGTCGTCCGAGAATGCAGACCATTGTTCAACGTGCAGAAGTGTTTCCAGATGTGTCATGTCGGCTTTTCTAAATTGCAAAAGTACTGACTGGATTTGGACACCACTGCAGATAATTTCTCAGGCCGATTTGTGAATATGAGGTCGATTGTGGATCCTGTTGAAGACAAGTTGTTTGAAGGACGAGTTACAACTTCAACAATCTGAGCAAGTCCAATGGAGTTGGTGATATCTTGGATCGAGAGCGGCCATAGCAGTAGACGCTAGCCAGTTGATGTTGAAATTCCCAAGCAGTATAACCCCTTCATATTGACGGAGGAAGACAGCCTGTGTCTTGAAGTTTGTCGATTAAGGTTATGTCAAAATTCGGAGGCCAGTACACAACTCCAACTAACCAATTTGAGCGCTTTATAGTCATCGATATCCAAGCGAGTATCAAATTTTCTCAGGATCAAAGTGGTGGAGATATGTTCCGGGTACCAGCATGTCGTTTATTATGGCCTCATGCACCCCGATTGTCTCGGTCTCGTCGGATAGTTGTGTACCCAGGTAATAAAGAAATTGTTTCAGTCTCACTAGTTGACAGCCATGTTTTGGTGACACAAACGATGTCTGTAGCATTAGGCCTAAGTTCCATAACAGATTTACTCGAGAATTTCAGTTTTTCTCTTGTAAGAGGCGTGCCGCCGCTATCACCAATGTAACGTCCACCAGATCATGGGTCCTCTACACGTCAGACAGAAGAATTCACAAACTCTATTTCTCCATTTTCGGGGCTCTAAGGCCGTTTATTTTACTACCTTTTTCATAAGCACTTGACAAAAACTACCACTCAGGAAAACCACACCGTTCTAGAAGAAAGTCACACTGTACTGTGCAGGCGCCCTGTGGCAACGGGTTTCCCCGGAAGACCAACAGGGGCCCGTTCTGACGCCCCTCTGTTCACCAACTGACGTGACTATGACGACACAGACGCCTACAATACACTAATTAAATTGCTGTGTGAGTGAGATTGGCTCTTGCCAGCTAGGGTTTATGCCCCCCGTATGGGAGGTTACCGAGTTTTTAATGGGAAGATCCATCCATACACAATACAACCTTAATACTAGGCCTAGTTGATTTGTGAAAGTAAAGTTTTCTTCATTATTAATAGTTCAATATAATATAATCTTCTGAATCTAATTAAATATTTAAATCTATTTTACTATTGGGGTTCATTAAATAAAGCCGAAGTTAATTTGCGGAGAGTGAGGAAACACAAAATGTCTTTCTGATTAGAATTTGTTGACGCATTACATGTATGTCAAACTTGAGGCCGGTTCATACGCGAATGTCATTGCAGCGGTGAATTTGTTAAGGCAACGGAGAACGTCACAGTGAAACTTCAATTGTTTACGTCATGAAACTCGCTTCGCATTTGCTTTTGCGTGAGGTATAAACCACCGGCCTTTAGACTTTGTAATTTGCATCAGCTCCTCACTTCTCAAAGTTAAATGCCGCTAGAGTGGCAAGCCCCCCCCCCCCCCCCCCCCCCCGCCCCTTCCCAACTTCCCCTTCTAGATACGCAACCGATTATACTGCAATCCTGCAAGGAAAGGTTTCACGTACGTGTAAAAATCATATTGATCAATTGTGAATTGTTCACCCAAATTGGACAAAGTACATGTTGGCCTACCTCAATCCTGAAGTTTAAGGGATCAGCAGCGGTTATTTTCGCATTTAAAACAAAATTATCCTTGAATTTTAAAGGATTAAAATTAAACTTAAACATTTCATTGCAACTTACTAAACAATTTGCTAAATTTACGTGTTGTACATTAATATAACCTCAGTGTTATTTTTGCCTTTTCAGGGACGGTAAGCCGAATGCCGTAGGCGTATGTCGAATGAACAGTTCCTGGCAATATCAAGGACAAAAGGTATTTTTTTAAATTATTATTCTTGAATTTTCATGGCGCACTTGAAAGAGTTATGATTGTGTGTTTAGCAGACCATGTAGCCGTTAAAAGCAGACATTTGTTGAAAGATCACCAACAAAGTTGTGTGATGAGTCACAGTAGCAAAGTGAATAAGAGTTAAAAAAACCACAATGAACCTCGATCGGCCATGACGAAGGCCAGCAGTTGTGGGCGCTCGGCAACCAGTATTTGCATGTACAGGTAGTTCTTTCAGTACACACGGTGACTATTAACGTTGAATGTGGCCAGTTTTCAGTCAAACCTCGTTAAGTTGTTGGTAAGCTTCAAACTCCTTGATTTTAAGTGTTTGAACTTTGAATAGCACTGTCCTTTATTGTATTTTTCTCGAAATTTTTAGAAATCGGCAACGATTTGTTGTATATTTAGCAATTTTTGTTGTTGTGCTTTATAGTTGTATGAAATACCTGTCGGAAGAGTAACTTTAGGCCTATGGGTAGAGTGTGGAGTTTAGGATCCTGGCCTTTTGCAGACAATTTTGTTGAAGGGGGTATGGTTTTGACTTTGAAATATCTGCGAGAAATTATGTTATTATAATCAAACAATGGCGATTAAGCAGCAACAAATTCACACACTAAAACAACGGTTAGGGGCGCGCGATAATCCGAAGCGGTTTATTAGTCTGAAATAGAATTGTTTCAAAGACGGTCGTGTCTGTCCTAAACTCCACAATCACCATTTTTTGACGTTAGAAACGGTTTATATCTGCAGTGTTTTTTTCTATACTCGATCATGAATTGATAGCATGAGATCGTTTCATTACGATTTGGCAACCACAGAACAAAACACCGTATAGGCCCACTGGATCAGTACACTTGTTACTTTCACAACCTCAAAGCGCGCAAAACACCAACGATACCCCAGCAATGACGATGGTAGTGACAGTGATCATGTAGCGTATCCGCATGTACTGGGTGCACTAGCCTAATTCAAGCCCCATTAAAAACAGTGTCAAATCAACAACGTTCAGGACCAAGACAGTTTCATGAAAACCGACATCACTGGGGTTTCTCAACTTACAACAATCAGATTATTGTCTTGGCCTTTATCTTTCCATTTCTTTTAAATGTTTGGTAGCCAATTCATTTTTTTTAATATTCACACCAACAGAAACTCACCTCCCGAAAAGTGATACTTCTCGAGCCTGCAAGCAGCCATTTTACAAAATGACATCCCTCCACGTTCTAGGGCAATTTAGGACCCATTTTTTAACCGTAATTTTATCAAGTCTGCCCTCAGTTGGAAGCTCAAAAACCAGGGAGTTGATCCTAGGCTATATTTACACAATCCTCCCCCCCCCCCCCCCATTTTATTTACCAAACGTCCGCTTTAAAAGAAATTGTGGGGGCACATTTAATGCTAATGCGCTCGCGTAGAAATTCCCCCTTCAATTAGGGTAGTGCACCCTACATGTACATGTACGTACCGACCATTGATCTCTATTTATATAAATGGAGATCAATTGTACCTACCAACAACTACAGGCATGCAGCCATGATAGCATCGCTATAGGTCACACAGCGCTTCGGTACGCACTGCGCAAAGCTCCAAGTCCCGCTCGAGCTCTACCGCGGAGACTATAGGACGGGGCTCGGAACCAGACAATCGACTGCGCGTCAAAACTGTTTGATTGGACAAGGGCGCGGACGGAAAGAGATGTCATCAAACGGGCTATTTCTGAACGAAGTTTTTATTCTGAGCATTTCTTGTGCTAGAATTATGCCAGAAAATGTCGTCAATGCTGTGGAAAAGTGCTTTTTTGTTCCTAACTGGTGTAATAAACTCCCAAGTAAAAAATCATTCTAAGCGTAAGACAATGTGACTAATCTTTAACACACGTATTGTATCATGTAGTTTATTTATTGTTAATTAATTAATTAATTATTAATTAATCTAACAAAATCTACCGGTATCCAATTAGAGCTCAAAGCGCATTAGCGCTTCCCAGCGCACCGTATAGGCGGGACCGAGCGAAAATGGTAGAAGGCGAGAAAAGAACCGCTACGCTAACTTGACTCCCTAAAGGCTGTTATGTTGTTAAATCAGATAATTGATTTAAACTCGATACTTTGTTTTAATAGGTTTGACAGACTGTGAGCAACGAGCCGTGAGACCCAAAGATTCTGACTTCGAATATTAGTAAAGAAATAGCGGTATTATGGCTGGATTGGTGAGTTTTGTTCGTGTTGTTTAACGATTTTTTCCCCCAAGGGGTACATTCATGTATCAATTAAGACCTTTTTTGTGGAATCTGCGCCTGTACGTTTCTGATTATGCATAATGATTATGCAAAGGTTGATTCTAAAAAAGTACCCCCCAAACTCATGGTCATAATTTCAAAAGTAATAGGGGTATAGTCAAGTTTTTATATCACAACGAAGGACAACCTCTTCTCTTTTAAACAAAACCAAAATTATCGATATAATCCGCTAATTAAAAAAAAACAGCAGCCAATTTGCAGTTTGTAGAGTATGGCGGCGGTCGTGTGGAGGGGCGTTAAGTTGGGATTTACCGCACAATACATCCATTGTTTTACAATGTTTTATTGTTGTTTTCCAATTATTTATTGCCAAAATTACATGTCTGTGTTATTGTTAACTTGTGCCAGTCATTTTTGGATGCCTCCGCAAATTGGCTGTTGTTAGTTTTTATTAGCAGAGGAAATCGATCATTTTGTGATTTATACAACTTGACTATACCCCTATTAATACTTTCGAAATTATGTTTTTTTAATCACCCTGTATACCGCATCCGTTTCAGATACTTCGATGGGGCTGATTATGCATAGGAAAAGTCTTTGCGAAAATCTTAATTATAACAATATATGAATGTACAATTAAATTTCGTGATGTGTATGAACTAATGAAGTAAAATATTTCATTGTTTTATTTACAGAAAGAAGTATTTATGTTCATTGTAGCAGTTACTAGGGTATTTTCTAATGGAGGATATATATTTTAAAATTCTGAGGAATACTACGCCAGAAAGCACCATGCTGAGAAATATTCCTCGTTTAAAAGGGCCCCTACGCAAATCAGAGCAGACGAAGACCGTGTACAACACCACCGTAATGCATCATGCTGAAAAGTCTAGTAATGTGTCGAACTCACCTAGCCAGTGTTATTACCGCGTCCAGTTTTACAACGATCATATTACCAGAAATTTAGGGCTCGACGGCAACTTGTCCTGTCAAAATAAGTGCGTCATGGAGATCACGACTGCTGGCGGAAAAGACAAGTTTGCAGGGATGGACGCCGTAGTCTTTCACCTCTTGCCAGGTGGTACGTACGTACCAAGATCACTGCCCCCGGCCACTATGAATCCTAATCAGACTTGGGTTTACTTCACCCATGAATCACCGCGGTCCAACGCTGCAGAGGGTCACAGAGTTACTAGGTTACCGGTCCAAGTCATGTGGACCTACCACAGAGGATCTGACCTCAGTACTCCTTACGGGCTTTATAACCCTGAGACACCCATGGCAAAGGAGGCGAAATCGGTGGAGGAGTGGATGCGAGGAAAGACCAAGTTTGCTTTGTGGATGGCGAGTAACTGCGGATTTACCTCCTGGCCGAGAACGAACTTTGTTCGTCAGCTCAAGAAATACATTCCTGTCGACATGTACGGAGCTTGCGGGAATCTCAAGTGTTCGCGCAACACGCCGACTAAATGTAACGTCGACCTGGTGCGACAGTACAAGTTTTATTTGTCGTTGGAGAATGCGGAATGCGAGGATTACATCACCGAGAAAGCGTGGGGCAAGCCTTTGATACAAGGGGTAGTCCCCGTCGTGTACGGCCCCCAGCGGAAGGTCTACGAGGAGTTGCTGCCTCCCAATTCCTTCATTTACATCGGCGATTATAAAAACATATCTGAACTGGCAAATTATTTAAAACTTTTGGACTCCAAACCCGAACTGTATGTCCAGTATTTAAAATGGCAATACCAAGGCACCATTGGAGGTCGCAGTTTGAAACAGATGTCTTGCGATTTGATTCCTTTCATCGACAGAGTGAAAAGAGGCGAGTTGAAACGAACACCCGAGGATAAAAACAGTTTTGCAAAAACATGCAGAAAGCCTGATCAAAATAGGAATGCGGCATCAGCTTTTGGGCTCGGAAAATGGAATCCTTGGTAAGAGTTTTACTTGCCGCGTTGTCCAGTCCAGAAAGTGAATAAAAAGGGTTAGAAATTACCCATAGTACTGCGTTAAAAAACTGTTTCTATTTAGTTAGGTTAACACTTTGCAGTTACACTGCTCAAAATTACTATTGTTCTGAAATAGTGTTTTTGTGTGTAAAAAGTGTCCTTAAATCATAGAATTTCGGTTATAGACATTTCTTTGAAGCGTGTACACGTATAGGCCTATTGGAATTATAATCTACAAATTTTCTCTGCAATGTACAGCTTTTAATTTTAAGCAATCAGCGTAGTGCTTAACATGACGTCATCTGGTACTTGATTTTCGTCCGAAAATAACATTGCGGACAACACACCAATTTCGGGGGTCGAAAGCCCGTGGTTTTGTGTGACGTGGCATGCGAGTTCTTGGCCCGTCATCTTGAAACTAAAACCTGGAAAATATCACGCGTCTGTTGTTTTTGTGTTTTAACGTTAATTATACAAAGAAGAAAAATTTACAAGACCTCTTTGTCAAAATACAACATACAACGAAGTGTTTATTTACAGATAATCTGCTGTTCTCATACACGAACCATTACGCAGCATCTTACCGATAGAACTGAGGAAAATGTGTAATCACAACAGTCATGTTTTCATTTTGATGTTTAGATCTGAAACGCACTTTCTTGCCATCATGACCGTGATGTGTAATTATTCAAGCATTAAAATGTAGTCTGTTGCATTACATCTGCTTTCATATTAAAACAATGAAATTATTCATAGGATACCATGACTACACCGTGGTGGGAAAAGCTGAATATGAAGCTAAATCATGTAGTTTGTAGTTTGGTAGGTGTTACGAACCCGTTTAATCCTCTAATCCGTTAGAGTATGTCCTTCCCGCACTCAACCTTCGGATCGTTTAGAATGTTCAGTTTACCCGCGAGTAAACTCTACCCTATTATGTACATGGACTCGTTAATATGCGACTTTTAGTAGCGCAGCGTTGGGCCAGTATCTCGTCGGGCTCTAACCGCCTTCGTCATTGCTGGGTCATGCCCGTGGTTGATGGTGCTAGCTGGGCGGACTGAGTAATTTTTTTTCCTAGGAGGGTTAGGGGTAATTATCATAAATGGGCGGCTCTAGACCGCTCGCGTCATGATTATTCAGTAGTTTTAACAAAGACGCTAATACATTGTTATTGCTCATTCAACTAGTTACACATATCCCCGAGGTACATTAAAGCACTTTGAAAAACGGCTTCTGTCGACCTCTCTCATGGTGGCTTAGTGGATAATGGGTTAGGTTATAGATCGTTCGACTAGGGTTCGAATCACTGACTTCAACACCTGGACGGATCATTGTCCATACCATATTCTGCTGTGCTAACACTTGAAGTCGGCGCGAACTGGAAGTGCAACATGGCGTCACTGCTGTGAGCCAATGAAATGTCCAGTTGTAGAGGTCAGTGGATTTACCAACCAACTGAACTCTACACCTGGACATTTCATTGGCTCACAGAGTGACTTCGTGGGTCCGCCATGTTGCACTTCTCTGCATGCCGACTTCAAAATGAAACAATGGATGATCTGTCCATGTATAGAGGTCAGTGGTTCGAATTCGCTCTCTGCCTATTTTTCATTGACTATTTTTGGTCTCCAAGTTTGTTGTTGGAGTGAGTTTAATTTAAGGAAAAGTAAGGATCTGAGAACCTAAGTGTCTTCCACTCAATGTGGTGTAGATACGCCCATTTATGATAATTACCCCTAAACCTCCTAGGAAAAAAAATTACGCGGGCGGACTATCGGACTGTCGTGGCCCTATTGACCATTTGCGTGTGGAATTAAAATAATATCTGGTACACTGACTTGTTCATCAAGCTTGGCACAGTTTGACTTTAAATTATCCAGACCAAATACACTGTTGCTATATCACGTGATTCGGGGCAAGCTCTTGCATAGTTACGTTAGAGACGCTCAGCACCAATACATTGTTCACAATGGTTGAGAATGGTACAAAGACACCAGACCATTCCAGAGCCGGGGGTTGCTAGCGTAAGGCTTGCCCCGAATCACTTGATATAGCAACAGTGTCTTTGGTCTGAAGAATTTAAATGTAAACTGTGCCAACTGAGTGAACAAGTCAGTGTACCAGATATTATTCAAATTCCACACGCAAATGGCCAATAAGCCATTTGCGCGTGACCCCGAGTTAAATTTGAATAACATCTGGTACACTGACTTGCTCACACAGCTTGGCACAGTTTAACTTTATATTCTCCAGACCAAAGACGCTGTTGCTATATCACGTGATTCGGGGCAAGCCTTACGCGTCATACTCCAGCAACCCCCAGCTCTGGAATGGTCTGGTGTCTTTTTGCCATTCTCACCCACCGCTGTTTCTGACATTGTGTATAGCGACATACAGTTGTGCGCATGTGCCATTTTCAAATCTAGATTAAATAAAATGCATTATTCATGAGCGGTGACCCGCGACAGAGGGACGATCAAAAAACGGAAATTACCGATGAATACTGACATTAGGGGCTTTTTTTAGTTTGATGAGTTCATTCATAAGAATATTCGTGATTTAATAAACCCCCAAAACCAAACAAAATTGGAATGACAAGCGCAAAATTTAAACTTAAATACAGACGCTCCGTTTCGTTAGTCATTAAGGAAAGAATGGTTTTCGGGACAAATTTGACAGTGAAGGTGAGTTTTTCCAAACTCAAAAAATGGTTTGTATAAAAAAGCAGATTGTGATCTCTTTAATTCATGTGTTTTCGAAAGAGCAAACCCAGCAAGTGATAAACAAAACTAGGTTTGAATATTTAGTTTTTTCCATCTTGAACGGAGTTTTCCGCAACGCGACATTGCGGTTTAGCATGATACCTGTCCAAATGGGAATACGCATATCGTTTGGGAATACGCGGTTCTAGATTTCGAATCCAAGTTGGCAAATCACGGGCCGAATACGCGGCAAATTAAAAATTGTAAACAGTATTCAGCCTGATATTTGCCCACTCTGGTTCGAAATCTAGAACCGCGTATTCCCAAACGTGTCCTTAAACAATATGCGAGACTTTTTTACACGGGGATCATACTAGGCCGCAATGTCGCGTTGCAGAAAACTCCGTTAAAGATGGAAAAAACTAAATATTCAAACCTAGTTTTGTTTATCACTGGCTGGGTTTGCTCGTTCGAAAACACATGAATTAAAGAGACCACAATCTGCTTTTTTATACAAACCATTTTTTGAGTTTGGAAAAAGTCACCTTCACTGTCAAATTTGTCCCGAAAACCATTCTTTCCTTAATGACTAACGAAACGGAGCGTCTGTATTTAAGTTTAAATTTTGCGCTTGTCATTCCAATTTTGTTTGGTTTTGGGGGTTTATTAAATCACGGATATTCTTATGAATGAACTCATCAAAATAAATAAAGCCCCTAATGTCAGTATTCATCGGTAATTTCCGTTTTTTTATCGTCCCTCTGTCGCGGGTCACCGCTCATGAATAATGCATTTTATTTAATCTAGATTTAAAAATGACACATGCGCACAACTGTATGTCGCTTAAGAAACGGCGGTGCACCCATTGTAAACAATGTATTGGTGCTGAGCGTCTCTTACGTAACTATGCAAAAGCTTGCCCCGAATCACGTGATATAGCAACAGTGTCTTTGGTCTGGAGAATTTAAAGTTAAACTGTGCCAAGCTGTGTGAACAAGTCAGTGTACCAGATATTATTTAAATTTAACTCGGGGTCACGCGAAAATGGCTTATTGGCTTAAGTCGCTAGGGTTCAACGCTGACCTATAATCTGACTTGGCTGATCCGGTGCAGCGTGCAAAGATGCTTGGCCCGACTGCTGCGCTACCATTATGGGCACTGCATGCACGGGTGGGCGGGGCCTGTCCTGCGGGTTCCTCATTAAGGTATTCGGCCGAATATAATTTGCCATATACTTTAGCTTATTAACCAATTTGCCGGCTTCTTAATAACTGTATTATTGCTTCTTGTGTATTTTGTGCTTAATTGATAATACATGTGCTTTGTCTGTATATGCCAAAATGCTTTGTTTATTTCTGCTTGAGGTTTAAGTTGTATCATGTAAACTAACTGAAGCGCTGTATGCTGTAATGTTGATTAATTTGGCGAATTAATTAAATGTTGTTAACTATATTTGATTGGCGTGATATTTGCCCCTTTTTAAAGGTCATGGTTCCCGTTTTCCTTTGCCGTGCGCTCGCCTTACGTAACATAGTTATAGCAACGTGCATGTACACCATTTATTTGATACTAGTATTATAATTTTTGCTCTTTGATGAATGGTGATCCAGATCGGCAATCAAAAGAGCGTGTAAGTTGACCTTAACATCTTGCGAGATCACCAGAATTTGCCACAACTTAACGATCTCTACAACGTTTCAAGGCTTGTTGTTTTACACATGGGCTTTAGTATTTGTTGATGAGTGATCTAAAAATTAATAAGTTTAAAGGTAGTGTACACCGATTGCTTTTGTTGTAATTTACCAAAATGAATGGGTTGCGGGTTCACATTTATAGTAAATAATGTGACGCTGGTGTATTTAAAAAAAAAGATCATGATTGACAGAAGAAATGTAATCCTGTTTTGTAGTGTGGTTCCTTGACTTCCTTTAGACGAAACGGAGGTATTTCCGGAAAACAAGACTACCGTGTAACAAATATAGTAACAAGTATAATGTGGACTAAAAAAAAAAAAAAATTGGGGATATAGTGTTGGAAAATAATCGTTGTTTTTTGAACGATTGCCAGCCGGAAAACGTTGGAAATTGATACAACATTCCACTTTTCTTGAAATCCACACCAGATTGGATGATTTCATGGGATGCTTCAGACTATTATTCACTTACAGTCAAGTACATGTAAGGTATTTCGGAATATTTCAGTACTTTTATTGTTTTATGTTTGCAAATGGTGTAAACTACACGGCTTCTTTTAAATACTAATTTAAATTTACCATATTTAGTTAGTTAGCAATTGGGTAAATTTCAGTCAGCTTGACTGGTTTCCTTAGTGTATAATTTCCTGATGTTTATAAAATGCTCCATTTCATCAGGGTGTTGTAACCAGACTACCAGAACATGATTGTTTTTCTTGGTTTTTACAGCATCTACATGTACAAACACAAACCCTCAAACAAGTCAGTGTAACAATATTTGCTATACAATACTAACCTTCCCAAAACCATCCATTTATGAAACTATACAGCAAAAGCAAATGTTATATGTTATTCCCTTTAGCAGGGCTCTTTTGTTCAAAGTAAGATGTACATGGACAAGAGAGCTGTTGAAAGGAAAATTAATTCATCTTTAAATAACGCTGGCATTAACTGGATCTTTCATAAAATATGTTTCAGCCAAGACAGAACAATAGCTTGTTTTTATAACCTCTTTTAATCTATGGACATGTTTATTTCTAGTGATTTTGATAAATTTAACCTTTATTGTAAGTGCATGGAGGTAGGAATAAATTCCTATCCTACATGTACCTCTAGTGTAAGTGTTATCAAAGAATTTAAGTTGGAAAATGATTTACATGTATTTTGGATTTCATTGAGAGTATCTTATGCCAAAAACAATTAACAAACAGCACTTTAAATATTGCTGTCAGTTGCTATGTCACAATAACTGTAACTCAATTAGAATGACTAAATTTGCAACAGTGTAAAGATAAAATGTGTCTAATACTAATTGTAGTTTAAATAAATGACCAGTGAGTGGTGTTACAGTTGCAGTTCCTTGCTGAGTAAAATCTGAGTTATTCTACCACCAGTCCGCATCCAAGCTGTGGTCCAACCAGGGATTCGGATCCCATCCCCGTTGAGGGTTAACTTCAACAATTCCTGCTACCATCAATAGCTACCATCACATTACTAAATTCGCAACAGTGTAAAAATTAAATGTGTCTAATAATACTAATTATAGTTTCCACCTAAAATAAGGCCATGTCCGAATTCCTTGGCTGCAGCTTAAAATTGCATAAAAGTCTGTGGGAATATATCAGTGTCTCCATTGGTCTTTTCGTTGTTACAGGTATGTTATATCTCTTTTGTTTTCTGATTAAACTTAGAATGTGATTTTTACACTATGTACATGTATAAGGTTATAAATATGTGTGTGTTATTTTTTAGGAGTTCAAGACTGAATTTTGTTGGAACTCTACTCCTCAACTTTGAGTTTCTTTGTGTCGAACAAAGCACATGGTGAGAGCATGCCAGAGTTAGAAATCTTTAGTTCCCTTAACTCAAAGTTATCCCTTATCAGAATTAGCAGTTATAGACATTGAGCATGCATGTATATAACAGATGCATTTATGATGTGTATAGATTTTGCTTTTTTTTCTGTTCCTTTTCTGAACTTCCACTTTCTTTATTCTATAAATTCCTACTTTCTTTATTCTGAATTCCCATTTCCCCTTTTCTTTATTTTAATTTTCCAATTCTTCCAAATATGGCTTGACCCTTCTCCAGTATTCTTGTTTATTTCTTTGCCACTTTTCTCATGTCTTCTCTTCTTCGTGGCTTTTCCTGAGTGTATTTTGTTAGTTTATAGTTAAGGTCTTAGCTAATAAGAACTGTTTTTAAAAAGATTTTGACTGTATTACATGTATATTAATTCATATAAGTAAAAACATTGACCAAGCGTTTGCTGAGATTTAGGTTTCTATTAAGGTACATGTATTTTCAAAGTAAGTTATACAGGGTATATAGGTCAGAACTTATATTTCCCTTTGTGTAGAGACATGGTGTAAGATTGCCTGAGCCCCATGTCTTGGCAGCAGGGACTAATTCAGTCATGCATAGATAATGAGGATGAGTCATCTGGGAATAATCAGTCAGTTCTTGGTTAGGTCCAGTCTCCATTAAGTTGTAGAATCGATTAGACTGACATGTGGCCCACAATGTTGTTTTTTTACACTAGAATCGATATTTTATCGATATTAGAATCGATTTAAAAATCTGAGCTTATTGTGTTAATTTTAGTTAAAGCTTATACAAAAAATAGTATATGATATTAGCTCTGAGGGATATGTACGATTGGTTTATCTTTTGATACTATTTTTGTATATATTTTTCATTATTATTTTGTGGATTCTGATCCCAGACATATTACAGTCCACAGTGATTTCAGCCAACTCATCAGTGTCTCTATTTGTCTTTTCATTGTTACAGTTTCTGTGATCAATCCCCTTATTTAATGAACCTCCGGAGGTGATGTGCTTTCCATCACCTAAAAAGGGGGGGAGGGGGGCAACAACAATATTCCGCAAGCACAATGGCGACCACAAAGAAGGGGGGAGGGGGCGGTTTTCCCGGCGTCTCGTATCTTGCTTTATGTATGAATAAACGATGAGGACCCTGACATTTTTTTTAAAGGCAAATTTTAAAGGCATTGTGTTTCGTGCGATCCGTTACGAACGCCACGATTGGCCATTCGTAGCTGATCGTGGAATTTTCGTTTTCTTTTTTTTTGAAATTTCACGTTTGGATACGAGTTGATGCGAGTCGATACGTTCTGGTACGATTTGGTGCGCTTGGATGCGATATAGTCACGATTGGTCAATTTCAGATGGCACGATCTGTCACGATCTGGTCTCCCGTTCATGCCTGCGTCACACAGAGCTTTTTTTGCTTACGATAGATTTGCGATGGGCACTTACGAAAAGATAAGTTCAACTTATCTTTTCGTTATGCTAGCCTCACACAGAGCTTACGATACCCACGGTAACATCTGTGAATCGTAAGCTATTCACGATTCATAAGATGGAGTTGCGAGTGTTACGATGGACATACGTTGGACATACGATTGCTAACAATACACTTGCGATTCATACGATTGACTTACGAGCAACACGATAGAGGTACAATTGTTGCGATGGAGTTAGGATTGTTGCGATGAACTTACGACAGAGATACGATATCGTAATTTTGGCCTCAAAATTCAAATAAATACGAGACGTTTTTCGTCTCAATCATCATTTCATGCCTAGAAACCGCCACGATAGAGCTACGTTGGAGTTACGACTTTTGTGTAACTCTATCGTATCTCTGTCGTAAGTCCATCGCAACAATCGTAACTCCATCGCAACAATCGTACCTCTATCGTGTTGATCGTAACTCAATCGTATGAATCGCAAGTGTATCGTTAGCACCATCATAACGCCAATAATAACTCCGTCGTGAGTAATCGTAAGCCGATCGTAACGCAATCGTAACACTCGTATTTTAACGATAGTCACTACGATCTGATTACATCAATAAAGGGGTTTCTAAATAGGGGTCACTTTTGCGACACGTGTCAAACGGGGTACGATTCGATGATGAAGCTGTAGATGACATTTTTGATACTGGTTTAGGGAAATGTAGATCGGAGTGGATTTTAACCGCAAAAGACAACAAACGCATTGTTTCAAGCTATCCGACTGTTCAATTCAGAAATCGTCTGTTTACCAAGTATGTCAACATACATGCTAAAAGAGGGTCGAAGAACCCGAAAACAGTAGAGCCGTTTTGTATAAAATTTGCCATGTCGATGAATATTAAAACAATATGGCCAACAAGTTGTATAGTTATAACTTTTTCATCTATAAAGGTTTTGTACTAATATTTGTTTAATAGGGAATCGCAACAAGATTTAAATTTGCAGTATTTTACCTAATGGCCGTTTGCGGATTTGATTATTTTAATCGGTTTAGCTTTGTATTCTGATAGTTGGCTTTCATTATATTATATATATTTTCTTGTACAAATTATTTTGGAATAAATAAATAAATAAATTACTAGTAGTGGTTACTGTTGTGACACGTGCATGTCAAACGGGGTATAATTCGAAAGAGAAACACACGAGATGTGTGGCCATTTTGTAAATTGTGTTTTTCTCCCGGCGTAAGTCGGGCGATATAACTACATGCATATGTGTGCACTGTTCAGAATGCAACTGCAATTTTAGGGACCATAGTCCAAAAATTTAATCATACCCTGAGAGTACAATGTATAGGCTTTCTTGATTGTTAAACCGTAAAACGAAGACAACATTAACAAATAAAAATAGAGAAGGTATACAAATTAAAATATTGTTGCTTTAGTGATATCATTAATTTCTGTCTGAAACACCGTGTTTTCATTAGTCTTTGTCCGCTTCCCCCCCCCCCCCCCCCCCCCCAATATCTTTCTTCCAACTTATCGTCGGCAACTTATTATTATTTTTTAATTAGCAACAGATTTTCTGAAACAGGTCTTTATTCGTCACTGTCTTCCTCGCTATCTTCCTGTTCGTCTTCTGGAACAGTCCGTCGAGTTGAACATTATCCAAAATGATACCGAGTTCTTCGTAAGTTTGGCAATTTTATATTTCTCTGTATAATAAGGGGATAAATGTGTGTTCGAGAGGTTTTAATCACTCTCTTTAATACCGCTTGGAGTCTGGGTGCTGATAATTACCCGAGCCGAAGGCGGTGGTAATTATCAGCACCCAGACTCCAAGCGGTATTAAACAGAGTGATTAATACCGACCGAACACACATTTATTACCCATTCATAACTACTTTTTTGTAAAATTCAGCCCAAAAAGCCCCTAAAATCCCGGAAAATTGTCGCAAGTAAATTTCGGTGTTTCGCCATTTTGTCTGTGTCAAATGACATGTTTCCGCCTCTGTCGCTCTCTACACAATACATGCAATAAAGCGTATTTACTGTGAACCAGACTATTACTGCCATTGGCAACCTCGTTCCCAAGGTGTCGAGCTGTACGCGCCCAACACTACCCGCTCTTACTATTGGAGACGAGGTACGGTTCAGGGTTGGAAATAAAGTGAGCCCTGGGGACGGAATGTTGTTGCCAGTTGGTTTTAAACACTTCCAGCCATGTCTTTATTGTCCGTTTTATACCGGCCACGTGACGGGCTCTCGACCAATAGGAATGCCTAAACTGTCCCAGGTATTTATGAATCCATGTTTAAAGGTAGTATACACCATTGGTAATTTGTTGAATTATCAGGAATGGGTGGATTTTGGGGGTTGTATTTTATAGTAAATATCGTTTAACTGACCTGTCCGAATTTTTACATTCATGGATGCCGAGAAAAGCATGAAAAACGGCGTTTGTTTTCCACCGGAGTCGAGCAGTTATTCTTATGTTATCTTTGTTTTTTCGCGCTCGCCGGACGGCGAGAATGAATTTTGGTTTATACAATTCTATTTTTTGGAACAATTACAGGATATCTAGGGCCCTTATTTTGCTGGATGCCTACTATCATTATTTACTTTTAAATAAGTAAGATATTTCTTAATAATTAGGTAGTAAATATTTTCGATATCTGCAAATGGTGTATACTACCTTTAATATTAATCGGCTGGCTTGGTGTTATACGATTTCGTAAAAATGATTTGTAGACGGTCAATTTATGTTTTCACGTACGAATACGATTCACTCAAAACACGAGGTTACCCCCATCATTTACATACAAAAAAGCTCAAATTGTGCCAGAATTTGTAATCCTACCCTATTTCATATTCATATCATAATTATACATATTCATATGACCTTTATCATATTTCTATGCCAAGGTCAAATTGTGCCGAGGAGTCTACCACTGCTTTTGTCCAACTTGGGGCCGGTTCATACTTCACGCGAATGTCATTGCGAAGCGAATTTGTTAAGGCAACGGAGAACGACACAGTGAAACTTAAATTCTTTACGTCATGAAACTCGCTTCGCATTTGCTTTTGCGTGAGGTATAAACCACCGGCCTTTATACTTTGTAATTTGCATCAGCTCCTCACTTCTCAAAGTTAAATGCCGCTAGAGTGACAAGCCCCCCCCCCTCTCTCTCCCATAATAGATAGACAACCGATTATACTGCAATCATGCAAGGAAAGGTTTCACTTACGTGTAAAAATCATATTCATAAATTCTGAATTGTTAACCAAAACTAGACAAAGTACATGTTGGCCTACCTCAATCCTGGAGTTTCAGGGATCAGCAGCTGTTATTTTTGCCTTTTTAGGTACGGCATAACGTAGGCATGTGTCCCTTGAACTGTTGCTGACAATACAACAGACACAATGGATTTTGTTCTGCTTTTGTTTTATTATCCTTCAATTTTCAAGCCTCACTTGTCATGAAAGGCCAGCAGTTGTGGGCGATCGTCCACCAGTATTTGAACGTAGTTTGTTCAGTACACACGGAGACTATTAAAGGTAAAGTGGCCACTTTCCAGTCAAACCTCGTTGTTGGTAAGCTTCAAACTCCTTGATTTATGTGTTTGAACTTTGAATAACACTGTCCCTTATTGTATTTTTCTCGAGATTTTGAGAAATCGGCAATATAGAAATTTGTTGAATATTTTGCAATGTGTTGTTGTTGTTCTTTATAGTGTATGAAATATTTGTCTGAAGAGTAACTTTATCGGTGGATTGTGGAGTTTAGGACCCTGGCCTTTTGTAGACTTAATGTTGTTGAAGGCCTACGGTTTTGACTCTAGATATCTGCGAGAAATTATGTGATAACATCTTACAATGGCGATTAAATCAGCAACAAATTCCCGATAGTCCGATGTCGTTTATTAGTCTGAAATGGAACGGTTTTGTTTTTAGAAGCAAAGAAGGTTGTGTCCTAATCTCCACAATCATTATTTTTGTCGTTTAGAAACGGTTTATACCTGCATTTTATTTGTTCTATACTCGATTATAAATTGATAGCATAGAAGATCGTTTCATTACGATTTTGCAACCATAGAAACAAAAACGTACTGGATCAGATCACTGGTTACCGTCACAACCTCTAACCGCGCAAACAAAATGAGCATGTTTGCCACTGAAGGTGGTGGTGTTGATGATCGTGTAGCGTATCTGTAGCTGTGTGTACACGTACGGTACGCAGGCACGTAGCTAGGGCAGCATCGCTATAGGTCACACAGCGCTTTGGTACAGTGTACGTACCGCGCGAAGCTCCAAGTCCCGCTCGAGCTCTACCGCGGAGACTATTATGACGGGTCCGGAACCAGACAATCGATTGCGCGCCAACACTTTTTTGATCGGATCGGATCAGGGCGCGGCTGACGGGGGAGAGCGAGAAACGTATGATGATGTCATTAAAAGGGCTAATTCCGAACTAATTTTTATTTCTGAGTATTTCTTGTGCTAGAATTACGCCAGAAAATTGTATTTGTGCCTGGTGTATTAAATTCCCCAATGAAAAATCATTTTGAGGGTAAGGCAATTTGACTGATCTTTAATACACGTATCGTACCATGTAGTTTATTTATTGTTAATTAATTATTTAATTAATTAATTAATCTAATCTAATCTACCGGTATCCAATTAGAGCTCAAAGCGCATTAGCGCTTCCCAGCGCACCGTATAGGCGGGACCGAGCGAAAATGGTAGAAGGCGAGAAAAGAACCGCTACGCCAACTTGACTCCCTAAAGGCTGTTATGTACTTGATAAATCAGAAAATTGATTTAAACTCGATACTTTGTTTTAATAGGTTTGACAGACTGTGAGCAACGAGCCGTGAGACCCAGACATTCTGACTTCAAATATAAGTAAAGAAATAGCGTCATTATGGCTGGATTGGTGAGTTTTGTTCGTGTTGTTCAACGATTTCCCAAGGAGTATATCAATAAGACTCGTCTTTGTGGAACCTGCGCCCGTACTTTTCCGATTATGCATAATGGTTACTCAACTACCCTGAACAAAAATATAAACGCCCACAAAAATATAAACGCCCCAAAAATGGTTATTTGTCTTGATTTGTAAACAACATTTGTGTCAGTCTCTGCCAGTGAGGAATTGCTCAGTGATGCAGTGATTCCACCGACAACACAGATGTGGGTGGAATCACTGCATCACTGAGCAATTCTCACTGGCGGAGATGGACACAAATGTTGTTTACAAATCAAGACAAATAACTATTTTGGGGGCGTTTATATTTTTGTAGGCGTTTATAATTATTTTTGTTCAGTGTATTAGCTGTGTAAATACAAGTGTGAAACAAAATGCCAGAGCACGTCTGTACTAAACAAAAGTGTTCTTTGACAGACTACATGGGATCTAAAAATCTGTCGTGAAAAGAATCTTGACGCCTTAATTGGTATAGTTTAGGTTATCACCTATACAGATTGATTTAAAAAAAGTACCCTCCAAACACATGATCATAATTTCGAAAGTAAAAGAGGTATAGTCAAGTTGTTTATTTCACAACAAAGGACAACCTCTCCTATTTTAAACAAAACCGAAATTATCGATACCCTCTGCTAATAAAAAAATAAACAGCAGCCAATTTGCAGTGTGTGGAGCATTGCGGCGGTCATGTGGAGGAGCGTTAAGTTGTTATTTACTGCACAATGCATCCATTGTTAACATTTACAGGTTTTATTTATTGTTTAAAACCGATTGTTATTCCTGTCTGTTGTTTTCCAATTATTTATTGCCAAAATGACATTTTTGTGTTATTGTTGACTCGTGCCAGCCATTTTTGGATGCCTCTGCAAATTGGCTGCTGGTTTTCAATTAGCAGAGGATATCGATAATGTTGGTGTTTTTTTGTTTTTTTAAGAGAAGCGGTTGCCCTTTGTTGTAATTTATACAACTTGACTATACCCCTATTGCTTTAGAAATTATGACCATGTGTTTCGAGGGTACTTTAAGAATAACTCTGTATACCGCATCCGTTTCACATACCTCGATGGGGCTGATTGTGTATAGGAATATTCTTTGCGGAAATATTAATCATAACAATATATGAATGTACAATCCATTCTCGAACTAATAAAGTAAAATATTTCATTGTTTTCCTTACAGAAAGAAGTACTTATGTTCATCGTAGAAGTTGCTCTCGTTTTCCAGGGATATTTTCTAATGGAGGATTTCTATTTTAAAATCGTGAGAAATACTACTGTTGAAAGGTCTAGAAATGTGTCGAACTCACCAAGCCAGTGTTATTACCGCGTCCAAGTGTACAACGATCATATTACATCAAAAACAGGGCTCGAGGGCAACGTGTCTTGTCGAAATAAGTGCGTCGTGGAGATCACGACTGCTGGCGGCAAAGACAAGTTTGCAGGGATGGACGCCGTGGTCTTTCACATCTTGCCAGGGGGTACTTACACACCAAGATCACTGCCCCCGGCCAATATGAATCCTAATCAGACTTGGGTTTACTTCTCCCAGGAATCACCGCGGTCCAACGCTGCAGAGGGTCACAGAGTCACTGGGTTACCGGTCCACGTCGTGTGGACCTACCACAGAGGATCTGACCTCAGTACTCCTTACGGGCTTTATAACCCTGGGACACCCATGGCCAAGGAGGCGAAATCGATGGAGGAGTGGATGCAAGGAAAGACCAAGTTTGCTTTGTGGATGGCGAGTAACTGCAGAATTACCTCCTGGCCGAGAACAAACTTTGTTCGTCAGCTCAACAAATACATTCCTGTCGACATGTACGGAGCTTGCGGGAATCTCAAGTGTTCGCGCAACACGCCGACTAAATGTAACGTCGACCTGGTGCGACAGAACAAGTTTTATTTGTCGTTGGAGAATGCGGAATGCGAAGATTACATCACCGAGAAAGCGTGGGACAAGCCTTTGATACAAGGGGTAGTCCCCGTCGTGTACGGCCCCCAGCGGAAGGTCTACGAGAAGTTGCTGCCTCCCAATTCCTTCATTTACATCGGAGATTATAAAAACATATCCGAACTGGCAAATTATTTGAAACTACTAGACTCCAAACCCGAACTGTATGTCCAGTATTTGAAATGGCAATACCAAGGCACCGTTGGAGGTCGCGATTTGAAACAGATGTCTTGCGATTTGATTCCTTTCATCGACAGAGTGAAAAAAGGCGAGTTGAAACAAACACCCGTGGGTGAACAAAGTTTTGCAAAAACATGTAGAACGCCCGACCAAAATAAGAATGCGACTTCAGCCTTTGGGCTCGAAAATTGGAATCCTTGGTAAGAGTTTTACCTGCCGCGCCTGTCCAGTCCAGAAAGTGAATCAAAAGGGTTCGAAATTACCCATAGTAATGCGTTAAAACTTGTTTCCATTTAGTCTGGTTAACCCTCCACTTATTCCTGTAAATTATTAACAGTTACACTGTTTATTTACACATTTATTTAGAAGTATGTATATTGGAATTATAATCTACAATTTTTTTCTATGCAATGTACAGCTTTTAATTTTAAGCAATCAGCGTAGTGTTTTTCATGACGTCATCTGGTACTCGACAATCGTCTGAAAATAACATTGCAGACAAAACACCAATTCCGTGGGTCGAAAAACCCGTTGTTTTGTGCCAGTTACATCTGCTTTCATATTAAAAACTGAAATTATTCATAGGAAACAATGACTACACCATGGCGGGAAAAGCTGAATATAAAACTAAATCATGTATTTTGTAGTTTGGTAGGTTATAGCAACATGTACACCATTGTGTAGTAAGTTGTTTTTATTTATTTGATACTAGTATTCTTTGTTCTTAAAAAAAGTTAAATTTGAATGCTATTTACATGTTTTCCAATTTAAATGCCGACTCTTAAATTGTGTATAACAATAGTGTGCAGTCGCAGGCTCATGAAGTTAAATTGAATGATCATGTTTGCTCCTTGAATGGTGATCCAGATCGTCAATCAATAGAGCGTGTAAGTTGACCTCAAAATTTTGCGAGAGGTTGTATACGAGAATACACCACTTTGACGATCTCTACATCGTGTCAAAATTCCATTTTTTATTATTATAATTTTTTTGCATCATGACTCGGCCCATCCGATCAAGGGCAATAAATAAATATTGTTAAAAAGAATAAAGCATTCCTATTTACAACATATAATTCAATTGGCTGACCGTTGAACGATCACGCAGATAACCCTGGGCAAATTCAAACGGGGTCCAGTCGATAGTCCTAAGGTTCGATAGTCCTAAGGTTCGATAGTCCTAAGGTTCGATAGTCCTAAGGTTCGATAGTCCTAAGGTTCGATAGTCCTAAGGTTCGATAGTCCTAAGGTTCGATAGTCCTAAGGTTCGATAGTCCGAAGGTTCGATAGTCCGAAGGTTCATTGATCTGAATGTTCGATAGTTCGAACACACACATCACTGAAGGTTCGATAATCCGAAGGTTCAAGAGTCCGAAATGAATAAGGGTTCAATAGTCTATAGTCTTATTCTATTTTCGTAATAATGAATCCTTCGGACTATTGAACCATCGGACTATCGAACATTCGGACTATCGAGCGACCCCCAATTCAAACATGGGAGTCTGTAACTAGACTAGTCGTCAGTGTCTGGTACCGAGACACTCACATAAAAAGTGTTGATGAACTGGCGAGACTTACACGATCTGATACGTGCTAAATTTAATGAACCTATCGTTATGCTAAATTGGGATGCTAAATTTACGAAGTTGGTCGGGAAAACCTATAATAAATGTTAAATAGGCTCGCCATTTTGTGAGATAATGTCATTACCAAATTTCAGTGCTAATTACTAGTGTTGCAACCCGGACAAAAACGCGCCTCACCAACGTACGCAGCCTCGACTTCATGGGCGCGTGCGCGTTCCTTCACTAAGATCGCGCAAGGCATCATGGGAAAACATGGCGCCACAAGATCGTAGCCATGGTAACAAGGTTGCAACGTACGTTACCGGTTGTCTAGTACAGCGCCCTCAGTATTGGCAAATGCCGGCCCCACCGCAAAAAGGCTGTATCTCCTAACAACACACAAATATCATTCAAATTAAAGTGATCCAGATTCCTGATCTGGATCTAAATCAATCTGAACATTTTATGAAATCATCTTTGACCCATAAGCTATATACAACCAAGTTTTTTTTAAAATTCCTCAAGTAGCTTTTTTCCCGTATTCCTTCTAACAAATAGACAGACATACATGAAGTACTATACTACTAATGAAATTCGGTACCTTATATCGAAAACATCGGTTCCGACCGGTACGGGAATGGTGTGCGATCCCTGCCCTGCAGCGTAGTCCCCGGCCACGTTGTAGTCGGTGCAGATGTAATCCATATCATGGAGGCAGACCTCCTCGCCGCAGTACAACGACTTGCCAATGTGTAGCGGCGTCTGGTCTGCCACGACATCCGGAGTACAGACATCGAAAAACCGCTCGCTGAAGTCCTTCTTCCAAGCCACCCAGTAATTCACTTGAATCTGAAAAACGAGACAAAGGGAAGCCTGGTGAAGCTGGTCCCCAAATATGCAAACTTGTATTTATTCAGAATTAGCTAATTTTTTTTCATGACACTTCTCTTCATAGCTCCATGCTTTGACCAACGGAAAGCACTGTGACTTAGGTGCTGGAATTTGGTGAAAAATACAAGGCTTCAGCCTGTATTTAAGGCCCCGTTTTGTTACCTTGTGGGAAACATCGTCTCATACAAATCATACAAACGAATGGGAATAAATTACCAACTTCACACGTAAATCCCATAGAAAATATCGTCTTATAGAAAACTCAATATTAAAAATACTCAAACGGCATGGGCCACCCTGCAAGCAAACTTGTTGGCTGATCCTAGAGTCCCCCGCTATTAACCTATACCCCCCGTCCCTACACGGCCCATGCCGTCAATAAGCTATTTGCGCTTGACCCCGAGTTAAATTTGAATAACATCTGGTACACTGACTTGCTCATGTAGCTTGGCACAGTTTAACTTTAAATTCTCCAGACCAAAGACGCTGTTGCTATATCACGTGATTCGGGGCAAGCCTTACGCGTCATACGCTAACAACCCCCAGCTCTGGAATGGTCTGGTGTCTTTTTGCCATTCTTACCCATTGTAAACAATGTATTGGTGCTGAGCGTCTCTTACGTAACTATGCAAAAGCTTGCCCCGAATCACGTGATATAGCAACAGTGTCTTTGGTATGGAGAATATAAAGTTAAACTGTGCCAAGCTGCATGAACAAGTCAGTGTACCAGATATTATTTAAATTTAACTTGGGGTCACGCGCAAATGGCTTATTGGACTTTCATTGAGGGACCCGTCTTTTGGGGTGGGAATTTTGGCCAGTTAAAGTAAAGGTTGGTCTATTTACTGGCCTGCAACCTGGCCTGCAACTATTCGCGCGGACCCGACTATTAACTTGTATCTATTGAATATGCATTCGATGGAGGCTGGGAGTCCAACATGCCTACAGGCCACGATGCGAGCTACCCCCTAGCTTGCCGAAAAAAATCTGCGCAGAAATGTGCGATAAAATGTGCAGTGTCGCAGAAGTTTGCGAAAAATGTGCGATGTCGCAGAAATCTGCGCAGAAATGTGCGATAAAATCTGCAATGTCGCAGATGTTGATGCGATGTTCCTTCGGGGCCACCATAGAAACCTCACGAGACGGACAACATAAATAAATAACATAAATGCTAGCATAAATTTAGGTTTTATAAGGACGTGATATACAGTTAAAAAATATAATTTGTTCTGCTAGCCAACAAAAATAGAATTTTTACTTTGATGACTATTTTCGCGCCCCTACAGTGGACAGTCCAAAATTTATATTTAATACATCATTTTACGAACTGAGTTTATATTATATAGGCCTACCAGTTTTCAGACACTTTTTATTTTTTAATCGGAAACCTTTCAAAATGTCGAGTTGGAAAGAGAAGGGGGAGTTGCAGTATTATTTATCAGCCCCCGAAACAATAATAATCCGGGTATTTGGGTTAGTACGAAGACCCAGAGGGGACATGTTTGACATGAAGATTTGTTTTTCGTATGTACGTATAAGTGATATTATCACGTACGTACGTGATATTATCACGTACGTACGTAGTCTTGATCCAAGACCAAGCTAGCCGTTTATTTGTTCCGCGGCGCGCCGTCCGTATATATCCGTGCTTATTGAGGGCGCCCTTAATTATCGCCAGATTCCTTCCACTATCTTGGATCTGGAAGGAATCTGGCGATAATTAAGGGGGCCCTCAATAAGCCCGGATATATACGGACGGCGCGCCGCGGAACAAATAAACGGCTAGCTTGGTCTTGGATCAAGACTAGTACGTACGTAATAATAATTTAAAAAACCTTCATGTCAAAAAGGTCCCCTCTGGGTCTTCGTACATTTTCATTAGTTGCACTTTTTTTGTTGCTTTTTGTTAATGCCTCCCAAAATAAATTTTGTTTTAGAAACGCGCCTGGGAGACGAATGTTTAATATAACAAATTTAAAAAATCTGAAACGGGAGTGAAACCTCTCGTTTCATACATTTAGGCCTACACAATCAGAAAACGGGCGGAGTTGATTTTCACTCGAATACTTACTGAGCGATAATATTCCTCCCATTTCACAATTTAAAGCCATGCACTCAATATTTGTTTTATATAACTGACATGCATATCCGCAAACATTGGCTCATCTGTTGAAGTCGCCGGCCGCCATGATTCTGTGTGAGAAAATCGGGTCACAACCTTCTTCCCCGGGTTACGGAGTGCAGTGAGGATTGACTGTTCAACAGCCGTGTTAACGATCATGATCCTAACATGTTTAATAGTAAATCGTAGTAAATCGTAAATCGTAAAAAGTCACCATGGGCAAATGGAACTTTCTGAGCGGCTTGCGGCGCGGATGGGAGTAATAATGAATGTCACGTGATGTGATTTCCACCAATCAATTAATGACAAGGATGTTATAACATCAAAGTTGCTCACCTTTAAAATTTAAAGTCTGAAACGATTCCCAGGAACACCTGTTTGCCGACCTGACTCTCGTCACGTTCTGCCTATCCCGGTTTTTATTGTTTTAGCTCTTCATAAATTTAGGCCCAGAAGAAATTATCTGGATGATCCTTGACTTGGTGACCTTAATTGTATTGGACACCCGATGTGCGGCTGACGTGCGCCCCCTAGGCGTTGAAAATTGCCTTACAACGCGCGTGATGTCATGTCTCATAAAGCAGGATACAAAAGCACACAACTAAGCAAAACAAAACAAAACAAAACGGGACAAGACAATGCATAACATTAACATGGGACAAAACATAAAACAAGAAAATATACTGCAAGACAAAACAAGACAGGACAAACGCAAAGAAAACAAAAAACAGCACACAATTACACAAAACAACAACAAATAAACAAACAATACAAACAATAAAAACTACATGAAAACATTTTGTAGTGCTAATATTGTTTTTTTAACAGTCCCTATACCAACTGAGCTATCTTGCCTATGCTGCTTTGTTGGCGCTAGTCAGAAGTCATAAACACCATAATGCAGTGTGTTTACATGCTAAACATGTTTGGCATGAGGATGAGCAGTGTTTAGCCTTTGAACATTGATATTTAGGAATTGGACACGTGCGTTAAGCTGCTAATCACAAACAAGTCATCCATATTGCAACACATTCAAACAAAATCGAAAACCTCCTAACTCTGTCAAACGTTATCAGATGTAGACGTTTGGTGTCCTATTTGGTGTTTCGCCATTCTGTGTGTGTGTCAAATGACGCTCTACACAATACATGCAATAAAGCGTATTTACTATGAACCAGACTATTACTGCCATTGGCAACCTCGTTCCCAGGGTGTCGAGCTGTACGCGCTTAACACTACCCGACCTTACTATTGGAGACGATGTACGGTTGGAAATAAAGTGAGCCCTGGGGACGGATATAATGCGACATCCCGTTGTTGCCAGCTGGTTTTAAACACTTCCAGCCATGTCTTTATCGTCCGTTTAATACCGGCAACGTGACGGGCTCTCGACCAATAGGAATGCCTAAACTGTCCCAGGTATTTATGAATAAAATATAATTTCAACCCGCCAATCAAAGTGCAGCATTTAAAAAACGTTTGCACAAACCAATTTAGGTTTCAACAATCAGTCTAATATGAAAATACAAAATGTACCTCTATTTTGATTGATAATTGACTCAACCAACAGTAAATTGCTGACGTCATTGAACATTAAAAATATTATAAACCCCCTTATACGATTCAATAATTAATGTAGTATGAATCAGACATGGTATTACAATGAATGCTTGCCTTGGCCAAACAGAAAACAATATTTTGATGACGTCATACAGATTTGAAAATGCTTTAATTGAACTCTGCGTCACGGTCTGCAAACCCAATAGAAGTTAAACAAATCACTGTAGTACAATTAAATAGGAAAATTGGCTTAACCAATCTAAAAAACAACCAGTATTTTGATGACGTCATAGAAATTTTAAAATGACTAATTCATATAATTTATAGTGTAAGAATTTGTACACGTTAATAGGCTCACAAGAATTTCAGACCCTGTGAATTACATTGGTAGTATTGCGCATGTCTAGAGAGCGTTAATCATGGAAAATTAGTCCGATTTTCATAAGAGCTTGATTTTCATAACAAGCGAAATGGATAACTTGTTTAATCACCAAGGGTTATTGTTTCGAATGGAAAATCGTTAGTAAAAATGTCGTTCACTGTCAGTATCGAATAATAGGCAAACACGATCCAGAAAATAAAGAAAAATATTTTGTTTAGCAGCTATCAAAATAGCTAGCACAGCTAGCAACAGCATTCCGGACGGATTAGCGGGCCGTGGCAAAAGCCGCTCCCCGGCGTCAAGGGGGTAATACTATATAGGGACCTTTCGATTCGGGGCGGAAGACGAAGAAGACGGTAAGCCAAGCGAAAAACATCGATCCGCGCATGCGCGAAAATGTCTCGTCCTGTTGAGTTAGGGAACCCAACAAATCAACATGGTGAATCTACACATAGTTATAGAGACACCCTTTGTCAGTGCATATTTCTGCGACATTTTAGACGATGACAAATTCATGCTTCTGTATGACATCAATGCACCGAGTAATCCTGAGTACAGTATGAAAATGACGGCTATTGATCTTTCGCCCCAAAATGGATGTTTTCCAACATTTTTAAAACATGTAAATTCATATAATTAGAGCTTTTAGGATTCCCAAAACTGCTTTCATATCACTTCTAGGTCTTAGAAAACAACTGACGACAAAAGGAACGCCGACTGGTGTACAACATTTACCGCTCCGTCGTGCTAGTTAGAGACCGGACGCTATTTCACCCGAGAGTCGTTACCAAACTCAACAGGTACGGAGACGTATTCGGTTTCGCGCATGCGCAGATCGATGCTTTCGCTCGGCTTATCGTCCTCTTTGTTTCCCGCCCCGAATCGGAAGGTCGCTAGTATCAGTTAACAGCGGAAGACAAATAAAATATGTATGCTCCTAAAAAGGCGAAATACGCCGGCTCACTACCTGGTGTACGATACTAATGTAGTATACACCATTTGCTTTCATTGTAATGTTTGTAAATACTGTGACGCTGACCTGTTTAAAGTTTTGTGTTCACCGAGTTGCTGTGAAAAACCAAGACAGAATTCTGTTTTTGTACTCTGGTTCCTCGACTTCAGATGAAACAGAGCAATTTATAGACGTCAAGAAAATATCAGCAATAGGAAATCAGACTAGTTGGCTTGTATTCATTCACAGATAAGTATTGTAACCGTATTGCAAATAAAATATTGTCTAACTATAAATTAAATACATCGGGGCAGCGCTTTAAAATAGTCAGGTCTTTCCAACGATTGCCATTTGGCAATCGTTGGAAACGAATACAAAATTTCACTTTTCTTGGAATAACACATCACACCAGGGCCCAATTTCATAGAGATGCTTAACGGTAAGCAAATTTGTTTGCTTACTGTAGCAGAAAAATTTGCTTAAAGGTAGTATACACCATTTGCAGATATCGAAAATATTTACTACCGAATTAGTAAGAAATACCTTACTCAATTGAAAGTAAATAATGATTCTAGGCATCCAGCAAAAGGATTGCGCTCGATATCCTGTAATTATTTCCAAAAAATAAATTTTATAAAGAAAAATTCGCGATCGCCGGACGGCGAGCGCGAAAAAACAAAGATAACATATTAAGAATAACTGCTCGACCCCGGTTGAAAACAAACGCTGTTTTTTGTGCTTTTTTCGGCAACCACGACTGTAAAACTTCGGACAGGTCACTCAAATGATATTTACTATAAAACCCCCCAAACCCACCCATTCGTGATAATTCAAGCAATTACCAATGGTGTATACTACCTTTAAGCGTAAACGTATTTCACTAGTGGTTGCTAACTTAAGCACGTAAACAAACTGCGCGCGCAATATTTTAGATCGTATGCTTAAGCAAAAATTTCCCCAAAAATAAAATTAAATAAAAATGGCGAACGAAACCAACAGCGTAAAAAAAGTTGCGCAGGGCGGGGCAAAGCCCAAATCGTCGCCCTTTACCGCAGAAATAGATCTGGCACTCAGGCACTGGCTACCTCATACTTTCGAGGAGAAAGCAGTGATTGAAGGGTCCTGAAGGGTTCCCTTTTGACATCGAAACACAAGATAATTTGAATTTCACGTTGCCTTCGAAGAATAGCGGCCATTTTAACTGTTGCTATACGTTAAGGTTAGACCTTGCTCAAGCAAAACATGCGGTGGTTAAGGCTCCTTTTTCTTTGCTTATCGCTTTAAGCAAAAAATCTTGCTTAACGGTTGCTATGAAATTAAAATGTGCTTAAACACCCCGCTTAAGCAAAAAATCGCCCGTTAAGCAGCTCTATGAAATTGGGCCCAGGTGCCGTGATTTCACAGGATGCTTAATACTGATAATATTCACTTACAGTCAAGTGAGGTATTTCATAATAATTCAGTAGTTTTGTTGTTTGGTGATTGCAAATGGTACTATACCTTTAACTCAAGTTTGAAACTGCGATTAATTTCCTACGATTTGAAGTAAGATGGTCCTTTTCGGTCCTTTGCAGAAGGTTACCCCCCCCCCCCCCCCCCCCCCCCCCCCCCCCCCCCCCCCCCCCCACCCCCGGATCTCGAAGGCTACATCAAACTCTGAGCGCCCTGGGCCTTTACTGGGAATTGTTTTTGATTAGATTTGATAACAAAAGGCCGACAAACGAATTGAAAGTGTTCCAAAACAACAGTCCCCTAAAAAAGCCCCGGGGTGATGACGTCGTTGTACCGTGTTGACAGCTCATGTTCTTTCCCCCAGAGGAATTGCCATAAAGTTGCAAATGAGGCAAGGTTTCGTGTTGCTATCTAACTCAATTTCATTTTGCGGACCATACAATCGTTCCTCATTATATGTTTTTTAGTAGAATATCGCCCTAAGCAAGGCCAAAAGAGCTACAATTGTTCACAGTGTGAGGTATCTACAGAGTACGGTGTCTCATAATAAGATAAATGACAAATGCGATCAGGAAAGCTAAACAAAATAATTTATATTCCTTTCGAAAGAAGCCAAATCATAAGGGTAACAGCTACTGGGCAAGGAGTTCCAAAGAGAGGCAGAACGTGGAAAACAACTATTAGAATCGCTCTTTGTTTTACATCTCGGCACAGCTAAAGTGTATGGGTGAGAAGAAGCAGAGAGCCTGATTGCACGCTCAAACACCCTGACAGGAGGAACTAAGTTAAACAGACTGGTGGAACAATTGCCATGGAAATATCTGTAGAACAGACCGAGGAGGGCTACTGTCCTGCGGTGGGAAAGAATTTGTAATGATGAATCATAGAATCAAACTCCTCGCCAACCAAATTAACGGTTTGATCGCTAGATAAATATACATAGGCTACAGCACACATGGGAACAGTATTCCACCAGAGGACATGGTAGTTGCCATACAAGTACAGCATTGGTTTAAACGGCCCTGATAAATGGTTATTGACAACTCGAGGTTGTATAACCTTCGTTGCAAGGTGGAAGTTTCAAAAACAATATAATACAATTAAAGCTTTGGAGCTTTTTCTTGCTAATAATTTGCCCTGAAATATAACAACATCAAAGTGCGATGTGGCGTAAGAAACTCTGTTAGACCCATTTAATTTCTTTAACAAAATAAAATGAGTTTAAATTCTATAACACTTTCATCCCAAACACAGTATATGGGCAAAAGTATTTAGAGTTGTTTTAAACCAGGGTTGGTCCTTTAAATGTAGAATACACCATTGATAATTGCTTGAATTATCATGAATGGGTGGTTTCAGGGGGTTGTAATTTAATATCGTTTAACCGACCTGTTTGAGGTTTTACAATCATTGATACTGAGGAAAGCAGATAAAACGGCGTTCGTTTTCAAGCGGCGTCGGGCAGTAATTTTTTTTTTTTTTTTTTTTTTTTAAATAAAATCTACCGCAATTATTTGGCCTGATGTCTACAATCAATAACTATTTTCAAATAAGTAAAATATTTATTAATAATTCGCCTAGAATCATTATTTACTTTCAAATATATGTAAACAAAATTAATATCTGCAAATGGTGTATCCTACTTTTAAATGTTGTCTTCACTACTATTTACTAAATATAGTTTAGCAATTGAACAATGTTTACACAAAGTGATAACAGTATTGTGTTAAATCGCCAAATGCCAAGCCCTATGGAAAGTTCAATTTTATAATAGAGTCTGAAAGTAAATTATTTTCACTCAAGTCGGCACAAGTTTAAAAGCTGGGGAAAATTGCAGTAGGCATGGTAAAAGAAAGAAGGATTGCATCTTTCATATTAGTATTAATCTTTGAATAGTTTAAACAATGTTTTCAGTCAATATTTGATTTGACTCTTTCGGATGAGGACTTCCCCCCCCCCCCCCCCCACACACACTCAAAAAAGAAAAAAGAAAGAAAAGGAATTGAATTTAAATCTAAAACTCACCGATCTTGGCTCAATGGGCAGCGGTTTCCATGTCAGAATTCCTCCACGAAAATGGGAGCCTGACACCTGGTACATGTACAACGAAGCTGAAAATGCCAAGCACCATAACAAAACTGGGACATAACAACCCATGTCTTTCTCTTTGTATCAGATTTAAGAAACAAAATTAAACAGTTCAGGAGACTTCGTGGATTTCGTATGAACTGAAACAGAAGGTTCTGGTGCGCGCTTTTAAAGTGATTGAATGTTCAGGTTTTCCTTGATTTATTTGCAGTTGGTGCCAATGACATTATCGACGCACCATTTCTGTGCAATTCAGACTATGAAATCCGGACTCATTGGTAGTAGTGCGCATGATTACGTGGTGATAATGAGGAGAGTGACCGGTCACGTGGAAGAGTTTAACCAATAACAGGTAAAATGTTCACAAGAGTCTTATTTTCATATCAAACATGCACCCCACGAACAAGAACATTTTTGTCTGCATCTTTTTCACCCCTATTCCTAAATGAAAATGACCCAGAATTATTAGCCAATGAGCGAACAACAGGGCTAATAAAGTTTACAGAGAATCCAAGGAGAGGTCACATCGGATGACCCTGGTACCAGCCAAATGGTTTCCTATGTATACTTTTTCTTTCCCGCTGTTTTACGTCGAAACAAATATTACTCCAATTTGTGCTCGGGTATTAGAGTGGATATAACGAAATGAGAACTAGAATGTTATACAGTGTGTCTCAAAAAATGCAAACAAAATATAATGGAGTCCATAGCATGTGCAACAAACATAGGTATGGTTTGAAAGATATAAAACGTTCAAATCTGATAATTATTTAGAGTTACGAGTAATTTCCCAAGAGACGTCAAATTGACCACGTGACCAATTTTTTAATTTTAGGCATTGGGACAATAGCCTATGCCTCTGTGTGGAAAATTGCCTGGCGTACACTGCAAAAAACTGTCTTTAGCGAGGAAACAAAATGTATGTTTGTAAACATGTTTACATGCTAAACATGTTTAGCATAAGGGTGGATAATGTTTATCCACTGAATATTACTAAGTGACTGCTAAGCTGATACTGCAGAAAAACCCACAACCTGACCAAGACTAGACTGCCCTACAGGTCGCACGACTGACATGGTCGTGGGTGATTGGGACTGGGGCATAAAAATCACACTAGGAGTTTAGGGTTCGACTTACTTAAATCGCACAGTGGTTGCGGTCCGGCTATATAGGGTGTGGGATAAAGTGTAGCTGGCCATACTTCAGTCATCGGCGTATCGTCGTAGTCCGTGCAGACGTGCTTCTTAGGCCAAGCCACCCTCTAGTCATCCATGCCGGAAGAAGACTTCCGTGTTCAGCACTTATAATCTCTCTCAGATCGCCGCGTCTCTGCACGACTCGTGCAGGTAGCCGTTGGTGTGGCTGTGTTCGACGTTGATGAGTTGGACTGCCAAACTGACCTGAGAGATGAACGGGGTAGATGCAAGAACATGAGGCAAGCCCGGCCCCAAAAGTCCCTCTGTAACCTAGTCGATTAGCCTTAAAATAAGTCTTAAAAATTGCTAATATTGTACTGAGATAATCTCTATTGGAGAATACAGATATCTATAAGTTGTTTGCGGTAGCACCATGTGGTAGGTATGGTGGCCCTGAAGGGACATCATACATTGCAGATTTCTGCGCAGATATTCTGTGATGCCGCACATTTCGTCGCACTTTTCTGAGCACACATTCTGCGATATCGCACATTCTATCGCACATGGTTTTCTTGCACATTCTTCGCAGATTTATGCGATGTGTGATGCCCCTTCAGGGCCACCATAGACCTATACATTTTCATTTGTGAGTTGTGCATGTGGTTCTAAAACGGATGAAACTTAACATTTCGAACAGCGTGCTCTGTACGTCATCACGGAACCAACGGTGAACCGGGTTTATAATGGAGTCTGGAATAAGCCATTTTGGAAAAAAAATACTGGTACATGTAGTATCATCAGCAAACAAAAGAATAAATAAAAGTGAAGATGAATAATTATGCTAATCTTTACATAAATCAAAAAGAGAAGCGGCCCAAGTATAGAGCCCTGGAGATCACCATGGGTCATTCCGTGTCAATCCACAAGCTTTTGGACCTGACCCTAATACAGATTGAGAAGACATTTGGTGTTACGATTGGCCTATATTTCGGGGGGACTCAGTCATTATTTGTTAGCATGACCTCCAAATTTTTAATATCTTTAGGCCAAGCTGTATATCACTGTAAAGCTCTTTGAATGGTCTCTATTTCATAAAACAGAACCAAAATCGTAGCATGAAACATTGAGAAAATACGTAACAAAATGATATTTAACCCTAAATTATAAAAATGCGTCACTTTGAAATGTTTAAAATTTTATCAAAAGTTAGTTCATGATGTAAGCAACAGTCTTGGACAATTTTGTGTTGAGCGCTCATAAACTTAAACTGTATAATCGCGTGACGTAACATGCAAAATCGCTGACTCATTGGTCAAGTTTCTGTTACGTCACGTAATTATGCACACAACGTCACACGCACAAGCAAATGCCACACAATTCTGCTCAGTTTTTTTCCGAGCGATTATGTCAGTTAGCCAAGACGTCCCATTCATGGCGTGGTAAACGACCGTACGTTAGAGGGCACCCGCATCGGCGGGTCGCGAATTTTTTTCCCCACTATGGGAAAGGGTAAATGGGCGTTTCTACACCCCTCGCGTCATGATTATTCAGTAGTTTCAACAATAATACTAAAATATATTGTTATTGCTCAATCAACTAGTTACACGTAGGCCAGAGGTACATTAAAGCACTTTCAAAAACGGCTTCTGTCGACCTCTCACAGTAGCCAAGTAGATAATGGGTTAGGTTATAGATCGTAAGATTGGGGTTCGAGTTCGGATGGTGCTCATTTTTCATTGACTATTTTTTGATTGTAAGTTTATTGTGGGATGAGTTTAATTTAAGGGAAAGCAAGGTTCCGAGAAACTAAGTGTCTTCCATTCAGTGTGGTCTAGACACGCCCAGTTGTGATAATTGGCCTTTACCATGTTGGGAAAAAAATCACGCCGGCGCGCCGGGTCTACGTGCTGCATACCGCGATCAGAGCGTCTTGCAACTAATACTAGTATTAAGAGTGCCCATCACAATATTTTCGAAGATTGTGGCTAACATCATCATAAATTATAAATCATGGTCTTTTCTCTATGCTTTATGTTACGATTTTGAATTTATTTTATGAAATAGAGACCATTTAAAGAGCTTCGAAAAAAATGTACAACTTGACCGTCTATAGGTGCTATACTTTTAGAGATATTAGTATTTGTTTAAGTTAAATGTATTGGCAGCTAAACGCACGTGTCCAATTCCTAAACATTAACGTTCGATGGCTAAACACTACCCATCCTCCTGTTAAACATGTTTAGCATGTAACAGCACGACGTTCTGGTGTTTATGATTTCTGACTTGCGCCCCCTTAAACTTAAACTTAGACACTGAGTGACAGTTTGAGATGTCGCCAACTTATGGCAAGATATAGCTCAGTTGGTAGAGCGCCGGTACGGTATTTCGGAGGTCGCAGGTTCAAATCCCGCTCCTGCCAGTTTACTTTGTGTACTTTAATGTAAACATAAATTTTGTTTACTTGCTAAAGACAGTCTGGGCAGTGTCCAGACCAGGAAATTATCCAAATACATAGGCAAGTAGGCTACCATTAAAAACGTGGTCCCATTCTCAATTTGATCTCTCAGTTTGGAAAATTATGAATAACTTCGTGAAACATTATCTGATTTGGATCCTTGATGTCTCATGTTAAAGTCATGTTAAAAGACCAACCAATCTAATTGGTTGACCCAATATTGGTTGTTTTTAACCAATGCGTTGGTTAAAGCGTAACCAATGCGTAATTGGTTGTCCGTCAACCAGTCATATTGGTTGAAGGTATCAACCAATCTATTGGTCATTTATAACCAATATATTTTTTGCCCGTCAACCAGTCATATTGGTTGAAGGTATCAACCAATATATTGGTTATTTATAACCAATATATTGGTTGTCCTTCAACTAGTCATATTGGTTGAGCTTGTAACCAAGGTATTAACCAATCTATTGCCAATAGATTGGTTTGCCTTCAACCAGTCATATTTGTTGAGCTTGTAGGAAATGTACCAACAGCAACTGACCAATCAGAAGTGAGGAAATTTGTTTTGACAATAGTCGATGTTAAATTGTATTATTTACCATAATATGTAATTATTCAATGCAATTTCTATTGCAATTTGTGTGAGGTCAAAACTTATTTTTCCTAATACACTGCAATCGTTGTATGAGAAACTTTTGAGGGTGTAGTGGATCGGCTTTCCCAATTATAATACCGTCCCTTCCTCTGTAGTGACCCTGCGACGCCCAACTAACACCGACCAGACACAGCAAAAACAGCACATTTTATGCCAATGCACTCGCATAGAAATTCTCCCTTCAATTAGGGTAGTGCACCCATATAGCATAGTCTTGCTCCAAGACTGACCTTTTCATTCGTTCCTGGGCGCGCCGTCCGTCTATGCAGGGTTCATAAATCATCAATACTACAACAAAACGGGCTTATTGAGGGCGCCCTCGACTGTCATGCGATTTGTTTTGACTTCAGAAACAAATCGCGTGACAATCGAGGGTGCAACCCCAGGTGTGGATCCAGGGGGGGGGGGGGCGGCTGCACGTGCCCCCCGGGTAAAATGAGTAAAACAAAACAAAAAACACGGGGGTGGGGGAAAAGAGGGGGAAGTGATAGGAAAGGAAGGGAGGAAGATCGGATCGGAGGATCTGCTGTGTCTAATTGTTGGCAAAAAAAGGGTTATCAATCCATGGAACCCCAGTTTGCGACCCGCACCCGTTCAATTTCTCCATGCACATGTAGCCCTCTCAGGGTCTCTACTAGTACTAGCACTCACAGCGAGAGAGCGAGCCCGGACATTGGTGTTATTCGCAGAAGACAACCTGAACCTGCATGGCGCGCATCTAGCCGCTCGTTGGTATATATCAGATGTGGCTCTGTTAACCAACGTATGATACTCGGACTACCTGGCATCGAGGTTAGATAAATACTCCCGCGCCTGGTGGATACGTGGTCATTGAATTGGCAGTAATGTCTCCTTCATTGCCAAGTACCCTTTTATTGTAGTACAATGTATATCTGGATGAATGTTTATGTTGTTAATGACCTTGTGTAAGAATGTTAGTTGGTTGGTTTGTCCATGGAGCTATGGTTTGTCCAACCTAAGCTAGGACATTGTCCAAAAGCTCATCTTTTTGGCGACAGTTTTGCTATATTTATATATATTTATATATATTCTCGCATGTTCCAGTTTTGGGTGTGGCCCACATTCATATATAAACTTATATATATTATATATTTATAATATATTTATATAATCTCCATAATTTTTCATTTTTATCTCCATATAATCCTGAAAACTGTTGCAAAAAAAATCAGAGGAAAGAGGCTAGGAATCGCCTTAGATTGCACCACAAAGCATATAGAATCCAAAATTTCCCGGGGCCCTTATAGTCTAGTGGGATTTCTGAAAAAAGGCCTTGTATAAGGATCAAGGGGCATTTTTGGGTAAAAGTTGGGAACCAGACTTTTTAGGCAGACTTTTCAGGCAGGTAAAAATAGCAAATAAAGTGTTTATACCTATGTTTTGAAGGTCGGGGATTGTGATAAATGCATTTTTAAAATAATCAGTGGTAACCCTACTGCTAAATATGCAAACTAGCCGCCGCCATTACAGACAAATCGTTTTTCACAAATATCTCTGTAACTGGACAAGTAAACACGACAAATGAAGTGTCTATACCTATGTTTTGAGGGTCTGAGAATGTGATAAATGCATTTTAAAAGTAATCAGTGGTATAACCCTACTCATAAATATGCAAATTAGCCGCCGCCATTACAGAACAAATATGTGTGTCCAATATCTCTGCAACTAGACAAGTAAATACGACAAATGAGGTGTAACTATATGTTTTGAGAGTGGGTGATGAGGTCAACTCTTGTGATAGGATCGAAGTATGGTTGAGTTAAGGTATACACATCACCTTTTCAAAGGTGAAATTCCTTAGAACATTCAATTTCTTGTTCCCAATTATTATATTTTAAACGCTAAGGAATCTAAAATATGCCCATTTTGCGGTATATATAACCCTAAAAAGTAACTAAATATCAATTAATTTGTACTAATTACCACATTTCTCACCAACAGTTTTTTCCAGCAACGACTTTATGCATATAGCTACAGATATTTTAAAAATAGGTAGGGGACAAATCCAGAAACTGTGTCAGAGAATCAGCCAATCACAGCAGGTTTTATATAGAGTATTATGAACCACACCTACACACATGAATAAGTTAATTTTCACATACATTTTGAAAGTTAACTTGAAATATTTGTGTAGATTTGTTATATATTTATCTCTATTAATGTGATCATTTTGTGCATCCATTTATTCACCACATCTGTCCAATCAACAAATACTAACAAAAGAATTCCTGTACTTTCAATGCCAAAAGGTTTTTACCGAAAAGCCTTAAAATACGGTCAGTTTTGATCCGAAGATTTACCAAGTACAGAGAAAATGGCTTCATCTTAGACGTGACTGACCTAAATTAGCTGCATAGGACATCAAACACCATAGTACAGAGTAGTTCTTACCCAGTTACTTCCATTTAGTTTGGTTCCCACTTTGTTTATTTCTGTACATATTGACTTTTATCTATACTATATAGTACTGGTCATTGCCCAATGTTACTATACAGAGATCCCAAAAACCGGAACGACCTATTTTTGGTACCTTTCGACTAGAAAAATTATAGTTTGAATAGATGGTAAATCTTTCTAGATGAAAAATAATACCAAGATCACTCGGTTCAGTCCAGTATAGTTTTCATTCTAGGGACCTTTTTGGATATGCTGTCAACGGAAGCGCCATGGCGATGAATATAGGTTTATTGACCGTATTATTGGGAGGGATTAATGCTGCGTAAAAATCAATCGAATGTTTAATTTAATAACAATACAATGTTATTTTCTAAATTAACATCAAATGGCACATCATATCAAGTGGCTAAATAATCACAACTGTTCTGTTTTAAAATGTGTTTAAATTTATTGTGGTCATTTGGAACCACGTTGGTGATAACAAATTATTGGATATGCCGTCAACGGAAGCGCCATGACAATTATTGACGCGCAACGGCTTATTTACCGTGCCTAAATCAATCGAACATACCATTTTAAAATAAACAATGAAATTGAATTTTATTTTTAAGATTAACATTAATTGGCACACCCATTACTGTAATTGGCAGTTCCTACGCTGTTAGAAGGGGTTAATAAATATTCTTCCAAATAGGCACTTTGGGAGACGAATTAGCGATAGTTTTGATTCACTTGGGAGACAGTGGCACTTAGGGAGACATTTCAGTGTCTCCCTAAGTGTCTAGCTACCCCACAAAACGATATTTGGGAGTTATTTTTGCTCGGAGAAGACAGATTTGGGTCTAAATAGCATAAATATGAAATTTCGTGGAAAAAGCTCCAGGTAAAAACGGGTTAGGTTACAATAAAGATTGTGCACGACTCTATGGGATTGTCTCCCAAAGTGCCCATTTGGAGGTATGGTAAAGACTATTAGACTTAAAAGACTATATATAAGCCTAATACAATTATAAGTAATCAATGGTACGAATTAAAATACTAAAATATTGCATCTAAAATTACACTTTAAAAAAATTAAAATATCACACCAAAAAAGTTAAATTATATTAAACTTAACCAACACTGATAAAACAAATATGCAGAGCTGCAAACAGCACATAACCTGACAATTGGATACACAGACAGACAACCCATCCACAGCCAGACACACGGACAAATAACTTACGAATCAACCCACAATGTAGCTCATGTAAGAGCAAAGAAACCACGACGACAGGCAGGCAGCCCGACACAGTGACAGACAGACAGCCCGCCAGCCCGCCCGACAGCACGACAGACAGACATACAAATTGCTAAAATTACTATAAATCTCTGGCGTGCACTGGGTATTTTAAACTCCGATTACAAAAAGATGGGTTTTTAAAGCTTTCTTAAACGGATTAAGAAATGGAATGGATCGAATGTTTGCAGGTAAAGTGTTCCAGACTGTCGCCGACGATTCGGCGAAAGACCTGCCACCGTAGAAGATCGTTCTGCTTGGACTAGGATGACTGAGGAGGAATTGAGATGAAGACCGTAGTACACGACTAGGTCTATGCTCAGTTAGAAGTTCAGAGATATATGTTGGTGCCATATTGTTGAGCGCCTTAAACGTCAGTAGAGCGACCTTGTAGTAAATACGTTGCCTAACTGGTAGCCAGTGCAACTCACGGAGGATGGGCTGAATATGATCATGTTTCTTACACCGGGTCACCAATCGGGCTGCAGAGTTTTGTACTCGCTGTAACTTGCGGATCTCGGTGTCCGGAAGTCCGTAAAGAAGACTGTTACAGAAGTCCAGACGGGAGGACACAAATGCGTGGACCAATCGCTCTGCCGACTTACGATCAAGATATCGATTCAGCTGTCCAATTTTGTGGATTGCAAAAGATGCAGACCGAACGACATTTTTCACATGATCCTTCATATGAAGATTGTGGTCAATGGTTACTCCAAGATTCTTGGCGGCACCAGTTGTCTCAATGTCAAAATCGGCAATCATCAGATTAGGACATACGGGAGTTTTCACAAACTTAGAGCTGATGTGAACAACCTCTGTCTTGGAGTCATTCAATATCAAGTTATTGGCAGCTGTCCAGACCTTGATATCTCGCAAACAGGTATCCAGTCTTGATGTAGCTTCCGAGCGTTCATGGCGTTGCATTGTGATATAAAGTTGAGTGTCGTCAGCGTATGTCATGTAGTTGATACCATGGGCGTTGATAATGTCGCCGAGGGGAGCAATGTACATTGTAAAGATGAGTGGTCCCAGCACGGATCCTTAAGGCAGTCCGTGTTCGAGATTGTGCTCATCTGACAGCACATTTCCTATTCTTATGGCCTGAACGCGTCCCTGAAGATAAGATCGAAACCAGTCTAAAGCTGTACCAACGATGCCATACCGATCACGAAGGCGATTGATAAGAACTTGATGATTTATCGTATCAAACGCTGCGGAAGAGTCCAAAAGAATAAGAAACGCCTCTTGATGTTGATCTACAGCTCGCAACAGGTCATTTTGAACTCGGAGAAGGGCAGTCTCTGTACTGTGGAATTGTCGGTAAGCTGATTGCATTGATGAGTGCAGATTATGTTCGTCGAGGTAATCAGTCAGTTGTGCTGCGACGGCTCGCTCAATGGTCTTGAAAAGAAACTTTAAGTTTGAGATCGGTCGGTAGTTTTTGAGTTTGTTCCGATCTAAACTGGACTTCTTGAGTAAAGGGACGACCTGAGCAACTTTCAGCGAAGCTGGCATGTAACCGCGTGTCAGTGATGTGTTGATGATGCGGGTGATGGGTGACAATAGAGAATCCAAACATCGCTTGAGAAGATCCGTTGGAATTGGGTCAAGTGGGCAATATTTGGTTGCAGACTTCATAATGAGTCTTTTGACATCATTGAATGAGATTGGATCGAATGAAGCGAATGTGCCGCTACAGTGATGCTGAAAATCAACCGAAAGATCAGCCAAATTCGATTTGTTGATGGAATCGATCAGGTTGACTACTTTCTTGTTGAAAAACCCAGCAAAATCATTTGCGAGAGTCCTAACATTGTCATGGTCAGGCAGAACAGGAGCTGAAGAAGGCTTACTCATACGCTGAACCAATCGAAACAGCTGTCTGTCATCGCAGTGTGCAATTTGATCTTGACGATGATCACACTTAGCCTGGTCAAGCATTCGGCGATAATTCTTGCAATGAATGACATACAACTGCCTGTCAATTTCCAAGCTAGATTTCAGCCACTTTCGCTCGAGGCGACGTTTTTCCTGTTTGGACCCACGCAGGTCACTGGAGTACCATGGGGCATGCGGCCGGAGAACAACAGAACGTTCTTTTTCGGGTGCATGCTCATCTATCAGAGTACACAAAACCGATTCATATTGTTGTACCAGCTCTGAGGGATCATCGTTGCCATCCACAACTTCAGTTGATAAAGATGAATCTTTGATGGCTCTCTTGAATTTGTCCAAATCGATTTCACGTAAATTACGTGAGCGAACGGTGACTTTTGGAGGTGGCGGGCGGGATACATTGACGTTACACTTGACTGCATTATGGTCAGATGGTAATCCAGTAAGAACTGCCAAATCAGAGATGATTTCTCCTGATCTACGAGTAATCAGAAGGTCAAGGGTGTGTCCACATCGGTGAGTTGCTCTCTGGACATGAAGATCCAGGAATACAGCAGCATCACGGTTAGTTGGTACGTCTACTTGAAAGTTAAAATCACCTGTCAGCAGTACATGACCCCGGTAGATGGTTACTGTCTCCAAGAGCGTAGAAAACTCCTCAAAAAACAACTTCGCAGTTAATTTGTTCTTTTTTGATGGCGGAGGGCGATAAATAGTAAACAGTCTCAGCGAAGATGGTCCGTGAGATATGGTTGAGTCCATGTATTCAAATGAACGGACATTGAGGGTATCGTTCAGCTTGACCTCCAGGCCCTGATGTGCAAGAAGGCAGACCCCACCTCCTCTTTATTGTACCCGTGGGACATGATATATCTTAAAATGTGGGAGAGTAATCTTCAAATCCGCCAGTGAGTGGTCATCGCGCTCATCCCCACTCAACCAAGATTCTGTAATTGCTAGAATGTCTAGTTTCTGTTCAATAATCATGTCACTTATCGATGATGTTTTTCGCTTAATGGAATCGGCATTCCATGTTGCCAGACATGCTTTCGGTAGTTTGCTATAATCAGCTGATATTTCACGATAACTAAATGGAACTGTTTTGAGGTTAAAGCTGGACACATATCGGATCGAAGGCGCCTTGTAGGCCCGCTCAGTGGTGTGCGTTTTAATGTGCAGTTTCTTACGCATCCAACCACCACGAAAACCTCTCTTTGTACATTTAGCAATGTTAAGTTTCTTAAGTGTTTTCCATACGTGTTGTGCAACAGGAGGACCCATAAAGGAGTATGTCACACTCTGGCGAATACTCATTAACATCTCCTTGGAATAATACAAACGGCTATTCATCGTGCAGTTAAACGAAAAGTACATGTACGGAGAGGGGGGTACCCCTCTGCCACATATCGTGCTGGGTATAAGGATTCGGTAGGGTGTCCTATGCCAACCACTCTACCTTAGAAAACATACTGAAGACAATCGCTGACCAGCCTTGTACAGTTAGCTGGATATCATCCTGAAACCACCAGAGGGTGGCTATATCTAGGCCTACTCCTAATCGCTCACATGTTGTAATTACGAATTCATTAATACGTTCTGGTATTGCTGGAGGAATCCTGGATAAATCTTGGTCCAAGAAGGTCACCTTCCATGGTGAGACCACGCCAAATTTGCAAGGCATCTCTGACAAGTGGCGGTTGTTCTATCTGGGTGTAGTCTCGGATGTTCTTCAGAGGGAATTTGCTTTCATCTCCTACAAGAATGGACTTCTTGTTGTCCTGAAAAAACTACATGACAATAATCGAGTCTGCCCTGTGGATCTGTCGAAATGATGCCATGTTTAAGCTGCATTTTGTAAGGATGGAAGTGGAGCTAACGAGACAAACGATTAAAAGATGTAGAACTCACACCAACATTGTTGGTCGAAGTTAAGCAATATATTCCTGTGAACGAACTGTGCGTAGTCTAGCTCCCGGGGTTCCTAATATTCCTGTTTAAACTAATTCCACGATACCTGTACTTTGCATGGTTTTCAGCACCGTACCTTTGCTTGCCTTGCATCTGGGAATTGTTTTTTTAAACAATCTGAGCAGGAAGATCATTCATGTTTAAGTATTTCAATCGGAGACTGTTGTCTATGCATCTTCTCGATGATTTGTGGTGACTTGTTGTGACGGTAATAACTACCACAACCATTATACTTACGTTATGCTTTTGCTGTTACGTAACTTTAATCCCTTCATAATCTGTTGTTTATTTCGAGAATTAGCCCTTTTTGCAATCGCTAGAATGAAAACTACTGGACCGAATCAGGTGATCTTGGTATCATTTTTTATGTAGAATAAGTTCTTTAGTCGGAAGGTATTAACAATAGGGCACTCCGGTTTTTTTGGGGGGGACAACCCTGTATAGTACGGGCCACTTGTCAATATGTAACCAATGTTTTGCCGATATTGCCATTGTTTCCAATATAGCACAAGTGTTGTGCCAATGAGCAAAACATACGTTGTACCAATGTTGGTTAAGATTGGCTTTCAAGATTAGCCTATTATTGCCACGTTTGGCCAAATATGTTTGTGCTGACTAATGAACACATTAAACTTTGATGGCGCAATGTTGGTTCAACGTTAGTGGTCTAACGTTGAGCTAACGTCAGGCCAACCTAATTTGCATATTTAAGAGTAGGGTTACCACTGAATACATTTAAAATGCATTTATCACATTCTCTTACCCTCAAAACATAGGTGTAGACACTAAATTTGACGTGTTTACTCGTCTAGTTGGAGAGATATTTGAGAGAAAAAATTATATTTATGTAATGGCGGCGGCTAATTTGCATATTTAAGAGTATTGTTATCACTATTTACTTAAAAAATGCATTTATCACATTCCCTGACCCTTACAACATAGGTATAGACACTTTATTTTCACCTGCCTGGTTACAAAGTTAGTCTAGCAAATAGTAACAAAAATGTCAGATACTGGCAAATTGGCGGCCATTTTGATTATGCAAATTAGACGGTCAAAAACTCAAAATTTCGCTTGGGAACCGGGTTTATCGGATTCAGCATACCTGAATTATGCTAAAAAGTCTGGTTTCTAACTTTTACCCAAAAATGCCCCTAGCATTCACATCATTTTCAGAAATCTCACTAGACTAGCGGGCCCCGGACCCCACGTCCTTAATGCTTCGCGCCCCGGGCTCACATTGTCCAATTTGGGGTGTGCCCCACATTCATCAATAAATGTATATGTAATATATATTTATATTCTCTATTATAATCTCCATAATTCTCCATTTTATCCCCATATATTCATTTTACATTAAAAAAAAATAAAAATCAGAGGAAAGTGGCCAGAAATCGCCTCAGATGGCACCACAAAGCATATAGAAACCAAAATATTTCGGGACCCTTAAGCAAGCCCCAGAGCCACGCTTCGCGCTCGCATGTTCCAGTTTGGGATGTGCCTCACATTCATATATAAATTTATATATAGTAGACATTTATTCTCCATTAAAATCTCCATAATTCTCCATTTTATCCCTATATATTTATTTTACATTTTTACCTCAGATTGCACCACAAAGCATTTTCAAGTTTGTAGTGTGCCCCCCGTCTAAAACAATCCTAGATCCGCGCCTGAACCCACCCTCCCCCCTTTATATAGGTCACTTCATATGGTTCACGGAGCGGTGCGCCGCTGAGACATGTACAAACAATTATCGAGTTTTCAATCATAAAACGTTTTTTCAGTATGGTGTCCGAGGTGCCCCAAAATGCTTTGAAATATTTAGCTCGATCACCAGGTCGCTTCAACGGGTGTGCGCGCCGAACGACCCCCCCCCCCCCCCCCCCCTCTTTCTCATTGTACCGGTGGGCTGGGACACTCAACCGGCGACAGTATGTCATGAGAAAGATATTTGGCTATAGGCCCCAAATATTTCCAATATCTGCCCTTGGCCTATGTAGAAGGCAATTCAGGCCTAAATAATGGCGTCCATTTTTTCATTTTAAATCAGAGTGGAATTTGGACTCTTTCTGGCATGAATTTGACACAATATATCGTGTCTTGGGTGAAGCCTTGTTTGTCCAGCTTTCCATGCATGCACTGACTGCATCTCATTCGAGTCTGTGTAGTTTTCACACGCCATGACAAAGGCGACTGCAGTTTATGATTGTTTCAATGAACAAAGAGCTGTCCTTACAGCAAACCTGAAGGGCGCCCTCTTGTGAATAGACATTGTTTTTACACATGTTTTTCAGCCATGTTTACAACGTTCGTTTTATTGCTAAAAGTATAACCGAATTTTCTACCGTTTAAAACCTTGTTTTGTGTCAGTTAACTGAAGCCTGTGAAACCTAGAGTCTTGCCACAGTAGTGAGTATTTGTTAAGTTACATTTTAAGGTGAAATAAGCTTTGTTTAGAAGGTTAGACTTTCCATACTTTTTGCCACGTTTACGGATTAAAGGTGACTGCATTTATCGAGCTCACATGTGTTTACATGTACACGTACTTGCATGATACGGTTTGAGAAGTTTTCAGCCAGATTTGTTAGTTAGTGAGAACATTTCAGATTTGCCTAACAAAGTATCAGATTATTGTAGGATGATAGGTAGTTGCATTTACTGGGTTATTTTCTAGATTTTTGTAGTTTTTCAATTTAAAGGTGACATGTACTTTTGCAAGCATGCTTAATGATTTTCTGTTTATTTGTTTGTTTCAGTTCGAATAACTAAGATTAAAGAGGACAACACAACCGGAATTTACAACAGTTAATCATCAGGTGTTGTGTCTCTATGTCTCTATACGAATTGCAAGATTTCTAGTCCGTAAATTGGTTCTACACTTCCTGACGATCCACAACATTCGAATACTACTTGCTAACCTGGGACCGGAAAGGAGTGTGGTACATCACGATGACTGACACAACAGTTAAAGAGCTCAAAGTGAAGCGAAGGAATGCAAAGGCAGCCCTCACGAGACAAGGAAAGGCACTGCAGTTGTTGATGCAGGGTGAAAGGGAGGCCAATGAAGTTACGACTCGGCTCACCAAATTTGAGCAACAATACGATCAACTGCTACAGAAGCACGAAGCCTATACCGAGCAGATTGAGAATGATGATGAATTCGAGCAAGAAGAAATGTGGCTGGAAAACTGCCAGCAATTCTTCATCAACCTCCAGTGCAGAGTGAAAGATCACTTGAAAATCAATGAAAAGCCTACTAAGGTCATGCCAAGCCCCCTCAACGAGCCCCCTGTGACCACAGACGAGCCCCCTGTGGCCATTGACGAGCAGCCTGTGGCCACTGACGAGCAGCCTGCAGATCCAAACAACCAAGTCAGCGCAGTGGAGACAAGCAGTGAAGAAAATAAGCCGTCAAAAGTGCCTAGTTCAGATGGTAATAAAGCGTGTGGCTTTAAAATGGAGAAGCCAAAGATGCCCAAGTATGCCGGAGATGTTCGAGAATATTTCATCTTCCCTGATGATTTTAAGCATATGATAGATGCACGATACAGCAAGAGAGATGCCATCACACTACTGCGCACATGTCTACAAAGGAAACCACTTGAGCTAATTAAAGGGATCGGATCTGACTATGAAGCAGCCTGGGAGTACCTTGACTCCATATACGGTGATCCACGACTCGTTGCTGACACGATTACCCAGGATATCATGAAGTTTAAGCCACTTCGAGACGGAGAGGATGCAAGGTTCTGCGAGCTAGTTCATCTTGTCAGACGAAGCTATAATACCTTGAGTGAAGTGGGGCGACGGAACGACATGGATAACAATCACATGCTCGCTGTCATCGAACAAAAGATGAACTCTGACGACCGGAAGGTGTGGTCCAGACATCTGGAAAGAGAAAAACGGGCAGCCACCCTGCAAGAACTGCTGAACTGGATGACATCAGAGATGAAGTCCAGAATGCGAGCAACAGCACCAGTCCGTTGCTCAATCCAAGGTGCTCGGTCAAGCATCAATCATGTGATCAAAAGGGATTTGAAGCCGATGCCATTGCCTGCCCGTGACAAATGTTGGATTTGCCATTCATCCAGTCACTGGATAGATCAATGCGAGAAATTTAAAGCAACAAGTCCAGAAGACCGTCTTAAGATGGCGAAGGAAAATCACGCCTGTTTCAGTTGCCTTAAGAAAGCTGGTAGAGATCACAACGTCAACACCTGCTCCAGACGTCGGCAGTGCACAGAAATGATGAATGGGAGCCAGTGCAGGTTGTTTCATCATCGATTACTGCACCTTATCCCACAGCAGCCAAGCAGTTCAGTTGGTGTTGCAACAAGTGTAACCCATGCTGACACATTGCTACCCGTACTGCAAGTGAAGGTTTTGGGAAATAAAACCAGTCGGCCAGCAAACGTCCTACTTGACACAGGAGCCCAGATAACATTGATAAAAAATCCCTTGCTGAGGATCTGAAGCTCAAGGGGAAGGATGTGGCTACGACAATCACCAAGGTGGGAGGAGAAGAAGAGGAGCTTCAAACAAAGGCTTATGAAGTCCGTCTTCGTCAACTTAACAGAGGCTCAACATACACTGTTACTGCCATCGGGATCCCCTGTATAAGTGACGACATAGCTGAAGTCAACCTGGAAGAAATTGCCAAACAGTTCAAAATTCCCTCGAGAAATCTCCATCGAGGTAGCGGTCCTGTTGATCTGCTAATTGGCATCGATCATGCACAGATGCATGCTGGTGAAACACGAGAAGTCCAAAATCTGGTAGCCCGCCAATCTCCGCTTGGTTGGGTGATATTCGGAACTGGACCAGGAGAGCAGACTAAGACTAGCCGAGTTCTTCATGTGAAGTTTTCTACACCGGTTGACATGACACAATTTTGGTCAACTGAATCAATGGGTGTAGCTGTCAAAACCTGCGACTGTGAAGTGGAAAAATTGAGCCCAGCAGAACTGAAAGAAGCCAGAATGATAGCGGAATCCTGTACCCGACGTGGAAACCAGTGGATCATCCCTTACCCGTGGAAAAGGGACCCGAGAGATCTACCTGACAACAAAGCACAGGCTGAGAGGAGGCTCTGTGCAACGGAACGTCGACTGATGAAGAATCCGGCCCACGCAGACGCTTATAATTCCCAGATGAAGGAAATGGTGTCAATGAAGTTTGCCCGCAAGCTGTCTGAAATCGAGCAGAAGTCATACACAGGTCCTGTGCACTACATCTCTCATCATGGAGTCTTAAAGCCCGAAAGCAAGAGCACACCGCTTCGAATTGTCTTCAATTCATCAGCCATTTACCAGGGTCACAGCTTGAATGACTACTGGTTTAAGGGGCCAGATCTACTCAACAGCCTGTTTGGTGTAATCCTGAAGTTTCGTGAGAATGAGGTAGCAATCAGCGCAGACATATCAAAAATGTATCATCGGATTCTAATTCCAGAACAAGATCAGCATGTTCATCGTTTCTTGTGGAGAAACCTGAATCTGAATCAGACACCAGATGTGTACATCAAATCAGTTCTGACATTCGGTGACAAACCAGCCCCAGCCATGGCCCAGACAGCACTAAAGAAAACAGCCGAAGCAGCAGAAGAGAGATTTCCAGAGGCAGCAAAGGTGTTAAAGGAAAACACGTATATGGATGACATTTGTGACTCCGTTCACACAGTAACAGAAGCCGAGAAACTAATAAGTGACGTCAACAAAGTTCTTGCTGAAGGTGGATTTAAGGTAAAGGGATGGCTTTCCAACGAAACCCTGAATGAAGGTGGCAGTAGCCAAGAAAAAACCATAGAGCTGCTGGAAATCGCCAACGAAGAAAAGGTCCTAGGAACAGTATGGAACCCCCAGACTGACGAAATTTCATACAAGGTTACCGTGGGCAAGTACCGGTCCAAAGACGAGCCAGAGCAAATCGACCTAAAGCTGACAAAACGCCAGATCCTGAGCCAAATTGCTGGCATATTTGACCCCATAGGATTTGCAGCTGCAGTCTTGGTACGTGCTAAGATCGGAATGCAGCGACTCTGGCAACAAGGACTGGAATGGGACCAGGAACTCCCCATCAATGAGCAGAGCAAGTGGGTTCAACTGTTCAGTGAGATGAAACAGCTCAATGATGTCAGCTTCCCGAGAAGCCTCACCCCATCCAACGCTACAAGGAACCCAATCCTGTGCATATTTTCTGATGCATCAGAAGAAGCTTTTGGTGCCTGTGCATATGCAAGATGGCAACTGATGGATGGCACATTGGATGTGCGATTTGTTGCAGCTAAGTCACGAGTTGCCCCATTAAAGAAGCTGACAGTTCCTCGACTTGAATTACAAGCAGCAGTGATTGCTACTAGACTGTACCAGACTATCATTGAAGAGACCAGACTGGAGATTGGGCAGACGATATTTTTCTCAGACAGTATGATCGCCTTAGCATGGATCCGTAGCCAGGCCAGAGGATTCAAACCGTTTGTGTCCAACCGAGTTGGTGAAATCCAGAGCCATTCAGACCCCTCACAGTGGCGACACATCCCAGGCGAGCTGAATGTGGCAGATGACGTATCCCGTGGAGTAAGCATAAAACAGCTGAATCTGCGATGGAAATCTGGACCGGATTTTCTGTACCTACCAGAGGAGAATTGGCCACTTGATGCATCCCGTGTAGACCAGAGAGAAGTTGACAAGGAACGCCGAAAGACCCAAGCTGTACTTATCGTGGCAGAAAATAAAGACATCATCGACTGCAAGAAGTTTTCAGGATGGAGAAGGCTGATCAGAGTCACCGCTTATGTTCTGCGATTTACCCTGAACCTACAAAACAAGAGGCAGAATAATGCTGAAAAGGCAGACAAGGCATCCAGAAAAGGTCCACTCTCCCCACAGGAGTTGATAGAAGCTACTGAATACTGGGTAATCGAGGCACAGAAGGGTCTATATAAACGAATGGCCAAGGGAGAGTTCAACACACTCAGCCCTTTTACTGATGAAGCAGGTGTCCTGAGAGTGGGCGGTCGAATAGACGGATCTACGATGTCATACACCATGAAACATCCGGCGCTGCTTCCTCAGGATCATCACGTCTCCCGCCTGATAATGCGTAACATACACGGGCAAGGCCACAACGGAGTTGCCACTACCGTAGCCAAGTCGAGACAGAAGTACTGGATCTTGAAAGCACACAACTTGGCCAAGACGGTAAAATACCGCTGTGTGTTCTGCAGAGAGATGGAGCACAAAGCCGAGACGCAGAGAATGGCCGACTTGCCAAAGCAACGTTTGGCTCCTTACACACCACCATTCCACATCACTGCATGTGACTACTTTGGCCCACTTCAGGTGAAGATTGGACGCATCAAAACAGCGAAGCACTATGGAGTCTTGTTTACCTGCCTGAACACTAGAGCTGTTCACCTCGAGTTAGCCGTAGACTGTTCTACCATGGAATATCTACAGGTGCTCCGCAGATTTTTCGCCATCAGAGGCTACCCAGCGACGATGATTAGCGACAACGGAACCCAGTTTGTCGGAGCAGAACGAGAGCTACGAGAGATGATCCAGGGATGGGACATTGACAAGCTGTGTGAGTTCGGAGCAGAGAGGGGTATGGAGTGGAGATTTATAACGCCGTCCGCACCACACCAGAACGGGTGCGCAGAATCATTAGTCAAAAGCTGCAAGACTGCTCTTAAAAAGGCCGTGGGAGCTCAGGTGCTGACCCCGTTCGAGCTTTACACCATCTTGTTGGATGTGGCAAATCTTGTCAACCAGCGCCCGATAGGAAGAGTCCCCAATGATCCAGACGATGGCTCCTACCTCAGCCCGAATGACATGCTACTTGGACGCGCTTCAACTGATGTCCCTCAGGGGCCATTCCGTGAAACCAGAAATCCGAGGCATCGCGTTGAATTTGTACAAGGGATCGTCGATTCTTTCTGGAAGCGGTGGAGTCGAGACGTACTGCCACTGTTAGTGCCGCGAAAGAAATGGATGACTGACAGACGCAACGTGCAGATTGGAGATATCGTGACTGTTGCAGACAACAACACACTCCGAGGGAAATGGTCCGTCGGACGAGTTCTCGATGTTTTCCCGGGTTCGGATGGCAGAGTCAGGAACGTGAAGGTCAAGACAACCAGGGGTGAATACTCGAGACCGATCACTAAGGTTGCAGTTATCTACCCGGCAGAAGGATATGCTGAGGACTAAATGACCTCATCGGGGTGGAGGATGTTTCAATGAACAAAGAGCTGTCCTTACAGCAAACCTGAAGGGCGCCCTCTTGTGAATAGACATTGTTTTTACACATGTTTTTCAGCCATGTTTACAACGTTCGTTTTATTGCTAAAAGTATAACCGAATTTTCTACCGTTTAAAACCTTGTTTTGTGTCAGTTAACTGAAGCCTGTGAAACCTAGAGTCTTGCCACAGTAGTGAGTATTTGTTAAGTTACATTTTAAGGTGAAATAAGCTTTGTTTAGAAGGTTAGACTTTCCATACTTTTTGCCACGTTTACGGATTAAAGGTGACTGCATTTATCGAGCTCACATGTGTTTACATGTACACGTACTTGCATGATACGGTTTGAGAAGTTTTCAGCCAGATTTGTTAGTTAGTGAGAACATTTCAGATTTGCCTAACAAAGTATCAGATTATTGTAGGATGATAGGTAGTTGCATTTACTGGGTTATTTTCTAGATTTTTGTAGTTTTTCAATTTAAAGGTGACATGTACTTTTGCAAGCATGCTTAATGATTTTCTGTTTATTTGTTTGTTTCAGTTCGAATAACTAAGATTAAAGAGGACAACACAACCGGAATTTACAACAGTTAATCATCAGGTGTTGTGTCTCTATGTCTCTATACGAATTGCAAGATTTCTAGTCCGTAAATTGGTTCTACACTTCCTGACGATCCAATGATCATCAACTCAATTGCACCGGTCGTGGTCACATTATGAAGCACAATATGTGGCAGAGAAACCCCCCCCCCCCCCCCCCTCTTTTGTGTTGACCATTGTGTTCCCGGAATCTCAGGAATTCTTTTTAGGTTTCAAGAGGGATGGGTTAGGTTACAATAGTGTTGAGTGTGTATAAGGTGTAGGGATAAGAGGGGGGTACCCCTCTGCCACATATCGTGCTGGGTATACGTGGTCGTGGTCGCCTCAGTAGCTCTCAGAGACGCGGAGTCGTAGAGACAACTCAAACTTCAATAGCGAGCTATAACTACGTGCATTTTACGCCCCTGGGGATCGCGTGAGGATTCGCTAGGCCAAGGCTGCACTGGTGTTATGCTGATCGAAGCTCGCGCCACAGCGCCAGTCAAAGGCTGCTAGACTCTAATATCAGTCGCTTCATGGTATTTATCACAGAAATGGCTAGGCTCGGGTGTAAACAATATTTGTGCCAACCGGCCACAGTCAGTGCGCAGCCCGATCTCAAAGGCTAAATCAAACTTTGAGTGCCCTTTTTTACAGTTTGCAAATGGTATATACTATCTTTAATTAAAGGTCAACATCAAATAATGTACCAACGTACGTGTGTCGGTGAATTTGAAATTGGCGGGCATCACCCAAAGCCGTGACACGCGGTTTCAACGTTTTCTTTTCGATTGAAAGACAAGTGTGCGGACTTCTGCGACTGAAATACACACATACATCCACTGTTTGATTAAAACCAACATATACACATTTTGCAACTGAACTTCTTTATGTAGGCCCTATATTATATTTCAAGCAAAAACAGTTAAACTAAAAGTCGACTACTAAAGTTTCCGCATATATAGTCCCTATATTTCAAAACAGAAAGAAAGCCGTCTACAGAGTACCGAAGTTAATACGACATATCTTGTCTGTTGCCTAGGCAAAAGCACGGTACTCAACCATTTCCCTCAGTGCTTCTGCAATGGACGTTTCAGTCGACTATAGTCAATGTGTGGAGTATAGTAAGTAGTCTGGGATTAAAGCTTCGAACCTGTCGTTTTGGCACTTGTATATAGACGGGGGTGTCTCTGAAGTATGTTATACCGGGTGTATAAGCATCCGAGGTGGAAGAAAGGTACCTTAATTCACCAATCTCTCTAGGTACCCCCGCCTTGCTACCCACATCCCCCAAATTTATATTTTGTAGTAATAAAATAAATAGGCCGAGTAAAAAAAAATGTTTACATTAAAGTCAATTTTCTTAGGAATAGAATAAGTGTGCCCAAAACTTCCGGCTATTCTGAAGAGATCATTGCGATTGTGTTTATTGTTTCCTGAATCTTTACCATTCCAAATCCCGTTCTGATAGCCGAGAGAAAGTCTACGTGTGGATTGGACCATTGTTTTTCAATAACAATATAAATGGTTTATACATTATTTGTTTTACTCAGCCTATACTTTGTTCTTACAAAATATACATCTGGGGGATGCGAGTAGCAGGTGGATGTATCTTGAAGGACTGGTGAATTACAGTACCTTGCTGCCACCTTCGATGCTTACACCCGTTCTTACAATACTCCCGAGACACCCCTCTTTCATGTACAAGTGCCAAACCTTTCCCCTCTAGTGGTGAAATGAAGACAAAAATACCACTTCTTTTCGAACTTGGCACCTAGCCTACACTATAGAGTTATATTATAGAAACTATAGAGGTCACCCAATTCACTGTGCGCTCTACACGGACGTGCCGCCCTTTAACTCGTCTGCCATTTTGTAAGTGGGCAACACGATATTAAAATACCCAAATGTACCTATAGCCTTGTGCAAGGGGTTCATCGTTATCCATCCGAAAGCCACGCCCAGGCGCTGCAGTTAGAAGTGCAAAAATACAGCGCAAACAGCGACACCACACGGCCACTATTTATATGCAAATCAACTGAAGACGACCGAACGCCTTGTTTGACCAGCTATAACATCCCAAGTTCGTTTTCTTACTTTGCGCTAGATTTCTGGTGGACATAGTGTCAATCACACCTTGGTTAATCCCCGTCATCAAATTAACGGCATCGGCATTATTGTGGTGGTTAGCAACTTCAACTGCCGGCATCCCTATCCCAGAAAGTATTTACTTGTCAAATAAGACGTTTCTGGTCTTGACGTTGCTCCGATTTGTACAGCCAAAGCACACCCAAGTCTTAGACATCTCACCCAAAGAGATGTGTAGGTTATGTCAACTATACAACCTTTTGTTCACTTAGAAAATGGCGTTCATGCATCCTTATCGGGATGGGGTCACTTGATAAGTGCCCTCTATTGATTATAATTATAATATAACTCTAAGGTGTGGAGCCATTACAATGACAACTACATGGCGTCAAACTTTGATATGTTATACAGAAAATAAAATCTAACTGCTCACAAAAAAGTAACGGAAACAGACTTCTGTTTTATAAGACTTTTGAAAAGCTTTCAAGCTTGTACAAAAAACAACAACCATGTTTTCTCTCTGAACAGAATTATTTGTTGGATTAAAATTAATCGTCACCGTTTTATTGTAGAGAAAAGTAATTTTGTATCTGTCCGCGGAGTAAAAAATATGTTTCGAGAACATCGCAATATAGTCTCTTTTATATAGTCTCGCTATAATCTGGCACACTGTTGACCCAACTTTAACTACACGAAAGAACACATTAATAAATGCCATACAAATCCACAAAATAGCATTTACATGAATGAATTAAACCCGCTTATAGTTGGCAGTGAAGCATTTTATCACTTTCTGAAAACGCTAACAATTGTTTGGCAGCATAATTTGCATCGTTTTGCATCGAAAAAAAAAATTAACCGCGCCTGCGATTTTAACACGACACGGTTTTGTTATTTCTCAGTGTGAAGCGACCAGTGCCTTCACTTCACTAAATGTGCCTGGAGCTTAAACTACTTGCTCAAATTGAGATATATTGGTATAATTTGTTTTCTAGACAGATTCTCGATCCATTGGTATAAGTAGTTTTGGCCTCCGGGTAGTCGAAGCATGCTTATCCGTCGAGATATACTTGTCCGTTCGTTTTTCCACACTGTATATCGTTAAAGACAAATCTAAACAAAGAGTACAATTTTTCAAATTACTAGCTGAAGTACCCGTTGTTCACAAAATGAAAATGAATAAGAAGTTGGTAAACTGGAACACACTATGTATATCACAAAAAGACACCTTTGCTATTTGGCCCCAAACTAACTAAGAAACAATTGAGCTTATCCTTTTTGGATACGAGTGTTTTTTAATGTTCAAATTGTAATGAAACATCTTTGTTTGCAAATCCATACAGCATTTGCAAAGTTAGTACACAAAACTCTACTTTATATATTTAGATAAATGAATTCGTATAGAAATAGAAAAAACAACAACAAACTATTATCAAAATGAGTTGGAAGTACATGTACCACGACTCGAAACATGTGTTCTTTCGATATAAACATAATCAGCTGCAGTGAAAACGGGGAGAAAACGAACGGCGAAAAAGTACATTAACTAGATATGTTTGTATTATACACAAATAAACCACAAGGGAAACTGACCAGATAAATTTGCATAAATTTCAAAGTGAACAAAGAAATTGGCAAGGCGGGACTTGAATCGGCGACCTCCGGTATCTTGGACCGGTTTATTTGTGTACCATAATGATAACAGATGATATCCTCATTGAGTGATCCCCGCAATGGTGCTTCCCATCTGCTCCCACAAAATCAGAGTAAGGTTGACATTTTGATATTTTGAGATATTGGTATTTTCAGATTCCTTGAATTCTTAGCTTTAAAATGATAATTTTAAAATATATAATTTATTGGGTGAGTATTTAAAAAATATCTAATATCAAATTAAGAATAGTTAAGAATTAATTTCGCTACATTTTACTTCTTGGTTACGCTCATTAAAATCTAATTTAGATTTGTTCTGCTAATCTTTGGCAAAAAAATACTTGGTACAGTAGTTCGACAGAAAACATGTGGGAATTGTATCGTGCCAAAACCACCAAAACAATTCCCCACTGTCAAATAGGCTATTTTCAATCATAACTCAATATAGCATAGCGCGACTTTACGCCGTTTTCCTGGGAGCAGGTCAGAAATATCGGGCGTGATCCCTGTATTCCGGAGGTCGCAGGTTCACAGGCCTTGCCAATTTCTTTGTTCACTTGATAGATATTTATTAAAATTACAAATGCACGATTTAGAAGTACTTTAATATGTTAGCCCAGCTACAGATCCTGAATTATCAGGATGCTTTCAGTGGGAAAATTAGAAAAATAAAGTGTTTGAATCTCAAAAAAACATTACAAAACAAAATCTTATTTAACATTGGTAAACTTCACAGAGTAGAAAAAAATTGCAATTTTGTATTTCATGTCCTAATCCCGATTCATGAACTTGGTAGAGATTGGAAACCATAGCATCGCTTAGGCCAGACCAGTCGGATTTAAAGAGGTTAGAACCCAGAACATTGCTAAGGCCCGACCCGATCATTAAAGAGGTCAGAAACTAGTAAATCATCGAGGCCAGATCCAGATCCCTGATCCTTATACTATAGTGGTCATAAACTATAGTGCGTTACCCAGGCCAGACCTAGATTCCTTATTAAAGTGGTCAGACACTAGTACATCACCCAGGCCAGACCCAGATTTCTGATCTTTATAGATGTCAGACACTAGTACATTACCCAGGCCAGACCCGGATCCCTGATCTTTATCAAGGCCAGACCCGGATCCCGGATCTTTATAGATGTCGTACACAGGTGCATCACCCAGGCCAGACCCAGATCGCTCATCTTTATAGAGGTCATACACCAGTACATCACCCAGGCCAGACCCTGATTCCTGATCTATATAGATGTCAGACACCAGTAAATTACCCAGGCCAGACCCAGATCCCTGCTCTTTATAGAGGCCAGACCCTGATCCCTGATCGTTATAGATGTCAGACACCAGTGCATTACCCTGGCCAGACCCGGATCCCTGATCTTCATAGATGTCAGACTTCAGTGCATCACCCAGACCAGACCCAGATCCCTGATCTTTATATAGGCCAGACCCTGATCTCTGATCGTTATAGATGTCAGACACCAGTGCATCACCCTGGCCAGACCCGGATCCCTGATCTTCATAGATGTCAGACTTCAGTGCATCACCCAGACCAGACCCAGATCCCTGATCTTTATATTGGCCAGACCCCGATCTCTGATCTTTATAGATGTCTGAGACCAGAGCATCACCCATGCCAGACCCAGATCCCTGATCTTTATAGAGGCCAAACCCAGATCCCTGATCTTCAAAGAGGCCCGACCCGGATCTCTGACCTTTATTTATGTCAGACACCAGTGCATCACCCAGGCCAGACCCAGATCCATTATCAATATAGAGGCCAGACTCTAATACAATACCCAGGCCAGACCCGGATCCCTGATCTTTAACGTCTGACCCTAATGCATTACCGAGACCTGACCCTAATGCATTACCGAGACCAGACCCAGATACATCATCGCTGTGTAGATCAGATACAGAAGCAACACCAAGGCCTGACCCGTATCCCGGATCTGCATAGGGGTCAGACACTAGGATATCACCAAGTCCCGATCCGGATTCATCCTTGTAGAGGCTGTTGACAAGCGGTACATTGCCTAGACTAGGATCAGACTCGCCAGAGCCCAGAGTGTCACCCAGCCCTGACCCAGATACCTCATCCTTGTACAGGTCGTTGACGAGTGGTGCGTTACCAGGGCGAGATTCGTCGTCCCGAGTGTGGTCAGAAACCAGTGGATGGCCGGGGTCAGAAAACAGTGCATCACTTGGGCCAGTTCCAGGTTTGTCATGGCGAACGTGAGTGGCCACTTCGTTACTGGGCTCCGTTTCTGACACGCCCACTTGATATTTCTTCGAGTCCAGTGCGATGCCGAAATCCAACTTCGCACGGTGGTTCAGACCATGGTCAAAAGTAACTGGTGTTTGCTGGAAACCGTGCCCGATCTCATTCGAAACCAGCTGGAGACTGATCTTCGGATCTGCAGGGAGGGGACTCTCTTGCTTGCCGAGTATTCGGTTGGCGTGGATCTTCTTGTGGATCATCCACATCAACTGCTTGGCTTGTGTGAAGTCGCTAGGTAGTCTCTTCCATTCTCGAACAGAAGTGATGTCGTTTCTGACCAACTGGGACGCTTTCATGGGGACAATGGGTGCAGCTTCTTAAAGAAAAAGACAGAAACAATGTTTTAATTTTATATAAAGGAGTATAATTTTTTTCTGCAAGTAAATAACTACAACTACACAAAATCAAAATATGCGACCCCTAAAATTATCTGATATTAAAGCATTTTTGTTGTGATCCATGAACTGGAGGGCTAGTAAAAAGAGGTGAGAGGCATGACTGTAAGCTTATGTTACTGTGGAATCTAGATATAATTGGGCATTAAACGTGCTCTATTTTGAAATGGAATATAGGGGATCGTCTTTAATTGGGTGGAAATGTCTCCACCTAAAAAAACACCCAAACAAACCCAGAAACTAATTTATGAAATAAGCTTCAATTCGTTGTGTAAACACCTCGGTGAGTTGCAAGTCTTTTTTTTAATGAGTTTTGGAATTTGGGGCATTTATCACTGTGGTCTATGGTACTTTATTTAAGACGGTCAGACTTGTTTGTGTAACTTATGGAATTCCAAAGACGACAAAACTGCGTCGCGTCGTGCCGTCGCCCCGACGGCACGACGCGACGCCACGACGCGACGGCACGACGTCACCGTCGCGTCGTGCTGTCGCGTCGTGCCGTCGCCTGTTTCTATGCTACTTTTATGCAGTATGCCTGCCGTCGCGTCGTGCCGTCGCCCCGTCGCGTCGTGCCGTCGCCCCGCCGCGTCGTGCCGTCGTGCCGTCGCCCCTTGCCGTCGCCCCGTGCCGTCGCGTCGTGCCGTCGCCCCGTTCCGTCGTGCCGTCGCGTCGTGCCGTCGCCCCGCGCCGTCGCCCCGCGCCGTCGCCTTGTGCCGTCGTGCCGTCGCGTCGTGCCGTCGAGCCGTCGCGTCGTGCCTTTAAGCCGTCGCGTCGTGCCGTCGCGTCGTGCCGTCGCCCCGTCGCGTCGTGCCGTCGCCTCAGACTAGTGGAAATAGGGGGCGCCCTTACAGACGTAGCCCTGTTCTCCCATAGTTTTGCCCAAAACTTCACGCGCGTAGGAACTAGGATTCACAAAATGGAAGAAATCCTCAGGTCCCTAGGATTGCAAGAACACATTTTGCTGTTCGTAGATAATCAGGTACGTCTATTCCTGTTGTATAGGCTTTTAACTAATGTAATTCACAGTTACATGTATCGGCAGACCCTCTAAATCCACGTGGTCCTATTTCTACGCATTTACATTTGATTTACGTTGGCAACACGCGCGCGTGCATGAGCGTTAGGTGTGCAGATTACGGAGGGTCGAGGATAAGTCTGATATATGGTGCATTGAGTTAATACAAATAACAAATAACAATAGTTGAACAAAAACGGTCAATTGGATATATTAAAACAACGGTAGTTATTTAGTAGACAGACCGATGATCTATATGCACTAATTTTACTAAAAAAGGGGAGAGAGGCGCTCCAAATCAATAGTTCAATTTTAAAGCTGCTACTACTGGAGTGCATTGGAGGGCACTTAGGGGGTTGCTGGTCATTGTTGCTCACTTCACCAGAAAGTGTTGATGGAACTTGGCATTGTTTACTTTTATAATGTTAAACATTAATTCTTCCAAATAGGCACTTTGGGAGACAAATTAGCGATAGTTTTGATTCACTTGGGAGACAGTGGCACTTAGGGAGACATTTCAGTGTCTCCCTAAGTGTCTAGCTACCCCACAAAACGATATTTGGGAGTTATTTTTGCTCGGAGAAGACAGATTTGGGTCTAAATAGCATAAATATGAAATTTCGTGGAAAAAGCTCCAGGTAAAAACGGGTTAGGTTACAATAAAGATTGTGCACGACTCTATGGGATTGTCTCCCAAAGTGCCCATTTGGAGGTATTCAAATTTTAATTATTATAACATTATATAACATAACAGAACATTAACATAACATTACTTAACATTGCATAACATCAACCTGGACCTGGTGTTCCAAAAGTACAAAGTTGTTTGTTTTACTTCACACAGCCTAGACAATACCCTCCATCTCACACCAGAGCATTATGGCATGTGGCTTTGCTTATCAGTGCAATACACTGTTTCCTCACAGCATGACCAAGTTATCCTCTATTTTCCATTGGCTTTGACATTCCTTGGTGTACAAGGACTCCCCATTGAAATAATGTGGCAGTTATTGGAGGACCATGCAATAAATATACATGTAGTCATTTGGGGGGCAAATATTGAAGTGCATTGGAGTGTAAACAAGAGCAAGGGTTAAGTATACTAATTGACAATTAACAACTAACCGTTATGTACACTCACTGTCATCATTTTGTTAATATGGTACGCAATCCAGTTAGAAAACTGCAATCTAGTTAGAAAACTGCTGGGGTGCTGAATCTGAAATCAAGCTAGATTTTGAGATGGAGGGTTCTTCAAAAAATTTACCATTTATGAAATCAGTGTTTTGTGGGTCAGTGCCATTAATTTCAGAGTAATTTGAAACAAATTTTAAAAAAATTGGGTACTCTAAAATTCTGAATCCAAATATCCAATATGCCAAAGTGCAAGAGATTCAAGGGGTCTTGACAACCCACTTAATTAACTTACTTGTTGGAGTTAAATTTGTAAATAGTACCACTTTCAAAAAGGCATAAACACCACAATCGCTCAGCATGTGGTTTGTCTACCTTGCCACTTACCACAATTATGGGAGACTGGCAAATATATGGAGTGGCTGTTTAGAGAGGTGATTGAATTTCTTGTGTAGATTTTGTTAATGTAAAGTATACATGATCACGAATGGTTTCACACCTATGGCTGCATTGTTAGATGTAAGTGTACATGTAAACACCAAATCAATTGTTAGTGAATGGGATTTTGGAGCTATAGCTCACCTAATTGAGTCTCGACCAGTCAGAAGCTTTTAACTAACCAAGATATTTATTATTTGATTTTTAAATAAAGTCCTGCAATCACGCCTGTTGTCACATCATGTATATACATGTGTTAATTCTCAAACATGTCTTTCTGTCCAGATTTGTTTCTCACAGCACATGTGGATTTTGGTGCCTGTATGTGTGGATGGAGATCACTGGATGCTACTGTCAGCCAACACTTACACCAAACAGCTGGGAATCCTAAATTCTCTGCCAGGATACAGTGCAGCTGAGAAGCGATATTCTTCTCTTTTTATGTAAGTGTTATGTTACTGTAAGTGTTGTATCTTTCACTAGAACAATTAATGTGTGAGTAATGGCTGGGAGTGACACGGCCCTGTGGAAGTTAAACCAAAGGACTCATTGTTCATTACTTGGTGCACAGTGTTACTTTACCAGGAAATAAAACTATATTAAGAAAAACACAATTAAATATACAATGTAGATAAATAAAAAGAGAAACAGTACATTGAGGAAATTTTCCCCTCTAAAATGGCATCAACCTTGCCAGCACAAAGCCTATTCCAAATTAAGGTACTGAACCTTTTACGGCACTGAACGTTTTTTTCCTAGACAGAAAACACCCTTTTCTGCCAAAAGTCCAATTGAATACCCAACATCTATCACTTTGCATAAGCAATTTATAGGATCTCAATGTACCTTTTATCTTCCCACAGAAACTACATGAATGCAAGAGCTACTGTCGTCAGTGAAACGCCAACACAGTGGAACGTACAAAGAGTCCACACTTCAAGACAACGTGACACCAAAAGTTGTGGAGTTTTTGTCCTGATGGTAGGAATTTTGTTTTTCAATTTGTTTTTCCTTTTCTCCAAATCGTGCTTTCCAGAACACAGGTGATTCCAGTTGATTTGTTACTTAAGTCAAACTCACTCACTCAGAAGGCTATCAGTTAATAAGTTAAAGTGTGCATCATTATTGAGGGACATAATATTTAATTATTTAGCATGATGGTTATTAACGTCATGAAAAGATTTTGTTTAAATTTGTATTTGTTCACTTTCACTGTTTAGTATGCAGAGCAACTACTTCGAGGCATCCCACCATTTGTGCTGAGGCAGTGTCACGTGCAGCAATTCAGACGCTATGCCACTGCTCGCCTTTTGCAGAGCCAGAACTGAACCAGCGACCCACGGCACCGGCCATCATGTACAAGCATGCCATACTTGTGCGCTTTCCTATGAGAGCGAATGAGAGTAAAGTTGGGACGAGATCCAGGAAACTCCTACTGGATGTAAACACAAGCATGACCTCATCATGTTATATGTGACCCAGCACGAGTAAATGAGACACTTTGAGGCAAAAATGAAAATTGAGATTTTGATTTCATCATTTAAAGCTAAACAAGCTCTAAATGATGAAATCAAAATCTCAATTTTCATTTTTGCCTTAAAGTGTCTCATGTACTCGTGCTGGGTCACATATGTTGGCTCCTGTCACCTTTCTGGAAAATTGCCGTGACATTGGCCTGCTTCCAATCATCTGATTTAGGTCAAGTCCCTTATGTTAAATATGTAAGAAATGTCAATTTTGTTCGTTCATGTGTCATTGGAAACATCTGTCCTCAGCAGCCCTTTTTCTGGCGTTTGCGTTACATTATTTAGCCCCTCTGGAATTTAGGGCAAACCTTGAAAAATAATTTCCTCTGACAATCAGAGATAAGTCCTTCGACTTAAAAAGGTTCTTATTTGCTTTTCCAAATACGTTTCAGAAAAGGCAAGGGGCATCAGTAAAAAAAAATTTCGATATCAGGTGTGGGGTGGGGTGGTCTAACAGGCCTCGCGGCAGACTTTTCTAGCGCCAGAAAATTTTGCAAAAAGGGGTGGGTCTAACTGGATTTTGGAATGAAAAAAAAAAATTTAAACAAAAAAGGTGGGTCAAAACACCTGACTTGAACTACAAAAAAATATTTCACTCCATTTTTCGCCATTTTCAAGCATTTTGTTAAAATTTTCGTGATCAGTGACAGCGTCAGTGATCGAATTTTCAATCGAGAAAAAATAAAAAACTTACGGGCATTCTCAATTTCAAGTCCGTTTTGACTGCTCTCACGGTGTCAGTGTCGGGCGACGATCCTATTCTTAATATGCGGCCGCCGCATTCTGAATGAAGAGCGACAACCGGCGTAATTTACGGGTAATTGCAGGTAATTGTCGAATTTTCCAACTCGGAAACATTGAATCTTTGAAAACGAAAGTGAAGATAATAGTACGCTGGACTCCGAGGAACTGAGGACCGGATGCGGACTGAGACTGGCGCCGGGCGCCGGGGATGAAGTCTGCAAATTCGAGTCTGAAAGAGATTGCATTATTTTCTCCAGTTGGGGCGAGTTGGGGTGTGTCCGAACTGCAGTTGGTGAAATAAAAAAAATATCCCGTGAAAAGGGTGGGTCCGAACTTCAGTTGGTGTAATGAAAAAATATATCCCGTTAAAGGGGTGGGTCCGAACTTGAGTTGGTGAAATGAAAAAAATATTTCCCGTTAAAGGGGTGGGTCCGAACTCCAGTTAATGAAATGAAAAAAAAATATTCCGTAAAAGGGGTGGGTATGGCATCCGGATATCATTTTCAAAAAAAAATATCCGTAAGGGTGGGTGGGTCAACGCCGAAAATTTCGTTGGAATTTTCTGACCCGATATCGAGAAATTGTCTTCCTGATGCCCCCTGGAAAAGGCTTTGTTTTTTATTCTTTTTGGTTGTTACTATTCTAGTTCCAACATCGTGACGATGACATTGTTTGATTTTTGTGTAGACTTTTTAAAATTATTTTTGTTGTTTCAAAAATAAACCTAGATATTTCAATGGTTGTATCAAAATAAGAAGCAACTAATTCAACATTTTGAGCGAAGGCAAGTTTTTAAAAACATTTATTTAAATGTCCTTTTTTTATTGGGAAAAACGAAAAAGCCACTTGTTCTGTTTTGCAGTTTTGTCCAATGAACAATATGAATGATTGGTCGAGGTTATATTTTCAGTGTTCATGCAGGGTGAAAGCTATTTTCTTAGTTGCTTTTCTGCACCCACCTCGACTTCAAAATAATCTCGATTAATGATAAATATTCTCAACAATTATTACATTTCAAAAGAAATATACTAGAGGAACCTGAACATTTTGTTTCTAGTTCAGTTCTACTTGTGTGCTTGTACGGATATAATAACATAGGTGACCTGTCATCACAATATGAGAGTCGCACAATGTTATTTAGAAATGTGGCCATCCAAAGTCAAAATATGAAGGGGTGGTCAATGTGAGATTTTGCATAATTTGAAAAGCCTAATCAGTCCTCTACATATTCCCATTTTTGGGGTGCATTCAGATGATTAAAAACCATTACGCGATTTTGCGTAGTGTTTGCGTAGTTAGTGTTTGGATCAAAGTCCATCAGTGTTCTAATTAACACCGTAACTAAATATGCAAATTAGGTCTTCGTAACCGTCCACGTTTGCGAAATTTTGATAATTTATTGTTTATACAATAATTCGTATGTGTGGAAAGTTTCAAAAAGAAATAATGATTAGAGCATAGTCATTGCTATGCTCAACCGAACCTTACTTGTCCTGTTTTGCAATCTTTTGTGTGTTTTGTTTAGGATGTTTATAAGTAAGTTTTCTCACAAACGCGTGCTGTGAAACCTATGACTTTCTGGAGCACAGTAACATTTTTTTAAAAATAATAAATCAAATAGGTTAAGAGGGCCTAATATTTCGATCTTAACAGATCTTCTTCAGAGACTAAATGGCTGTGTACAAGAAACAAACATATATGACAACATGATGCACATCATGGATGGAGGAATTAGGAAACACAAAAGAAAAATTCAAATCTTCAAATTAAATTATTGTCCATTCTTTGTTGATCCTGTTGCCCAGGTTGTCTTTTCCCTATATCAGCCACGTTTTGTCATAAATGCGACGAAAAATATGGTGATAGCGCCCTCTGTTGGTAACGCGGCATCAGGAGAAGTGAGCACAGCGGATAAATGAGTATGTGAGTGTAACGTGCTGACTTATCCGCTCAATCTGCCCGGAGAAGCTAGCACGCCGGAGAAGTGAGACCGCCACACTGGCCTTGCACTGCTGTTGTAAAATGCTGTTGTAAAATGCGCCCTCTATTGGCCCTGATCACAAGCCCTTTTTGCCGAGCCGGGCAGACGGCACGACGCGACGGCACGACGGCACGACGCGACGGCACGACGCGACGACACGATGGCACGACGCGACGCCACGACGGCACGACGCGACGCCACGACGGCACGACGCGACGCCACGAATACAATTATATAATAACTGGCAACATAACGACGCGACGGCACGACGCGACGGCACGACGGCACGACGCGACGGTACGACGGCTCGACGCGACGGTACGACGCCAAGGGGCGACGGTACGACGCGACGGCACGACGCGACGGCACTACAATACAACACGACGCGACGGCACGACGCGACGGCACGACGGCACGACGCGACGCCACGACGGCACGACGCGACGCCTTTGACACTGCATAAAAGTAATGAGGAACGAGGCGACGGCACGACGCGACGGCACGACGCGACGGGACTGTCGTGCCGTCGCGTCGTGCCGTCGGGGCGACGGCACGACGCGACGCAGTTTTGTCGTCTTTGGAATTCCATAGTAACTTCCTTGCACAAAATTGATAAGTGATCAGCGATATAGAAAACCAGTGTAATTTTACAAAATGGAGGCGACCAAGGGGATAGGTACCTCGTCTAATAATAAGTCAGTCGGTTCTATTTAGCATGTTTAATTTACAAGCTACAGTCAATAACGAGTTAAAGTCAGGATCAGTGTGGTCCCTCTGGTACTGCATGGCAAAAAGGACATTAACCACACTTATTATTGTCGTATATATTCTACATGGTCGGCCAAAATGTACGGTAATCAGTGTGCAAGGATGGATCCAGGAATGTTAGCAGCTGGTAGTGGTAGGGGTCAGACCCCAACACAATTGTTATTTTCGACTAGGGCGGACAGACGTACGTAATGCAGTACATTCAGTCTGGCGGCGCGGATCTACAAGAGGGGCTGGGCGAAAACAGAAGGGAGAGGGGTTACGACGAAACGCCCTACTAAAGGATTCGGGGGCAAGTTAAAAGCTACAATGCTTTGGACAGCACTCTATAAGACAATTTCAGAATGCATTTAGGAGCTGCGAGTCAATTTTGGCCCCATTTTTTTGGGTATTATAGCCCTTGCTGAATGGGGTTAAAACCCATAAACGGTCAACTTTGTCCATATGAAGCACGATATGTGGCAGAGAACCCCCCCCCCCCTCTTTTGTGTTGACCATTGTGTTCCCGGAATCTTAGGAATTATTTGTAGGTTTCAAGGGGGGGTGGGTTAGGTAACAATAGTGTTGAGTGTATATAAGGTGTAGGGATAAGATGGGGGTACCCCTCTGCCACATATCGTGCTGGGTATAACTTTGTAATGTTGTAATAATATGTTGTTGTTGTTGTTGTTGTTGTTGTTGTTGTTGTTTTTTGTCAGAGCCTGGTTGGGTTTTGACCCCCAACTCCCCCTCTGGATCCGCGCCTGGTGTGATTGGGTTTCAGTACAGTATCTATACATTTCATCATACATGGCTCCATCGTGACGTGTACCGCTTGGACTCACGGTAGACTTGCATGTACATGTGGTTCAGCAAAATCATACATACACCATTAACATCTAATAAACACGGCGCACTTAGTGATAGGCCCCCGTGCCTAAACCTAAAACATAAAATATACATGTACATGTGTATGTTTATATAAACCCACACAAAAAGTATCGAGTCACATAAAAATGAGCAAATAATTAACGGCCCGAAAGGGTATGGATTAATCGAAGTAAATAACCCAGTGCATAATTTTGTTCTGCGTATTTTGACACCTCGATTGTTGAGATACGATGTTGCGGAGCGGAGTTATTGTCATTTTAATGGTCGTAGATCCAGTTTCAAAAGTGACAATCATCTCTATAGCTAGAAGCAGGTTTGTACTAATCATGATGTTAAATGATCAGCCAATAAAATAATCTCTACATTTAAATTTAAATTCAAAGGAAAAGATCTCCCAACGGTCAAACACTACAAATATGTCGATGACCTGACTTTAAGTCAGACCCTCTCTAATCCTAACGAGAGCTCCAACATGCAAAATGTGCTTGATGACCTAAATCAATGGACTGATCTGAATAAAATGAAACTTAATCCCGCCAAATGCCAGTATATGAATATTAGTTTTCAACGTAACCAACCTGATCCACCCACCTTCGATATTTTAGATTCTCAAATTAATCAAAATGATTGTTTGAAATTGTTGGGTATTTATATACAGAGTAATTTGAAGTGGGATTCCCAAGTGAACAACATTTGTAGTAATTTTAACCGCAGACTTTTCTTTTTACGCCAGCTTAAACGTTGTTTTATTTCTGTCAAGGATCTGTTAAATGTGTATGTTATGTATGTCCGACCCACTATCGAATACGCCTGTCCTGTCTGGTACTTTGGACTTACTAAAACACAACTCATAACCCTTGAAAGGTTACAAAAAGGGCTTTTCGTATCATTCTGGCTGGTCAGCCAAATACACCAACATCATATGTGGAAATATGTCAACTTTTCAGCTTGCCTACAATCACTGATAGACTGAGTCATCTATTTGTCAATTTTGGTAAGACATTGTTTGAATCTAAAAATTACAGGCACTGGCTCCCACCAAACAAAAATAACAACTTGAGGAATGCCAACAAAATGTGCCCCCCAAAATGTAGGACTGGTCGTTACAAAAATAGTTGCATCCCATCCCTTGTCTAAGCACTCAACAATAGCTCTTGATTTTTGTTCACTCAGTTGATATGCCTTCTGTCCCCAAACAAATTGTATTCCTTAATGGTTTTTCTGTAATTTTTAACATTTTTATTTTTTATGAATTTCTGTATTTTAAACTCAATTCAGCTTGTAGCTGCGACGTTTGAATGTGATTTAATAAACCAATAATAATACGAAGAGATTATCTTATTGGCTAATCATTTAACATCAACATGATTAGTACAAACCTGCTTCTATAGGGATGATTGTCACTTTTGAATAGTGTGTACTAGACTACTTAAGTCAAAGAATTACATGTCTTTTCAAACAGTTGGGCCAAGTTTGGATCTGCACAAGTCTAGGCTTCGGACTCATATAGCTTTATTTTCGGGTGCGAAATATTGGAGAAATTTCCCCTTTCAAAACATAATTGAGACTTTAAAAACTTGGCTGGGGAACTACATAATGTTTGAACATTTTATCTGCTATAAGGAGTGAGAAAGGTTGGGCCGAATTGTTTTGCACATTATAGTCGGGTCATCTCTAGAACACTTTGACCCTATTCGCCACGAATTCGGACCATTTTAAAGCTTTAGACTTTTTCTGTTGACCTTTGACACATACATTTTAACTCATATCTATACAGTCTACAGTCTATACATGTTTTAAAATCCTACTGAGATCGACAGTTTGGTTCGCTTTTTACACTAATGCATGAATTTTCATTTATGATCCCTATAAACAACCCTTTTCTGGAGTTAACCCTTTTGGGAGGGACACCCCAGCTATTGTTTTTTTATTTAATCTTCATAGAGGATACATCCATTTAGAAACGAACCTAATACTCTCCACGGTCACGAAATTACTATTGACCCAACTTTAATAATAAATAATAATAATAACATTTGTATAGCGCTTTTTACAAAGTTGAACTTTCCCCCAAGCTCTGCACCAAATATCGCAGACTAACTCTCGTACGCGCTAGTGGTTTAGTATTGAGAGTCTCGGGTGACTTATTCTTTTCAATTTGGGGCATTGGTTTTTTCAATGCACTCCTACTCTTTATCACAATGGTTTTAGAAGCCTGGAATGGTATTTTCAATGGGCTCTAAGATTTCCTTTATTCTGCTGCTAGAGTTCTTCGCCGATTTTTATTTATTTCAACAACAAAATGTCAGACTCGTAGGTTTATTTAACCTAAGTGTAACCACCGAGGTTATACTGTACGATACTAGACTGTCAATAGAGCCTGAAAGTTTTGCTTGGGAACCCATCAAATAGAAAATCCAGGGTGTAAAGTCGATGTTTTTGAAATTATTTTTGGGTACATGAAAATCATTCGGAAAAGGCCTTTGTACAATTGTTATTATAGCATCTCAATTTATGAAAACTGAAAAATCGCATGACTTGAAAAAGAAATATCGTGTACAAAATTGAATTCTCATTTCTGAAAATCTTAAATACAGTCATGTGGACTGGTGGAATGGAAGCACTCGTATAAAGATGAACATTTATGAAATAATCAATTGGAACCCACAGTTTGTTTCAATCCTATATAGTTATAGGTATAGGCCTACACCATAAAACTAACCTGTACATATTACATTTCAAAAGGTGGTAGCGATTTTGATATACATGTATTGTCGATAATCTGGAGCGGTTTAATAATGTCCACGCAGGAAGAATAATCTGCATTGGAATACACAATCTGAGAAACGTCACTGCAGTAACGCTTCTCAAATTTAAATTTTTGAGGATAACAAGTGATATCTTTTTCCATAACCGCAGTACTTCGAAGTGAAAAGTTTCTAAAAATGCATTATACTATCCAAAGATGCTGTACTTCTTACCAAGTAAGTTTGTATTGCCATTAATTTTTGGAGTAATTACCACACGTATAGGACCTCTTTAAACACACAAATAGGAAACTTAAATGGGACACAATGTTTTTGAATAAACTTTAAGGACATATTTTCGTTTGCAAACAAATATAAAATTACCGTTGATAGGAATTGTATTAAGCGCGATCCAAACGAGCCTGAATAAAATGTATAATCCATCATAATCGTTCTAATGCAAGTACGCGATGTGAAAACAAACGTAATAAAACAAGGAGCGAACATGGATGTAAAGGTCATCAGTCAAATCCGTTGTTACCCATTTCAAACTGATTTCTCATTTTTTAAATTTTTGGAATGCCACAATAAAATTTTAACATGAATTTTTGTCAGGGGCGATTACGGTTAGATGTTTGTATTATTATAGCAAGAGAAAGGGCAACCCCGGGGCGGGGCAACCCCTGGGCGGGGCGGGGGAGGGGAGAAGGGAAAGGGGCGGGGGAAGGGGGAAGGGGGAAGGGCGGGGGGAAGGGGGAAGGGCGGGGGGAAGGGCGGGGGGAAGGGCGGGGGGAAGGGCGGGGGGAAGGGCGGGGGGAAGGGCGGGGGGAAGGGGGAAGGGGGAAGGGCGGGGGGAAGGGGGAAGGGGGGGGGGGGGGGGGGGTGGGGAGGGGGGAGGGGGAAGGGGGAGAGGAGGGGAAGAGGGGACGCATTATACAATTAAAATGAGTTGACCTCAACTCCCGTTCAATCGATCACGCAGATAGCAGTTAGGTAAAATAGCTAAATTCAAACACGAGAGTCTGTGACTAGACTAATCAGTGTTTGGTACCAAGACACTCCCAGAAAAGGTGAATGTTTACGTACACGGTCTATTGTAGCGGTTTGAAAAAAAAAGGGTTTCCAAACTGCCCCGCCCACTGCGAGTTGACGGTGATTTCTTTAAAAACAAAAATCCGTCCGGAAGCGGGGAATGACAATACAACATTATCATTATTATTGGGCTCCCCTTTTTTACGTATGAAAACTTATCGCATGGGCATAAAGACAGCCAACAAATATAGATTTGTAGTTCACTATACCTCGTACTTCCGAAAGGGGATTCTGTTTTATAATTCCACCGTCCACCCACCTTGAGTTAAGGAAACCCTCAGCTTGTTCCTAGACTGCTGCAGAGGTACGCCATCTTGACGAAACTTACTCAACTTGTTCAGTATTCGTAGCTGCTGCCCATTAGCAGCCATCAGCATGAAGGCGAGAATCGTGAACCAAACCTGAACACGAGTCATCTTGGCTAAGATGGTTCCTATAGTTGTGGAAAAGACAAACGGCTTCCACCATGAACGAATAACGAAACTTTAAAACGACCTCTTGTCAGTACACCACAAACCCAACTGTATGGGTGCGTGTAGTAAAGGCAGGCATTATGGTTTCACACATGTCGTGATTTAATTCCACGCATGGTAGGACCACAGAGCGCTAACCAGCTGATGTTTGGACACTGCTTTACAATTGTTTGAAGGAACACAATTTGCTTTGAGGTAAAAGCTGAATGTTGCACAAACACATTGCATTTGTGATTCCCACACAATGGCTGAGCACTGCTTTATTGTAAAAGAAACACCTTGCATAGGGTAAAATGGGATCTCCATGGGAGTGACAGTTGCACATTTGGTTTTCTTGAAAGGAAAGCATTTCGGGTATGACAGGTAAAAAAACAAAAAAAAACCCGAATTACCATATCATTTAAAGATTTTATGCAGTAATGCATGCATTTTGCATAATAGACCAGTTTTCTAATAAATTCAAATGCATGCACGCATGCGCATAAATCGGCCCATTGAAAATGTACAGGGGTCAAAAAAGATTTGTCGTTTTCTCTCGATTTATCCAGGATTTGTTCTTTTTGAAATAGAAAACGTGCCTGAAATCATCACACTGTCAGGTACTACTTTCTGGTCTTAGTAGGTTTCTTGGGGTACGAAATCAAAACTTAAAAAATTGATTTTGTCCTGTGCGCACGAGGTCGAGGAAAATTAGCAGGGCTCCTCCCCCCCCCCCACCCCCGAGTCCAACAAAATACTGTGACTTGTTAGGGGTACGGGTACCATTCACCATAATGCGGAAAGAATCACAGTCACTAAATCACGGCGCGAACTACAATTGCACTGGAAGTGGCACAAACTTTGTGATTCTATCCGCGATTTGGTGAATGGTACAGAACACGAAGCTTTACAAATGAGTCGGCGATTATACACGCAACGTCACACGCGCGGATGCAAATGCGACACAATTCTGCTCGGAACTTTAGTTAGACAGGACCAAGAGGCGTTGTGAGGACATTTTCATTGGAAGGGGTGGAAGGGAGTTGCGGACTCAGAGCCGAGCGAGCGCAATGCCATTTTACGGCGTGGGGTCTGACATCACAGCATTGTTGTTATTTAGTTAACTAGTTACATTAAATCATGATTGATCCATAGCCCATCCCACTATCCACTGCACTACGTATAGCAGCTCAACAACAGCTGTTCTGATAGAGATCAGTGGATCTCACTGACCTCTACACCTGGACGGACCATTGTCCATATTCTGCTGTGCTAACGCTTGAAGTCGGTCACTTCTGTGAGCCAAATAAATGTCCAGGTGTAGAGGTCAGTGGATTTACTGTATACATTTTTTATTTATAAACATTACGTCATACGTACCGTACCCATTGAAATCTACACCTGGACATTTCATTGGCTCACAGAGTGACGTCGTGGGTCCGCCATATTGTACTTCCAGTTCGCGCCGACTTCAAGTGTGAAACAATGATGATCTGTCCATGTGTAGAGGTCAGTGGTAGATCTACGGCGTACGTGAGAGGGCGCCCACATCGGCGGCCTATGCGCGCTGCATACCGCGAAGACGTTTTGCAACTCAGACTAACAACAACACGACAGATCTTCGGACGACAGACAACACTAAATCTCCGCCACGGTGTCGCGGTATGCATGCAACGTAGCTGCGTATAATTTGATGACGTCGGGATTAACCAAGGTGTGATTGGACACTCCACATCTTAGCCCTGCCGATACCTATCTGTATTCGCATACGAGGTCATGCGCAAGAAATCAAGCGAAAATAGGGAAAACAAAATATCATGGATGGTTGAAACAAGGCGCTCAGTCGTCTTCAGTGGATTTGCATAAATAGTGGCCGCGTGGCCCAGGTTGTTGTTCGCGCTGTATTTTTGCACTGCTAACTGCTGCGCGCGGCGTGAATTTCGGACGGATAACGACCACTGATCTCTATAACTGGATAGGTCGAGCGTACATTGATGGGATAGCGAGCCGTGAAGTCACCGGCGGCCATGATGGGATATTCAAAACATTGCCTTCGTGCATGCAAAAGACGCGTAGACACGTCGAGAGTGAGACAGTGGCAGCAGCGATGGTGGGTAAAAATGCATTAAAATCATTTGTAAATAAGTAAATTTATTAAATAAACTCGCAGACTGTGCGATCAGTATCTATCTTTGTAAAAAATGTCAGGACTACGGTTTTAAGAGAGATTTAGGAGAACATTGTTGGGCGAAAACGATATTTTTGTTTCCACATGAATTCCAGCGGGATTTTTTCATATTGTGGTCCTATCCATCATTTTATCTGAAAGAAAAACTGGGATATTTCGAAAGAACAGTAGATTTATAGAATCAGTTGGTCTAGGATACCTTACAATATGATTGAATTCCACAATACAGGTATTTTCAGACCAATTTTGTACCCATTCCATGAAGACTGTCCCGTTTACTTGCACGTCAAACAGTTCATGGTGGTAATTTGTGTACACATTCGTACACAACATATTGTGTCATGAACTATTTGACGTGCATAAATTTAATGTTCTGTAGAATTATCCCAATATCGCAATGATCACAGTTTTTTCTCTCACAATTCTGGAAGTGTAGAGCCACCTATTAATAATAATAATAGTATTATTAAATGCATGGTGTAGGCCAAGGCTATCATGGTGAAACTTGGATGTAGACACGTATTTCCAATACTTCAGAACAATTTCATTTTCGCCCACAAATCTCTCTTAAAAAAGTAGTCCTGATGACATTCCTTACAGTGCTCAAATGAAATTTCACTCTCTGAAGAAATGGGTATGCCAAATAAATTGAGAATTTTGTGTTTTTAAAATAGTGTCATGTTACAACATTCTTTCCTTGGCATTTAATTTATACCTGTATATTTTTTTTCTTTGTACACTACAGCTAATTGGTTTACCCAAGTCCACTTCTTGCTACTAAGATGTCAGTCTGTACAGCTTATTACGGCTGGACAAGTCATAGGACGAACTGCTCCCATTATGACAGAGGGACAACAGATGACAGCGAATGTCATAACTTATTTTGTTTAACCATCAGTAAATACGGAAGCTTAATTGACCAACTACGTTTTCCAAGCTAAGCTATCTCGGTGTTCCACATCCCTATAGATGTGCTGCAAATATATTGCAGAACTCTGCATCTTGGCATTTCATGTTTCAACAATATAAGTACAGATAATAAAACAGTCGCAACAGTCACAAACCTATCTTTGTAACATGGAAATATATTGAACATGTGTTTTATGAAAACTGACAAATCTGGTTAAAATTGTATTGTTAATATTCAAAGCAAATTATACAGATGTTAAAATGACATGGATTTACCCAGTCAGTGTTCTCCACAATCACTGGGTAGCGGCCGCCCTGTGTACGCTGTTCTGTCATATTTTTATGATGTCAATTTGTGTTTTTCAATCATGGTTTTATTTTGCTTTCTTACAAAACAAATATTGTGTTCATATCGCACAAATATCTAGAAACACTCACAATTCAAAGTTAAAGCCGTACAAGGGTGTCCTATTAAAACTTGGCCTGTGAAGAATGCTGTCAAATGTATCTTTGCATAGTATCAACAATTATTATTCTAAAATGACATCGCAAGTTTTGTTTTGGTTTTCAATTCATAAACAGTCGGGGGTTAATTGTTTTTTATTTGGTTTTCTAACATCAGTAAACAATACATAATAAGCATATTGTTACTATGGCAGTAGTTATTACATGTTATATGTAATGTATCAATGTAAAATAAAAGCATTAAGCAAAATTGAATCCATTGTGTGACTTATGTCATTATTTACACATGTGATTGATATTTTTAATTGTGATTTATTTCAAGTTTCTCAAGTTCATAGTTTAAGCCATAGAGCTGTATCTTTATTATACAGCTCTATGGTTTAAGCTCAAAACCACATAATTTTTTTTTTCTGTCCACTTGTCCAGCAAGAATTTTTGGGACCCTTTCTAAAAACTTTACTAAACATTAGGTTGATTCTAAATCTGGACACTGCCTTAAAACCCCACGAACGAACCATGATGTGCCAATTAAATTTTCCTGAAACACACTGACATTTTTTCAATTTTTTCAACATTTTTTATTTTATCATAAAACTGGCACTTTTTAGTGTCTGGATATAAAATTGAACAAAAAATTTCAAGAATTTCCTTAATCCCCAAAAACTCGTTTTGCCTTTTCCTATGGTTTGTGCATAAGGTTATGATGTGGAATTCTCCCCCCCCCCAAAAAAAAAAAAAAACCCAACAAAACCCCCCCAAAAAAATTTAGAAGTTGGAAATTCTTGAAAATACTTGTCCGACATATCCCATAGACTTTGCACTGCATTGCATCGTCTCGCACGAATGTCTCATATCTTTTCCCAAAAATAGGCCTATTTAACATTGAAACTTGGCGTATACATGTAATTCTTGGGTGTTATTATGTTTAACTTAATTTTCCTAATCAAACTGGATCGTTTTTGCGACGTTAACTTCGTTTCCTGTGATATTACATTCGTTTTCTCGGTCGTGCGCTATACAAACGTGTGTACGCCTGCAATGTCTTTAATATCCCAATATGGCCGCTGATGGCTTCACGTGCAGAGCCGCTCGACCTATCCAGTTATAGAGATCAGTGATAACGACGGACGCCTTGCACAAGACGAGTTGTGAGCAGGCCGTGTAGTCGTTGCTCTCTGGAAGCCCGTTACGTATCGGTATTACTCACGAGTCTACGAGTTGTGGCTGCAGCCGCTACCATAGACTCGTGCGTAATTTCAAGCCGCAGCCAATTTAAGTACATGTAATTCGGACACGGCCTATATAGCTAGCGGCGGGTATTGTGGAAAAAAAATTAAAGGCTGCGCCCTCAGGAGAATAATTCATAAAGTACATGTTGTAACGCTTGACCGGCAAGATAGAACGCTGCAGTGGAATAAGTGTTTTATGCTTTTATCTTTCCCCACTTAAAAAAACCAACAAAACACAAACAAACAAACATACAAATACCAACAAAATATATATAAAATAATAATAATACAAACAAAAAACCACCCATAGCTCTACCCATACCGCCCCCGAAAAAAAGTAAGACAAGAAAAAGGAATTCTTAGCCATTTGAGATATACATTTAGTTTGTGTATGTACTTTTTATTACCAGCTATATACATACAATTTACACCTACTGGAAACAACATGCAATAACTCCTCACAAATTAGAGCTGATTTGATGGAACTACAATAATTAAATTATATTTCCTTTGCTTTGTTTTAAATTAAGCCAGAGCACTCCTACTGATTTTAGAAGTGATAAAAGAAAACCAGATTATGACTATAAGTCGTTATTTATTTGGAAAAGAGCAAATTGTGTGCCTAAATTTACTTCAAAATAAGGCCATGTAGTAAAAATACCTTCAATGCAAACTTATTCCAAGTCCGTCACATCCTCCAAATCAATTATTTCTTGAAATCAAGAATACCTTCAGAATATATTCTAAATGGGAATTCACTTTAAAGTATAATGTCAAGTGTATGATTCCTAGACAGGTTGATATCAATACAAATTACTGGCAGTTTTTTAAGACATTTGAAATAATTGCTCTGAAATCGAGTGCTGTTCCACACGTAATTGAAGGATCCCGTTTGCTTTGCTTTACTATAATATAATTAGTTTGTTTTTCACAGAATGTTCAATGTACTAGTACTGATTATAAATCTGGAATACGATGAAATGAGAATATCGTGCGAAGCGATAAACTAACAAAATCTTAATTTTGTTGGGGGGTCATCATTGGTTAAAGTTTGGTACAGTAGCAATTTTAACATATATTTTAAATATTGGCTGCAATATACATATCACTAATAGTATTTATACATAAAGTTATTTCACAGCAATAAAACACCACCTTTCACTGTAGGGTGACGTACAGAATACAATAATAGAGGTATGGGTTTACGGAACAGACAAGTGGAACAATATACATGTACATGTACATGCCCCCCCCCCCCCCCCCCCCCCACCACCACCTACACTACGGTTATACAGGGTGGTAAAGAAAAAGATAAAAGAAACAGCCTATTTCAGTCCTCTCCCTCCAACCAGAACAAATATAGTTTGGATAGACGGGAAATCTTTCCAGATAAAATGGTGGTGAAATGGACAGATTGTTCATTGCTGTCGCACTTCTGTTTATCAACTGGCCACTAAGGCATAAAAAGAAGAAGTTATGTTGGCGTAACAGGCCCAAAAAAATAGGGTAGGTAGGTCGGGATTCTTTTTTTTTTCTTTTTTTTTCTTTTTCCTCCCAGCAATGAAAATGATATGTTTTCTAATTGTTTAAGCCGGTAGTGATACACGATAGCGTGTCCAGGTTCAATATTTTCACAATCCACACACACAACAATGAGAAACGTTCAGAAATGGTTTCAAACGTATTTATAACTAGATTTATATAGATTTTAATCATTAAATTTTGTCCCTTGAAAAAAAAAATATCCAGGGTCGGCCGTATTTTTAGGGTAGGTCGGGTTACGCCAACATGACATTTTTATTTTGTATGCCTAACATGAAAACTACTGAACCGAATCGGGTAATCTATCATTTTTTTAATAAAATTATTCCCTATCTATCTAAACTATTTTTTCTGGAATAGGCGGAAGTCACCTAAAATTATCTCGTGTAGCGGTTCTTGTATTTTTCCTTAGGCACTTAGGTAACCTAACCCGGTTTTCTCTCCGCCTTGCTCAATGGATAAAGTAATCAACAAGAACATCTGGCAAAGAAAAAGATTAACAATAACCAGATTCGAACCACAGACCTTTCGATCATTAGCTCATCTATACCTGTCTATAAACTAGGCTATTTGCGAATTGGTTTTGGTTCTTTCTCATTAATATATACATGTACATTTATGCACAAACCAACTGCTGAAGAAAAAACCGCGAACCGCTACACAGGTAAGTATTAAGTGCCTTTCGCAATAGGCCGTTCCGGTGTGTTTTTTATCCCTCTGTATAGCTTAGACTTAACTGGGCCTTTGTTACGGATGGTGATGGTGCGTAAAATATACCACAAGATTCCACAACCAATCACAGGATATCCCATTTATCCAATAGCTGACCTTTTCATGAAGAACATGCACATTTTCAGTAAAATGCTACTCAGATGGAAATGCTCTGAAGAAACTTAGGATTTATGTGTGATTTATTTTTCTTGGTCAGCCATGGCACATTATTGCATGTATTGAATACTTCACAAACCTTCCATAATATATCTGCAGTATTACACAGTACTTTGGTTAAATTTACTAGTCACAACTATATACAGTCCACATAATACGACCTATACTAATAAATAAATTTGCGACATTAATAGTTACAAGTTAAACGTAAATAACTGCTTTATGTTGATAATTTTTCGAGAATTTGTATTTAAGTTAAAAAAGTAGGTTAAAAAATCAATTTCCAGAAACCTTAAAAGTAAGCCAAGTTGTGCAAGTAATAGCCATCTCCATTATAACTCAAACACGTGATAATGGTTGGGGCAAGTACAATTTTCATTTTGTTATGGGCCATTGCAATGACCATTCAGTTTTCGGCTAGCTGTATTAGGCATTTATCAAAACTAACCCGCTGTAATGTTTATTCACTCTTTAAAAAGGTTTCTGCGGAGTAGAGTGTCAAGATCATACCCATTAAATTTTGTTAACGCATGAGCCAACATGGATCTTTCACGAGGAAGCCATTTTGGTCGTGTTCCCTGAATGTATTTCACAAATTGCTGAATGGGATGGTGCCAGACTTTTTGTTTGCATTCTAACATCACTTTTGATTAATCACAAATGTTTAATTATTCAAAAGACTGGTATTAATTTCTAATTAACTTTAGGTCATTTCTAAGTTTAAAAAACCTGAACATTTTACCCCATTTCAATTTAATATGGCTGACTCATGAATACTAATCCCATTTACATCATGCTTGGTAGATGCTTGCTTCTGCCCCAAGTCACAATATTATTTCATTAGTTCAATAATATTTTAATAGTATTTATTATTATACTGGAAAATACATGTAGTAGGATATAGGAATACTTGCAAGCCTGCAAATTGTGAGCTACAACGCAATACGTTGCAAATTTCATGAATTTTGAAATCGATATTGTCTTCAACATGATATTTACAACAGAAGCTACTTTAATAACTGGTTAGAAAGCAGGACAAATCTAATTACCTCCTCTAGACATTTAGTTTTCATGAAATTGTGATGGGAAATCTGGAGTTCGTTTGTCAAAAAATTGCTGCAGAATTTTATAGGATAATTAAACCGGACATCTAGAGGAAGAGAATTTACATTTTCTTGCTTTTTTCCTTACAAGGTAAGTAGCTGGAAAATATCAAGTGCAAAAATAGTCTAGATTTTTAAATTCTAGTAACATAACTTTTTAACTGCGTCGTAGATGGCAGCTCTGTAAGTTATTCTTCTGCCTAATTCGACATCCAGGAACTTCTCGGTAAGCACTTAAAGAGAGCAACCACAATGACTATTTTCTGCGGGATTGTTGCGCATTTAAACTAGACCAATACACAACGACGCGGCTCCTGCACCATGTGTATCGTGCAAGCAATACACAAGCACTGCTGTGTAGCTCACAATATGTAGTCACAGTTAATAGGAGACAACCACCTCCATATACAAGCCATCATCTACCTAACAGTGCCACCTCCCATTCGTGCAAGGAGTCCTTTAACAAATTGTGTTTTTTTCTGATTAATTCCACTTTAATCAGTATATTTGATTACACTGCAAGCAAATTAGCCTTACAACAGTCAAATATAATACAAATTCACTACAGGTTCGCTAGTTAATGAATAAACATTGCACAATCCTTGGTTTCTATAACAACACAAACACAACACAAAGGCTACATACATACATTATAAACTCTTGCACCACCAAGAATTATTTAATGTTATCACTGTATTTTAAAAATCAAATTGGCTAATAACATGCATTGCATGTTACTGTCCCAACCCCAGTTTAGTTGTTATTTGTTCCTAGTTTTGTTTGTACTGACACTCAAACCATGGAGATAGCTAAAACCGATGGAAAAAACTCCCTTTGAAATGTATTGAATTTAGGATAAAGGTTATGTTCTATTTGTGCCTTCAAATTAAACAGTGTTTCTATCACTGAGCAAAATATTTTACTGCAATCGCTTCTGTTCATCCACACGGTCCCTTAGTACAAGTACCTTAACCCTTGGTCTTGTTTGCACTCCAACGCACTTTAATATTTGGGCAAAAAAATGCCTGTGTATAATCCTCCAATGCACACAGCTGCATTGACATGAACCGCTGACTCTCAAAAATCAAGGGTTAAAGGGGTAATATGTCCTGAAATTACCCAATTGGGCTTCAACAATCAAGATTGTTTTGCGGTTAATATCCCTATAACCCTATTTCGCCTTAATCTTCCAAAATCCTCATTGCAGTTTTGGAGGATTTTAGAGGATTGTGGATGAATGTCAAAAATTGCCAGTTGATTTTGGAGGATGCAATGAGTAGAAGTCCAAGGCCGTGAACAGCATTCTTTATGTTCAGCCCAGCATGCTCGATATCATCCGCACTGCTTATAAATGTCTGACATATTGGTACTAAATACACCAGTGATTGGCAGAAGAATTGTGGAGAAATGAGGCAGTGGGCACCCCTCCACTAAACAAATTCAAGAAATAGCAGATGAATCCAATTTGTACATGGTGGCTATTGGAGGATTGAGGATGAAACCAGTTTTTACATAGTGGAAATTGGAGGATTTTGCAGGATTGAGGATGGTTCCTAGCCAAAAGGGCCTTGGGGGTTGGGGTTAACCAGACAGTAAATACATACATGTGAATATCCTTTTTAAGCATTGGAACCTATTTCTTTAAACTAGTTACCAGTACAGTGGTTTTTTTTCTTTTTTTCATCATAAACAACTTACCAGGTTTTCCATTTAAATACCACTGATCTACCCTGATGAATTGAATATTGCAGAAATTCCTGCAAAACTCATACCCTACAATAGCCTAAAACGTTAAATACAGTACACAACTAAAGATATGCACATGTACAAACAAAATATAATGCAATCTGACATTAACAATTAGCCAACAGTCAACAGTTCACATGTACCGTATGTGACCTGTCACCACAAAATAAGAGTAAAGTCGGAAATATTGAAAATTGAGATATTGGTATTTTTAAATTCTTGAGAAAGAGAGCTTTCCAATGGTACATAACACTTGGGGGTTTTGCGATAAAGACTTTCTACAGCGCTCTAGAAAATCATGGGTGTCACAAAACGTGTTTGTGAGAAAACTTACTTTAACCAGTTCGCGCCAGATGACGTATATAAACGCAAAGTTTTCTGCAAATTCAAAACGGATGACGCATAAACACGCCAAGTTTAAGTTCAGAAATGTCTGAATGTCGGATCGAGTTTCGTTAAAATAATCACGCCACTCGGCTCGAACTGGTTAAACATTACAAAACAGGACCAGTAAGGTTCGGTTAAGCATAGCAACGGCTATGTTCTAATCATTAATTCTTCTTGAAATTGTCCACACATACAAACTATTGTATAAACAACAAGATATCACAATTTCGAAAACGTGGGACACTTACTTGGACCCGATTTGCATATTTAATAACTAAAACACTACGCAAAATCGCATAATTTGAGAGGTTTTCGATTATCTGATCTCACCCCAAAAATGGGAATATGTAGAGGGGGACTTGGGCTTTCTAAATAACGCAAAATCTCATATTTTGGATGGCCATATCACCGAATCACATCATGCGACTTTACTCTCATTTTGTGGTGACAGGTCACATATGTGACCTGTCACCACAAAATGAGAGTAAAGTCGCATGATGTGATTCGGAAATATGTCCATCCAAAGTCAAAATATGAAGGGGTGATCAATTTAGAGATTTTGCGTTATTTGGAAAGCCCAAGTCCTCCTCTACATATTCCTATTTTTTAGGGTGCAATCAGATGATCGAAAAACCTCTTAAACTACGCGATTTCGCATAGTGTTTGCGTAGTTAGTATTTGGATTAAAGTCCATTAGTGGTCTAATTAACACGGTAATTAAATATGCAAATCAGGTCCTCATAAGTATCCCACGTTTTCGAAATTTCGAAATTTTGTTGTTTATACATGTACAATAGTTTGTATGTGTGGAAAATTTTAAGAAGAAATAATGATTAGAACATAGCCGTTGCTATACCGAACCTTACTTGTCCTGTTTTGTAATCTTTTTCGAGTTTGGTTTAAGATGTTTAAAGTAAGTTTTCTCACAAACACGCTTTGTGAAACCCATGACTTTCTAGAGCGCTGTAAAAAGTATTTATCGCAAAACCCCCAAGTGTTATGTACCATTGGAAAGCTCTTTCTCAAGAATTTGAAAATATCAATATCTCAATTTTTAATATTTCCGACTTTACCCTAATTTTGTGGTGACAGGTCACATATGTGTATATCCACATAAAGTCTTCGGTACATGTATATAGTCCGTACCAGTTTACAGTGTGGAGTTATTGTTGAGGTTTTTTTTAAGTACGATATATGGTGATTTATACTTTAATAATGCATTGATTTTAAGTTGGGGAGGTGTGTGTATCTAATTGTTACAAATTGAATATTTAGTTTTTTATTGAAAACGAGGAATGTGCTATTATTAGGTAGAACACACCATTGGTAATTGCTTGAACTATCAGGAATGGGTGGATTGAGGAGGTTGTATTTTATAGTAAATATCGTTTAACTGACCTGTCTGAAGTTTTACGGTGTTCGTTTTTAACTGGGATCAGGCAGTTGTTCTTGTTTTTATTTTTATCCTGTAATTGATTCGAAAAATTGAATTATAAAAAAAAAATTGCATTCGCTGTCCGGCAATTGTAATTTTCTTTCAAATAAAATTTCATTTTTCTGAACAATTACAGGCTATCTAACGCAATTATTTTGATGGAAGCGCAGAATCATTATTTACTTTCAAATATATGTAACATATTTCCTAATAATTCGGTAGTAAAATGTTTTGATATCTGCAAATGGTGTATCCTACCTTTAAGGGGAATCAAGGATTGAAATTGGAATGCCATGAACGCTTTGGTCATGTAAATATGTAGTATGTAGTTAGATACATTTTTTTACAATCTAAGAACATTAGACACAAGTGGCGAAACATGCGGTCACTATTTGTATACAATCTATAACAACGGTTTTATATTATGAATACTGCCACAAAGGCCGAAGACAGGATTACTTGCTAATTCTGTATTTAAAATAAATGCAGATAGTTTTCAAAGAAAGCAAGAATTTGAGGAATTGTCCTTATTGGCTGGGTTTGGGCGGTCTGTTCTTGAAACGCGAAACTTGTTGAACGCGGCACAAGATCACTCACCACCTACCCAGCAAGGTTTTACAAGAATGAGTTTCGCCATAAAGTACAATGCCAAGAATGCATTTCTAATGCGAGCGTGAGTTTTGAAGTTTTAAAGGCACTCTAGCCCTGAAGTTCTGCTATCGACAAAATTCTGTGCTCAACATCCTAACATTGCCTCAAAAATATGATTACCCTAAGCATATTTCATGGGTTAGCAACAAATTTGGGCTTCTGTTAACCATTCCCCTTTACAGTGGACCCACTCTCATCAACTACCGGTAACAATAGCAGAAAGCCAAGCGCTGATTGTAAGCATACTTCAAGGGTCAGCGAGTAATTATCAAACGCTAACCATTCTCTTTTAACAAAACAAAAGTGGCTTATGCTTATCAATGCATTGTCATTTACAAAATTCCAATGGCAAGAGAATTTCTAAAACTCTTTCTTTAAATGAAACTAGTTAAACCACTTGGTGATCAGGAAATTACTATCATGATCTGGTGATCAGGGAATAAGCCAGGTTGGTATTTCACCTGCGCAAGTGCACAATTATATCGGTCACTCGGGATAATCAAACGCGCACATATCGCGGGTTAGAAGTCAACTACATTGGCTGTCCCAGATTTTCCCAACCATGCACGCCATCCGCTGACTATGTTCACGAACACCTAACGACTTTCAAGACCTCCAAACGTCCATTGCACAACCGCTCTTCATTCCCGATCACTCCTCGACAGTTCAAAATAGTCGGCAACACCTGTACCAAGCACACTGACCTCTCAGGACCTTACCAGAACCTACCAGAACCTACCAGGACCTACCAGGACCTACCAGGACCTCCCAGGACCTTACCTTACCCGCCCTTACAATACCTTTCCAGACCATCAAGGTCCGGAGAGGTCGGCCTCCAATTCTAAGTGTGACCTGGCCTTTAATTACACTAAGAATGGGCATATGCGTAACATCACGCCGTGGATTTTTATTCTAAATGACTTTTGACCGGGACTACTTTATCGAGATACTAAACTGGCTTATTCGCATGAAGCTTCTCAATGCTTCATGCAGTTTTTAACCAATAATGGTTTCTCTAGAATACAGAGTAAATATAACTAGGTTAGGTTTGTTTTGTTGGTGTTTTTCTAATTTGTTTTACTTCCCCTCATCCATGTCCTGCAGTGTGTGCCATTGCGCGATGGGTCGTCGGGGGGATGCCAGCATGTCGCTCCAGTGGCGGAGCCCGGCGCCCGTGGCATTGCAGCCTAGGACCACCTTGCCGATAGGTTCACTGCTCCCCATGCGATCGTAGTCCACCACCGTCACCACCAACGTGACTTTCTGCAAAGTGGAAAAAAAAGTGATCTTCAGATCGCGAGTGTCGCCTTTTTCCCCTCGCAGTCGATTCCCTATGTTTTGTGTTATTGAACAAGTCTAATTTTGTGCGTTTGTAAACGATGACCTCAAATGACCCCTAAATGACCTTTGATCGTCTGTGTGAAAATTCTGTGTTGCAGCACGAAAACTCCCTGTGACGTCAGAAATCCACGTTCGTTTTCGCGCCGCGTATGAACCGAGCTAATGACTACCTTGGACTCGGTTCACATACCTGGATTTGTTCAAATGGAACCTCAAACCCAAAGGACTCGTTGTAGTAAGGGTTGAGCGTCCTCTTCTTTATTGTGGTCTTCTTCTTCTTCATCCGTTTGTTGTTCATGTACAGCGAGATCTTCACGTATGGATCTGACGAAGATATTTACAACCGAGATTTGCGTAAGTAGGGCAACTCTGGAACGAACTCTACTCATGAAACTATTAAAGGGCCCAAGTCAATTAACACAAATCGTTTACCAACCGGGAGCCGGAAAGCCCCCGATAAGCTTCATCACGCTTTCGAGCCAAGAAGGCAATGATAGGGAGTGGTTAGAAGGTTAGTAAAGCGTGGAGAGTACACACCTGACTCTCTAGTACTTTCGTTGGACTGGGCAAAAACCTATTCATTGCACAAAAAGGCTTGAAAGCACTGAAAGACAGAGAAACTACCGAGTTGAAACAAGGACTTGGAATGATACCATGTCCGTTTAACACCCACCTGAAAGACCTCCGACGTCCATCTTCTTGAGATTCTTAGCCTCCAGGATGACCACGGTCAGCTTGCCCGCTGTGGGCACGTAGCGTAACGAGAAGCAGATGTCGCCGAGCTCCGATTTGCCCTGCAAAGGGACAGACACAATACCATAAGAAAACTCTGCACAAGATAATACACATGGTTTGATATTAGCTCCCCGAGACATTGGAAGTTAACAAACTAGTTCCCGAGGCAAAGCTGAGGGACCTAGTATGTTTGAGTTGCAACATTGCTAATGTTGCTAGTATCGTGACTTTGGGCGTGATCCCTGGCCATATGGCATTTGCTGTTTATGGCTTCTGAATGGCACCAGTAAACACATATATTGACAATTTGGTAAACTGCCAACACAGGGCTGGAAGCAATTTGGTAAAGCAATTTCTTCGTAATCTTTTTAAAATATTACAAGAACAATTTGCTGCTTATAATAGCCCTTCATACCTCAGGCCTCAAAGTGCATCACAATTATTACCCCTGCAACAGGTCGAGATCAGCGCAACTTGGTCTCTATCTTTTTTGATTTCTCTATCAGGTACACATTTTTCATGACCGTCGCAATTTGTTCATGACATCGTAAACAAAATTTGCATCTAAAAGGAGCCTTCAAGTCGACCTTGTGATGACACAGAACCATAGACGACTGACTTTTCAGGATCAAGCTGTGTCTGAGCTACGACCGTCGGAAACAAACTAGTCGCCGATTTTGTGCGACATGCGTGTAACGATACTAAGAAGAAGGGCATCAGTTGACGCTAAAACAAAATCAACAGTCACAGAAGTAAAAACATTTCAACTTCTATGACGTGTTCCCGATAGGCGGGAATCAATTGCAGTCGTGTAGCCAATCAGCGTGCGGCAAAAACAAACAGCTGGGAGTGGCTAAAGAATGTCGCTTGACTAATTAACACGCTTTGCTATTGTTAAAGAAGTCATACGACTGTCTATTTTGCAGTAGAATCGTTGCCTCGTCATGGTGACATGAGGATAGTTGACATTTGTTTGCGTCGAGATGCCAATGGTTCCAAGAGAAACACTATTTCTCGGTTTTGTGACCTAAGCATTGTTTTTCTGCTTGATACTGACGGTTCCGTCGCAACGCAAGCAAATCGCTGGTCGACCTGAGGCCGGGTTAATAAGAAAGCACTACAGTACCTCTCCCCCGGGCACTTCAGCACTCTGTAGGTCCCTCCATTCCTCCACCACGCTACCCAGGTCTATCTGGCTTAGCTTGACCTTAACCTCCCCAATCTGGTCATGTCGGGAGAAGCGGTCAAAGTCAAAGATGGCAAAGACTAGCGTCTTGCTGGCAATCTCGCTGTAGGGAACCTGCAACACACATTGGAGTGGGGGTGAGATGGAAAGGTTGAGATTTTACAGGTAGTACAGTATACATCATTTGCTTTGGCCATATTTTTCGGAAATGCATGGGTTAGGGGTTTCTATTATAGTAAATATAGTGGCGCTGACCTGTTTTTAAAGTTTTGTTTTCATAGATGCTGGAAAAACCAAAAACCTGAACGCTGTTTTGTAAACTTGTTTCTTGACTTCCTTCAAATGAAACGGAGCGATTTATAGACGTCAGGATATTATCAGGTTAGGAAACCAGACTAGTTGGCTGGCACCCATTTATGGATGTGCACATATAACAGTATTGCAAATAAAATGTGGACAAAATAAAGTTAATAAATTCGCGCAGTGGTTCAAAAAAGTCGGGTATTTCCAACGATTGCCAGCCGTCAATCGTTAAAAATTGATACAAAATTACACTTTTCTTTAAAAAAAACCAAGCACATCAGCAGAGTTTCCCCTTAGCGGTCGCCCTCTCTCCAAATGCGAGTGAAAACAGCCACGGACGAGTCAAAACCCTCCCCTTGGTCGTCCGGCGGGCGAGTTAAAATATTAAATACATTACATGTGATTTCCCAGATCAACTGTTTACTAGTACAGTACATTTACACAACGGTGCACGCGCACGTGCATGCGCACGTGGATTGCAGAGATAGAATCATGTCATTCCTGTACCGGCGCGGCACACATACTGCGCGAGTATACTGCAAGCGTACGTAAAAACCAGTACATGTACCTTAGTTCTGTTGTATAGGTTTTTCCATGATACAAAATCAACAAACGTCGTTCCGGTTCGCGTTACCAATCAAACTGAAGAAATTACTTCTTCTGTGGAATTTTTGAGGAGCGCTCCGCTGTTTTTGCCCCAATATGCCCCGATAAATCAACAAGGCTTTGCGTGCTGGTATGGTGCGGTACTGTGATGGTGCCAGAAAGCCATGTGATCGAGGCAGCATTGTTGGAATGGTTCCTGTCGCATGCTTCAATAGCCATAGTCGTTCAGGAAGATTTATGACTGGTACATAATTTTATTTTAATATTTATAATTGTTACAAAATTTTGACGGACAAAAAAAAACACTGTTTAATCAACTTCTTTTTTTTCAAAATAATTCTCCTAAATAAATATTCAAGCTTATTTTCTTCAAATCCTGCAATATCAACACAAAATCATGGATTTTTAAATTCCTTTTTGGCGAATGTAACCCACCTTGAACGTGAAGGTTTCATTAAAGACAGGATTGAGTGTCTTTCGATGAACCTTGGTCTCATATTTCTTCTTCTTGTCGGGCAAGAGGTACACTTTGACGTAAGGGTCGGACGTACCGGAGAAGTCCATCCCGGGCAAGTCGGCCGCTTGGGCGACTGTAACATTCAACTGTAAGACAGATACAAAGTACATGATACAGGTATTAATTGACCTATCGCTGTTTGTAAGTTAGTCACGCCCTTCAAACAACTTTACACATGTGCAGCACCGTACGTTGATGCATGCATGAAACGCGCAGTAGTGTGTATGTAAAACCATGGAGCAATAAACTAGAAGGAGTTAGAATGAAGACCCCTCTTATCTTAATCCGATTAGCGCCCAGGCTTTCCACCATAGAGAATGCACTGCGCCCAATCATGGCTCAATGCATCAACGGCCGGACTTTGTGCACAGAGATGGCCACCGCGTTTTCACTGGTAACCTAACGACTCTCCAAAAGCTAAACCAGCGAATAAACTAGATCAGTAAGCACTGTAATGACATAAAGCTGAAATTTTAATGTAAATTTTTGTATAATAATAAATTTTTCGAAGTTTTTCAAAGGCTGAAAAATAACCGAAGCAGACAATGTTGACATGAGGAAAACGGTGATACATGTTGCACTGCGAGCCAGATAGAGCCAATTGGTGATTTGGCATTCTAAAAAAACAATCCAACGCGACTGGAATTTCTCGACTGATTTCGCTTTGTTTACTGAGCGAGTCTTGCGGTCGGTGGCCTTCTGTGTTTCCTTTTATCTTAGGTTGTTCCAACTTCTAGTTTGTTGCTCCATGGTAAAACAATGCGTGGATATAAGCTCTCACTTTCTGATCGAATACAGGAGTCGACTCAGATTTCGGACACAATTTTGGCCACGTGTACATGCGGACTTTCGTGCCACAACTACCACATTTTCAAGTTGCTTGTTATAACGCATATTTTCACCATCCGGGAATAGGACAAACTTTGGAAATATGAACAGAACAAAATATGCTGACAGGCTTGGCCAATGTGCTGCAAACAATTAGTATATGAAAACGTGATAATGGGCCGTTTGAGCATTTGCGATAAATTTGACGTGCTGAACAGAGCAAACATGTGGCCGAATAATGCACGTATTTGGAATTTTTTTTTACAGACGCTACGATTGGATAATGGTCGTGATCGGCGATAGATCAATATCAAACACGTAGTCATCTTCAGTAAAATATGCTGAAAGAACTAAAAGCAAATTAGGAAAAATGACTTTAGTTTTGATGTAAAATTGAACAAAGAAATTGTTGTGGGTTTAAACGTCTGTCCTCTGATGCTGCCCCTAGGACAACCTTATGACGACAAAGATCCTTCTGCAACTGACTTTTCAGGATCAAGCCTGGCCTTAGCTATACCGGTACAACAAGAAATCAGTTGCCGATTTAAAAAAAAATGATTAGCAGCAATCAGTCAGCATCAGGGTTGTAGTCGAGTCCCTGCAAGTCCGTTCACAAGTCCTTTCGTGAAGCCAGTCACAAGTCCTTTCATAAGGGCAGTAACAAGTAACTGGATGAACAATAACAAAGAAATGCTTTTGTCAAAGCTGATTTAAATAGCTTGTGATCTAAATTATAACTGGAGGACTTGTGATGGACTTGCAGGGACTTGTGATGGACTCGACTACATCTCTGGTCAGCATCAACAATTCCTCGGATCGCGAGTGTCGCGCCTTTCCCCTCAGTCAATGCCTGTATGTTTTGTGGCCCCCAACATTACCTCAACATAACCTTTGACCTATTTCAAAAGAGATCTCTCCATCAAAGTTAAATATATCAAAATCCTGTAAATTCTGTAGACAAAGAAACATTTAAACAAATTCAAACAATGATCTCTAACGACCCCTACATGACCTTTAACCCCAGTAATCTGATAAAGAAATGTCTTTCCACTTAAGGGTCACTACATTCAAGTTTCGTGAAAATCCAAAAAAATGCCGTCATATATTTTTAAAAAATGAGTATGCATGTCATGTACATGTACGTTTGTTTATAGTGTGAATCAAGGAGTTTCTTTTGTTCCCCTCGATAATTTCCTTTTAAATAAATTACTTTTTCCGACGGCTCTCATTGGTTTTGTACACGAATCTCAATCGTCCTCAATTCTAACCCTAACCCCAATTCACCTTCGTGTCGCCTGGTATGTGTCCTCCATTTACACCATAAACAAACGCACACACACATAATTTAGGACAGGTGGTAAGTGCCCCCCAAAACTAGGCAACACAAAAATCAAAAGTTGCAGTAGAACAAATTTAAACTGGATTGCATTTCTGAATTTTTGTGACTGATCAAAACACCATTGTGGGTGTAAACAGCAGATTATTGAAATACTGATATTCATATTGCAACACTATATCAGAGCAATCTTGCATGGACAATTTGTTATCGTGGAGTGATCTTACTACATTGTACCTCACCTTTCCTTCTTGGAAGTCGTAGTCCAGAGAGAATTGTAGTTTTCCCAGTTTAATCTCCGACTTGACGGAATCTGTGTCACCATCCTCGTCTGCGCCATTATCTAAATCTTCTACATCGGGCTGAACCTGGTATGAAAGGGTAAGTGATTATAACGACTGATATCAAACAGAGGTTTTTTTACAAATATAAATATGATTTTCAATTACAAAATTGCAAAATACATGGATATAAACATGTAAAAGCGTGCCAAATATTTGTTTACATTTTTTTTGGGGGGGAGGGGGGAATTTTTGCTTGTTTTTTGAAGAGATAAGTATTTCAAATTCTAGGCCACTAGTTTCTATTTTATTTAATAAGGAACACACAAAGTAAAATAATTTAAAAAAATAACCGTTACCTTCTGAAGTACATGTACGTGTAAATATACATTGTAAATGGGTTTAAAACATAAATATAATCCACTGTACTGTTACTGAAAGTTTACATTTATATACATTGTACATGCATGCATATACTACATTACATACCGGTACTTTAATATTAATCTCAAATTTTGGTTAGTAGGGTATAACAGACACGTAGGTAGGGCACTAAGAAAAAAAAGGTATATAAGAATTGTGAGGTGTTCTGTCAAAATAAAACGGCACAAACGTACCACTAGGTCGAGGTACAAATGAAATTATGTGTGTATTAGGAAAGAGCAAAAGATTCTGCTTGAAATACTGTTTGTTGCACCTCCAACAGACAGTCTCTTGAAAATGTATTGCATTTTTAATGCCAAATATGTAAAATACTGAGAAAAAGGCCATTAATGTTTTGAGTAACTGTATTGTATTCATGAAAATGAAAGATGCCAATTAGTTTTTCCTTAAAAACACTTTTTATTCCACATACCTCATACTAATCTCAAAGATTACATACTAATGAGGTTTTTGCATTTTCCCCCACTGTGGCCTGTTCCCAGTTCTGTCTCATTTTTACCAGAACACCTAACAATTTACACACGGGATTGTGCTTCTAAATTCAGTACTCTGTGGAAACCTGAACACATCGAGGACAATGGGAGTCAAAAGGTCTACACTGGGTATATTTATATGGATGAATAGATCTCAACACGTACAGGGTTTTACAAAATATATTTTGAGTGGGAATAATGGGTTAGGGTTATGGTCCAGGAAATTAAATCTAGGGTAAATAGGACCACTTTGAAAATTATACCCAGCAAGATATGGGACCGAGCGACTCCCCCCTTAGTCCCCCATACCTATACAAAGTACACTCCCTAGACTATTGTTACCTAGCGCACCCCCCTAAAAACCTCAAAAGAAACAACAACATTTCGCAAGCACAGTGGCCACCACAGAGGGGAAGGAGGGGGGGGGGAGGGGGGGGGGGGGGATGGTTTCTCTGTCCCATATATCGCTCCATACATGTATGTATGTTTAAAATAGCCCTCAACATTAAGATAATTTTGTACAGGAGAACAAAGAGATGTCTCCAGAAGGATAAAAATTTGAGGAAGTTTGCATAAGTACATGTCTACAATGTGGACATGCATCTATGTATGTACATTTTAATAAATACCTAGGAGAGTTGCTGGCTTTTGATTGGTCGAGACTTGATCACGTGGAGTGGATTATTATGTAGTAATAACCCGGCTTTCAAGAAGAAGCGAATAAATGTTCCCTGAACCAGCATTAATCAAGCATAATGTAAGCCAATGAGTGGCCGAATGCAACAGTTCTACGGTAACTTGTAACAAGGACGCGTCAAATCTTGATACTGCGCGCTATAAATGTACGCGTAGATTGGTTGTATCTATACGCGCGGAATTTTTTCAAATGCGCGTGTTAACTCTAGCGCGTTGCTATGCACGGTGGGCATTAGTGGTCAGCTAGTCTGGTCTCAAAGTATGGGTTATAATAACAACACATATTGAAGAGACAGGGTACCATGCATAAACTAAAACATGGCCCCTAAACATGAACACAAAACGCTGGAAATTCCACCGAAAGGATTTTCACCATTTGTCTCGTTAAAAAGGTATTTATTAAAGGTAATAACAGTACGAGGACCCGGTTATTACTGCGTGATAATGACCGAGTTGGGGGATGACCGCTGGTAATGATCCATTACCAGCGGTCATCACCTAACCCGTTCATTATCACGCAGTAATAACCGGGTCCTCGCACTGCAAGTACATCACATGTACAGTACAGTACTTGTAATACGTACGATACTTTTATGAAGAACGGACAATTGTTCTATGCTACGTATTCATATGATTGAATAAAGCATAAAAACCTGCCTGTAATTGTACACCTACAATGTATTATTTGTTTTGGATAATGCTAAGTCCCCACTGTTGCGCGATCCGTTACGAACGCCACGATCTGATGGTCGTGTAATTTTTGTTTCCTTTTCTGAAATTTCACGTTTGGATACGAGTTGATGCGAGTCGATACGTTCTGGTATGATTTGGTGCGCTTGGATGCGATATAGTCACGATTGGTCAATTTTAGTTCACACGAATCTGGTCTCCCGTTCAGATACGATCAGATACGTTCCGATAGGATTGTCCCCATTGAGTCCACGATGGGTCCCGATCTAACACGATCAGCAATCGGGGTCCCCGATTTGGGACGATCTGGTACGTGCAGATAAGTTCTGATACGCTCTGATACGTTCAGATACGATCATCACGACACGAACCGATGTTGCGATCGGAAATGATTGTGGTCGCGATGTCTTTCACGATCGGGATCGTGAGTGATCACGATTTGAGCCACGATTAGACCCCGACGGGTATATATACAGCCTGACTGACCATGGACTTCATTGTTTTTTTAACTTTTACAGAGTGAAGACTACAACCCACAATCAGATCGCAGTGCATCTCAACAGAGGTGGTGTTAATCCCGATCACCACGATTTGGAAGCACGATTAGATGCGATCTGTCTCGCTTTGTTACGATCTATTACGATCTGATGCGATGATCACGATTAAAAATTAATCGTGTTGATCGTAGAAAATGTTTGAACCATCCAAAAATTTTCTGAGATCAACACAATTGCCAGGACTGACCTCAAGATCCGATAAGATCTAATAGGATCACCACGATTACTCCAGGATTAAGACCACGATTTCAATCGTGGCGCGATTCGTGATAGTGGTAATAAAAATAAAATGTAATAAAAATAATTACACAAACTGCCAATATGCAAATTGTAAAACCTACATGCACATGTAGTTCATTATCAGCAATTTAAGAAAATACAGAGGTTTACAATTGTCCAAATTACACAAAGTGTTTAATCAGTTTATAACATTTGGTTTATGTGCACCTTATTGCAAGCTTTTCCCCGCATGAATAAAACTGCAATTTGGCATTTGCCATATTTTATTTTTTTTTGCCATATACAACATTTTTGCTACGGTAGAGCACGATTTTTCAATTATTTAAAATAGCAACGGCGTTGTACACATGTTCGTTGTCAATCCCGGTCCACCGCAGCGCACCATAGTGGAACACGATTTATGTGGAATGTTAAAACAAAACTTGCTCTACCGTAGTGGTTGAAAAAATTATTGTCCACTGCAGCAGCATCGTATGAGAATTGTAACATTGTCGTGATGTTGTCGTGGTATGTCGTGACCCCTTTGTTCATTCGTACTGGCCACAGTACATGTACAACACCTACGGCAAGCCAAGACTTCGCTACGTTGCCGATACATTGCTGATGGTGCTGCGACCTAGCACGACTTGAACAAGACGCCACCAATTAGAACGTATTTTGTATCATGTGACTCTTGTTGATACGTCACTGTACATGTACATGTTTCTCAACTCAAAAAAGGTTAACCACTTGTTTACCGCTTGTACTTTTGTCCAAGGTTAACAATTTCCTAGATTCTCTCAACATCGTACGTGTCAAATTCGGCCACGAAAGTATGATATTTGGCCGGGTAAATATAAAACCGAGGGAACATATGTTTGCGAGTGGTATTCAAATGACCTTTGACTTTTAACAAGCATCTCTTGTTTTGAGTGAGTGGGAGTACATGTACAGTGCATCTGTGCGGAGAATTAGTGTTGGGATGTAGACCATCCAATTCTATAATTGTAATAATTTTATTTTTAAAGTGATGAAAATTGATTACCAAGATAGGTATATGTTTATCGTTTTAATTTTACTAAATGTTATTATTATATTTTTTGTTAATATTTACAGGAATAACAAAATATGCAGAAAAATGAGTTTTTTTTTTTTAAAGATTTCAATAAACAAAAATAATCAGAGGCACATGTGTGCATCATTCATATAAAATGTATTTAGATATCTCAATTAAAAAATTAATAAAAATATTGTCTTTCCTTTTTCTATTCCGTGTTTAATAAATACATACATGTTCACACATACGTACATCGTACATGTACTGTATGTATAATGTTTATTTCAATTTTAGTTTTGACATAATGCATGTACTTAGTATGTAGATGACGTACGTGTAAATGGAAACACAGCTCATGTACATGTACACGGAGCATACACTGTACATGTACATGTTACATGTTCACAGTATATGTACATGTACTGTAATTTCATAGAATGTTGGTGGAATTTATAGAATTCTATCGAAAGGTTGAAAATTTTGAAATTATAGTGTTTTTGTAGACGTAATGCTGAAATCCCGACCAAAGCGAAATGCAATGTACATAATACAAACAAGCCCCCATATGCTGTGATCCTCATGTACATGTACATGCACGTACATGTACATGCACACATGCCTTTATAATATGTAAAAACACTGATGTTTGCCAGTAATAAGGCGGCTCAAAATACCAATTTACAATAGTTCAACTATAATTTAATGCTATCCTTTCATGAACAGTACTGTAAATGCTGGGCAATTTTTATTATTTTTTTAATACATGTACATTTGACATTGTAAATTGCTAAAATTGTAAATACCACTGTCACCCACAGTGCAAGTATAAAGTAAATGTACACATGCATGTGCCCCCCCCCCCTGCCTTGTAACTATAATTAGCTTGTCCAATTAGTATAATTATATTATACATTGCTTTTATGGTAAATAATAGACACATGTGCATATGGGACCTAACCCTGCGAAATGAGTCTTAACCAGTTTGCGCCGGGATTATTTTAACATCACCGAGCCGAGGCGCGGGATTATTTTTAACTAACCTGTCCGAAGTTTTACAAATGCTGAGAAAAGCAAGAAAAACGTCCGACCAGCGTCGGGCAGTGGTTCTTATGTTGTTCTTGTTGTTTTTTCGCGATCGCCGTCCTGTAATCGTTTTTTTAAATTTTGTATATAAAATTCAATTTTGTTTAGAACAATTACATAATATCTAGTGCAATCATTTTGCTGGATGCGTACAATCATTATCTACATGTAAGTAAGATATTTCTTAATAATTCGGTAGTACAAAATGTTGATCTATGCAAATGGTGTATCTTCCCCTTAAACCACCATTTTGTGTTATTATTTATCAGTCTTAAGCCATGTTCGCACTGGACTTAAAATGATAAAACATACCTACACGATGGGTCCTTTTCCCATTTTAAGTCCAGTGCGGACAGCCTAGGACGTTTTCCTCTAATGTACTTCTCCCGAGTCCAGTGGGTACTTCTACCGGCCAACTGCTGCCCGGGAAAACGTCCCTGGTCACTTTTCCCTAGACGATAAGTCCAGTGCGAACAGCGCGACTCGGTAAAAGCGTCCCAGGAAAACGTCCACCCGGCCCTCCAGTGCAAGGTCACGCTATACAAGGCACTGCGCATGCGCTCTTTGCATTGTTTACATGCGGGCACGCTGATACATGCAAATCGCATCGTGATCACATTCGCACGTGGTTCTGCAAAAAGATTACGTAGAGTTGGGGTTCCTTTGGTCAATATTATGGCAGATATTATGGCAGTTGGAAGTTTGATTGGTGCTACCAGTGCATCATTTCCAAATGATAATAAAGAACGTCAACGTGTCTTACGACGAAAGAAAGCACGACAACGGATGCAATACCGTACCTACGATGGCATGGCGTCAATGATTTGATCGGGGAAAAAAACGCGCGCGCGGGATCGCGAATGGGTACACCGGGGTCAATGCAAAAAGGTCACGCAAAGCGCCCTCATGAGTCATTATAATGACAGCTTGGCTACTTCTCCCACGGTCTCGGTAAAATGTTCCCGTGTCGAAAGTCCAAGTGCGAACAGTGGTAACATTTGACCATTTTTTATTTTACCATCGTCTCAGTAAAACCTTCCCAAAAAAGGTCCAGTGCGAACACGGCTTTACATTATACATTTAACATTTTGATATACATGTAAAAAGTAAGTTGTCCAATTCCGATAGTACGTGCACCAGATAAAACAACGATGCAAAATGATAATTTATAAGGCAACTTTTTAGAGCCGCAAACGTATTCAATTCAGTATGCATATCAAATCTTATGGCCTCTATTATGGTCTCTATTTGTACACATACGTACATCTGTTTTTAAGGCAGTCCGGAGTAATTTCCCCCCCCCCCCACAGCAGTGTGGGAGGGGTCTACTAGCAAATACTTACCCGGTTGAGTGAGACTGGTTCTTGGTAAGGAATGAAGCGTGGGGAACCATTCTCATTCCATGAGGTTCCCAGCGAATATGGCCAGGCTGTATTGATAATGCCTGTAGTTCGCTTCGGCGTCGCGATTTGGCGACTGCTAGCAGAAAGGCGAATTTGATTGATAGGTTAAGCAGAGATGCCTGTCCTATAGGTTCATAAGGAGGAAGTGAAAGCCTCCGTAGTACCTGCGGGAGGTCCCAGGAGGGAAGGAGTTTCCGTACGGGAGGCCTCGAGATGAACATCCCTCGGAGTATGTGACCCAAGGCGTGGTTATTGGAAATTGACGAGCCATCGGGAAAACCTCCGTGGATGGCTGCAATGGCTGACCGGTAGTTTTTTATAGTAGGTACCGAGAGGCCAGAGTTGAACAGGTAGACGAGAAAGTCACCAATATCAGTTAAAGAAGAATTGACTGCTGTTGTAGACTTTCCGGGTAGATGGTCTACGGCTTTGTGCCGCAAGTGTGGCAGCTTCTGCCGAAAGGCCAGCTGCTCGGAATGATCGTTGGACAATGTCCAGCATGTCAGGTGAAGATCCTGGGGAGCTGGATGAATTATGTTCGAACCCGGTTGGAACAGAATGTCCGGACGATGTGGGAGGATTAGTGGGTTGTAGACTGACAGGCTGATCAGTCGAGGGAACCACGGTTGCCGGGGCCAGAACGGGGCCACGAGGAGGATTTTGCAGCGTTCCCGTTCTATTTTCGTGAGTATCCGTGCAATCATGGATATTGGGGGAAAGGCGTATGCCAACATTCCCGTCCATGGGATTGACAGAGCATCGATGTGCCACGCTAGTGGATCGGGGTACCTCGAGCAAAACACCGGCAGCTGGTTGTTGGCTCCTGTTGCAAACAGGTCTATGTGTGGGCGATCGATCGTCCGGAAGATCTGATCGACGACACGAGGCTGTAGTGTCCATTCTGTTGGCCGAATCTTTACCCTGGAGAGGGCGTCGGCTACAGTGTTGTCCCTGCCCGGGATGTGTGTGGCTGTTATCCTTATGTTGGAATCCCGGCACCAATGGAGCAAGTCCCACACAAGGATGCAGAGTTGGGGTGACCGCGTGCCAACCTCGGTTCGACGAATTATGGTATCTGACGGGGGGGGGGGGGGGGGGGGGGGGGGGGTGCTCGTAAATTCCAGAACATAACCGAACTGGATTGTTTGGAGCACCCACCGGTCGGAGACGGCCTGGGACCAAGACCCTGCGAAGGCTTGAAGGCGGCCGCCCACGGGTCCAGGTATGGGGGGCCGCCGAAGCTCTAGAAAGTCGCCAACCCCCGGAGAACCGGGAGGCCGTTGGTCTATATGAGGGGCCACTCGGGCGGTAGGGTTGGCCTCGGCGCTGGGTCGATGGGCGTATCGTAGCGCGTGTGTTTGAATGAGTGAAGGTACGACCGCGAAAGGCCTTAGTTCGAGAAGATTTCTCAGTGCGACCAGCCGGTGGTTGGAACGGTTTGGTCTTCTGAGATTTCGGCTGGCTTGGGTCGGACTTCAATGCTGGCTTGCGGAGATTAATTTTGTCCGTTGCCTCGATACGTTTCGCTTCATAGTTTCTTTGAATTTGCCGGCGAACAGGTCTGGTCCCATGAGAGGGAGAGATTCTAGACGTTTCCTGGCTCTTTCAGATGGTAGGAAAAGTGCGTCGAGAATGTTGCCTCGGCGGCGAGAAGTTGTCAAAGTTGAGATGCGCGTGAATTGCTCTAGGGCTAGACGAAGAGAGTCGTCCAAGCACCGAAAAGCTGCGGAGAGCATATCGGCAGGAATTGTGGTTTCGTCTTCGCAGCCCCTGACCAAATATTCGGACAGAAGCAGCATGAAAGACGTCGCTCGCATACCAAATCTGGATGCCCAGTCGGCTTTCTTGAGAATGGTCTCCATCAGTTTGTTCCTAGCAGGATCAGCAAACAGATTGCGAGATGAGCCAGCTGCACTTCCGTCTGCAGCCAACTTATCTTTGGCAGAATCTGGTACTTGTGGTACTGCCAAGTAGTTCTCAAAATCTTTTTGGGGGAAGCGAAAATAGGCATTAGTTCGCTTATCAAAGGCTTTCCAGTCTTTGTGGTTGGCGATATCCTGAATGTGCTTTACACAAAACTGGTCGAGCGGTAGGGCCGGAAAGGGCGTAGCGCGTCCCGCTGGTTCATCTGATGCTGTGCGCTTTTTAAAGGAATGTTGCGGGACGGCATCCGGCTCCGGTGTTTTTGACTCCGGAAGACCCAAAACGCGGATCATATCGCGTTGGACAAGTCAGAGTTGGGTTTCCATCGGGGAGAGGTGTCGAGTATTAATGACATCATCGTCCTCGTCGTCCGAACCATGGTCTGATTGAAAAGGGTGAGGTGAGCCCGCTGCCGAGGATCCTGCATGTACCGCGGGGCCCCGGCGCTGATCCGCAGGACCGGGTGCCGGGTCCCCATCGGAGTCCGAAAAACGAGCGGACGGATGAATGGAAATGGCCGGCGGCGAATCGGGGGGACGGCTCACGGTTTGTGGAAGATGTAGCTGATCACGGCGAATCCAGCCGGGATCATGGCTAGTTGATGGGGCAACCTCGGGGGGGAATTGTCTCGCGGCCGGGTTGCGGAGTCCTGGCTGTGTAGGGTCCATGCCTGCAGATGGAACTACGTTTGGGGCGAGTTGACTTCTGCCCAGAGCGTGTCCATCTTGTGGGGCGAGTTGACCCAAGTAGGGGGCAAACTGTCCCCCGAGTGGGGCGAGTTGACCCGCGGGGAAAGCTCCCGTCGACATGGCCGTGAATGCCTGGAACGCCTAGAAAAAGTCGGCCGTAGAGACTGATCCCGAGTGCTTCCGGTGTTTGGTCCGGTACTGGGATCGGTCTGAGGAAGACTCTGACTCTGACGAGGAATGCCGTCTTTTACGGTGAGACTTCCGTTTTCTGGCCCGGCGACCGCGTTGTTCTCCCGAAGAGGGTTCAGAAGTCGGCGGTGGTGCGGGTACTCCGGAACAGCGGAAAAACTCTGAAGTTGAGGACATACTCGGAGGCCGCTGTAATTCTCCCAACGGCGGGCCGAATCCCGGTGGGCCGGTAGACTCGGCTTGTAAAGCGGAGCTGGCCGGAGGGCCCTTACCCTTAGGGGGCCGGTCGCCCGGTCACGCTGGGCGTGTCGGGGGCCTTGGATATGGAGCTCGATACGGCTTGTCCAGAGGCCTTGGAGTTGGAGGGCGATTTTGTGAGAGGGGTGTCCCACTTGCCCTTGCAGCTTACTACCGAGGCTCGACGCTTACGGCTCTTACCGGCAGGCTGCTTGATCAGTTGTGTTTGCTCGTGGATCGCGGCCGTCGGGGCAAGTTGGCTGTAGCCCAGGCCCCGGCCGGTGGGGTGACCATCACCCGATCCCGGGTGACGGGGTGAATTCTGCAAATGGAGGTTAGGTGCAGGGGAGGGGGGTGCCTCCCGACCTTGTACCTCTAGAGGGGGCGGCGGTTCCGTGGAACTTCCATCCGCGGGTCCCGCCGTGCCCCTAGCCGATCTCCTCTTGACTGATTTTTCCATCAGAATCAATGTTGAAAACAGACGGAAAAAACGTACTTACGGAGATTGAAACCAAAGAAATGAAGACACACAGATTGAAGACAAACTCTACTAATTATTTATTCGAAGAAATAAATTCAAGCGGACGTAGGATGGTGAAGAAAACCCGAGATTTTTTCCGCGGGTGAAAAAACGATCTTTCACTATCCGACGCTAGAGAAAAGAGGAAGCTACGATGGCGGCCAAGCCGCGGGGCATGGTGGGTAGCCTATTGTGTGAACTCTTAGCGGATGTATTGCGCCCCCTAGGGAAATATGCATACGTAGTGGCTCTACGGGTAAGATGAGCGCTGTAGACTCTTAGAATTTAGACATGGCTCATTCTATAGATGTATTTGGGTCCACCATTTTTCTGTCTTACCTTATTGTGACATCTGTGATTTTATAATTCTACACAAACAAAGCACAAGAGAAACTGACTAGGTAAACTTCCATAAATTTCAAAGTAAACAAAGAAATTGGAAAGGTGGGACTTGAACCAGCGACCTCTGGAATACCGGACCGGGCACTCTACCAACTGAGCTACATGTATCATTGTGAGGATCACTCAATAAAAGGATAAAAAAAATTTCTTATAATGCGCGAATAAACTGATACACCTACTGTGATTCATACCGGTATTTAATTTTTTTTCTTCAATATTTACTTGGTAATTGGCCAGACAGAGGAAAAACCATTAATCATCTATTTCCAATGGGGTCCCTAATTAGTAGAAGATGTGGAAGAAATTACAGTTTTAGAGGTGGAAGGAAAACCCCAGGATGATTTTCTAGGCTAAACTTACGGAATAATAGGCAGAGACTAAAAACCCAATCTAAAGAATGGCCCAGGCAGGATTTGAACCTGGGTCACAGCGGTGGAAGTACTGCTATGCCAACCCGACCCCCATATAACCTACGGTGTGCTAAGTGCACAAACAAGGGAAGGACTTTTGTTATACAGTTCTGGTTCATGCGCATACAACGTATGTTTGTACAACCAGTATTTGTTTTCTTTGTGTGCAAAACACCCCAAAGTCCTTGCATGAGCATTACAAAACAATGCGTTCAAATAAATGCCCCTCCCTACAATCTCCCCCAAATCTTCTTTTCGTGCCGTTGAGGGAGGTGCTTAATGCGCGAATTCTATATACTCTGCGATATACCGGTATAAAAATCTGCGATATATTCAGAGCTCAACCAGCAGATCTTGTCACAAATTATGTTTCTCACATGATGATTAGCATAGAGGTCACCGTTTGCCATTGACATACCAGTAGCTTGAATCGGATAGCAGGTGTGAATTAGCATTTTTTTTTTCACTAACTCACTTCCAAACCTGCCAATCTACGAAATTCTAGATTTGATCAAGTAGACATACTGGTTAGTATATTGTAATAAAATAATAAGAAATACTACTACAATAAGTAAACAGCCTGTGGGCAAATATCAGTGAAAGAATGTTGCAATCCAACACTGTTGTTTTTTTCTTCATACATGTATATTATCTCAATGAAGGTCAATCAGTGCAAAACATGTTGATAAGACATGTCTGGGACTTAGAAACATTTTCAATTGTGTTAGGAAATATTTTTTCTCAACTCTCCTTAGACTTTGTACACAACCACTGAAGAAGCGTCAGAATACTACCGTACATTATTCCCAATATCAGATTAAGCCGTGTACAAGTTTCATCGGTGGCAATGGCAAAAAAGCAATGTACTGTATACCACTCTTACCATAGTTACATGCATTAAGAAAACAAGTGAAGTAAGAGAATAAATATTATGTGACACTAACACTTTAAACAAGTCGAGATATTTTGGGCAGAATTTTGTATGTTTTAATTCTTCCTTTATTGATTACATGTAACCAATTTTTTTTCTTCACGCAGTTGGAGTTTTTAATAACAGCGAGGCCGATATTTCACAAATCCTCATTGATTTCATTGATTCCCCCCACCCCACACAATCAAGTACGCAGTTCACACCAAATGTGTTGCACGTACTGCAATGCATACATACGGTACATTGTACTTGCATTAACCTATTCTTGCCAGAATTCCATCAAAATCCATCCCCCAATTTTTTCCTGACAAATGTAACGTGCTGAGCCCTTCACATGGCCACCATTCCTGTTAATGCATAGCTGGCATCTTCGTCTCATGTCTCTTAGCTTACTGCCCGCCTTATCATCCCAACTTGTCACAGTGCTGATTTTTGTACCTTTCATATTATCTTGTTTGTTTAATCAACCATAGCAATGACATAATGAACCTTATACCATTGGACAGGGGATATTCTACCCTTTCTACCGACAGTTGTATTTTCCTGAAATATTAGGTAGTTTTGCAATAATATGAGTTTGAAAATGGGTATACTTTTTTTAGAGAACCTGTATAGCACTGCACCCCAAATGAATGCATAGGATGTTAGGGTTAAAGATGGCGATGAACAATTAAGTATTCCAAACTACATGTACATTACACAATGTACGGTACATGTGGTGGTCCCTGAAAACATCGATTTCAAACAACCATTTCTGTTGACTTTCTACATTTGCACAGCTGCATTATCAATCTTACGATTATCCATAATTTATGGGCAATTCCACACTATTGAGGTACATTTGTGTGACAGAGAGGGCTAAAATTAAATTTTTTGATTAAAAAAAATCTTTTGCTTTTGTTTTTCGCATTTGGCCGGCCAAACAAGGTTTTGGGGGACATTCCTCATACTAGCCTTAGTAGGTCTCAACAATTGTGGTGCCAGTGGAATACATGCCATTTTGACGTGGCTGTAGCTATGACAATGGCACACAGGCTTATACACCCTTATCGTGCTTGTGCAAACACAAACATCTGATGACACTACATACCAGTATTTAAATTGACTAAATTCAGAATTAATTCTCCAATATTTGGTCCTGGGATTAATTAGTCATCAAATCAGTCATAATTGTGATTGTGTAATATTTGTGGGTCCATATATTAATATTCACCAATTTATGCAAATCACCGAATGATTAAAAGCTAAATTATATAAAATATTTAGCCTTTAGAGGTAGGATACACCATTGGTAATTGCTTGAATTATCAGAAATAGGTTGATTTGGGGGGTTGTATTTTATAGTAAATATTGTTTAACTGACCTGTCCGAGTTTTAAAATTGTGGATGTGGAAAAAAACAAAAAAAAACACATTTGTTTTCACCCAGCGTCAGGCAGTGATTCTTGTTTATTATTTTTTTATCGCTGTCTGGCGATCGTGAATTTTATTTTTAATAAAATTTTATTCTTTGAAACAATTACAGAATATCTAGTGCTATAATTCTGCTGGATGCCTACAATCATTATCTGGGCAATTCCACGATAAAGTGGACAAATTTGAAAAATTGAAATTTGTAACTATCTTTAGAAATGCATCACAACAAAAAGTGTGGAATCAGATTAAAGAGGACAATAAGATCTTACATTTGATTGGTGTGACAGTGAGATTGAATTTAGTTTAGCATGATTTTGAGTAAACAAAAAATATTTTTGCTAAAAACATGGATTTTTGGTACTCTTTGTAGCACCTAGTTCGAACATGCAAAACGTGAGTGTTAATGTGTTATTGTGAGTTATTGTTTTTAATAAGGCATAGAAAAAGGTTCAAATTCTGTGTCAAAGAAGCTGTTTTGGTTTATTATTAGTTTCTTATATGTTTATACTTGAACCAAAGATAGGCAGACAAACCGTAATGTAACTAACCGTAACGTAACTAAATAACTACAATTTGTTGGTCTTGCCTCAAAATAAAGAGACTGGTTGTTAACAATTATCTGCTAAAACATTTCCCATCAAGCAAGTAGTAATATAAATAAGACACTTTGTTTCAGGTATATCCCATTTGAGAAAATTATTTATGCAAAAACATTACATTTGTATTCATGTCCTGTTTTTGTAACGTAACTAACTGACATTAAAAGTAACATCACAACTCCAGTGTAATAGTAGACCTAGGTAGGATGTACTTACACATGTACATGTACATGTACATGTATGATAGCATAACTGGGACGCGAAACTCACACATCTTGATGTAAGAGACAAATAAGATATTGTAACTTGCTAAAAATGTATCTAACTAACCGTTGAATTGCCCATCTACTTTCAATCAAATAAGTAAGATATTTCTAAATAATTTGGTAGTAAAATGTTTTGATATGATCTGCAAATGGTGTATCCTACCTTTAAGTAGGCCTCTGGAACTTTCTTTATTTGCTGAATCCCACAATCCTCTACCCTAAATAAATAACCTACAAAACTGGTTTATCCTAGAAAGTCTGTCATAAGACAAACTTACGTTTATTAGAAAATGTATGTCAGTTGTGCATTTTTCTTGTTTGAAGCAGCAAAAGTTCTCAAATTCTAAACAGAAGTACTTGACAACTAACCTGACGCAATATTAGCTCTGTGAGTGCTGTATATTCTGAGAAAATAATTTCCCACGATTTCAATTTTACACTCGACAACATAATGGAAATTTTGGAAAATGCTTCTCGAAGATGCATTTTTTCAACTTCTTTTATTATTTTATTCCAAATTACATCATGCCTGAAGAAAAACAATTACAGGGAGCTTAGAGTCATTAACTCTAGCCATCCCAAATCCTCTTTGCAAAATGCAGGATATTGTAGGATGGAGGGCACTTAGAAGTTGGTGCATCGAAGGATTTTGTAGGATTAAAGGCGTTTGGAATTTGTTTGCCAATGGAGAATGATGCAAGATCCAGGTCATAGACCTAAACTACTGCTGGATGATTTGGCAAGATTGAGGTTACTTGGGTATTTATCTAAATGAGGATTTTAGATATGAAACACAAAGTTGGAATATTTCCAGTAGCTTCAATGTTTATTAGCTTCTCAGTGATTCGGAAGTCAGAGGTGCAGATCAAGACTAAGTAAAGGTTTTAGAAAAAAAACTAAAAAAACCATACAATGTGACCTAAAAAAAATAAAAAAAAATAAAAACATTCCCTAAATTTAGCCCTGTTTTAAAATGCCATGTAATCTGAAGCACAACTATTTTTGTTGTTGGCCTTAAGTAATTCTAACCTGTGCCTGTAATAAAGCAGTCTTTTCCTGCCCTGCCTCTTGGGCACCTGTACCTAGACTGGCTGCCCTTCTCTTCCTGACTAAACCTCTAGCTTGTTGTATCCTCTTCACTCGTGGTACTACTGCCGCTCGCAACTGATGTACATAATTAAACATAACATTTGTTTTTTGGTTCAAACATTGCCATCAAAATGTCATTTACAATGTAGTTAAATTGAACAAAATTATAACGAAACATTTAATTAAACTTGTTAAAAAGATATGTGTACACGTAAAGGGCACACGTTTGAGTTAATGTAAAACATGGGTTCAAACATGTTAGAATGTAATGAGCAAATTATAATGAATGTTTGTGAGTGCACTGGTAAGAATAATTTCATAAAGTGAACGTTTCATCTGTCACCAAATGAAATTATTCCTTCCACTGCACGAACGTGAGACATCCATTATTTGTTATAATAAATCCTCGTTATCTGATTGGTCAGAGCGTGACCAATCATGCCAATGACGCGACTGTGCAATGGAAGTTCTAATCAAAGTTGAATATAACTTGTTTGCGGTACAACAATGTTGTTTTTAAATTTGGTACCCTAAATTTGTAAATGATTCTTACCATTGCACGAACGTGTAACATTCACTATTTGATCTATATAACACCTAACTGGATCCTTGTCATTTGATAAACAATAAAAAACAAATACTTAGTGTGGTCGGTTTGTTCCAGGACGTGCAACGACTTCTACGGGAGACAAATAAATTTGTCAAGTTCTTCATTTGACAGTGCTTCAACGGGGTATAGCCAGAGTAGTCCCAGTATTGGCATGTCTCCGATCGGCTGACAATGTACTTAATTTCTTCTTGGTGATAACAGTGTCAGAACTGTCCACAAATTCATCGTCCCCGCACAATTTTTTGTTGTCTTTTACGCATTTTTGTTGTCTTTACACGCATGTACGGTCAGCGTTGCAATCTCGTACTACTACCTGTAGTACTAGCTCCGCGATCGAAAATGAGGCACGCGTGTAATGGAACATAAATGCCCGGTAAACGGAATCAAATTGCATGATGTATAACGTAATTCATGCAATGGAATATTTTTTAATAGAATATTTGTCGATGGAATATTTGTCGATTGAATATTTGTCAATAAAATGGGGCAAATGATTAAATGTTATGTGACTAAATTCCACCAATCAAAATGACATGGGTCCAGTTAGGTGTTATATAATAGTGAATTAATTATGTACATACTGTACATTATAGGTGTTATATTATGGTGAATTAATTATGTACTTGTACTTGTACATGTACATGTACATGTACATGTACATGTACATGTACATGTACATGTACATGTACATGTACATGTACATGTACATGTACATGTACATGTACATGTACATGTACATGTACATGTACATGTACATGTACATGCACATACATGCACAGTACATAATATACAAATATTGACTGCTTTGAGTGGTATAGTAAAACTAGCCTCCCGAGGTGACCCATGGAGCATTCTATTTTCCCGAGGCGAAGCCGAGGGAAAATAGAATGCTCATGGATCACCGAGGGAGGCTAGTTTTACTATACCGCGAAATAAAGCAGTCAATATTTGTTTTATAACACCTCACTCACAGATTCTGCACAATTTAAGCTTCCTGAAAGTATAGTAATGACAAAAAATCTCCGAATTATACGTCTCTTGATCATACGTGTACTTTGTTGCCTTGATGAACAGGTGCGAAGGTGATAGAGCAATGTTTACGCAATGCACCGAAACACACGTCTGGGTTTCAGTCACGCTTTCGTTGCTATGCGCATTGTTCGTGTGTTGCTATGCGCATAGTCCTTTTTGCGTGGTATAGTCTTTTTGGATAGCGCAAGTAAAAAATAGTAAAAATAGCAAGTGACACGTGCCGCGCTCTCGGCCAATCAAGACACAGAATCTGTGAGTGAGGTGTTATAATATACACTATACAGAAGTATACAAAAGTATACAAAAGTATACATGTGCAGAATACTGTACATAATTGCACAGAATACTGCACAGGTACGTAATACTGTACAGGTACATAATACTGTACATGTACAGAATACTGTACAAGTTTACATGTATACAAATGCATGTGTACATCCATGTACATTTTGTATAGTATGTAAAAAAAATCTGGTAAGTAAAAACAGTCAATTTAGAATTAGCTGCATACATATAGAACAATATTAAGCAACTAGTAACTAATAAACTAGAACTTTTAGTATTGTGCATAAGTCTAGTCTGCAGCATGCATGTTTTGACAGAAACAAATTCAACACTATAATGTTACATTAATTGTTAGATGTAAAATGACGTGTAACACATGTCTGTCTTACATGGTACTTTTCGTGGGTGTGCTTAGGAACTGGGTACGGAGTACCCGTCCGCTGATGTCAGAAACTGGTTCTAGATTATGGAATCCAGTACGCGTAACCAACTTTACAAATTACATACCGTAGTCACTTTTCAAATTAACCACAAGGGAAAGTAACGAGGTGCAGTTACAGTGTACAGTAATCTTATTTTTTTATAAATGAACTAAGAAATTGACTGGAGCGGGGCTGTCATCTGTTGGGATTGTTCAAAACGGACATACTGTACATTGTACATGTATGGGAAACCAAAATATATTTCACGTGTACGACACTCGATAAAGTTGCAGTTTAGGTATTAATAGAGAAGTTTCGCATGTCCACAGATACAGCTACGGTTACGGATATTATAAACGTAAATGTCTGGGCACACATCGCTTTTGTTTCGCAACTTGCAACGGTTTACTCACTTGTGGACGCTTGCATCCAACATGGCGAGGCCCAGGGAGATAAATGATTTACCCCACGTAGCAGCCGAAAACATGTTTTTCCTCAACAAATTCCAACTACATTGTCCATTCATGGATGCTAACACTAACAGTAATATGGCAGAAAGTTTTGTTGATTATACTCGGCTACAAAGTCTACAAAAATGAATTTTGAGGTTAATTATATTAGATGTAATTTTGTAGTTACTACAAAAAGTAACTTAATACAATACTTTTCTACCTTCTGAAAATTACAGAACCCTTTGAATTGTACATTTGTAGCGACATGCCTAGCGGTGGGTATAAAAGCCTTTGAAAAAATACTTTTTTATTCTTAACCTTAACCCCCCAAGGCTCTCGCGCTAGAAAGCAGACCAAATCTAACAAACTTCAACAACTGCACACAGGTTCAGTAACTATTTGTACTTAACCTATGTAACAGTACTAAACCTGCCAAACTCCCACTTGTTGAACTTTGATTGACTTGGTACAGATGGGTATTGTTCAGTGTTGGGCTGGTTTTTTTAGTGTACATATGTACAGGGTGCACACTTACAGTTGACCAGGAACTGTTCTGTGACCAGCCTGAGCTCACCATGAATATGCCTCTGCATTCCCCCAAATTCTTACAAGTCTCCTACCTTTCTGCCTTGAACCTCACAGAACTCAACAGGATCTCCCTGGACTTTTTGTACCGAGTCAAAGAAAGTCCAACCACAAATTGCTATTGTTTGGTACCAAACCAGCCAAAACCTGCAGTTGGAGTGTTATGGGCTTGGGGTAGTTAGGGTTAATACAAACGCTAAACTAAGACAGTAAACGACAATAGAGACAATTATAACGCAAAATGTACCCAGTGGAAAAACTACCGATACAACACTATATGTATGTGTATAATCTTTGAATATATGTTTCAAATTAAAAATTAAAAAAATGCGAAATCAAAATTTGTAAAGCGAAAAGGACAACAAAAAAGAAGAAAAAGAAATTATGTTAATAAAACAAATTCTAATTCTAATGTAACTGTACATGTAAATAATGTTTTGTACGATTATGTACAAATGTGACCTGGTCCAACTGTAGTTTATGTACACACATTATACAAGGCTTCTTTTACATTGTATATCAATCAAGTGTGACAATCACATGAATAATCCATGCATATAAAAGCAGTTTTATTCAAAAGGTATTAAAGAATTAAACAAAATCAATTGTCACATACCGTACATAACGGTACAAATGAAAACTAGAAAGATTTAATTTCTTTCTAAAAGATTTTTTTTTAAGCAACCAGATATATACATGTACTGACAGTGAACCAAATCAAAACAGAAATTATTGTTAAGAATTAAACAAAAAAATGAAAGGTGCTGGCTCCTTATTTTATTGAAAGTAAGCAATTTTGTTAAGCTACCAGTACTTAAATTATTTCAATGTCTTGAAGTCTAACGCTGCAGCCACAGTTAAATTTCATTTGTAAATACGGTACCTTACACAGTTTGCCCCATTCCTTTTTCGTGAAATCTGCTGGCCTTACATTTTTATTGGTTGAAACCTCACAAGGCATGCACAATAGCACAAACAAATCCATATTTTAGAGTCAATCATTCACACTGTATATATCCAATGTCCATATTATTAGAAGTTACTGTAGTTGACCTCCCGGTAAACGTACATAGTTAGAGGGGTGTTTCACAAAATATGAACTATAATTGTTTAACAAAGTTGTTGGAAACTTATATTTTCCAGTGAATATGGAGCCAGCGAACGTTTACAAGAACTACAACAGGGTTACAGGCATTAAGGTTAAAGAAACCCAAACAAATTGAAATTTAAAAGTTTTAAAAGATGAAAGAATAAAGAAATGTCTTGAGGCAGAACTCACATCACGTGATTTGTGGAAAAAGACGAGAAAAACGTGAGAAAAAAAGAATGGAGAAGACAGGTCAATAATTATGGTTCATCAGGAAAAATAAATAATAAAAACAGTAAAAGAAATAAAAACAACTACTCCCGCTTTAGGCAGCTTGTTGCAAAATGTAAACTTGGTAAAATATCTTATTAGCCATTGGGACTTGGGATTACAAAAAAATAACAAAATTGGCTTTTATCCAAGTACCGATTGCTAATTATGTAAGTTTATTCAAATTTATGAACCGTTTCTTCTGCCCATTGTTGGGTTTAATTAAACAGCGCTAAGAACAGTGCACGTACATGTATCTTTGAATTGTTCCAAGGAGTGCCCATTGTGTGTTAGGATGTTAATTAATGCAGTATGTATACAACTGTAAGTACTGTAGTGAACACAATTGATTTGGTGTATCGATATGGGTCACTGCTGGAATATTTACGAGCTACGGTACGGTACTATTATGCAGGTAGTACCATAGATAAGGGTGCCAATGCATCTTTATGTGCATAACTTTGTACATACATTGTGTAAAGTATTTTCTGCACTCTTTGCAGTTTCAGTATGTGGTAATGGTTCATCCTCGTCACTTAAAACATGAATCGTACAAATCAATTTTTTTCTTCAAACGTGATGGAAAACATTGTTCCACGCGTAACGGGGACACACCGAAAAAAAGAAAAATTCAGACATTTTGAATGAAATACTATTAAATGGTACCGGTACATACATACCGGTACATGTACATTTGTAAAAGTTTTGTGGATTCACAATAGGACACCGTTACATTGCAAATTCAAATGTTCATAACAGACACGAGCATCTTTACTGCTTTCCTATATGAATTTGACATTTTCAATGAAATCCAACACAAATAAGTCACCAATTTCATACATAACATATTGGTGTCCCTGTTACACGGTAAACCATGTTTTCCGTCATGTTCCATTAAGAAGAAAATAAAGTCAGAAAATGCACAATTTATGTTTAGAGTACCGAGATCAACCAGTCCTACACATTTAAACTGCAAAGGTTAAAGAAAATATTTTGTCCCACTTTTGGACCCCTTAAAAATGAAATGAACCTACCGGTATATAGATGCACAAGTATTGTCACCATTACGCATCCGATTGTTTCTAACCAGTGTCTTTGCCCAGGGCAATGTTATTCATACCACTGATACGTGTAAATGTCCTCAAAGGTAACATACAACATTTGCTTTTAGTGTAATTTGTTGTGTACATGTGTATGTACATGTTGAAAAACATTGTTACACTGACCCGTTTAAAGTTTTGTGTTCATTACATTGCCAAAGAGGACAGTAATCGATATTGTGCAAGTCGCGTAAAATCTTTTCACACAGTGCGCCCACAAACGACACGATTATAGACCAGATCCCCTACTCATACCGTACATGTACTGTTGTCTTTGCAAATCTGCGCCGGCGGTTTAACTTTAATTCTATATTTTCCACAGGCCTTCCTAGGAAGCCAATCAGTGACCGCAGAACGGCGGTTGTCAATACATACTACACGCACGCACACAATTCCTTTGTGAAGCCACAGGCTCACGGGACTGCTAAATGGGTAGTTGACTGTGTGAAGAACCTATGCATATATTAGAATATACATTTATGGTATAATTTGCATGAAAAAGTCGCACCCGATTTAGTATGAGTGGGGGAGATGGTCTATAATCATGTCGTTTGCAGGCGCGCTGCGTTACGAGATGTGCACAAAACGATTACTGGCTGCTTTATAGCTCAATGGTAAACCCACCGCAGGATTTTGCAGTATTCAGGCAGTGGTCACCAGTAATAAATATTGGAGGATTTTACAGCATTCAGATTACATGGAGTTTAACGCTTTGGAAATGCAGGATTTTGCAGGATTCAGGTTATGTGTTAGAAAAATGGTGTAGGGAGTTAGGGTTAATATGTTTTTACCCCCCTACTCCTTCTATTCTTGAAGTTACAGACAACAAACCCCCTTTGTATTGTATGCATCATCCGTTTTAGTGCGGATATGGCAATGCGCAATACGAAAACATGGACGTATGCGCATTGCTTTTCAAACAAGTGATTTTTGCGCATCATGCAGTGCGCACTACGCTAAAACGCATGACAGACACACGGATTTTCGGCCTTATTCCACTCTTCCTGAAAATGACAGCCTACCAGGTGCCATGATTTCACAGGATGCTTGTGATCATTTGCAGTCAAAGTAAGGTATTTGGTCATAATTTGGTGGCCTGGAAAATTAGTATGTTTTGAAATGTTGTATAATACCTTTAAGTGTTACATATTCCATTAATCTAATGAGTCTCTTATTTGAGATTTATTTTCAATTTCAGTATCTGCCCCCTTAATAAAAACAAAAGCAAATTGTCTAGATGTCATGCAAAACTGTAAACATTTGTCAATGAACAGGGGGAAAAAAACAAAGAAAGTAGAATGAGAAATGAAATAATATATTCCAAGCATAGAAAATTCAATTGATAAGTAAAACAAAACCAAAAAAAGGAAGATTTGGTTAAAATAAAATTAAATCAAAAACACAATTTACTTTTAGTTTCATGGCCAAAAAAAGATTAAAAAACAATCAAGTTAAATTAGGGATTTGTTTTGAACAATATCAAACTGAAAAGTTGGCTCAAGAGAAAATAAATGATAACTCAAAATGAAATGAATCACATTCGAGTGCAATGAAATCATGCAGGACATGCACATTAACATTCTTCAACTTTTCATGCACTAGCATGTATGTCAAGCAAGGCCTAAAAAAGTGTACGCCTACTCATTCCTACAAGCTGAAATGTTAACCAAATTTTTTTTTGGGGGGGACTCAGACGCTTTTGTTTGAATTTATATTTCCCCACTTTTTGAAGAAAAACAATTAGTAAAGGTCGGTATCCTATTGTAGCGTAATCCTATATTCACTTCTTAAGAATGCAGTTTGATGCACTAAATGCCTGAAAGTTCTTGGAACCAGACTTTATTAAAGCACCAGTCCAGCCTGATATTTATTTACTGTATGGTTAAGGCTATAACTATGACCATGGCAATCCCAATGTACCTAATTGTTTAATAAAACACTAAAGCCGTACCCCCAAAAATGTGCAAATCAGAGGTTAGAAAAGTGTAACACTGTTGGAAAAAATTTTTAAATGAGATTTTATTTTTCCGAGTTGTGGAAAAGGGAAGGAAACAGAAGGAAATAGTAGAAAATTTCAAAAAGAATTTAATCAAAAAATTAGGAGCAATAAGAAAAAACTGACCAATCTGATATAAACAAGATTTGCGTCAAATGCTTTGCAGGGAAGGACTGGACTGGCACTTTAAAAATGTTCTTCCCAAAAAACATGTAGACACGCATCACATCCAATCAGTGTTTGTTATAGATGTTATCTTGGTTTAGCTGTGGAGATTTGTTAAACTGTTTTCGCTTCAAGTACTGGTACAAGTACACGAACTACATGTACAGTGTAAGTCAAAAAGAAAGATACCGGAAGTTATTATTTTTTCCTGTAAAAAAACCCAACAATTATATTTGATCCACCAGTAATGTACATACATGTACGTGTTGATAGCATGAGCTTCTCAACATTTGATTACAAAAATAAAAAATAACCAAGTATTAGCAAAAACATAAAAATATCAGGAAATGTTGTTCAGGTGCCCCAAAGCTCCCAACATTTACATTTTAGAAAAAGTACTTTTTAAGGACCCATTTCTAGTGTGGGCTCCTTTGTCGGCTTTTTCTGCCTAACAGGGCGAGTGGAACCTAAAAACAAAGAAATATATTTCAAAAAAAAAAAAATAGAAGCCCCAAAATTAATTGTGAATTGGAAGCTCGTTTTATTAAACGACTTTTAAGTAAGGAAAGTATTACAATTGTGACCTGTTACCACAACATGAGAGTAAAGTCGCACAATGTGATTCAGAGATATGGCTATCCAAAGTCAAAATATGAAGGGGTGGTCAATTGTGAGATTTTGCCTAATTTGGAAAGCCTAAGCCTAAGTGTTTGGATTAAAGTCCATTAGTGGTCTAATTAACACGCACGGTAATTAAATATGCGAATTTAGGTTCTCGTAACTATCCCATGTTTTCAAAATTTTGATATTTTGTTGTTTATACAATAGTTCGTATGTGTGGAAAGTTTCAAGAAGAAATAATGATTAGAACATAGCCATTGCTACCGGTATGCTAAACCGAACATTAGTTGTCCTGTTTTGCAATCTTTTGTGTGTTTTGTTTAAGATGTTTATTAAGTAATATTGTGGTGACAGGTTAAAATTGCTCTACCCGTTAAAATTGTATTACTATCTAAAACAAAATCACCCTAAAATCAGTTTTGTCCAAAAGTGTGATTTCTTGTGTCTTCTGACTGTTTGGAATAACAAAGAAAATGACACAGAATATACGTTTCAACAACTGTACACAATATATTTTAATCTAGGACTTTGAATATTTTTTCAAGTTTGAATCTGAGGTTTCAGCGCTAGTGATGTTTAAAGACAATTGTAACGACACTTCTTGAAATTGCATTTTTAGGCGAACCTGTTTTTAGGGGGATTTTGTTTAAATAGTGATAACATTTTAACAGGTGGAGCAATTTAAATAATCGTCTCACTTAAAAGTACCGTACTTTAATAAATAGGCGTCCAATTCATAAATATCGTTGGTGCTTCGTAGTGTTTTTTTGTTTTATAGGTAACATATTTTCTTAAATTTTAGTTTATCACACACATCTCATTTTCGCCCTCATCATTCCTACACACATCTACCGACCTTCTCTTTGTAAGCCGCACCCAGCATCTGCACACTCTTCAAGTCCACGGCGCCCTTCAGGCCTTTCTTGCCTTCTTTCTTCTTCCTCTTCCTGCAGCAGCACTTAACGCAGATGCAGCCACAACAGCACAACAGCAGCAAGCCGGCTACAATGGCTATCAGAATGATGGCCCACATGGGCACTACCAAAAACAAATATTAAACAAATGTCAATAATGTATACAGGGTGGTCAAAAAAACAACTGGAACGGCCTATTTTAGGTACCCTCTGACCAGGAAAACTGGTTTGGATAGACGGGAAATCTTTCTACATGGGATGAAAAATGACACCAAGATTAGCTGATTCAGTCCAGTATTTTGAGACAGAACTGGGAAGACGTTGAAAATGAGAGTTTGCAAGTTATTTAAATAAGAGAAAAATAATTTATTTTCTAACGAGGGCCAGTTTTAAACAATGTTTAAAACCAGCTAATGGGCCCGAACGCGTTAATGCCGGAGACGAAAGCTGCGGATCGTCACATTCTGCAAACTGTCGTTGATGCATGCGTGTATGTACCGTACGTGTTACATTCTGGTTTTGCGCAGAGCGCCGTACGTGTTCCATCATTAACGCGCCCGTGGAACCCGGAAAAAGTGCGTCTGTGACCCATACATGTACATGTACATTGTACCTGTGAAGGCAGAGATGGTTATTGTGGTCAATTTAGCTACTTTGCGCCAAAAAAGCAGCATCGGCTGTATTACCAGGGTAATAATGTTAAGCACATTGAGTCCGTTGGTGATAAAGCATAGATCTATGCAAGCAACGCATTGTTATTATTATTATTACACTGTATTATGGGACACAGAGGCACTACACTATTCCGTATTCTACTCGCGCTTGTGGGATAACTAATAACTGTGACTGGACACTTTGGACGACAGTACAAGTAGTACTCACGTGGCAATTTATTGAGTTCCTCCATGATCTTATTTCCAACCTGGTTGAGTACGTTGCTGCCTTTTCCCTCCTCCGTGACCCCCGCCGGCGCCCCCGTGGCCGAGGCTGCCCCCCTGGGTTCCGACTCCTGCATGGCAGGATCACTGGCGTCCCCCTCCATCAGCTTACGCATGATGTAACCGACCTGGTCCATCCTGATAGGACTGGGCTGGGCTACCGCTTCACGATCTGGGTGATGCACGTGTCATGGGATGAAATCAAACATGATTAAGTGATATTCAAAAATACCTGAAACAGTTTAGCCATTCTCATTGATCGAAAGCTTGTCACGTGGCTGATATTAAACAGATGATAACTTTGACATATGGCTGGCTGGTTTTAAACACGTTTCCAGTGTCACATGAAATTTGGACTCCTATAAAATAGCATCCTGAGCCACGCAGGGTTTAACAGGCTCTTGAATTGTCGCCCTCAAACCCTGCGGACATTCGCAGCAATCATTAAACAAGTTGGCCAATACATGATATGAACGTCCACCCCTGGTAAAATGACAATTTCTACCACTATATTTAATTTTATTGGCGTTTACGTAGCTTTTCAGTCTTTTATGTTTCTTGTTCTGTATAATATATAATAGCAAGGCTTTATTTCACGGTCTGTATGTTAATTTCTACAATTTTTCTGATTAATTTTAATTTTTACGTGGTAGGATGAACATTTGTGAGAGCACCTCAGATGTCCAAGCGAATGGACCAATAAAAATGCGCGTTGGTTCGCATGCCTTTGGCTGTTTTTCGAACCCCAGCTTGGTCTTCGTTCAGGCTTCATTCATTACAGTTTAGCAATAGGCTGTAGCCGGGAACGGATCCAAAGCCAGGGTTTAGGAAATGGCCTTGGTCTGTTTGTTACGGAGGCTCTGATTGGGCGCATGAATTTTCGCTATTAACCACGGATCTTGCCGTATGTCCGCAGGGGTTTGAGAGCTATTAGTAGAAATCTCGTAAATGCGCTGCGTGGCTTAGGATGATGAAATAGGGACAGCAACAATGTCACACTTCTGAACCAGAATGGCCTACGTACATTGTACATGTACACATTGTGCGAAATACGGTACCCTCTGAAGACGTGAACACAATGGGGACAAAGGGAGTGAAAAGGTCTCCAAAGGGTAATTTCTATAGATGAATAATGTAGGTCGCCATTAGGAATTTTACGAATTAGATTTTTGGATTGTACTTAAATTACTCAAAAACTAGGGTTAGAATGTGGTTTAGGGTTAGTGTTTGGCTTAGGGTATAATATAGGGTATGTATATTGGGTCGAAATTTCAACCCAGGAAAATAATTGTGGTTAAAATGGGAGCATTTTGAAAAACGTGCTTGACTTTATAACCATTGAGAACAAAGCCATGTCTCCACAGTGATACAAAAACGCGAATGTGTGTACACATACATTGTACATTGTACATGAATGGAAAGGTATTAGTTATTTACAAGTATATGTAGAGATTTAGCCCTAACCTTCACAAATTCATCAAATTCAACCCCACCCCACCATTTGGGTGGATTTTGAGGGACTTTAAATATTGATTAATTATGTATAATTGACTTAGGCCAGGGGGCCAGGCAGCCAGAAGCGCTGCTGGTGGAATCCAAGTGCTTTTGCCCATCATAAACATGATATGAGATACTTAACACGATTACCGGTACAATGTACAACCCTAAGAAGCTTTTCCACATTTCTTAAAATATCATGTGAACTCCAATGGCTGATTGCTTACATGTATAACAAGTGTACGTAAACTTGTTTGAGTAATTTCAAATAACATGTACAGTACACAAACATACTGTACATGTACATTGTGCGAAATACGGTACCCTCGGGAGACTTGAACACAATGGAGACAATGAGAGTGAAAAGGTCTCCAAAGGGTAATTTCTATAGATAAATACATGAAGGTCTCCACTAGAAATTTCACGAATTAGATTTTTGAATTGTACCTAAATTACTCAAAAACTAGGGTTAGGGTTTGTGTTAGGGTATAATATAGGGTATATTGGGTCAAAATTTCAATCCAGGAAAATAATTGTGGTTAAAATGGGAGAATTTTGAAAAACGTGCTTGACTTTCTAACCATTTTGTACACGAGAACAAAGCCCTGTCTCCACAGTGATACAAAAATGCGAATATGTACATCTATGTAACCGTGACAGCAAGGAAAAAAACCAACACAGTCAAAGACGCACAAATAATATTTACCACTGTTAAGATTGAACTGTTAGTGTTAGCGTCATAATGTACAGTACAGTTGCCAGTTGTTTAAATGTACATTGTTTTTTTAAGAAAAAAAAGGGAGGTACCGGTACATGTAAAGTACATACATGTACATGTATACGTGCATGCATTGTAAAACCATAAAACACAGCCATAAAACATCCCATGTATTTAGAAAAAAACAAACCTATAAAATATATATGTACATGTATCCAGTTTCCATAGAGGTCAGCAAAGATCGTCGAAATTCTTCAAGTAAAAATCCTCACAAGATCCGAGCCAAACGTCATCCGATGTCAGCAAACCGCGACGTATACATGTACACACATCAGATATTTCGGGTCTGAATTTTATGCACCAGACAAACGTGACAGGCGCTGATGCCAGAAGCCCGAACGATTTAATGATAATCCTACAGCTACAAAACATACAGCAGGCAGGGAATGTAATAATGGCCAAGCACGTGATTCACCTTATCAAAGAGTGTGACGTACCGTACATGTACAACTCATTAAAAAAAACCACACACAATCACACTGGCGTCATAATATCGCAATATCTTCTGTTCTTCAATGGCACACAGCGAAACGATACACGTCGGTCAAACGACAGCAGTGTGCATCAGAACGACACACTCACACGAGAGATACCGTAATATCCGCGTGCATAAGAAGCAAGCTTATTATAATTACGTTCCTCCAAGGTTTAACCTGTTTAAAAATTCTCACTGGCAGTGGTCATGTTGGCAGGTACCATTTGAAGCGGAGGGTGGATTCATCACAAAATGCACAGTTGCCAAATCTAATTTATGATGCCAGCCAACAGCACAATATTTCGCTGCATTCATATAAGAGGTGAATTTAAATAGAAACAATACCATCGGAATACAATTGCAATAATTAATTTGCCTATCACCAAATGCTAAAAAATGCAAGTGTATACAATTTGTATTGATGTACAGGGTTAGTGTTTAGGTTCGAGTATAGGGTAGTATTTGGTTGAAATTTCAACCCAGGAGAGTAATTTTCAACCCTGGGTCGGCTGACCAGCGTTGAAATAGAACTGTTTTTTTTCCTTCAAATACTGCTCCTCATTTTTCATATTCCGCATTTTCTTGAAGGGTACTTAAGCCAGCTACGGTAGACTGATTGTCGGACTTAACAATTTCCCAACGTCTATAAATTGCTCCGTTTCATTTTAAGTTGGGTCAGGATCCAGACTACAAAATCATGATTGTTTTTCAGGAATTTTTCCAGCATCTATACGAACACAAACCTTGAAACAAGTCAATATAACAATATTTGCTATAGGCTGACACAACTTTGCGTGACCTCGGGTCAATACGAGGTGAAAACAAATGCAGAGCTCTATAGCTTTACGCGGTGATAGTGCGTTTACATGTACCTCGCGATATTTTAACCTCACTATACAATACTGACGCCCCGAATACATCCATTTCTGTAAATTGCAGCAAAAGCAAAAATGCTTTGTCCTTATAATGTACCAGTACATCAATGCATGTGTGTACATGCAGCAATGACTAACTTAAAGGTATTGACTTACATACATGTCTGATGTTGATATGCAAACATGTACATTGTACATTCAAATAGGCAGGCTTTAGGGTTACAGTGTTTAAAGATAGGATACACCATTTGATATACATACTACATGTATCGAACAATTTTACTACCAAATTAATTAGAAATATCTTACTTACTTAAAGGTAGGATACACCATTGGTAATTGCTTGAATTGTCATTAATGGGTAGATTCGGGGGGTTGTATTTCATAGTAAATATCGTTTAACTGACCTGTCCGAAGTTTCACAAACATTTTACAAGCACGAAAACGGCGTTTGTTTTCAACCGGCGTTGGGCAGTTATTCTTATGTTATCTTTGTTTTTTCGCCGGACGGCGATCGCGAATTTTTCTTTATAAAATTATATTTTTTTGAATAATTACAGGATATCTAGCGCAGGATATCTACAGGATATCTAACGCAATATCTAGCCGGACGGCGATCGCGAATTTTTCTTTATAAAATTATATTTTTTTGGAATAATTACAGGATATCTAGCGCAATCATTTTGCTGGATGCCTAGAATCATTATATACTTTCAAGTGAGTAAGATATTTCTTCATAATTCGGTAGTAAATATTTTCAATATCTGCAAATGGTGTATACTACCTTTAAAAGTAAATATTAATTGTAGGCATCCAGAAAAAAAGATTGCGCTAGATATCCTGTATTTGTTCTAAAAAATAAATATTACAAAAAAAAAAATCACTATCGCTGGACTGCGATCGCGAAAAAAACAAGAACAACATATATATGAACAACTGCCCGACGCCGGTTGAAAACGAACGCCATTTTTCTGGCTTTTCTCGGCATCTATGATTATAAAACTTCGGAGAGGTCAGTTTAACGATATTTACTATAAAATACAACACCCCAAATCCACCTATTCCTGATGATTCAAGCAATTACCAATGGTGTATCCGTATCCTACCTTTAAGTACACTTTTGCCTACCCTGGCCGGCTTGAAATGTTTCTTTGTCTTTGGATCCCTCCCCTCTGTCTTTTTTACCTTCATTTGTTCAGACTCTTCCCCTCAACCACTACACCCCCCCCCTTTCCCCCAACCCACCACATCCTTTACTCCCCATTTGCCTTCAAGTTTCCCTCTGATAACACCCCTCCCCCTCTCCCACTCACCTCCCCTTCACAGTCGACACGCGCATTTTGCTGCGCGTATAGTACAAACGTTCTACGTGTACATTTATAGCGCGCAGTGTCAAAATTTGACGCGTTGACGCTTGTTACAAGTTAACGAAGGACTGTTGCATTCGGCCAATCATTGGCTTACATGATGCTTGATTAATGCTGGTTCAGGGTACATTTACATGTATTCGCTTCTTTTTGAAAGCCGGGCAATTACTACAAAATAATGCCGTCCACGTGATCAAGTCTCGACCAATCAGAAGCCACCAATTCTCCTAGATTTTTATTAAATAATCATAATAATTTGTGATCATAATGACTGTACATTGTGTGTGCTTTATGAACACATTACGTATGTATACTGTATGTATACTGTACAATGTATACATGTACTGTATGCCAAGCAGTAGTGTAGCCTGCAGCCAAGCATTGATCCTAAGCAAACTAGATTGCAATACAGGAGGAGTGCCTGGCTGATGTTAACGTTAACCACTGCACTCCAGCAACCAAGCTATGCAAATAGGGCTTGGCTGGATACTGAATGACATCATAATACTATTACTATGGCTTTTGGAATACATCCGGTACATGTAGGCAGAATACACATGTACGTCAAACGCCATTTACATGAACCTGAAGGTTTTATAGCTGTTACAGTCAACCTTTTTCGATAATATTGCAGTGCACATACATGTACATGTATACAAGATTTACAACATAAAAAAACCCTGCCAAACATGTTTTGAACTTATACCGGTACTTTATCAAGGGTGCTCAGTCTTTCGTGACTGTACAGTATGTATCTAGATGAAAACTGATGAACTATGTACATTGTACAAGGTGAGTCAAAAACAGGTTACCTCTAGAAGAATATTTTTGTTAATTAACTTTTAGCCAAATATTCACATACATGTAGGCAACAAATACAAAATTGTTAATAGAAAAAAAAATATCCATTTAACCTGAATCCTGCTTGAATCCTCCAATATTTATTACTGACTAAATGCAAAAGTTTCCTATCCTTGACACATCACTTAGACCTTGACTGAAGCTCTATGGAGAATGTGCATAGCGCATGAGCAGTGTGAAAGTACAACCTCAATCCTCAAAAATTGTCCTTCCAATAAATACCGGTACCCAAAGTAACCTCAATCCAGCATTAGTTTAGGCCTTATGACCTGAATCCTGCATTATCCTCTAATGGCATAACCCCAAACGCCTTCAATCCTGCAAATTCCTCTGATGCATCAACTTCCAATTGACTTCAATCCCAGGTGCAAAATCCTGCAATTTGCAAAGAGGATTTTGGAGGATTTGGAATGAAAAGAGTTAAAGAAGGGCGTTTTGTCAAAGTTTTTTTTTTTTTAAATGTTAATATACATACCGGTAACTAAACATACAATTTATGCAGATTCGATTTTTAACAAAATAAATGTTTGGGTTTTTTCTTTTACAAATTTTCTGGTCAAAATTCCATTTGATACCGGTAAATTCATGTAACCAGTCCCTTCAGCTTCAGAATGCCAGCCAACATAATAATAATTTATTATGAAATTGTGACCCTCAGGTTGACATTTCTCTGTCACACAGCCAAGTACTTTTACCGTCTTTGTTATGCATGCACATTATGTCCTCAAATCATTATTTAGACGAAACTATTTTAAGCTCGAGTGGGATTTAGGTTTGTTTTTTATCTAGATATCAACATTGATATCTTAATGGCATACCAAGTATTCTTTTAGACCTCTCGACATGCTTTTATAGGAGACAAACCAGTCAGTTTTGTTTACAGCGTTTTCAAGGGTTTTAACCATAAAAGGAACTTTTAAGCCTTTACAAATACCGTATTTACTTTACAGCATATAAAATTGTGTTTTAAAATTTGGTACTGTAGACATTTTTATTTTACCCTTCAGATTTTGTGCGTGAAAAAACAACAATTTTTTTTTTTTATTGTACATGTACTGTACATGTAGTGTTTTACAATCCAGTAGTTTTTAAAACCGTTTTAATCCTTACATAATTATTACATACCGATACCTGTACATGGGTCTTTCCATAAATAAGGGGGCCAAAGCAGGACATGGTGTTATTTCTCAAAATGTAATTTACTTTCTATATTCTTTGCATGTTCGTATCCATGGTGGGGATAGCTCATACGTTTAATGTATAACTTCAATTTCTTGAATCAGATGTTTTGTTTTCATATACGATCCAAAACTATCCATCACACTGTAACGGAGACACCGGTGTCTCAGTTACAGTGTGAAGTGTGAAACTTGTGACTTGTTTTGCTATAAATTAGTAGGTTTTCATTGAAAATTTAAATTTCAAAGGGTAATATGTAAACATCATTGGTATACTGTAATTCAGCTATTTTCAATGAAAACCTTCAAACGTTGGCCAAGCAGTAAAGGCCGACAGTTTTACGCGTAACCGTGACACCATGGTGTCTTTGTTACACCGTGACTCAAAAAGTCCTGTCTCTCTTATTATGCATCATAAATGTCTGAATCTAGCAAAGTGCATAGTAATACATGCTACATACATGTACATGTAGCAGGTATTACTATGCACTTTGCTAGATTCAGACATTTATGATGCATAATAAGAGAGACAGGACTTTTTGAGTCACGGTGTAACAAAGACACCAGTGTCACGGTTACGTGTAAAACTGTCGGCCTTTACTGCTTGGCCAACGTTTGAAGGTTTTCATTGAAAATAGCTGAATTACAGTATACCAATGATGTTTACATATTACCCTTTGAAATTTAACTTTTCAATGAAAACCTACTAATTTATGGCAAAACAAGTCACAAGTTTCACACTTCACACTGTAACTGAGACACCGGTGTCTCCGTTACAGTGTGATGGATAGTTTTGGATCGTATATGAAAACAAAACATCTGATTCAAGAAATTGAAGTTATACATTAAACGTATGAGCTATCCCCACCATACGAACATGCAAAGAATATAGAAAGTAAATTACATTTTGAGAAATAACACCATGTCCTGCTTTGGTCCCCTTATTTATGGAAAGACCCACATATATTAGGGGAATATCAAAATGACAGAGCCTTGTGAAAACATTTTCTTTGTACTTTTAACTTATAGTTTTGGAAGACAATTTTCAAAGACATTGGTGGCTATTTTATATGTATTTATTTCTTAATTTAAATATTAAGCTTGACATCAGTATCTGTAATTTATTCAGAGACGGGTTAATTAAAACTCTGTTGTCATTTCTTCTAAATAAAAGAACAGAGACCAATCAAAGCCATTGTCCTACAAAACTTTTCTTCAACCTCACCATATTTATTGTGTCTGACGTTTGAGTTACCAAAAAAACACATAAAAACTCCACCAGGCAGGCCGGACGGGACGGCGCTGACAAAATAAGTTGCCATGCGAGATAAGATGGTAGAGGAGAATGCATTAAAGGTAGGATACACCATTGGTAATTGCCGAGGGGCGGGATTATTTTTAACGAAACTCGATCCAAAGCGGGTTAAGGCTGATAGTGCCGGGAAGCACACCCACGCATTTCCGGCCTTGCTCGCTGCTGGCATACATTTCCGAACTTGAACTTGGCGTGGAAATGCGTCATCCGTTTTGAATTTGGGGAAATTTTTGCGTTTATATGTACGTCATCCAGCGCGAACTGGTTAACTGATCTGTCCGAAGTTTTACAGGGTAAACAATTAGTAGTAAACAATTTCAAATTGTTACAAATCCTAAAGTATAAGTCCTATGATCCTCAAATTTGGGCTATTTGTTGTCAAGAGATGGGCCATCCATCGCCCTCAAATTCTAATTATCAAAATTACTTCTTTCGTATAAATAACAGTTGCCATGGAAACCATGATTAACAACAAACTTGGTTATTGCAGGTGTTTCGGTATGTCATCAAAATCAGGGATCTTCAAATGTGAAGTTTGTTTATAAACATATAATTTACCTTGGTTAACAATAAAGAACACAATTACTGTATGTGTGTTATTATCTGCTTGTTTACCTCTTGTAACAGTGTAATTTACAGCAAATGATACAGTAAACGAAGTGGTAAATAAAGTAGTAAACAATTTAAAATCTACAAATCTAAAGTCCCATGAGTCTCGACATTTAATTGTATTGTATAACACTACAGCCCATTCCAAAAATTGGAGCTGAAGGTGAGAAGTGTGCTTCCACAGTGCCTTTACGACCTGAAGATCGCGGCCGCTGACGAAAGCACCCTATGCGCTGACGCCAAACTTCTATAGAAACTCCCATGGGTAGGATGGGTACAATCTGAAAAAGTATTTAAATTTGGTGCTAATGACAGATTTTGTTAAATTTACCAACCGAAAATAATGGGTCAATTTCGGGCCAAGCTAAGCATAAACGACCATTGCATTTTATCGCTGCCGAATTCTCCTGCAACTACATCGTTTATTTCGGTCCCGATCTTTCCATTTCCGGCATTGTTTTTGACCGCCTCCCTACCCTATATCCCAAATTTAAGTTTTAAAAGTACTCACCTCTAAATCTGACGACAAATCAGCTCAAATCCGGTCGATTTCAATGATTTTTTTATATATTGAAAACTCTGATGCAGTTTTACGAATGGTGACAACGCCAATTGATGCTATCCCAGCAAGCACCGTTGTACATGTATACACGAACTACATGCAGTCTGGAAAAACGGTAATTTGCGCGTGACTTGCTTGCCAGTTTTGGTGCGGTGCATGCGCAGTGAGTCTATATTGCGATCCCTACTAGAGTCCAGTAACTCGGACTAGTTTGGAGGTATACCGTGCGGCAGTATGGGAGTAATTTTGTGCAGTTTGTGCATGGTTTCTATTGTTTAACTTCGGTTATCCTGTAAAAACCCTCTTTATCTATAGGGCTCCGCCCTATAGGCGTCGGGAGCCATATCGTTCTAGGGGTAGGCTACGCTATCAAATTAAAAATGGCATTTAAATTACTATAACCCCTCACCAGAGGAAGCCATGAAATGATTTTTTACACTTTTGTAATCCATAGTTTATCCCTTTACACCCCGAGTCCATCAAAATCCATTTCCTGTTTTGGAGGATTTTAGCGGATTCAGGATACCTCTATATTGAACGTTACTGCAGGAGTTTGATGGATTCAAGATTCAGAAATTTAGGTGATGGACTGTGATGGACTCTATGGAGAAACACACTGCAATTTTGTGTATGCCACCTTGGTATCCTGAATCCGCCAGAGTCCATCAATTTTTGTTGATGGATTATTAGGGGGTCAGACAAGTCGACCGTTGAGACAACTCGACTCGGGACAAGTCGACCGTTGAGACAACTCGACCGTATGTCCGATAAATGGAAAGACAAGTCGACCGTTGAGACAAGTCGACTCGCCTGCTTTTGGGATAGTAGCGGGGATTTTGACGGCGGCTGATTGCCGTTTGGCTGATCGCCGTTTGGGAGTTATGATACATGAGTTTTTTTTTGGTTCGGGCCGGGTTGATATACGGCTTGGGTTGCCGCTGGGCGAAATGATAGGTTTAGCTGCTTTAGTTTAGGAAAATGATGGTGCTGTCCCATTGAAAACTGGGTTAAAATACCTTGTATACAATTTACATTAAAGGTAGGATACACCATTGCTAATTGCTTGAATTATCATGAATAGGTAGATTTTTGGGGTTGTAATTTATAGTAAATATCGTTGAACTGACCTGTCCTAAGTTTTACAAGACAAGGATGCCGATAAAAGCACGAAAAACAGCGTTTGTTTTCAACTGGCGTCGAGCAGTTATTCTTATGTTATTTGTGTTTTTTCGCGATCGCCGTCTGGCCGGCGATTGCAAAAAAAAATTGTTATAATTTTTTTTAGAATAACTATAATAGTTTACATGTATATACAGCACAGGATCTACTACTACAGTTGTTTTCCTAGTTCCGGATTTTTCCTAGTTCCGGATCGCTTCAAATAAAAACCTACCTCTTATGGCTTGGTCTCCAATACTATTTTTTTAGATGAAGTGCATTTTTAAAAGAAACATACAAGCTTCTTGATACATAAATATCTTTTCAATAAAATATCCAGAAAGGAAATTTTGGCTAGATTTTCGACTCGTACTTTGACATGTTTGGACGGTTTGTAGAAATCACGGGAGCCGCAAAACCGCGAACAAATATTCTGCGACATGTCACTCAAAACGTTTAATTTCATTTATGCCATTTTGTAGTCTACAGTTGTACAAAACTCATGCATCGATTATTTGTTGAGTAAAAATAAGTCTAAAAGTCTCCAGTATTAACAAATCTGCCAAAGACTGAACGTATATCTTTTCCTAGTTCCGGATCGCGCGTAAAATGCATGCATCAACTGCACGCGCGCAAGCGTTTTCATATGACGTGTTCTGCGATGTGATCGGTCAACGTTTATCGGCTCGTTGCCGCGCCACACACGTACCTGTCGCGCACGCTACACGGACAAAACATTTCAAAACATTTCCTTGCCAGTCTTCTTTTTGAACTTTATTGGAAGTGGAAGTATTTGAAATGTATTTTAAACTGTATTTATATAAACTAATGAATACTTTATCGGAAATATAGGCTTGATTCGGGTTGGTTCTAGCGTGATTATTTTTCATGTACGAAGCAGTTTTTCACCCGATCCGGAATTGGTTGAACCGATCCGCAACTAGGAAAAGTGATGTCGGTATATTTGACATCGTATTTTCAAATTAAAAAGAGCATAAATATCGAAACAAAAACTGTAGTTTCTCTATCACTTAAGGTAAACTACTAAACCTATTTCATTTGAATTTTGAGGATTAGACTTGCCGAAAACAGCCTGAATTGTTTTTGCGATCCGGAACTAGGAAAACGTCTGTAGTAGGGACTTTTAAAAAGTAATCAGAATAGTATTACTAGTAAAAAAATAAGTAGAGCGTATCGATTTTAAATCACATATTCCAAAACTACTTCGATTTCCCAAATTTAACAAGCGGTTGGGGAGATACGCTTGTTTAAAATATGGAAACGCGGCCGTTTTCTAACCGCACCGATAGTGTAATTGAATATAAGAGAAGAACACAATAATGTGATATTACGCGCAGTGCGGGTTTTGCCGCACAAATCCTCTTTCCTATTGTCAAGATAAATCTTTTGTGTTGTTTAGTCTAGAATTCAAACGTTTGAAAACCATGATCGAACCATGATCGAACGTACAGATAGCTAGCTCCGCCCTTGGCAGAAGAACGCCCTCGTGTGACAAAGCAAACTCCAGAAAGCATACGTTCGCATTGGCGCTTGACTCGCAACTTATTATTATTATCCCCTGTAGTTTTTATTCTGTGTACGGTTTATTGCTTTTTAAATGTTATTGTTGCACTTTCCGTTTTAACATCAATTGTTAATGACATTTCCCCGTGTAATTGGTTAAATCTCTTCTTTACGTAGGTCAATGTGTTTTATGTTGTTAATCACAGACCTAGTATTTTCTTTTCATTTTATTTGTAAACTGTTTTTATTCACGTATAATCGTTAATCACTTCATTATTTTATTCATACTTCTTTGTTATAATTTTAGTATTTATTCTTGGAGTTTGTTCTTTTTTCCGTTCTCATTTACAGCTCAGAATTTACTATTTTCATCCTTGCATTTTATCCGCGATGAAGTTATATGTCTCCATTAACAAAATATTAGTTTGTACCATGTCACAACATAGCTTAAATAGTGTTTGTATGTAAGCAAAACCGATGCACACCATGTCAATTTTATGTACTTGCCCATCACATGGTGATTTAACGAATATCGCGTCGTTAAAGACAGTTTTTTTAAACGAAATTTACATGAAGATATAATTAACAAAAATATATTAATACATTACTTTTAGTAGTTTCAAGTTATTATTACGTACACACCAATCGTTGCCAACAAATACTGTGAGTTCGAGACAGTACTAACCAGTTTAGGCTTATCTAATCCGCCGCAACGTGTCTTGAGCCAGTTTACGGTTAAAATAGTCATATGGGTATTTCTTTGATAATTATGAATAGCAGCAATCTTGAAGGGACATTGCTTATTCCTTGTTTTTATTTATGTCTGTGATAGTACGTAGACAATTATGTGAAGGTATATAGAGCAAGGCTCATTAATACACATGTACAATTTGTACAAAACATGTACAAAATTAATACACATGTACAATTTAGTAACGTTGCGCTCTCTTCATTAGTTTCATACCGACTCGAGTTCGTATAACGACGTGCGTTGTATGCGCGATGCTGCGTGCAGGCTTAATAATAATATCAATGCGCGCAGCATGCAGCATGCATATATCGCGGATTCGCGAAGGGCGGAAGGCGCGCGTGCGATGCACGCACTACGAACTCGGTGTGAAACTGACGAAGAGAGTCGACAAGTTTAACGCTGTTTTGAGTTTATTTTTTTTCACTTGTTAGTTCTTTCAGCGCTTTAACCGTTGTGATTAACTTTGCAACAGAAGCACGTTATTGAGCACACTTGTCATCACAGTCTGTTCGCAACCGTCAGTTTGATGGACGAAGGTTGTTATCACCACCAGTCGGCACCGTTCCGTCTAATGCCGGTTAAGAACGAGTCGAGACAGAAGGATTTTCACTTTTAGGCCTATATATGACCGGCTCACGGCTCACCACTTGTAGCTGTTTCCGACGATGTCATGTGGAAATGGTAGAATGATCGTGAAGACCAGCAACAACATGAGCAAACATTTTGGTCAATTATTTTTTTTCTTAGAAGTGCTCCACACCACAAGCCTCTTGACGGAGCATGATGTGGTTAAATTCAGTCTTTACAGGGAGAGTAAACGGAAATGGATCAAATTATAAAAAGTACTTTATCAATAGGCCTATGTGGCTTGCTCTCTTGAAGAAAAAAATATTGTATACAGTGTGACCCACAAAAATACGGACCAGTCTGAGGCCAACCTAGGCCTATACTAATGAATGAATAATCTTTCTATAAATATTACTAATATAATTATTACGATTTGGGGCAGTAGTGTAGCTCCCAACCTTATTTTTAGGAAGCGAAGTCGGAGGTCTTTCGCAACAAGAAATATTCACAGCACCTTCGAATTTAACACATGTCCAAACGACAAGTTACAAACGTGCAGGTAATATATTTAAAATGGTAACATTGTGAGTGTATTACACAACAAGTCCGACACTATTAAATCTGGTATGGATAATGAATACAAATTGAAATGCTGTTAGAAGCAATGTATTTTAAGGTAAAAAACCTTACCTATTATTGGGTAAATAACATGACATATATATGGTTTAAATATTGTTTTGACTCACCATGTAAAGACGCACTTAATTTTCGTGCTGTTCCAATATACGTACATATCTGTATTGCGCCATCTGCAAGAATGATACCCGTTTAATTGGTATACGCTTCAGGCAGCGATTAAAACGGGCGACGCAGTCGATTGGCATGATATTTATTGCCTGCTACCTATAAGCGTGTGTTATTTACGTACTTTTTGACTGCATATTATTATTGGCCTGGGTAACTGACAAAGCCTTGTGAAGACATTTTCTTTGTACATCATAATATTAGAAGATTGTCAAAGTCATTAGTGGCTATTTTATATTTATGTATTTCTTAATTTGTATATTACTAATATTATTAGGCTTGCCATCAGTATATGTAATTTAGTCGTACTACATGTATACAGAAACCCACCTAGTCAGAGTTAAATTAATTAAAACTAAATAAAAGAACAGAGAACAATCGAAGCCATTGTCCAACAAAACGTTTCTTCAACGTCACATTATTTGAGTGTCCGATGTTTGAGTTACCAAAACAAAATCTTAAGGAAAAACCAAACCACAAAAACCCCCGTCGTCCAGGTTGGACGCGGCGGCGCTGACAAAATAAATTGCCGCGCTAGATAGTTGAAAGCGGAGGACGCATGAGGGCGCATTAATGCGAGTCTATCGTCGATTAAATTAGAGCGTTTGGAATCAAGACTAAACAGTTGACAGGCGTCGGATACTGCCGACTTTATTAATTTTATGGGCGCCATAAAAACTAAGAGCACATCCGGATTGACATGAAATTCGGCCAATATGTTAAACAAACTTCCCTTTTGCCGCCTACATTAAAACAAATCGCGCCCGGTAACGCAAAAGGTTTCATTTTCACTGTTTAATATTTGCACTAATTAAAAAATTCTCAATGCTTTCCCGTTATAATAAAATCACCCACCCGCAACAACAAAAAAATGTAAGAAATCACACAAGCTCCTGGCTAAAACAAATTATACTCTAAATCATCAAGAATATAAATATAAAGAGGGCATTTTCTTATTAGCGCCGACAGCGCGTGAACATAATTAACGCGTGAAATCTGACACCACTTTTTTAAAAACGTTTGCGGCTGATGACGTCACACTATTTCCAACGCGCTATCTGTAGTACTACTTTACTAGCGCAATCATTTTGCTGGATGCCTAGAAGTAGAATCATTATTTACTTTCAGATGAGTAAGATATTTCTTAATTCTTCCAAATAGGCACTTTGGGAGACAAATTAGCGATAGTTTTGATTCACTTGGGCGACAGTGGCACTTAGGGAGACATTTCAGTGTCTCCCTAAGTGTCTAGCTACCCCACAAAACGATATTTGGGAGTTATTTTTGCTCGGAGAAGACAGATTTGGGTCTAAATAGCATAAATATGAAATTTCGTGGAAAAAGCTCCAGGTAAAAACGGGTTAGGTTACAATAAAGATTGTGCACGACTCTATGGGATTGTCTCCCAAAGTGCCCATTTGGAGGTATTTAAATAATTCGGCAGTAAATATTTTCGATATCTGCAAATGGTGTATCCTACCTTTAAACATGACTGGGAACACCTACCAACAATAGTACTACCAGCACAGTCTATTACAAAAGCCCACGATCTTTACTCCGTACGTGATGAGGTAAGCCCCCGCCTAGACCAGGCACAGCAGCAGTGAAGAGTTAAGTTCTCCACCGTTTTGGAAAGTGGTTACCACTTTTATTTGAAGAGGAAAACTATCAATCATCGGATTTCACGAATCAACCTCATGTTCTCATATGTAACTGTATGAAGGCACAAATATACCCCCCTTTCTTCGTCGCCCTATTCCAAAACACGGGAAACTGCTGTTATCGGCCAGAGAAAATGTTCACCATGATTCACCATTGCAATTTGCATTGTGTGCACGATCCGATCGATCGGGGGTACGGTACGGGTACGGTGTACACAACTACTTCCAAATGTCGTCGCTGGTATCTGTCGCGTGAAAACCAGCTTTTTCTAGTCTCTTTCTTCAGTTTCTTCCAAGTTTTTGATTTATCAATATGATACAGAAATCTCTTATTTTTGGCGTTATAAAAATATATTTGATATTTTTGAAGCAGTAAACGCATCAATAGTCCCCATTGTAACGACATAAACACATTCAAGAGGAGAAACTTAGCTTAGAAAATAGCCACAGACTGCAACTGAACATAAATGAACACAAGAGGGCACTATTCCAGTTAAAGATAAAGCAAGATGGCAGCCTCCAGTGCGTGCGTTGGATCAAATCCCATCACGACCGTCGCTGGGATTTTCGATTCCATGAATTATGGTCCAAATCCGGAGGCAGCTACCGCTGCGCAGGTAACAAAATGAACTGAAGTTTGTGAGCGTTTGCTTTTTATATGCAATAAATCACAGCATCGATCGCATCATTCATACTGTACTCTCTACCGCCACTTAAATTACATCATGATGTACACTACAGTCACTATAGGCATGCTAGGGTTTCGATCCAACTCGGACCCATGCCAACTCGGACCCATGCTAACTCGGACCCACTACCAACTCGGACCCAAAACCAACTCGGACCCACTACCAACTCGGACCCAACCACTACCAACTCGGACCCATCATTCCATTTGACAATGTTAAGCAAATTATTTATGTACCGAGCTTAATTTGTTCATTAAAAATAAATTTTACACATTTGGAATTATTGTACCGAAAGGTGAATGCTTGTACTATTAACAATTAACCCTTTAAAAAAAATTTTTAGCCTTAATTTTTTTCACATCACGCTTTCATTTAATTTGTTTTCTTCTGTCGTTTTAACTTGCCTTCTTTAATTTTTGTTTGCCTCCGTATATTATAAGCATTTGTCTTGTTCTCTGTAGATAGCACTTTAAGTTTTTTAGTAATATTTTAAGTATTTTATTGCCCAGATTTAGATCTATTGTGGGGCACAATTTGAGTTATTTTACATAATGTGCAATACAATGCATTTAAAAAAATGATTAATTATTGTTATAAAATAATTGCATCGGTCACACAATTTTTTCTCAATATAACAACAATTTTGTGCTTGATAATCCAAACTTTATGGAAACAAAACTATAGCACGTATATTTTAATAGAAAAATAAAATCATAGTTATGAACACTGAAATTAATAAAAACACTTCACTTCTAATGATTGAATGTTAAGATACACAGTACATGAAATGTTTATTCTTACATATATTATTTATTAATTATTTGCCTCACGTTCTTTTTTTCTTACAGAGTTTTAGCTTTTGTAAGTGATCCATTTTAAGATTGGATTAGTAGGCTCTCGAGTCACAGTGATTAAGTTCGCTTTTATTAATCCTGGCTAGGCCTGGACGATATCGTAAATTTTGACTGGCGATATATCGTCAGGTAAATATCGCCGATATGTCGATATATCGCCGTAATTTTCAAATTTGAAATAAACCTATTATAATGGTTAAAATAACTAAAACGAGCTGTTAATTAAACGCGGTCACACGACATGTGTGAATCGTGGCGATTCCTGAACGTCTATAAAAGAAAACTATATAAACAGAATGGTTGCTGAAAATAGACGCGACGGTGAAAATGCTTCGTCGTCTTCCACTAAAATCCAGCCGCCGTTCAAGTCGGAGGGGGCACTTGCGGTTTTATTGCGCAAAGATAGATTATTCTGATTGGCCAATTTTCATAGAGGGCAACGAACTGGGTGCTCCTTGGAAGAAAGGTTGTGGCGCTGGTTCAACAAAACCTAACTGCCAAATCCTATTGGTCCATGACTGATCAGTAGGAGGCTTATCTGACAATAATGTAATACCTTTTTTACTTTGTGAATTCCGCCTGGTTGGGTACTGTCGGCACTCAAAGCAACATGGGCCACTTTCCCAGCTATTGAAATTCCAAAGTAATGGTCGGCCACATGTTGGTCTACTTGCTACAATGTACATGTAATACATTTTGTAGGTCAGCTGTCAATCATTGTCTGGGTTGCTTGCTCCAACTTGGAATATATTTGGAAAATACTCCCGAATAATTCTCCCGTGGTTTTATTTTATTCCTCGTGCACTATAAAGGTGTTTATTAAATATTATGTAAAACTACACCACAGAACCACTTATAAATTGAAAAATGTAACAAGCTCTTACAATTTCCACATCTTTTTAGGGACAAATTAACTATTATGGTTTTATTAAATAACACCCAGCAAATTATTTATTAAATTTGAATAACCACTTCTTATTAGGACGTTTAGAAATTCACTTTAAGATTGAAGTACATGCTTCCGGGAGTAATTTGCTGGGATAAAACCTCAGCTCGTGCATTTCAAGGGACAATGCAGGACAACAAATAATACCCGTTTCAAAATCATGCCTTGATTTCTGGGTCTTAATTTAAAGTATTTCAAATATTCATGGCTCAGTTTATCCTGGGGTCCGCCATCGGGATTTTGTACCACCTTGATTTTATTCTTGCTTATTTATTCTTGGCTCGTGTAGGTTTGGTAAATGTTTTTAAAAGCTAGCCTTGTAATTTATGGGCCACGAAATAGATCGTTTTTGTCAAATACAAGAAAAATGGAAAATAAATCGTATTAAATTTCCCATTTAAATCTGTTGGAAAAATGTTGAGGAGCTCAAAATATTAAGTGTTGAGGTCCCGTTTTCTTTTTTGTTCTTTTTTAAACAATAAAACTAGAAATAAATATTATTATATAAACCTGGAATTTATTTCGCTAGCCTCGTAATTCAATGGTCGGGTGTATGTCGATTTTGTTAGATACCGGAAAAACCAAGAATAAATTGTATTATTATTTACCCCTGAAATTGGTTGGAAATGTTTTGGGAAATCAGACAAATAAGTCTTTAAGTACCCTTTCTCTTTTTTTTCTATAAAACAAGGACAATTTCATAATTAACCTTAGAAATATATTTTTTTTACGACTAGGGTTTCGTAAATAAACAGGTTCAGGGTTTTTTAACCCCTTTTTATTTTTACATCTTAATACATTTTGCAAATGAGTAGGCAAACTTTTTTAAAAGTACTCACACCCAATTTAATGACCATCGGTTGGGCCAAGAGATAAATAAATTCGAGGAATACACCAGCCAAAGCCTTTTAAATACATTCTGTATCTGCCAGGCAAGGGTTAGTGTAAGTAAATACAATGTATCTGGAGATAAGCGGGGCCAGGGCAACATTCTTTGAGTAGCCCTTTGTGTTGAGAGAACGTCTGTGCTGAAAGCTAGAAAAGAAAGTCAACACCAAATAGCAACGAAGATTTTTTTAACTGGACTTTAGGATTGGATAACGATCTTGTCACTGAGGAAGTAGTGAGCGGCGCATCGGCTGCAATTGGGTTTGTTGACAAAGGGTACGTTCAGGGGAAGGCGTAAGTTACAATAACTTTTGCGGCACATATTAAGTTCTGATTTCAGTGAAGTTTTTTGTTTGTTTGCAAGCAGTTTTAATACATTTTGTTAAATATCGACTATATCTTGCGAATATCGTCTGGGTCACGATATTTCGATATTTTTAAAACCAAAGTCGATACTGTCGATATCGTCTTCAGTATCGTATCGTGACGATATTATCGTGATATCGTCCAGCGCTAATCCTGGCCATCTTAGAAGTTAGAATGGGTTGTTTGTTTTGTCATGTTTCTATCCTGCTGCCTTTATGATTAATGTTGCCTTTACTTATTATCCCTTGTTTTGATAATTGCTGCTTTCTTGTACATGTTTTGTTACTTTTACTTTCAATTTTTTGCTCTCTACACCCGTACCCCTTCTCTTCTCTCCCATCCCACTATACTCTGCTTTTCATTCCATTTTTTATTTCAGTCTGTACTCTTATGATCTACACGTAAAATGTATACATCCTGTTACATATCTTGATTTATCCGTTCAATTTCATGTATTGTCTGTATGATTGTTGCTTGTTTTGGCCGAATAAATAATAATAATAATAATAATAATAATAATAATATTATCTAACAACATTTTCTCTTAAATTTATTAAATAGACAAATTAAAACTTATATTAAAACATGTATGTAAAAAACTAAAATTGTAAATAATTACGTAAACGTAATTAGCACCTACATAATAGAACAATTAGTAATTAAAACTGATTGCAGAATAATGTACTACACAAGCCAAAACTAGGGGGGCACCCCCCTTTTTTTTAAGGGTGGGGGCATTGTTGGGTCCGAGTTGGTATTGGTTGGGTCCGAGTTGGTAGTGGGTCCGAGTTGGCATGGGTCCGAGTTGGCTTGGGTCCGAGTTGACCTGACACCTACACTAGCCCAGGTTCAATGGTGTCAGGTCAACTCGCCCCCTGACCTCCTCGCCCCTTACCTCCTCGCCCCTTACCTCCTCGCCCCTTATCGACTCGCCCCCTACCGACTCGCCCCCTACCGACTCGCCCCCTACCGACTCGCCCCCTGACCGACTCGCCCCCTGACCGACTCGCCCCTTACTAACTCGTCCCCTGACCGACTCGCCCCCTGGCCGACTCGCGTGAGTGCGACATAGCTGCGCAGAAATGTGCAATGAAAATGTACATGTAGGTGCCCATCCGTGCAAAATCGCACAAATTTGCGTACTGAGAAATCTGTGCAGAACATTAAATCTAAAATAAAAATATGCGACTTTTCAAAAATCTGCGCAGAAAATATTCGCCATCACATAAATCTGTTCAGAAATCTGCAATAAAATGTTCAACATCTCAGATATATGCTATATGCGATAACATGTTTGTCATCGTTCAAATTCACAGAATGCGCGATATCGCAGAATCTGCGATGTGTGATGTCCTTTTAGTGCCACCCTAGTGCCGGATTGGAAAAGCATCCGATTTGCAAATATGTTCGGTTTGCAAAAAGCATCCGAGTTTACAAAAAGCATTCAGACTAGAAAAGCATCCGAATTAAAAAAGCATCCGAGTTTATAAAAAGCATCCGAACTAGAAAAGCATTTGAATTAAAAAAGCATTCGAGATTACAAAAATCATCCAAACTAGAAAGGCATCCAAACTAGAAAGGCATCCAAACTAGAAAGGCATCCGAATTAAAAAAGCATCCAAGTTTACAAAAAGCATCCGAATTACGAATTCATTCGAATTAGAAAAGCATCCGAGTTTGCAAAAAGCATCCGAATTAGGAATGCATCCGAATTAGGAAAGCATCCGAGTAAAAACACGTCTGATCTTTTTGACACTGATTCTGCTTCATACAATGCTGGTCTACAGCACACAGAAGGTGGATTTATACATAGACCATATAAATGACAATTTGTTGTAAAATCTGAATTTTGACTCACCAACTGACGTGACGCAACACGTTAATTTTCCTGGCCTTACCGGCATGATATTGCTTAGTCTGGTCCCCTTGACTGACAATTTTATTTAATGGCCATATGTCTATAGTCAGAATTACTTGGCTTGAGAACCAAACCAACGCATTGTTCTCATGTTTTTGTACGGGTCTAAGAAGCAGTGAGCGCTTGACCATTGTATGAAAGGGAGAATTATCTTCTTTTCATCGAGCGGAACGTGGATATGGTGCAGCTTATAAACAACAACCAGAATCTAACAGAAACAAACACTTTGTTCTTTTATTCAACTAAAAATTTTCAACTAATAATCATAAAAGAGGGTTAAGCTGACGCAATATATGTTCAACATTAAAAAAACCGAAGGCACGTTGACGTGACCAGCGCTGAAAGCTGTGTTTGTAGTAAAACGGAGCACCATATCCACCCACGTTCCACCCAGAAAATGGTCAAGCCCTCACCGCGTCTTAGACTCGTACAAAAACATGAGAATAATGCGTTGGTCTGGTTTCCAAGCCAAATAATTCTGACTATATATATATGGACATTAAATAAAGTTGTCAGTCAAGGGGACCAGACTAAGCAATGTGTCGCGTCACGTCAGTTGGCTGGTAAGTCCAAATTCAAATTTTACAACAAATTGTCATTTAGATGGTCTATAAATCCACCTTCGTGAGTCTAAGAAAGCTGTATACCTGGGGCGTACCCCGAAGATCCCCAACAGATATTTTTTTATCCACTCTAAGGATGGCAACCCCTAAGTAAAAGAAGAGTTTTTCACCTAACTACATGTACCTTAGTCTACAAAGGTGTAACATCTAGATTGCCTCCTCAACTTAACTGTAACTGTTTGCACTTAAGCCGTGTTCGCACTGGACTTTTTTTTGGGTAGGTTTTACTGAGACGATGGTAAAATAAAAAATGGTCAGATGTTACCACTGTTCGCACTTGGACTTTCGACACGGGAAAATTTTACCGAGATCGCGGGAGAAGTAGCCGAGCTGTCATTATAATGACTCGTGAGGGCGCTTTGCGTGAACTTTCTGCATTGACCCCGGTGTACCCATTCGCGTGCGCGCTTTTTTGTCCGATCGCATCATTGACGCCATCGTCGGTTTTTAGCCGACGCATCCGTTGTCGTGCTTTCTTTCGTCGTAAGACACGTTGAAGTTCTTTATTATCATCTGGAAATGATGCACTGGTAGCACCAATCAAATTTCCGACAGTATCAATAATAATATCTGCCATAATATTGACCAAAGGTACCCCAACTCTACGTAATCTTTTTGCAGAACCACATGCACATGTGATCACGATGCAATTTGCATGCGTCAGCGTGCCCGCACGTAAACAATGCAAAGAGCGCATGCGCGGTGTCTTGTGTAGCATGACCTCGCACTAGGGAGCCGGATGAACGTTTTCCTGGGCTGCTTTTACCGACACGCGCTGTTCGCACTGGACTTATCGTCTAGGGAAAAGTTACCTGGTAAGTTTTCCCGGGCAGCAGTTGGCCGGTAGAAGTAACCACTGGACTCGGGAGAAGTAACTGAGAGGAAAACGTCCTACGCTGTCCGCACTGGACTTAAAATGGGAAAAGTACCCATCGTCTCGGTATGTTTTATCATAATAAGTCCAGTGCGAACAGGGCTTTAGTTTCTGATACCCACTCATATAATACAAGATCAGTCTCACAAGGTAATCTAGCTCCGCCAGTATCCAAATCTAATTCAGGAAAATGCGAATTTGCGTCTCGTGGGGTTAATTTATTTAATGACCTCCCTGTGACATCCCTTACCTCCCACTCTAGCCAATTTTTGGCACCATTATAAGAACCTGATATTTTAACATGTTATGGTACATGTACATGTAGATTTGGGGAAAGGAGAAGGCGAGAAAAGGACAACAAATTGTTTGTTAACTTTTTAAATGTTTGTTTTAATTAATGATTTATTATATACATGTATCTAGTTTTAATTAATGTTTTTACTCTTTATATTTCTACTTTTATACTTCCAAATGTTTGTAACTGCTGGGCACCTTTTGAAAAACAGTGATCCACTGAAAGGTTTCCCCAGGGTAATAAATAAAATAAAATAAAGAGACCAGGCCGAAAAAATTCAAACATTGTCAAATCCCATTGAGTTACAGGGTCCTGAATCCCAACACTCTGAGAGGCACTTTTTGTCCTGGTACTACGTTTAGTCCCCCACCATACCTCCGCTGAGGATCTGATCATCATGAAACTGTTTTGATGCACAGTCCTGGTTCCTATTATTATATAGGTAGTACATGTACTAGTATATTGAGACAAAAACATTCCTGCTAAATTATATGAGACAACTTTGCCCATGTGTTTTAATGTTGTTGCACTTTCCTCTAACCTTATAACGCGGATCTGAATATTGCAGACTCCACGGACCCCACTCACATAATTGTTTTCCCCTTCCAGGATAAAGTGAGAAGAAAAATATGGAGTTTTTCTGTCATTTGTTTCATCATACTGAATACAAATGATTTTGTTTTTGTTGGCGAGTTATAGTTATCGGTCATCAGCCTTCTTTCCCTTTTGTCACAAATCCAGGCCTGGCTAGAGAGTCACAACCGCAGTCTGGGTCACTTCATCGACAACCAGTGGGTGAAGCCCACCAGCCGAGGCACATACACCACCAAAGCACCTGCCAGTGGTGAGACCCTAGCCACTACACTCCAGGGGGAAGACGAAGACGTCGAGTTGGCTGTGGCTGCGGCTTCGAGGGCTTACACATCGTGGAGCAAACTGCCTGGCCATGTCAGGGCAAGGCATTTATACAGGTACATGTGTACTACTACTACTAAGTGTTAGGACCCGGTCTTCACTGCATAATAACTGACTGGGTTGGGGGGTAGCTGTTGTCATTCAACCTTGCCGAATCCCATTAAATAACTACCTTAAAATAAGCAGGTTAATAAGCTTCAAGTTTTGTGATTTATTATTTTGGCGATATTTCCATATGTTTGGGGGTTATATTTTAGCTTATACCGATCTATCCCGTGCCAGATGCTAACGACACATACGCGCATAATCTTTTTTTGCGGTTAGCAAAGGTCTGCGCTCTCTTGAGTGCCGTTTTTTTTCTAGTTTAATTGGTTTTTGTTTTGTTTTTTCTGAAGCGTTGCACGTCACATCCAGAAACACCAGCGCCTTATCAGCGTGATTGAGAGCCTTGACAACGGCAAGCCAATCAGAGAATCCCGCGACTGCGACATCCCGTTGGTGGTGCGGCATTTTTACCATCACGCTGGCTGGGCGGAGCTTATGGACACCGAGATGGCAGGCTGGAAGTCAGTCGGTGAGGAAGTTTCACTGAGGCAATGTTGAGATTTACGATAACATTTTGTGGGCATTGCATATTTAGTGCTGTTTATCAGTCTGTACGAACCTCAAAAACCAATATCAAAAGAATCTTGGCGCGAACTGGTTAACCAGTTGGCGCCGGTTTCTTTTTTCTTTTCTTTAACAGACCCAGTTGCGGGATTATTTTTCACAAACATCGATCCCAGTGGGCCCAGGCCGGCAGTCCGTGGGCAGCACACCCACACATGCCAGCTGTGAGCTGGTTGATGACAGATATTTAGGGCCTCACTTCGAGTTGCTTATGACGTGTTTATCAGTCGTCCGCTTATATTTTTGGAATTTGTTTTTGTGTATACACGACCTCCGCCGCGAACTGAGGATCACTTGTCTATCGCTTAGAAGCAGTTTTCCTGGATTGTGAGATGATAAGATGGCATCTGAGGCTTAAGTCAATTTTAGGCCCCTAACTTCCTTAATGCCAGCTGCATTCTGGCACATGTTATGCTTCAGAAACATTTAATCGGTTGATATAAAGCCAACAGTTAGAATATTTACATTTGGTTTGCTTCTAAGTCAGAGCTTAAATAAATCAAAGCTTTTGAAAACCTAAATTCAGCCTTTTTTCTTCTTTTCCCGGCAGGCGTGGTCGGCGCCATTGTTCCGTGGAACTTCCCCCTGATGCTACTGACATGGAAGGTATGCCCAGCCCTAGCTATGGGTAACACCGTGGTCCTGAAGCCGGCTACCTACACCCGTCTCAGTGCCTTGCTCTTTGCCCAGATCTGCGCCGAGGCGGGCCTGCCGCCCGGTGTCTTCAACGTGGTCACAGGCAACGGGGCTTTTGGCAGCAAGCTGGCGGTGCACCCTGGGGTTGATAAGGTGGCCTTCACGGGGTCCACCGAGGTAGGCCAATTGATGTATCCACTGTTGTCTGTATGGTAACTTGTCATCTATAGCTGTCTTAAAGGATTCCTACTTGTTTGCGTTGCCTAAACAAAGTTTTGGGAGACACGTATGCAGCAATCAATGGGAATCTTGAACCTACCCTCCTAAATTTACATTCTTGTTCACTCTCTGTCTTGAACTACCAATGTGAGAATTCACCTCCCAGACAATAAAATGTTGTCGAATGGGAGTTGAATCTTCACGTAATCGGGGGCTAATTATCCTTACTGGCAGCTGTGAAGCTGAATTGCAAAGGATGGCACATTATTACCCCAGTCATTAGGCCAACGAAACATTCAAAATACCATCTCAGCACCCTTGGGAGTATACAGCTCATTGTTGCCATTTCGGCGCAAATCAACCACAATAACCATCTCTGCCCTCACAGGTACACATTTACAACTATTATTATTTTATTTTGGCATATTCACATAAATACAAGTAATACATAAATACAAGTAATACATAAAAACTATACAGGTTACAAAGCCAGGGATAGCCAAAAAAAGCTGTTTAACATGGGTGTTTAACATATTTCTATCAGGGTCCTTAATAGGTGGAGAGAAGCAATGAGTGGCAAAGTGCCTTGCCCAAGGGCACACGCACCATAGTCCCAGGCCGGACTCGAACCCACAGCCTGCAACTTTACGTATTACATATACATACAGATTACAAATTCAATGTTTCAGACGACGAGGCCACGGCACTCCACGTTGGTAGTTCAGGATAGAAAGTGAATAAAACGAAAAGCTTATGGAGGGTAGGTTCAAGATTCCCATTGATTGCTGCAAAATCTGCATAACTGTAGCCCTGTAGCTCGATCCATACATGTGTGTAAAAGTTTTAGGTTAAGTTTTTGAAAAAAAACATGTCTAACTTCTACATGCTTTCATGGATTTTGATGCAGTGACCTTGAGTGAGAAGACACATTTCTTCATTGGATTACTGAGGTCAAAGGTCATGTGTGGGTCATTAGAGGTCATTGTTTAAATATGTTTCACATTTTACTTTGTCGACAGAATTTGATGTATTTTAATGTTACTTGGATAGAGTGATCGTCACAACTCTTCTGAAATAGATCAAAGTTAATCTAGGGGTCATTTGAGATCATTTAAAATTGCACAAAATTAGTCTTTTTTAAGAACACAAAACGTTATGGGGATGAACCGCTGGAAAAGGTGACACTCACTATCCGCGGATCACTTATTCAAGATCATTACCTTGCTCCCCTTTTTCCTACTGTTTCTTGAAATTCCTATTTCTAATTAATAAGTTTATAAGTCATTATTATTATTATTATTATTATTATTATTGTTTTTATTATTATTATATTGTATATTTTGTTATAAGAGTGTTTTTTCACTGTTATTATAAATAACACATTGAAGGGCTTTGGGCACAGAAGTACTGCAACTGTACTTCAAAAAGCTTACATGTACATGTAGTTGTGGAAGTGTTGTGAGTAAATGACGTGTTTATCCGTCATCCGATTTGAATTTTGGAAAAACTTTACATGTCTTCCGACGCAAACTGGTTAAAGGCTATTTATTTTTCTTATGAATTTGTCCAGGTTGGTCAGATTTTGCGGAAGGCAACAGCCGGCACAGGCAAGAAGCTATCCCTAGAGCTGGGAGGGAAGTCGCCCTTCATCGTCTTTGACTCGGCGGATCTGGATGCAGCCGTGGAGGGGGTGGTGGATGCCATCTGGTTCAACCAGGGAGAGGTAGGTAGTACAAGTCAAGATGTGGATGGCATGTGGAAAAAGATGCTGATAGTGGATGTCATCTGGTTCAACCAAGGAGAAGGAGATGTAGTGGAAGTCGAGATGTGGATGGCATGTGGAATAAGATGTAGATAGTGGATGTCATCTGGTTCAACCAAAGAGAGGTAGATGTACCAGTAGTGGAAGTCAAGATGTGGATGGTGTGTGGAATAAAATGTTTGTAGTGGATGCAATCTGGTTCAACCAAGGGGGGTAGATGTAGTTGGTATCAAGATGTGGATGGCGTGTGGAATAAGATGTGGATAGTGGAAGCCATCTGGTTCAACCAAGGAGAGGTAGATGTAGTGGGAGTCAAGATGTGAATGGCATTTAAAATAAGATGTTGGTAGTGAATGCCATCTGGTTCAGCCAAGGAGATGTAGATGTAGTGGGAGTCAAGATGTGATGGTGTATTGAATAAGATGTGGATAGTGGATGTTCTCTGGTTCAACCAAGGAGAAGTAGATGTAATGGGAGTGAAGATGTGGATGGTATGTGAATATGATGTGAATAGTGGATGTCATCTGGTTCAACCAAAAAGAATTAGATGTAGTGAAAGTCAAGATGTGGATAGTGGATAGTGATGCCCACACTTTAGTTTATTAGCACCGTTATTTACTTGTTTTTGCCAACATTCTGTCACCTGAGGCATTTTTTCTCTCTGCAGTCTACCCGCCCTAAAAGCGGACGCATGTATATATACGTCAATCGTGGAACTACACACCGGTTTGGGGACAATTGTACGTGATAATATATACACATTTTGGCAAGCCCAGCTGAAAGGCACCCTTTCAAGAATTTCAAAGGAGACTAAGGAACACGCAGCTGATAATCCCCGGCTGTATGAATTCAATGGAACTAGGGTGTTGAATAGGCCTAATCACTGAAGCATGATACCACAATATAGCATATAAACACGTCCTCCGCGTAATTAAATTGCTGTGCCTGGCGAATTAACGCGTCATCCGTGGATAGTAAACGATTTGTTGGGGCCTTGCTCTGGACTTGTTTATTTGTCATCTGTTTTGAATCTCAGGGAAAATATTGCATGTATATACGTCATCCGGCGCGACCTGGTTAAGTTAAGAGTTTAGCACATGTTATCAGAAAAAAGGCAAATTCTTTTTTACTCAAAAACTTGACTGTCCATTACTTTCTTACTATTTCTTTTGAACAAATTTTTAGTAGACATAACAAAGATTACAAATATCTATAAATCTGAAATTAAAAAAAAAAAAAATCACCTTATTCACTATTTTGCAGTTTTCTCCACTATGGCTTGTGGCCGATTCCATCTCATTTTGCCAGAACGCCTCACAATAATAATAAAAATTAGAAATGTGTTTGTGGACAAACACAGAGCTGTTTCGGGTGTCTAAAATGACTTTCAATATGTGGTGGTACATGTCTATGTGTGTGCCAAGTCTGAAGTTGATCGGATTTACACAAGTGCCAAAGATATATTGGGTAAACAAAAACGTGTACAAATCCTATGGGGAAAACTACACCTTTAATCTGACGTCACGTGATACCTGATGGTGACATCATGATGTCATCTTAATATTCGTCTATAACACATCCTGAAATACTTGCATACCAAGTTTGACCCCAATCGGGCCTGTACTTCCAGAGATAGAGGGTCGTAAAAACTACACCTTTAATGTGACGTCACATGACACCCGTTGACCTCATCATGATGTCATCTTAGTTTTCGTCTATAGCACATCCTGGAATACTTGCATACCAAGTTTGATCCCAATCGGAATTTTGAATTTAGCATGTTCCGTTGATGAGATATGTATGGTGGGCCTGGAGGGAAATGCATATCATGAATATTGACGTTCCCCACAGTCGCGAATATTGACGTCAATATTGACGCAAATTTCACGACTTTCACGAAAATTCATGATTATTGACGTCAAATTTGACATAGATATTCGCGTCAATTTTCACTACTTTTCCTGAAGGTCACAAATATTGACGTCAATATTGACGACAAATTTCACGACTTGCCCCCAAAGTCGTAAATATTGACGTCAAATTTCACGACCGGACATAAATTGTTGACGCAAATTATTTTCCAGCAAGCTAGGTTTTGGCAAACTTGTAGCCTACTAATCGACTTTTGTATAACATCGTTTCGAGAATACAACATACACCTCACTTAATGTGTATTCAGCAGCGATCATAAATATTACTAAAATAACGACTTAATATGAAGTCTATGCACACAGCGAGGAACGATTGAAATCAACCACATCCCACAACGTTCATCATGCATACATTTAAGTACCAGTACATGCGGTTGCATGATTCGCGTTTGCGCACGTGCAGATGCCCAATTATCCTGCTCGTGCGCACATGAACCGACAACCAGAACCTAGCTTGCTGGAAAAAAATTCGGGTCAAAATGCATGACCGGTTTCAAAATTTGACGTCAATATTTACGTCGATATTCAAGACTTTGGGGGCAAGTCGTAAAATTTGTCGTCAATATTGACGTCAATATTTGCGACTTTAGGGAAAGTCGTCAATTTTGACATCAATATTGACGTCAAAATTGACGACTTTCCCTAAAGTCGCAAATATTGACGTCAATATTGACGACAAATTTTACGACACAGCAGTTTAATTCCGCGGAGGACGTGTTTATATGCTATATTGTGGTATCATGCTTCAGTGATTAGGCCTATTCAACACCCTAGTTCCATTGAATTCATACAGCCGGGGATTATCAGCTGCGTGTTCCTTAGTCTCCTTTGAAATTCTTGAAAGGGTGCCTTTCAGCTGGGCTTGCCAAAATGTGTATATATTATCACGTACAATTGTCCCCAAACCGGTGTGTAGTTCCACGATTGGCGTATATATACATGCGTCCGCTTTTATGGCGGGTAGACTGCAGAGAGAAAAAATGCCTCAGGTGACAGAATGTTGGCAAAAACAAGTCAATATTGACGTCAATATTGACGTCAATATTGACGTCAATATTGACATCAATATTGACATCAATATTGACATCAATAATCGCAACTTTTGGGGAAAGTCGTGAAATTTGACGTCAATATTCGCGACTTTGGAGAAAGTCGTGAAATTTGTCGCGAATATTGACGTCAATATTCACGCTCTGTGTATTCCCTTTAGGGCCACCATAGATATGGCTTAGAGGTCACAAAACACACAATTATATACAAATCAAACGATGACGTCATCATGACGTCACCTACAATTTCCTCTATAACACTTCCCGGAATACCTGTATACCAAGTTTGAGCCCAATCGGACTTGCACTTCCAGAGATAAAGGGTCTTAAAAACTGCTCCTTTAATGTGACATCACATGATCCGAAACAGCTAATAATAATCTTAATAATAAGTTCTATCTTGACTGTATGTAACCTAACCCGTTTTTTCCTAATCCTTTTTCATATTACATTTACATCCTATTACATTCAATGTAATATATTGTATACTTCATGTATACATTTGCAATTTTGAATTTTGAATTTAGCATGTTCCGTTGATGAGATATGTATGGTGGGCCTGGAGGGAAATGCATATCATGAATATTGACGTTCCCCACAGTCGCGAATATTGACGTCAATATTGACGCAAATTTCACGACTTTCACAAAAATTCATGATTATTGACGTCAAATTTGACATAGATATTCGCGTCAATTTTCACTACTTTTCCTGAAGGTCACAAATATTGACGTCAATATTGACGACAAATTTCACGACTTGCCCCCAAAGTCGTAAATATTGACGTCAAATTTCACGACCGGACATAAATTGTTGACGCAAATTATTTTCCAGCAAGCTAGGTTTTGGCAAACTTGTAGCCTACTAATCGACTTTTGTATAACATCGTTTCGAGAATACAACATACACCTCACTTAATGTGTATTCAGCAGCGATCATAAATATTACTAAAATAACGACTTAATATGAAGTCTATGCACACAGCGAGGAACGATTGAAATCAACCACATCCCACAACGTTCATCATGCATACATTTAAGTACCAGTACATGCGGTTGCATGATTCGCGTTTGCGCACGTGCAGATGCCCAATTATCCTGCTCGTGCGCACATGAACCGACAACCAGAACCTAGCTTGCTGGAAAAAAATTCGGGTCAAAATGCATGACCGGTTTCAAAATTTGACGTCAATATTTACGTCGATATTCAAGACTTTGGGGGCAAGTCGTAAAATTTGTCGTCAATATTGACGTCAATATTTGCGACTTTAGGGAAAGTCGTCAATTTTGACATCAATATTGACGTCAAAATTGACGACTTTCCCTAAAGTCGCAAATATTGACGTCAATATTGACGACAAATTTTACGACACAGCAGTTTAATTCCGCGGAGGACGTGTTTATATGCTATATTGTGGTATCATGCTTCAGTGATTAGGCCTATTCAACACCCTAGTTCCATTCCAAAATGTGTATATATTATCACGTACAATTGTCCCCAAACCGGTGTGTAGTTCCACGATTGGCGTATATATACATGCGTCCGCTTTTATGGCGGGTAGACTGCAGAGAGAAAAAATGCCTCAGGTGACAGAATGTTGGCAAAAACAAGTCAATATTGACGTCAATATTGACGTCAATATTGACGTCAATATTGACATCAATATTGACATCAATATTGACATCAATAATCGCAACTTTTGGGGAAAGTCGTGAAATTTGACGTCAATATTCGCGACTTTGGAGAAAGTCGTGAAATTTGTCGCGAATATTGACGTCAATATTCACGCTCTGTGTATTCCCTTTAGGGCCACCATAGATATGGCTTAGAGGTCACAAAACACACAATTATATACAAATCAAACGATGACGTCATCATGACGTCACCTAAAATTTCCTCTATAACACTTCCCGGAATACCTGTATACCAAGTTTGAGCCCAATCGGACTTGTACTTCCAGAGATAAAGGGTCTTAAAAACTGCTCCTTTAATGTGACATCACATGATCCGAAACAGCTAATAATAATCTTAATAATAAGTTCTATCTTGACTGTATGTAACCTAACCCGTTTTTTCCTAATCCTTTTTCATATTACATTTACATCCTATTACATTCAATGTAATATATATTGTATACTTCATGTATACATTTGCAAAGGGACTTAGTATGGCAATCCTACATGTAGCCCAGTATAAAATATATATATAATATATTTGTTACTGCTTAGAAGTATGATTGTTTTCCTATAATTATGTTGTCCGTTCTTTTGTTTTTGTTTAATGGCATGCCTAATACCAGCTCTGCTTACAAGGTTTTGCCACCTCTGGCATTTATATCTTGTTATTCAATACTTGGATAATTTTGTATCTATGTCAAGAAGAGGAAATCAATTTGTGTTTGGTTTTATTTGATTTGTTTATTACATTCGAATTCACAGTGCGTATACACACACACACATTTATTTTCATGTTGATATACAATGCAAGTAATTTGACAATTGATAATTCATGGAGTTTAACAATATTATTCATAAAGTTAATTAATTGTAATAATTAAATCAGTAATATAGTATTACAATTACTTTACAGAGCATTACCAACATGTAGGAAGAGCGAAGCAAGCTTTTATGTTCTCCCTATGGGACAAATTACACAAAACGTTCTACCCACGTAGAGGCAGTGATATTACGAGACCAAATATTATGAGAACAGATTTAAATATCAGTATACATGTATGTAAGATGATACATCAATAATTATTAGTGACAAGTGTTTACGGACAAGGGACAACAATACAGAAATGTACTTGAATGGTATATGATAGGATTTTTATCTGTTTCTATTAAAATAAACATTTAGCAAAATAATAATAATAATTGGGGAGGCTACACATCCTTACTCGCAGCTGGGATGCGGCTGCAAATACATTGTAGTTGAGTCGATGGCACGTAAAAAGCGCCTCTGGCAGCCGTCCATTTGACCCATACATGTGTCTGACCAGGGAGCACAGCCAAAGTTTGTCAATGTTGATTATAAAAAAAATTGTTCCGTTTTTTGTGTGTACCTAAATATATAATTAAATATGGTCTACATTACCTTTAAATTGCAGGTTTGCAGTGCTGGCTCTCGTCTGCTTGTCCAAGAAACTGTCAAGGGCAAGATGCTGGATAAACTCCGGGATCGGTTCATGTCGCTGCGGCTCGGTGACTCCCTGGATAAGTCCATCGACGTCGGAGCGGTGATTGATCCCTCCCAGCGGGCCACTGTTGAAAAATACGTGGAGGAGGCGAGAGATGAAGGGGCAGAGGTAAGCTGTAGTCTAAAAGCTGTGGTTCCTTAACCCCCTCCTCCCCAAAACCAAAACAGTTTAGGGCTGTTCATTTTCAAATAATGTAGTATTTGATATTTGAAACTGCGTTGTTATTTTTGTTGTTTTTTGTTTTGTAAAATATTTTTTGTTTTGAAAGGTATTTCATTTTTTCTTCCTTAGAATACGGAGTTACTGAATGGTGATATAAACTTTATTTGTATGTGAATACTGTTGCTTGTACCTGCTGATCGGTGTAACTTTCTGGTACATGATTATTGAGTTCGATTCTTTGAAAAATATGTGCAATAGTTGGTATAACACGGGAAACTCTGGTTTCCAGGAGCCCTCGTGTGGTTGTCCCGGTGCCGTCCGCGCCAGATTTGTCAAGCCCTGTGATAAAATACCTCTCCTCTAAAAGTACAAGGCATTATGTGACGTGTAGTACCGGCTCAAGACATCTTGTCACGGTATAACAAAGGAATGAGTGTGATAATAAAACAAATGCTATTTGAATATTCGGCTGATATTCCAATATTTGACTATTTGATATATTCAAAACGGCCCTAAAAAGGTTTCTCATTTCAAAACCGACCTGGCATTGGGGTTTGTAGGCTTCTTCAAACATGAAAAAGATGATTTTTTGGAGATGAAAGATGGTCCAGTAGTTAGTATTTTCATATATGGGTTTGTAGTTGGAATTTTGACCACGTGGACTCTGCATCCCATATCATTGGCACGTCCCTGAAAGGAAAGATCTCTATATCCTCTTTAATTGACACAACTTTGGTTGTTTTGATCCTTGACATTTGTGACCGGCTCTACAAAAAGGTGTATTAAGTTGCGCTGTGCACTATCATGTAATGGCCCGCTCAACGTTAAAAGGGTAAACATTTCATCAAAATGTGATTTTTATTTTCTGTCATAAATGACATCTTCAATACCTACAGTTTCAGGTTTCATTCAAAGAAATGTTGATTTTGATGAATAAAGTGGAAAAAAATACCATTTTGTGTGCATCGTTCTGTTGTAGTACAACAGAGCCGGCTATTTCAAATCCCGTTTTCTCAGTTGTATAATTTGAACTCAAGGAACTAATCAATATGTAAACATGTCATATCTCCAAAATAAGAGGGGCTATGGAGCTCTATTATATACCAATTGAAAGCTTACGTTGGTTTTTTTAACCATGTATATAACTCAATTCTTTTTTTTTTGCTACATAATGCACCTTTTTCTAGAGCCGGTCACATTTAGACAATTTCCATTTTTTCAGCAGTGTCCATTTTCACGTGGTATTGCCTCTAGATTCGGTCTCAAAACTCGACCAACGTGACTAGGGATGTGCATCTGAGCCAGGTACCTGAGGCAAGCCTTAGATTAAGCAGCCAGGAGCAAGGGGCAATTTATTTTTAAAAGTTTCCCCTTGCTCACGGGGATTTACCAGAGCAAGGGGCAATTTCTGAAGAATCAGGGGCAATTATTTTTAAACAGATAATGAGTCAAAAGGACAACCAATTACGCAAGTTGTAGAGCTCAAACATACAATGTTAATTTAATAATGCGAATACGATCAATTTTATCAACAAGATAAACAGTAAAAGTAAAAGTAAGAGGCTTAGAGGCAATTTGCAATTTGCGGTATATAAATATCTTATTATTATAAAGACAACAACCAAACAACACAACATACAAAAACTCCCACGCTATCATCGAGTTTGACAGTTTTCCCATTGCCTGTAGCCTGGCGGCTGCGCGCGCATCTTGTTACAACGTCTTTAAAAAAAGTTTTAATTCATCTGCACATGCGTGTACCATTACCTTCGACAGCATGAGATCAACAATTTTTATCGTTGACGCTGTAAAAGCTATTATTTGATTGCTTACCTAACGTAAACAAAGGCTCGTATCAACCAATCAGAATGCGTATGAAAGCAGGCTAGGCAGCGTAAATTACGTCCACGTACGCTACAATACAGGTGAGAGTATTGATCACCGCGGACATACATCACAGGTCAGCGCGCCGATGAAAACAATACGCGCTGACACTGCACTGTAGCATACAAGACTGCGCGCGCGATCATCGTTTTTACCGGCGTGGTGTACGTATTATGACGCGTTTTTATGACAGTTCCCGGATGTCCACCCCGATCTATAGTAGAGATCGGGACACTCGCTGCCATGCATCATATCAATACAGTGCGCGTGTATGCAGCGTTCAAGTTTGCTACATGATGGCCGACAGGCGACTGAGATTTTTCGAGTCATGATTGAATAAAACAGACAATGAGACAAATCACAAATGAGACAAGACAACATGTTTTCTTCACAATATTTATTATGAGAACAAGGTAAAAATACTTTTGGGAAACCAGGTTTACATCAGTATGATTATACTTCAACATTTGTAGGGAAATAGACTTCCTGTCCTAATAATTTATGGGCGCAATTTTACGGAAAACACTTGCGCCTTGCCGTCTAGTTTTAGATGATTATGGTGGTTTTATGAGCGCAAATTTGCGCCCTGCGCCCGCTTAATCGAAGGCTTGACCTGAGGACCCAACCGTTGATGTCAGGAACCGATTCTAGATTATGGAATCGAGTATCTGTAGCCAACTTTACAAATTGCATAGTAACTTCTCAGACGCTCAAAGCGAAAGATTTTGAATGTCATTTGTTGGGAATTTTGTTTTTCAATTGAAACCAGGCTAGATAGGGGAAAATATATATTTCACATAAATGACGCTCGTAGTTGTAGTTTACACCTTAAAGCTATAAGGCTCAGTGCAGTATGTACATCAAGCACTGATGAGGTTATATTATCCTGCGGACCTTTCTGAACAAGCTTAACTTGAATTAAATTTTGGGGTTGGGTTTCTTTAATCGGGTATCCAGTTCCCAAACTATCCGTGAATGCACACCCCTAAACGCGACTCAAGATACAAACTCAAGACTCAACCCAAGTGACTCGAGGCTCAAGACTGGACCCAAGTGACTCAAGATTCAAACTCAAGACTCAACCCAAGTGACTCGAGGCTCAAGACTGGACCCAAGTGACTCAAGATTCAAACTCAATACTCAACCCAAGTGACTCGAGGCTCGAGACTGGACCCAAGTGACTCAAGATACAAACTCTACTACTCAACCCAAGTGACTCAAGGCTTGAGACTGGACCCAAGTGACTCAAGATACAAACTCAATACTCAACCCAAGTGACTCGAGGCTTGAGACTGGACCCAAGTGACTCAAGATACAAACTCTACTACTCAACCCAAGTGACTCAAGGCTTGAGACTGGACCCAAGTGACTCAAGATACAAACTCAATACTCAACCCAAGTGACTCGAGGCTTGAGACTGGACCCAAGTGACTCAAGATTCAAACTCAATACTCAACCCAAGTGACTCAAGGCTTGAGACTGGACCCAAGTGACTCAAGATTCAAACTCAAGACTCAACCCAAGTGACTCGAGGCTTGAGACTGGACCCAAGTGACTCAAGATACAAACTCAAGACTCAACCCAAGTGACTCGAGGCTCAAGACTGGACCCAAGTGACTCAAGATTCAAACTCAAGACTCAACCCAAGTGACTCAAGGCTTGAGACTGGACCCAAGTGACTCAAGATTCAAACTCAAGACTCAACCCAAGTGACTCGAGGCTCAAGACTGGACCCAAGTGACTCAAGATTCAAACTCAAGACTCAACCCAAGTGACTCGAGGCTCAAGACTGGACCCAAGTGACTCAAGATTCAAACTCAATACTCAACCCAAGTGACTCGAGGCTCGAGACTGGACCCAAGTGACTCAAGATACAAACTCAAGACTCAACCCAAGTGACTCGAGGCTCAAGACTGGACCCAAGTGACTCAAGATTCAAACTCAAGACTCAACCCAAGTGACTCGAGGCTCAAGACTGGACCCAAGTGACTCAAGATTCAAACTCAATACTCAACCCAAGTGACTCGAGGCTCGAGACTGGACCCAAGTGACTCAAGATACAAACTCAATACTCAACCCAAGTGACTCGAGGCTCGAGACTGGACCCAAGTGACTCAAGATTCAAACTCAACACTCAACCCAAGTGACTCGAGGCTTGAGACTGGACCCAAGTGACTCAAGATACAAACTCAATACTCAACCCAAGTGACTCGAGGCTTGAGACTGGACCCAAGTGACTCAAGATTCAAACTCAATACTCAACCTAAGTGACTCAAGGCTTGAGACTGGACCCAAGTGACTCAAGATTCAAACTCAAGACTCAACCCAAGTGACTCGAGGCTTGAGACTGGACCCAAGTGACTCAAGATACAAACTCAATACTCAACCCAAGTGACTCGAGGCTCAAGACTGGACCCAAGTGACTCAAGATTCAAACTCAAGACTCAACCCAAGTGACTCGAGGCTCAAGACTGGACCCAAGTGACTCAAGATACAAACTCTACTACTCAACCCAAGTGACTCAAGGCTTGAGACTGGACCCAAGTGACTCAAGATACAAACTCAATACTCAACCCAAGTGACTCGAGGCTTGAGACTGGACCCAAGTGACTCAAGATTCAAACTCAATACTCAACCCAAGTGACTCAAGGCTTGAGACTGGACCCAAGTGACTCAAGATTCAAACTCAAGACTCAACCCAAGTGACTCGAGGCTTGAGACTGGACCCAAGTGACTCAAGATACAAACTCAAGACTCAACCCAAGTGACTCGAGGCTCAAGACTGGACCCAAGTGACTCAAGATTCAAACTCAAGACTCAACCCAAGTGACTCAAGGCTTGAGACTGGACCCAAGTGACTCAAGATTCAAACTCAAGACTCAACCCAAGTGACTCGAGGCTCAAGACTGGACCCAAGTGACTCAAGATTCAAACTCAAGACTCAACCCAAGTGACTCGAGGCTCAAGACTGGACCCAAGTGACTCAAGATTCAAACTCAATACTCAACCCAAGTGACTCGAGGCTCGAGACTGGACCCAAGTGACTCAAGATACAAACTCAAGACTCAACCAAAGTGACTCGAGGCTCAAGACTGGACCCAAGTGACTCAAGATTCAAACTCAAGACTCAACCCAAGTGACTCGAGGCTCAAGACTGGACCCAAGTGACTCAAGATTCAAACTCAATACTCAACCCAAGTGACTCGAGGCTCAAGACTGGACCCAAGTGACTCAAGATTCAAACTCAAGACTCAACCCAAGTGACTCGAGGCTCAAGACTGGACCCAAGTGACTCAAGATACAAACTCTACTACTCAACCCAAGTGACTCAAGGCTTGAGACTGGACCCAAGTGACTCAAGATACAAACTCAATACTCAACCCAAGTGACTCGAGGCTTGAGACTGGACCCAAGTGACTCAAGATTCAAACTCAATACTCAACCCAAGTGACTCAAGGCTTGAGACTGGACCCAAGTGACTCAAGATTCAAACTCAAGACTCAACCCAAGTGACTCGAGGCTTGAGACTGGACCCAAGTGACTCAAGATACAAACTCAAGACTCAACCCAAGTGACTCGAGGCTCAAGACTGGACCCAAGTGACTCAAGATTCAAACTCAAGACTCAACCCAAGTGACTCAAGGCTTGAGACTGGACCCAAGTGACTCAAGATTCAAACTCAAGACTCAACCCAAGTGACTCGAGGCTCAAGACTGGACCCAAGTGACTCAAGATTCAAACTCAAGACTCAACCCAAGTGACTCAAGGCTCAAGACTGGACCCAAGTGACTCAAGATTCAAACTCAAGACTCAACCCAAGTGACTCGAGGCTCAAGACTGGACCCAAGTGACTCAAGATACAAACTCAAGACTCAACCCGAGTGACTGAAGAATCAGACTCGGACTCAACTCGGGCAACACTTGACAGTGTGAGAGTCAAGGGTGAAAAGTTCTTGATCATTTATTGTATTGCTTGAATGAATTTGCATTACATGTATTTAACCATTATTGTATTTCCCTGTCACAGATTATTCAGAACGCACAGTGTCTTCCAGCGAATGGATGCTTTTACCCACCAACTATCATCACCAACGTTCAAACATCTTCAAAGGTTGTCATGGAAGAGGTAAACATTTATTGAATGGAACTCCAAACCATGTTAATTGTTTATAGCTACTGTTTTACTTGTATTTTAGATATTAGAGTAACTAACTTAAACCATGTATGGGGTGGGGTCCATTCTGTATGTGGTACATGTACTTAAAACCCTAACTTCCTCGGGTGTGTAAAAAAATCACATTAAAATTGGGGGATTCAGGACTGTTTAATAGGGATGCACGGCAAAACTGTGTAGTGATTTTTTTCTATCACCCATCAAATCACCCATCACAAGGCCAAAAGCCACTAAAGGTGTGGGTTTAAGAGGAAAGTCTGGAAGAACCAGCCCCTCACACTGAAAAAGGAATATCTGATCTCTTCACAGTGTGAGTAGGGTTAGGTTGGGTAACTGGACCTCTGCAAGGCATTAATAATGCCTCTACTCATATTTATAGTAGAAGTGCCAGAGCCCAGTCTGTGTTCGAACCCAGAACGACCCACAACCTGCAGAACGACCCACAGGCCACAAATTCAATGCTCCAAACCACTAGGCCACTCCACTTTCCAATAAGTGGTCTAAGTACCAGAATTGCCTAACAAGAAGTTCCGGATGTAATAGAGTTGCCGTGTCCCAACTTGGTTATTGACCCATATATACTTTTAGAACTATACTCTTCAAATCTTCTTATTCATAAATCTGCCAGATGGAATTTAGATAATTCTTAACAACTCGTATTAATTTGTAAGAACCCACAGTCTTTTATTTTGGTTGTGATTGCGGCACTCCCTACCTCAGATTTTCGGGCCCGTTGTGGTGGTCCTACCCTTCCGCACCGCCAAGGAAGCGGTGGCTCTCGGCAACAACACAAACTATGGCCTGGCTGCCAGCGTGTGGACAGAGAACGTCAGTCTGTCCTTAGAGGTAGCTCTGAACCTGAAGGCTGGCAGTGTGTGGGTCAATGGCCACAACATGTTTGATGCCGCCAGCGGGTTCGGAGGATATCGGCAGAGTGGGTACGGGCGTGACGGCGGCAAGGAGGTAAGTAACAAGGGTTAGGGCAAAGGGGCATTAACCCTCCTATGCATAAGTCACTATTTGGGTCAGTTGGTCAGCAGCATGAGTACATGATCCCGACTTGGGCGGACAAGAGCAGGTTTAATGAAGTACCAATGGTTCACTAGTGCCAATTGATTTGTGACGTCACTAGCGCATGCGCCATGAAGTTGCAGTGCGAACGACTTTAGTCGAACTCTGGTCGAACTTTTGTGGCCCCAAAAACATCGTACTCACACCGGCAAAACAATATTTCAACATGATATTTCCGTTTGTTCACACTGTGATAGTTATTGAGTAGTTGAGGATAACTTATCGTACAATGTTGACAAAAGTGACCGAATTACACACAAACGTGGAAAACAAATGCCAGTTTGCACGGCAAAGTTTTGTTGTCTGCCATTTTGTTGTTAATAGTTGGTCCCCTCTGAACCATGCCATGAAAAGGTTCAGTCGCGAATAGTCCAACCATCGTCGACAAGGTACAGTTGGGGTTGCTTGACGTCATGTGCCAGCAATTCCATTTCAGCGATACTTTCTGAATTCTAATCCATATAGAGAACCTGTATGAGTACGTGGTTTCAACTTGGGCTGACAAGGTGCTCCTGGGTTTAGTTTGGGTTGTTTTGACGTCATGTGCCAGCAATTCCCTTTCCATTTTGAATTCGAATCCATATGCAGGGCCTGTATGAGTACGTGGTTCCAACTTGGGCAGACAAGGTGCGCCCGGGTCCAGTCGAAGTCAACTACAAGACTTTCGGGGGTCACGTGCCGGCGATTGTGAGCGAGGCAAACCCCAGCAAGAACGACATTGTCGTGGATGGCCAGAATATACCACGGTAGGTGTGGGCAACTGGCGACTGGTGAATTTTAATAGTCCCGACTAGTTGCGTTATGTAAAATTTGTTTTGGTCTGAAAACGTTCTGAAAATGTTCAGTCTGATTTTCTTTATTAGAGTGGATCGTACTTACAAGATGTACTATGGCGGTGCTCAGAAGCGTCCCGATGGCCAGTACTCACGCCCGATCCTAAACCTTACCGGCGATGTCATAGCCCAAGTGGGTGATGGGAATCGTAAGGACATCAGGAACGCGGTGGATGCCGCACACAAAGCAGCCCCTGGGTAAGGTCGATTTCCTAAAACTGTTGGTTGATGTGGTGTGTTTTGTAATGTGAGGCGTTCCAGATGGCCGAATGAGACAGAACTGGGCAGAAGCTGAAATGATGGTTCTCAGGTATTAGAAAAGAAAATCAAATTCTCCTTAAAATGCTTTTTTTTGCGCTTCAATAGAAAATTCCATTAACAAGTTAAGTTCTCATTTATCAACATGTAGCAAATGTAAAATATTGCGAAAAATGCCTTTGAAGTTTCGAGTTTTGTTCTTTGAATATGTCAATTGTTTTCCCTAAAACACTTTTACATTTACTGTACTACTTTCATACTATTTCTTAACCAAATATAGTTAGTAGGCATACTAATGATAACAAATATTATTATTATTATTATTATAAGTTAGCATTTAAGAATTTCTTCGAAGTTCACAAATTCTAATAAACCAAATTAGTACCTCTGGTCACATTCCCAACTAGAAGTTTGTGAAAAAATTATTTCCTATTTTTGGGACGCAAAAATAAATGTCTGTTCACTTTGTAACGGGTAGGTAAACTGAAGATTTATGATCTGGGATGTTTGGAACTGTTTGCCAGTTGTTGCGTACACTCACAGGATATTGAGATTGAACCGACTACCATTCCAGAAGATTGAAATTGCCATCCGTAGAGCTGGTAAAGCTACAGGCCCAGGCGACATCACCCCTGAGAGGTTGAGGGCAGCTATTGACCCAGCAACTAATCACCTTGTGCATCTCATCTCATCCAAAAGCGCCGACTCTAGCAAGTGGGCTTCACACCCAGTCCGTCAAAAAACAGACTTCATACTTGCCTTGCGTGTACTGGCCGAGCAACGTTGAGAATTCTGTCAAGCTCTTCTAGCTGCCTACATGTATGTTTATCTTAAAAGCGCCTTTTACTCTCTAGATAGAGATGTTCTCTGGAAGCTTCTTCAGGGAATCGGCATATTCAAGCTGATCGCCATCTTACGTTACTTTTATACCAACACCCAATGCCGTGTAAGAGCTGAGGTTCTGGTTTTAAATCCATTCTCTACCTCTGTTGGAGTTTGTCAGGGTTGCGTTATTGCCCCAAACCTGTTCTGGTTAGAAGGGACGCTGTCGATATAGCCAAATTTGGGAGTGCAGTTCCACAGCTACTACACAGATTTCTGTTATGCAGATGATGTTGTCTTGTTTGCAGAGCTAATGGATGTCCTTGCATCAGCTCTGGATGTCATGGCCTTGGACGGATCGATCTCAAGAGAGTCTGGCAAACCACCGTCATCAGTACAGCCACAAAGCTTCGCCTCTTTGAAGCTGCGGTCATCTCAGGTTTTCTCTACTCTTGCGAAACCTGGACTCTGTTTGCTGCTACTTACTCAGCAATTGATGCATTCCACCGGACATTTTCTATGGTCCATACTGAGGATAATGTGGTTAATGTAACAAGGATGTATACAGCCGGTCTGGCAATCCTACGTCACTGACAACCTGTATCAGACAGACTAGGCTGCAACTTCTGGGTCATGTGGCAGGCATGGATGATAGATGCAAGGCACTAGAGACAAAAAAAGAGTCAGAGATCACGTCAGAGATCATCAAAAATATACTTAGTACTTTCCAAACGTTTTTTGGAAGAAAAATAATTGCTCAGGAACCCAGGAACTCCAGGGCCAATTTCATGGAGCTGCTAAGCACACATTTTATATGCTTAGCATGGAAATTATTTCAAATCAACATTTCAGGTGATGGATCTTGTTTGTTACTGGTATTCAGCTAAGTTTTGTTGAGCATAAAAACCACATAGAGTTTTGGCTGGTAACCTGCCTTTTTTGTGCTTAGCAAATTTGTGTGCTTAATTAGCAGCTTCAAGAAATTTGCCGCCAAATAAGACATCTGCTTTTCTGCTCATTGTCAGTTTGGGCTGGCATACTCAAATCTGACATTTAAGTCGGGTTGGCATTTGGCACAGCGGTTTTTCCCTCGCCTTCCACCGATATGACCTGGGTTCGAATCCCGCCTGGGCCAATATTTGCATTGTTTTTTTAGTCCCTGCTTAATTCCGTGAGTTTACCCCCTGAATATTCTTTTGGGGTTTTCCTCCCACCTCTAAAACTTAAACTTTTTCTTTCTCTCACCTATCCTGTAATTGGCACTATCGCTGTTGGATGTTGAAATGTATAAATAAATAAACAAATGTTTAATAATTGTGTGTTTTCCTACCCTTCCTTCCAACTCCCTACCTTTTCCAGCTGGGGAAAGCGAGCGGCCCACAATCGCGCCCAGATCGTCTACTACATGGCTGAGAATCTGGAGCTACGTCGGGACGAGGTGGCCGGTGACCTCTGTCACATGACAGGTCAGACCATGGAGGAAGCCCGGAGAGAGGTAGACCTGTCCGTCCAGAGGCTCTTCTACTGGGGAGCCTATGCAGACAAATACGGCGGCACAGTGCAGGTGAGAATAGGGCTGGGGCTCTGTAATTTACTTAAAGTTGAAATATTACAAGAAAGGTGTGTAAAAGGAAAATGAACAAGAGAAACAAGAGGAGTGAGAACAAACAAAAACAAACAAAGAAAATTATGGCAAGGGATAAATCTGAAACAGATGACAATAGGAGAACAAAATAGAAGTTAATAATTTCCTACTTGTATGTTGAGCCTATGTGGTTGAATAGTTCGAAGACATTTATTCAAACTTTCTCCCGGCTGAGGCGAACTGAGTCTTTCCGATGACCTAAGTGATTCTATACCCTGTAGAATCATATCAGAAATGCAATGGTTAGGCTGGTTGAAGTGGTGACCGACTGGGGTGTCTAGCTTTTTGGTGTTGACAGTCGATCGATGACTTCATCTTTTATTCATCATCATCATCATCATCATATCAGTTTCTTTATTTTATACTGTTAATTCACATCAGTAGAACCCACTCCAGAGCTCTGGCTCGGTCCAGTGTTGGCAGTTCTCACACTTACTCTCCAAGTGTCACGATCCAAGGGGTTCATGGCGGTAAGGTTCCACAGTTCCCTATCCTTCTTCACGACCTCCTTCCACGACATCTTTGGCCTACCACATCTTCTTACACCAACAACTTGAACTTCGTCCACAGTCTTGATGGCACCGGTGGAATGCTGAACATGGCCATACCAGCGGAGTCTTTTCTCACCTAGCACGCACTCAAGATCCCGGATACCCAGTCTTCCCAGCAGTACATTTGATGAGGCCATATCCTCGGGTGTAACATTGCAGATTCATCTGATCATAGCTATGTCATTGCGCCGAAGATGTTCCATGTCAACAGCTTTCATTGCCCATGTCTCACTCCCATGCAGCATGACGCTGCGGACACAGGTGTCGTACACATTACCCTGTGTCGAGACACAGATGGTGAGATGTAAGGATGGGAAGCAGATTCCGAAACATCCCCCAAGCGGCCTTGGCTCTAACAATAGTGGCTAATTCACAGCCTCCACACGCAGAAAGAGTATCACCAAGGTAGCAGAAGGAGGGAACCACCTCTTGTTTATCCTGCCCAATCTGCAACTCTGTCAGTAGTCTGCCATCAATTGGAAGGGAAACACCCATGCATCGCTTGCACCGGAAGTCAGGATCAACAGTGAGTCGGCCTTTTATGCCATTACACTTCTTGTGTACCCAGTGTGCACAACCGCGACAGAGGATGGAATTATTCCCAACTCCCTTCCTGCAAACAGCACACGGGTACTTCCCAGAGTCTTTCAGGATGCCAAGTTCAGCACCCCATATCAGGATCTTCGTCTTGCCCATGTTCACTCTGAGGCCCTTCTCCTCCATGCCAATGAATCTTCCACACTTCCAGCCTTGCCATGCACCCTTCCAAGGAGTCAGATATGATCACCAGATCATCGGCGTAAAGATCCTCTCAAGGGACGCCAGCACGGAACTCCCGTGATGGGGCTTCCAATACCATGATGAACAGGAGGGGGCTCAGCACTGACCCTTGGTGGACTCCCACCTTCACCTCAAACTCCTGATTGATTCCGCTATGTCACGGATGAGGGCGGCACCCGCATCGCCTGCAGCCTTAACTATTTCAGCCATAATACCAAAAGGGCCAGTGGCCTTACCAGGTTGCATCTTGCCAATGACCTTTTTTACCATTACGGTGGTAATTGGTAGGGCGGGGCCTTACAGACAGGTCCTCTACAGACAGGTCCTCTACAGACAGGTCATCAGGGTTCCATGGAAACGCAGCGTTCAACAGTCTCTCATAGTGCTGTAACCAGGCCATTTCCTTCTCCACATCGGTGAGCGACAGCTTACAAACATTATATCGCACCGGCTTATCACACACAACATCCTGGTTTTCCCGGCGCATTGATTCGGTAAATGCCAGATGCCTTGGGGTCGATGTCCGTTAAAACGGTTTTCTCAGCCTCAAACTTGGCATGATATACTGCACGCCTGGATACACGTTTAGCTGCATCATGCGTAGCTTTGTTTCCCTGGTCTTTTTTCCAAGCTTTGTAACATCGCCGTTTCTCCTCCACAGCACTGTCGATGAGGTCATTCCACCACCACGACTGTTTTCTCCACTTATGTTTCTTAGACTAACCACATACTTATTCAGCAGTGCCCATAAGGCCAGACTTCAAGTTCGCCCATTGCTCTTCAGTAGTGTCTGCACTTGCGCCCACAGACTGTTGTGTGAAGGCCACACGGAATTTCTGCTTGACCACAGGGTCCTTCAATTTTCAGGCGGGGCACAAATGTACGTTTGGGGTGTGGCGGGATGTCAACCTTAATGTCGCACACCAGCAGGCGGTGCTGTGTACAAGTAGCACACTCCTCACCGGGGATGGTGTTGACATTGACAACCAACTTGCGTAGATTACAACGGAACAAATTGTAGTCAACCTGTGCGGAAACACCACCAAATTGATACGTGACGAGGTGACTCTCTAGCTTTTTGAAACATGTGTTTCCCACAAATAGGTCATTGGCGAGCTCCAGGATTATCTCTCCTTCCACATTCCGTACACCAAGACCGTACCCTCCATGCACCTCCCTGAAGCCAGTTTCATCCCTTCAAACATGACCATTCCAGTCTCCACAAGGAACAAGATGTTCAGATGTAGTAACCTTAGCAACCGTTGCACGAAGCTGGTCGTAGAACTGGTCCTTTACAGTGTCGCTGAGGCCAACTTTCGGAGCGTAGACAGACAGGAACGTAAGCAGACAGGAACGTAAGCACAGAGTGGCCGACTACTAGTTTCAGCAGAATAAACCTGTCCGAAACACGCTTCAACTCGAACTCATTCTTTATCCATTCCTCCGCCAGGAGCATGCCAACATCACCAGTCCCCGTATTATTTCCAGACCAGAAGCACTTGTACCATATGTGTTCCTGCCTTTGAATACACAGCACTGACCACCACGGTATCTGGTCTCCTGAAGACAACAGATGTTGACTTTTCTCTGAGACAACGTCTCCACCACTTCGCTTACTCTTCCTCTCAGGGTACCCACATTCAGTGCCCCTATTCTGAACTTCCTTCGTTGTAGGCGAGTAACTGCCATTGTACAAATATTGAAGCAGATTTTATTGTTTTACGACTGTGTGCCCTTACTAATGTCAACCTAATGTCTCTTAGCCTAATCTTCCTATTGGGGATTGTTCCACTCAACTCTGTTATTTCTCTTTTGTGTTTGTGCATCATGCTTGTATGTCCCTCTTTACATGTACATGTATGTGTTTGTTTCATGTACACAGCCATTTTGACTCTGAAGAAGATCTTGCAAACGAACGTCGTTTTTCTTGCTTTTTTCAACATTCATAATTGTAAAACTTCGGACAGGTCAGTTAAACGATATTTAATATAAAATACAAACTCCCCAAATCCACCCATTCGTGATAATTGAAGCAATTACCAATGGTGTATCCTACCAGTACCTTTACGACCAAAATATTAGGCCCTCTTAACTTATTTGATTTGTATATTTCAGGTCATTTTAGCCAGTAAGCATTTTGCCGCAGTTTTAATCTTATTCAATTGAAACAAAATAGATTTCAAGAACAAATTTGCACGTTTTTATAAAAAAACTTTTGCTTAACCAGTTCGCGCCGGGATTATTTTTACATCGCCGAGCCGACGGGCGGGATTATTTTTAACGAAACTCGATCCGAAGCGTGTTCAGGCCGATAGTGCTGGGTAGCACACCCACGCATTTCCGGCCTTTCGCGCTGCTGACATACATTTCCGAACTTGAACTTGGCGTATTTATTCGTCATCCGTTTTGAATTTGGGGAAATTTTTGCGTTTATATACGTCATCCGGCGCGAACTGGTTAAAACAGCACTTCCTCTGACATAAAATTGAGTTACAATTTGGAATTTTATGTTTTAATTTATTGCTTAAACAGTTAAGGCCAAAATCAGGGGGGGAAGTGACATAAGTTTGGAATACTCTAATATTTTGAAATTTCTAGTTTGTTCAAAAGTTGAGGTTTTTCATGTACATGTATTTCGAACTTCAATTTGTTTTTAACTTATGGCAAAAAGTCTTCATAAATGACTCTGTTTTTTGTGTAAATATTACCATTTTGCCAATTAATTGATCCGCCCCTAAAAAGGTCAGATAAATGGCTATTTAATTTTGCATTGTTCATTTTGGCATGGCAAATATAATACCCTGAACATACTCTTTTGGGGGTAAGAAAAAATGGCATCAATGGGATTTGGGTTGGACAGTGTTTCATTAACAATTTCATGAAGAATATACCGGATGTATCCGAATGTGACATGATTTACCATATAAAGCAAAAATGAGACGGAGGCAAAATTGTAGTTGAATCCTTGAATGGTGCAAGCAAGCATAGGCACGACACACACTCGTGTCTAAGGGGGTACTTGTACGCAGGAGTAGACTCTGTCATAAACAAATGCAAGCCTTTCCCCCCCCCCCCCCCCCCCTATTTTAGGAAACCTTGTTGTATGGGGCTACTGTTAGGATCAATGAGCCCGTTGGAGTCATAGGAATCGCATGCCCGGATGTATCTCCCTTACTGGCCTTCGTGTCTCTCTTTGCTCCCGCTGTGATCCGAGGCAACACTGTCGTCATTGTTCCTAGCGAGAAGTATCCGATACCAGCTCTGGACTTCTACCAGGCAAGTCTATTAGGGGTTTCACACTACCCTGGACTCACCCGGGTATTAAGGCCGTGTCCGAAACGGGCGGTTAGAGCTATAGCGACTACTATTGTCTACAGCGCCCATTTTGTAGCGCTGTCTGAAATGCCGTCTAGAGCTACAGCTATGGCTACAATGTCACCACAATCTAGCCGTAAGAAGAGTTGTCTAGATGGTGCAAAACAATATGGCAGCAGCACCAACATTAACATTAGAGCTAATTTTGATTATTTTTTAAATAAGAGTGCATTGAATTGCAACTAACAAACCGATAGCCACGTCAATGCCATCAGTCATTTCGACCGGCTGTAAACAAACATTGCGTACAACGAGCATACGATAGTTGTTATACATTTTTACGTCATAATTTTGCAAACGCAAATCTACATCACTTGAGGGCGCATTAACCCTCCTATATATAGTGCAGTTGCCATAGAATTGTCTGACCCTTCAAAACCTTTCAACTTTCCTGGACTGAAAGGTTTTGAAAGGTGAGAAACCTGTCTGACAAAAGGGACCTATGAAAGATTTTGAAAGGTAAAACAACTCTCTGAACAAACTGGTGTGAAAAAAAAAATACCTTTCAAGTTTCTTGGACTGAAACTGCCATAGAATTGTCTGACCTTTCAAAACCTTTCAAGTTTCCTGGACTGAAAGGTTTTGAAAGGCGAGAAAACTGTCTGACAAAAGAAACCTATGAACGATTTTGAAAGGTAAAACAATTTTCTGAACAAACTGGTATGAAAAAATACCTTTCGAAAGGTATTGACAGGTGTAGTAGTGCAGTAGCAACAAATTCTGGAGCGTTTTGAAAGGTTCATACTTATTTATAGCCATTTTGTCAAGTAAACAGATTTTGAAAGGTTTTGAAAGGTAAAACCATAGAAGGGTTAACGAGCCGTAAACTGCATCCATCTAAGCACCTCTATAGACGTAGACCGTAGCTCTTGACACACGTTTCGGACACGGCTGTAATCACCCGGGTACCAGTCATTACTGGCACCCGATTTCACGATGCGTCGCAACTCGATTTATGATGTGTAACGCGTCGCATCTCACGATTTCACGAAACTTGCGATGCGTTGAAAACATCACAACTTCCTTGACAACAGTATGAAACACGCTATAAGTTAAGACGTGCCTTTGGGTCGTCGAAAAATAAGATGCGCTTTTTTCATAGCCGGTTTATGCCATAACAATTTAGGAAAAGAAACTCTATTACAGAGACAATTTGTAAGAAATTGTAAATGGAACATTCATCGTAGTCAATATGAATAAACCTTGAATATTTCAAATTTGCTAGTCGACAGCAAGCTTGTTTCTCTTTTAAACTATTAGGAGCCTCTGACGACGAGCAGAGCATTCTCTCCAAAACATTGAGTTCTCTCCGGTTCGTTTCAGAACCACACAACGCACAAAATAGATTTACCACAAACTACCTTTTCGCCATGATGCAAACCTCTAAATCTCATAGAATGAGCCTCACGCGCGCATCAGTAACACACGAGGTGCAAACACGCAGCTTTTGAATTGTGCATATTTTTGCGTTGTGCATATTGCACAGTACGTGGATTTAGAACAGCGCAACGTGCGAAGTTTGATATGGACCGTCTAATAGTGTGATATTGCACTGTTTGTTGCCATGGATGAACCAATCAGGATCGAGGATTCAAGTTTACATGAAGATTACACATTTTTGCCCTTCACTGACGTGTACTTACACTGTATACTCAGTGTTGTCCCGAGGAAATTTAAAAAAAGAAATCACTGACACACGTGGGACTTGAACCCACGACCTGCTGCTGTGCGCAGGTCAAGCTCGTTGTTTGTGATGTGCTTACATATTTGTTTTCCCTCAATCTAGGTTTTTGATACCTCGGATCTTCCCGGCGGAGTGGTCAACATCGTCACTGGTAACCGCAACCACCTCACCAAAACCCTAGCGGAGCACCAGGACCTCCAAGCCGTGTGGTACTTTGGCTCGGCCGAAGGGTCGAAGTTTGTGGAGTGGTCCTCGGCGACCAACCTGAAGCGCACCTGGGTGGATTACGGGAGGGACCGGGATTGGTCGGACAAGGCCCAGGGACAAGGGGAGGAGTTTCTGTACCAGGCTACGCAGGTCAAGAATATCTGGATACCGATGGGGGATATTTTTGCCAACTAATTAAGCCCTTCCTTCCCCGATTCATCCTCAATCCTCTAAAAACTACAAGGAGGATTTTGGAGGGTTAAGGTTAAAGGGCAAGCTTGTCATTCTGTCTCCTACTTGTAATGTCAAAACAATGTCTCGTAGTCAGTGACAAAGATTTGTGAGTACTGATACGAAATCATGTAATTGTGGCCAATGTGTGAGCAGATTTATGCCTCAGGAAAAATTTATTGCAAAACAGGCCAAATATAGTTTTTGCCAAAGTCGACAGTAATCGATTTTGTGCATGTCGTGTAAAATCTGTTAGCACTGTGCGCCCGCCAGCGACACAACTATAGACCAGCTCGCCTTCTCATACTATCATCTTTGCAAATGTGCGCAAGTGGTTTAACTTTTTTCTTTATTTCCCCGCAGGCTTTCCTAGGGAGCCAATCAGCTATCGCAGAACGGCGGTTGTAAACATGTATACACAAACACGTACTACACGCACGCACAAACTTCTTTTGTGAAGCAGCGCTAATTAGATATGCAACACAGGCCTGTGCAACCTCTGAATGGGTAGTTGACTGCGTGAAGCTGCTATGCATATATGAAGATACATTCATTGTTGAATTTGCATGAAAAGGTCACGCCCCATTTTAGCAGATTTGCAAAGACGAAAGTACGAGTGGTGGAGCTTGTCTATAATCGTGTCGTTTGCAGGCGTACTGTGTGAAAAGATTTTACGTGATTTATACGTGATTTTACATCATTAAATCTGTTTTGAAACAAACATCTTTAACCACGCAAATCTTCTATTAAATTTTATCCGAGTCAGTATTTGACCCGCTCCAGGAAAAGGATATATAAGTGGCACAAAATAAAAATATAGTCTTGTGCATGGTTGGAAAGCCAGAATTTAAGCTTTCATTTGATACATAGTAGAGCTCCATTGCCCCGCTCGTTCTGGTGATATGATATTTCGGTGATATGACGTTTTTGCATATTAATAGCTTCCATGGAATGTAAATTACACAACTGAGAAAACAGGCTTTGAAACACAACAAAACTAAGACAATACAATCGGAGCCATGCACTCTTTAAAAGTATTTTTTGTCTACACTTTATTTATCTAAATCCAGCTTTTTGTTAAATCTTAAACTCTGAATATTAAAGATGTCATTTAAGACAAAAAATGAAAATCACAATTTTGACCAAAGATTTCACCCTTAAACTGTTATAGGCCAAAATGCACAGCCCGACTTACCTACTTTTTCTGGAGCGCGTCACATAATAGGCTGTAATTGCCTGTACCCAATAATCAATCATCCACTGAAGACCCAAATAGCGTTTTTCTGATCGGAATATTAGAACAAAATATAAGTTCCGTGCTTTTGTCAAATTGTCTGATCCTAGATAATAATAATAATAATAATAATAATATTTTTGCGTGGTGCTTATCAGGGGGGGGGGGGGGGGGCGGAGGGGGGCCCTTCGAGGTTGTGATTGCGAAACGCTGTGGTACCGTCCATTCTCAAAATAGGGGGGGACAATTTTCTCACTCGAAAAATAAAGAGTTTTTGGCATCCAATCTTAACATCTTGTCTTTTGTAGTTGTACAAGGCTGTTATTTACCTTAATGTTTATCATCCAATGACAACAATTGTATTGAAAATGAAAAAAGCAGTCGAAAAAATTAAGCGTTGACGTACCGTTGATGCGCGTGGAGATTGTGCACAAATACTCAAACGACGTTAACAAATACCTCCCCTAAAAAGGGCAATAATAATCGATAAATTGTGAAAAATCGTGCTTTGACCCCACTAATTTTTTTACATGGATACGTTAAAAAAGGATGTAGCAGTGATATACTGAATTTTAAAAAAAATCTGCCTGTGACCCCCTTGCGTTTTATCGTGTTGTTTTCGAACGAAAATGGCTGAAAATGACATCGCCCCAAACAAAATCCGTGTAGATCGTGCCTGCGTACCTGGCTTTGCGGACGTTGTATGAATCACTAAATGCGGAGAGCGATACACGGAGCAAATCTGTACGTGTTTCAATGGAGCGCTTCGCAGTAGCGATCTATACGTATTTACTGTGTGAGATGTGTGGCTCATGAGCGTGGAAGAACGAATGAGATACATTTCAACGTTGGTGGCGCACTTTCTTGGGCCCCCCCCCTCCGCCCCCCCCCTGGTGCTTATATAGCACTTTTACCAACGGTATCAAAGCACTTTTACATTATTACCTTGGTCATTGGGCCCATGAAACATTCCAAATACCATCTCAGCTATACAGTATACAGCTCAACGCTGCCATTTCGACACAAAGCAGCTAAATCAACCGCAATAACCATTTCTGCCTTCACAGGTACCTATTTACTCCTGGGTGGAGAGAAGCAATAAGTGACAAAGTGCCTTGCCCAAGGGCACTCGAACCCACAACCTGTAGCTTTACCTACAGATTACAAATTTAATGCTCCAGACCATGAGACCACGGCACTCGTACTCCACGGCACTACACTTTGGTTGACAATCACTTCTACATGCACAACATGCATGAGAGCTTCTGTAAAGAATATTAGCTCCAATTGCATATCTACTTTCTGTCAGTCCCCACGCCAAGAACCCCCCAAAATATTAAAAACAAAATTGTACATTCCATGTTTGAATGAAAATTTTAAAAAAGTCTGCTCATTCTTTATTCTGACATGATAGTTTACATGAAATATTCATTATTATGGTGTTTGGGGAGTGTTTTGATAATTTGTTTCCGTTAACATGTCAGTATGGTGTTTTTTTCGATATAATTGTCATTGTATAATTTCAAAAAATGATAATTTTTATGATGGCTAATGTAACAAAAAGATATATATATTGTCTTCCAAAGATTTGTGTGTAAAACCAAATGTGATTTGGATTTATTATTTTAAAACTGATATTATAAAATCCTTTTGTGATAAGAAAAACCCAACAATTATGTTGAGTAATGATAAATTCATCCATTTTTATAATGTAACCATTGATTTAGTTTGTTGGCATTTTCCCAGCAACATGTATTCGCATTTTTGTATCACTGTGGAGACATGGCTTTGTTCTCGTGTACAAAATGGTTAGAAAGTCGAGCACGTTTTTCAAAATGCTCCCATTTTAACCATAATTTGTTTCCTGGGTTGAAATTTCGACCCAATATACCCTATATTATACCCTAACCCAAACACTAACCCTAACCCACATCCTAATCCTAGTTTTTGAGTAATTTAAGTAAAATCCAAAAATCTAATTCGTGAAATTCCCAATGGAGACCTATTCATCTATAGAAATTTACCCTCCGGAGACGTTTTGTCTCCATTGTACACATTGTGTTCATGTCTCCAGAGGGTACCGTATTTCGGAACAAATTTTGCGTGCTTTATATGCAAAATATAGTGTACATTGTATACAAGCCTCGGTGCTAAACCCCCATCTCCCCCACCCCCACACCCACCCCCCACCCCCAGCCCCACCCCCACCCCCCACCCCCAGCCCCACCCCCCACCCCCCAGCCCCACCCCCAGCCCCACCCCCACCCCCAGCCCCAGCCCCACCCCCCAGCCCCCCTCCCATTAAGTACTGCAGTAAATAGTGCGTAACGTCATCAATACATAGGGGCCCTGGGGATATAAGTGCCAAAATTTCACAGATGATCGGTGAGGGCTTTGACACATGTGGTGAAGTGGTGATGTAACAAAATGTGTCCAACCATATCTATCTTTTGGTCACAGTTTCACAGTTGTCCGTTTTGTCAAATTAATTTTCCCACAAAGTGGCAAAGCAAAAATTATGCCATGCTGTCACCACTCATGTACTATTAGACACATTTTGAAACACTTTTTTTCGGGGGGGGGGGGGGGGACGGGGGTTTAAAAAACAGTATACAATTGACTGATGTTTTATAATAAAGATTTAGTATACAATGAAATATGTGTACATATTTGGTGACCTTTCTATGTTAGTTGTGTTTATCCCGCCTCAGTTTTGACAGTGCCTATAGTGGCCTCTGCACCTATCTCACTGACTGACTTTTAAATTTGAAAACCTTTTTTTCATGGCCAACCCCCTAAAAGCATAAACATACCAACGTTCAATTAACTTGGGGCACATTTATATTTGCAACTTGTCTGGTTTCCTAACCTGATAATTCCCAGATTGCTGTGGTGTTTTTATAAAGGAAGTCGAGGAACAAGAATATAATATATTTCTTGGTTTTCCAGCATTTATGAACACAGCACTTTAAACGAGTAAGTGCAACAATATTTGCTATAAACAAAACTAAGCGCCAAATTCATTCTTTTCGGAAAAAACGGCAACAAAGAAATTGTATTTTTTGGTGTAAATCTAGCAGAATTTCCAAAATGCATATTGCAGAATTGTGCGAATAGTATAGGTTAAAGGGAATATACAACATTTGTAAACATCAAAATACAAAACTACCCAAACATGAAATACCTGATTTGACTGTTGGTGAATGACAGCATCCTCAAAAATTATGGCATCCGTGTGCCGTAATTTTCAAGTAAAGTGGTGTTTTTTAGCTTCTTTCAAAGATTCTATTCCCAATTTACCATATTTAGTTAGCAAAAATATGACATACGAAGCGCGATATGCGGCAAACAACCCCCACCCCCTTTTGTAATGGCCATTGTGCTCCCGGAATCTTAGAAATTCTTGTTAGGTTTCAAGGGCGGATGTGTTAGGTAACAATATGTGACCCAGCACGAGTAAATGAGACACTTTGAGGCAAAAATTGAAATTTTGATTTCATTTAAAGCTAAGCAAGCTTTAAATGATGAAATCAAAATCTCAATTTTTTTTTTGCCTCAAAGTGTCTCATTTACTCGTGCTGGGTCACATGTAGTGCGTTTGTATTGACCGGCAATCGTGGTCGTCGGACAAAAGAATATGAATTCAAACAATGGGATCACGATTGACACAACGTCCACGATCTTTTCCCATGTACAAATCCTATGGCGATCATCAAAAAACGTTAGAGTATAAACAAAAGAGGGAAGACGGTCGGACAATACCCTGTCCACGATTGCCGGTCAAAACAGAGCTGGGTGTGTATATGATATAGGGATAAGAGGGGGTAACCCTCTTGCTCGGTTTTATGATATGAATACATATGAAGCACGATATGTAGCAGAGAAAACCCCTTTTGTGTTGACCATTGTGTTCCCGGAATCTCAGGAATTCCTTTTAGGTTCCAAGGGGGGTGGGTTAGGTTACAATAGTGTTGAGTGTGTATAAAGTATAGGGATAAGAGGGGGGTACCCCTCTGCCACATAATCGTGCTGGGTATAATATGAATAGGTACAAGCCAGCTAGACCGATTCCCTGACCGTATAATTTCCTGTCGTTTATAAATTGCTCCTTTTCATCTTACGTGGGGGTCAAGGAACCAGACTACAAGAACACATTTATATATTTTTTTTTTATTTTTTTTTTTTATTTTTTTTTTAGGGGGGTGGGGGGACTCTGCCACACGAGCCCTTAAACCGTGGAATGTGTGGAAAACAAATTTAAATAACAAACAAAACGAACATCTTTATAAGAACAGAATAATTGCAGCTCGTCTGGGTGATGGTTAGGGATGCCCCTTTAAGTTGCAAGCTTCCTTATATCGTTCACACAATGTAAACATTCGGAACCAATTAAAGTGTTCAGCACGCCCGAAATTATATTCACAATCATTCTCAACCCATCTACTTTATATATGGTTATATTAAAGGTTATCTCAAAAACACATGAAAGCTAACAATAGGAGACACATTTCTGAGGTTTTTTAGCCACTGCATTTATTTTGTAGCCAATTACCAAATTGGACAAAGGGCCACAAATTAGAAACTATGAATATACATCATGTGCTTTTGCTCAAATTTTCGGAATTAGATGGATTTTTTATTTTATTTTATATTTATTTTTAAGGGGGGGGGGGGGGTAGTATTGTATAGAAAATATTATTACAATGGAAGGTTTGTGTTCGTACTCTTGCGGGAAAAAATAAAACAATCATGTTCTTGAAGTCTGGTTCCCTGACCCCACCTATTTATAGAAGTCAGATAATTGTACAACCAGGGAACCAGTCTAGCTGGCTTGTACCCGTTCATATCGATTGCTAACAAAATGCGGACTAAATTGGGGGCAGTATTAAGCCAGTGTTTTTTCCAACGCTAGCTAGTTAATTAAAATACCACCTGAAAGATGTGGCATACAATGCATGTGCCATACAATACAGGATGTTTGCATTTAGACTGTCATTCACCAACAGTCCAGTAAGGTATTTCCTAAAACTGGGAACTTGTTTAAGTTTGCAAATGTAAAAGTTTGTATATTCCCTTTAACATTCACGTACACACTTGCATCAGTGAGATTGATTTCCGCATAAATGAATGTATAACATTATTATCATACGCTACTGGGAATTTGTATGCGAGAGGGCAAGTTACCCCTTTGACACGTCGCGTGCCCCGTAAATACAAGTACGTCTGATCATGGAGGAATAAGAAGGTTCCTTCTTATTCCTCCATGGTCTGATGTACATGTACGTATGTCGTCTGCAATTGGGGCTGGAAAGGCGCAATAGCTTCTGAACGTGTGGATGGAGGAATAAATAATTGATGAAAGTAATTCCTTTTATTGCCCGACTACCGTATCATGCCCTCACTTTGAGTGCAGTGCATTACCCCGGCAAGATTGATCTCTGTAATTGCACTGCATGGTGCTTATTTTTTTTTTAAGTACGGGTTGGGGGCGTTTATGATGATTGAGGTTGTTTTTAAGATCGACAATGGCCGAGCTTGTATTAACGAGGGTCAACTGCATTTGTGACTGGTCATTAAAGTTTGGATGGAATACTGCACATTCAATTAATTTTAATATACAGCGTGTTCCATACAAAAAACGTACAAGCATACTTTCACTACCCTGAGGCCAAAAGCACCTATAACAATGGGTGAATAATCTTTCTAGAAGAAAAATGATTTGATCTAGTACGTTTCATCTCCAGACCCTATTTTGTGAAGCACAGTCGGCGGCCATTTCGCACTGCACGGTAACCACGGTAACTAAACCGCGCCTGCAAATGTTAAATAAAACGGTTTAGTTATTTCTCGCTGCAAAATTACCACTGACTATAAAACTTCGCACAATAAGGTCTGGAGCACAAAAGATATCTTGGTATCATTTTTCTTCTAGAAAGATTTTTCATCAATTGGTATAGGTAGTTTTGGCCTCTGGGTAGTGAAAGTATGCTTGTCTGTTAAGATATGCTTTTCCGTAAAAAAAACCACCAAAACCATTAATGTACAGCACCAAAAATCTTAATAACATCACAAAAATACTTTACTTAATAATGGTACTATCCATACATTGTTATTTCACATTTACCAACATAAATAAGTTTAACAAATATCCCCAGTGTGTATTACAATTACAACTGGATATATCTTTTATCTATCCCATGTATTGGGATGGAATAATTTAATGACATGTGACCAACGATCCACAAATCGGATTACAAGCATTTATACTTTTGTTGTATACAACTGAATATTTTATGGCAGTAACTGTAGATCACATGTCATTTAGGCCAACATTCTGTAAAATTGTTTCTCGTCCCAATCTTTTGAGAGAAAAAGGGAGAATAGGGTCCTTATTTTGGCTTGACGTATTTGTATAGACTAACGCATAATCACACATACACAGTACCGCGTCATAATGTCTGATACTCTGATTACGCCCCTTCCCAATAAACACATAGAAAATATTCAAATACCTATAAAATGGTTTCCCCAAAGGAATTTTTGCGGATTTTGGATATGTTGTTCTACTCGGAATTCTGCTTCGTTTGACACCAAAACCAGCTTTATACCATTTTTCCGGGAAGCACCAATATTTCATCTTCAACGACCAGACTATGTAGTAGAGCACCCCCTCTTGTCAACTTCCTATGCAGCTGTTTCAGTGTAGTTGGCTCATGTTGAACTGCACGCAAATTCAGTGAAAACTGTCATATCTTTCTACCTTGAAGGGCATGAGCTTATTAGTCACCCCTCGTATAACTAAAATGCAATAGTGTGTTTTGTACCGCAAACTTTGTTTGTGTACCCACAGTACCAAACTAGTGTCCATTTTGTACTAGGTGTATCTATTTCACTTACGGGCTGACTGAATTACATGTACTGTTACTTGCAGACTTTACTACCATAACTCTATATAGGAATGGGCTAAATTTGACTTATGATATTATATTCTATAATACTTGGTTTTGTTTTCTATAATAATTCGTGAACCACGAAACGGCTAAAAATATAGATGATAAATTCAAAATTATTTGGGGGGGGGGGGGGGTGGAGGGGGGGGGGGAGTATGGAGAGGGTGGGGTTCTAGTTTGGGAGTTGATAGGTTGTAGGTTGAAGGTGGAGGTGGGGAGGGTTTGGGGGTCAGGGGGGTAGGAGGATGTACGTGGTGGGTTGGGCAGCGGAATAACAGAAGCTGGGGTAGTGGTGGGATGTTTGATATAACTTTTTTGAATCTGATGCGAAATGGTCATCCTTGACACCCCCAAAAAGATGTATAGAAATAAAGAAGGTTGTATAATACAGTCGCCAGTCAATAAATCTTTTAGTTTTTGTTGGGGGTGGGATGGGGGGGGGGGGGGGGGGGGAGGGGGGTTGTTATCGGCTGTTATGTGTCATCATTTATTACCCCATACTTAAATGGAAAGTATACTTTTGAGTAACTAAATCAAAAGCTTAATTTGAGGTAAAGATACTATTGACACTACATTAGTCTCTCAGTAATTTTGAAGAAAATAATGAAAGAATGAAATATCCTTTGGTGATTGGTTCGTAAGGTTATAAGTTGTCAAGCACCATTCCTTAAAGGGATCGTATACGTTTGGTAATTGGAACCCACTGTTTGTTTCAATCCTTTATAGTATAGATATATACCATAAAACTAACCTTTAAAAAAATCATTTCAAAACGTCACTGTAGTAACGCTTCTCAGATTCAAATTTTCTTACCAAGTAGGTTTTTGTTGCCATTAATTTTTGGGGTAATTACCAAACGTATACGATCCCTTTAAATGTAAAAAAAAAATAAACAATAAAAATACACAACTGACAAAATAATGATGTACTATAAGATTAAGAAGCATTGAGCTTCGAGACATAGGTGTAGGAGCTAGCTAAGCCAATTCCAGGAATTTCATAAACATGCCAAACTGTGCACAATTAAAGAGGTCAATTAATTAAATAGACCACAAAGCGATTAGACAAAACCTATATGCTCAGACTAGTTTAAAAACAGGTGAGTGTCACAATAATATTTACTATAAATATGAACCCCCTAATAACCCATCCATTTTCGAAAATTACAGCAAATGCAAAGGGTGCATATACGAATAGAAATATGTTCTTATCTTACCCTAGCCACACAATTACCGGTATTTAGGCCTTGAACTGGATGGTATTACACACATCATTAATTTAAATGACAAGTCTGATTTTGAATTAAACTTTAAAGTAAATACGCACAGGGAATAAAAATTGCAGAAACTTTGCCCAATTCACTGCTCACATTATTGGCTGCATAATTGATGCAGGAAGTCGGTAACCCGGGTACTATTGCCGTCTTGGTGACTCATCCGGTCATACAAGCTGGCTTGTGTGATGCGCACCTACCTACACATCGCCAGCGCATCTGTACTGTACAGTACCATATAATGCACTTCCCATGCACGTGCGTGTAGCTCGACTCGTAAAATTGGCGCCAATGTTCGACGAATTTTCATGAAAAACGAATTTGCATTCCCGGCATGCACCTTATTACCTACATGTATGTATACTCCATGGTATTATCAAGACCTAGTTATTAATTCAGATACGAGAATTTCTGCACAAAGAAAATGATTGCAATTTAGTGATCAAAATATAACCATAAACTCCTCTAGGATATACACGTCTGGTATTCATCCTCCTATATTGGAAAGTGGGCATTACATGATTCGTCTCATCGAAGGCACCAGCCGATATTGAGGTGAGCGTATGATTTGCCGGCCGTGAAGAAATGTTCAAATTAATTTGCTAATTTGGTCAAAACCCGAATTTTATAAACCGTTTAAGACATCGCGAAGAGTTCTTAGCATTGTGGTTCGTTTTCTGTGTTATATTCCATTTTGTCTGGAGAGATATTTACTGTAAATTGTCTCGCATTTTGTCTTCTGTTTCAGTGCATTTTTGCGTGTTGCCTTGTTGTACGGTACAAATGATTAAGAATCCCTTACACTTGAAGTTCGCAAGTGTGTGTTTTATACAATGCGGAAATTTGTTGAATCTTCTGCCTAAACAAATAGTTGTTGTCGTTTTCCCCACGTAATCATAACTTGAATCCTATTTCCTTCCTTTTGGTTAAGCTTTCTAAAGATCCTCATAAAATAAATAATGGCAACAGTGACAAAACAAGTATGTAATTTCAAATTATTATGTGCATGCAGGCCTATATGTTAAAATTGATATAAGGAAAGTGCGTTAGAGAAGCTTTCAGTGGGTCATTTTTATTTGTTTAGTTTTGTTTATTTTGTATCCAAGACTTGTGTTTTGAAAGTTGCTTAATAGATTTCCCCTAAAGTTGCAAATGTTTTGTTAGAATTCACAATATTGTTTTTCCGTAACATTTTACGTCAGCCTTTATTTGTTTTAATTTGTTGTGAATTTATCAAGTCATGTTTTAAATATTATAATAAATATTATAATATGACCACAAAATGAAACATACCTATTTGAATAATAAGGTTATTGTAGATAAATTACAAGAGATGTGTTGAGAAATGTGTTCCAACGTAACAAATGTTACACTAGGGTACACTATTGTTAAGCTATACTGATTCACTTGTTGTATTTCAGTTAAGAGTAACTGCCTTAAAGCTTGTGTGGAGTCCATTGTGTGTATGTTGTACTTAAAGGGGCAATAGGCCAATGTATACCTTAGTTTGCATCTATTAAACAAGTAACCAAACAACCGTAGCCAGCTTATTTGGATGTAAAGATATTACTCATTATAAACTTTCTGTGAAATTATTCCGTCTGGCATGCTGTGATTTTGAAGAAAATAACAAAAGCATGCCATTTCCAAATATGCGCACGCGTTGGCGCTACTATTGGTCTATTCAGTGCGTGACACGCGGGTAACTGCAATCCCCTTGATGAGAACGCGCCCTTGACGCAGATTGTGGTCGCAATTCAAATCGTTATACCCAGCACGATATGAGACCGAGAGACTCCACCCTTTAGTCCCTCGGCCTTATACCTTTACACTCTCTAGTGGGGATTTTCTCCGTCTCGGATCATGCTTCATTATGCAAATTGTGACTAAGCACATTTTGAAATAAAATCGAATATTGTTTTTTCGGAATATTTATGCAGCATTCACTGAGCTAAAAACTTCATAAGGTTGTTTGTCAAGAACCTATCTTTATATTTTGCGCACTTTTGCTGCTTTAGACTTAGAGGACATCCATTGTAATTTTAATTAAGAAACAATAAATTAACAAAAGATCCACTCATGTGTATCCTAGCAGAACAAAGGCATTGCCCTCTAAGATGGCTGCTGTGCACCAGGTCTTCGGCTTCAAGTTCCATCCGCAGTGTACCCAGACACTATTCTAGACGTCACCACGCAGAGTCGTCATGGGATTTTTCAAGCAAGTGGCCACTCTTGGGCTGGCCGCGATTCTTCTACTGATGGTCACAGTTGGTTACGTCCAGTACGTACACGACGGTGTCAACCATATCGCTGTAGCCACTCCTTCCAAGTTGAGAAGGTGGGGTTTCTTTGCTGCATTTGTTATCAGACTATAATGTGCATCTAATTGGGTTGACTATGCCAAAACGACCCGAAGTGTTAAAAATATAAACCGAATCCGAAACAAAACTGATCTGAACTCTCCAACCCGACCCGACCCGACCCGACCCGACCCGACCCGACCCGACCCGACCCGACCCGACCCGACCCGACAACAATTCAGGGAAAAAACAGACTCAAACCGACAAAAACGTAACCAAACCACCCAAAACCCGGGGGGAAACCCGGAATGTCTGGCTCGGGCAAATCGTCCTAAATGTCACGAAAAGTGTCAATGTTGTGCCTGAACTAATTATACCAGTATCTTATGACCATTCCGTGGTATGTAAAGAGTTACAATTTGTAGTTTTGTGCGAGCGTCTCTGGTCCATTGTTAATTCTTTTATTTTGATGTACCGCTACCAACAAGTACATTTTGCTGTAATTTGAAGCTGTAAAAAAGTCACAAGGGGAATTTTCCGGTTTTTTTCTTCTCCCCCCAACATAGTTTAATAATTATAATGACAATACAAACTTGTATAGCGCTGTAATCTTGAAAAACCCGACCCGAAAATAACAAACACAAAACCGAAACCTACCCGGCCCGACTGAAATGATGGAAAAACCGACCCGACCCGATCGCGATAATTTTGTCTGCAGGTAGGTTGGTACATTAGCCAATCAGAACACAGATGGTGTTGACGTCATCGATGATGTTAGAGTCATCTGGGACAACCCTAACCCTAACGGCTAACCCCTAACCCCTAACCCCTAACCCCTAACCCCTAACCCCTGTCAGAGCCCAGACAACTTGAGCATCATCGATGACGTCAACACCATCTGATTGGCTAATAAATGTACACTATGTACCAACCTATCTTCAGAAAAAATTATCGCGACCCGATCCGACCCGAAGTTGGTTTCGGACGGGTCGTTTTTGGTTTCGGGTCGGTTTTGCACAACATTATACCAGACCATTATTTGTCGGAAAAAGAAAATGTAGTGTTATATTGACTGGAATTAAAAGGGAATATACATCATTTGCTTTTGTGGTAATTTTCAGAAATTTTGGAGATCAGTAATTTATAGCAATGTTTGAAGGTTTGTATTCGTAGATGCTTGAAGAAAAAACCCAGAAAAAAACAATAATATTGTTGTGGTCTTATTCCCTGACCCCACTTAAGATGAAACAGGTTTACACAATGTATAAACTTCGGGGAATTGTACAGTCAGGAAACCAGTCTAGCTGGCTTTTACCCGTTCCTATCGATTGATAAAATGCGGACTAACTATGGTAAATTGGGAGTATTATTTCCAAAAAGCTAAGTTTTTTTAAACGCTGGTTGGCCGCATAATAGCTAAGTGTAGCAATCCCTATTAATTATGCAGCAAGTAATTTTTCATTTACTCCATGGCCAGTCGTCTGAAACAAACTAATGTGTTTATTATGCTCCGCATGCACTGCACATCACCCACCACGCTTTCCTTTAAAGGTAGTAGGCCCTATACACCATTGATGCTTTTGCTTCAATTTTCGGAAATGGATGGAATAGAGGGTTCATATTTATCGTAAATATTGTGACGCTGACCTATTTTTAAAGTGTTGTGTTTATATATTTACAGATGTTAGAAAAACTAAGAAATTTAATGCGAACTTTGTAGTACTTCCTTAAGACGAAACCGAGCAATTTATAGACATCCGGGAATTATCTGGAAGTAACTAGGACAAGTTGGCTGGCACCCATTCACAGATGTGTAACAGTATTTGTAATTAAAATGTGGATTACCTTTACAAAATAAGTTGGTAACAGTGTTTGGAAATGGTAAGTTTTTTTCCCAACGATTGCCGGCTGGCAATTAGATGAAAATTGATACAAAATTTCACTTTTCTTGAAAACCGCAGCATACCAGATGTTGTAATTTCGCAGGATTCTTAAGGCTGTTGTTCACTTACAGTCAACTAAGGTATTTTTATACAAATTATGTAATTTTGTGTTTGGATATTATTTCGCACATGTTGTATACTACCTTTAATGTAGCATTCTGCAAGGTCGTGCAGCAAGACTGGACCACCCAGGAGATAATTAAACTAACGCTACAGTCGCCTTTGAGATATTGGATTGGCAGTTGCCTGTTGACACAAGTCCTCTAATTTGGTGGCCCCATTTTTTCACGCAAGGGTAGTTCTTAGTTAAGGAAAACATCATCATCATGTAGACCAGTCAGCCAGCGTTATTAAAGGGAATGTAATACACAATATTTGCAAACATCAAAAAAACAAATAGACCAACTCATCACAAAATACTTTGTTAGAGAATGACAGTCTATAGCATCCTGTGAAATCATGGCTCTTGGTGTGCTGACATTTTCAAGTAAAAAGGTATTTTTGAATCAACAAATGCTGGTTGGCTAACCAGCGTTGGAAAAAAACTTGTTGTTTTCAAATAGGCCTATTGCTCCAAATTTTTCATATTTAGTTATTCTGCATATTTTTAAAAATTGATAACACACCTGACAAGCCAGCTAGACTGATTCTTCGACCTTACAATTTCCCAACGTTTACAAATTGCTCTGTTTCATCTTTAGTGGCGTCAGGGTACCTGACTACAAGACTACATTTGTTTTCTTGATTTTGTCAGCATCTATACGAACCCAAAACAGGTCGGTGTAACATTTATTATAACATCAGCTGTAACATCAGCTATAACGTAATATACAACGCCTGAATAAATCCACGCTATATGATTGGTGGATCGTCGATCACGTGCATTAAATTATTCGACCCATCACACGACACGAACCCGCACCGCCCTAAACGTTCTATCACATGGTTTTATCATAATTATATAGTTCTATCAAACGGTGCGCGCACGCGTTTACAAGTTACAAATCAGATTTATTCAGGCGTTGTATAAAACAAATAATGAATGTTTCACATTCGCCTTGTGAAATAGAACATGCCATCTGTCACCTCTTGAAATTATTTTTACCATCGCACTCACAAACATTCATTATTTATAATCTACCCATTTCTTAAAATTACACCAAAAGAAAATGATGTAGGCCTCATACAATTATATTGTAACGAAAACCGTTCTCTTGGGTCGACACACACACAGGAAGGAAGGAAACTCGGAAATGCGCTATCTAATACGGGTCTCCCAGGCGTACCGTCAGGGAGCACCAGGCAATTTCACCATGGAATCGCTCTAGTGCCCTCTATCGGCCAACCCGCACAAACGTTACAATATCGCAACACATTTCAACTCCGGCAAGTGTTCGCAGCGAATGCTTCGCGCCGTCAGATTCACATCGCATTCGCTTTCGCGTGAAGTATGAACCAGCCTTTACCCAATGTTATGTTAGCCAAATTGGCCAATCCACATTTTTGCTCAAAATGACGTCAGTCGACTATTCAAATATAGGCTATATATAAACTTTGTAAGAGTCCTTTCACAAGTCCAGTCACAAATAACTGGGTCATTCCGTGACAAATCACCACGAGGTTGTAAGGGGGCCCCGACTCAGATTTGGCTGAAACATGTCCTTAAACAAATACTTCAGCATGTATCATTCTATTCTTTGCCGAATGCAGCAAAGAAACCCCACCTTCTCAACTTGGAAGAAGTGGCTACGGCGATATGGTTGACACCGTCGTGTACGTACTGGACGTAACCACTGTATTCGACAGTGCGCCCGCTAATGACACGATTAGTCCCGCTCTCTAACTCGCACAGCGGTACTCGCTTAATAAAGGGCGTGATGTTTCATGCAAATTCGACCATTCGAATATGCACAGCGTCTTCACACAGTCAACTACCCATTCCGCGGTCACGCCGGCTTTGGCAAAGACTAGTATCATTCTAGCCTTGTACCAAAGACCCTTGTTTTATTATTTCGGTGCCTGCGCACGGGCCAGATTCGCTTACGTTGTGTCTTTCCCAAATCCCGGTTTTGTGTGCGTATTGGCTTCACAAATGCAGCTGGATCCACTTTCGTGCCGGAGCCGGTGTTTGGCAAACGTACAGGATTTTAGATTGCCAGAAGGGTTTTAGATAAGTTGGCAAGCAATTCTAAACTCTTTTTTAACTCTTAGGCAATTTTCCCTCACTTTTTAGAGGGATCCAATCAGCGACCGAGTTTGTACCTTATCATAAATTATTCAGTACATACAAATTTATGACAAGGCTGTTTACACAAGTTGTGATGATGGCACGCTGCGCAACGTGCATTGTGTACAATACAGTGAATCAGATATTGACTTTCCGGGGAATGCATGCTACCGTGCTGTACCGTACCAGTCCGGTCCCGCCGCCGTATCGCTTCCCTAGTAACATTACAGTGCCGCTGCGCGGTAAGTTTGTGATCGCAGTGTTCCGCCTCATTTTGCCAGAACCCCTCACATATTTTGAATAAAGTTTGTTGACCCATCCATTATGACAACTTTTCAGAAAAGTAGGTGATTTGGCAGGGAATGACACAACTGGATGAACAATGTCAAAGGAATGTTTCTGTTCGTCAACTCGTTTTGTACATGACGTTATGGGGACACTCCATGGGGTTCCTGTGCTGAGGAAAATCTCACTAAACTAAAACTCAGAAAATGTTTTTAACCTAAAATGTTCAACATTACCCTAATTTTCTGTCATTACACCCTAACCCAATTCTACCTCAAGACCCCTTTACTGGGACCCAAAATGCTATGGGTATAGGAAAATGTCCCCACAACTCGGTCAGCTTTTTTCAAACAAAATAGCCTTTCCCCGCAACTAGGTGTATGCATGGAGTATGCTAGAACATCTTAAATAGCTAGTGACTTGACTTAAGACTGAAGGACTTGTGATGTACTTGTGATTGACTTGCGAGGACTCGAATACAAATCTGCAAGATATAATACATGTACTTGGTTCTTACCATGTTTGAGTATACAAGCCGAAACAAAGGGCTATTTTCAGTGACCCTCAGCTAGTTTTAAGTAAACAAAATGACAGCAATGTTGTTCCCAAATGTATTTTGGATTCGCAGTTTGTAGACAGTCTAATTAATGATCACTTAATTGCTGTTTTTTACGTTTTTCCCTCAGCTCAGAGATCAGATTCTCACTGCCCAAATGTCTTGGAGGAACTGGATGTGGAAGTAAGGTACGTGTCTTGAATTTGAAAAGATCAAACCACTGACAAAAAATAATGTAATAGCTAGAATTATGTTTGTCACATGGCAAAAATGTAGCTTGTTTGGCGGTTCGGAAGTCTTTGTATCGTGTGTGTCTGTGTATAGAGGGAATTCATGAATACGTCTTCACAGGGTAATTTCTTTAGGTGTAAACTAAAGATCTCCACAAGGTTTTTCACGAAATAGATATGTGGAATGACTCAAAATTACTCGGAATAAAAAAATCTGCGTTAGGATATAGAGGGTCGAAATTTCAACCCAGGAAAATTAATTGTGGTTGAAATACGAGCATTTTGAAAAAAAGTTGTAGATTTTCTAATCAATTTGTACACGAGAACAAAGCGATGTCTCCACAAGTATACCAAAATACAAATGTGTGTATACAGGGTGTCTCTAAAAAATTATACCCATTTTTAAATTCATATTATTGCAAAACTACTGAATGTTTCTCAAAAATACAAATGTCTGTTGAAAGGGTAGAATGCCCTCTGTCCAATGGTATAAGGTTCATTATGTCATTGCCATGAATGACTGAACAGACAAGACATTTATGAAAGGTACTGAAATCAGCACTGTGGCAAGTTGTTTTTACTTGTGTGACAAAGCTCGGGCAGGTGTTTGTAAGGACAAATTATTTTACGGTTTAAACACAATAAAAAAGCAATGACTGGGTCGATGAATCATTTTTGTTGATCCCTTTCTTTTTGTGGTACACTTACCTGACAAAGTACTCTACACATGGCCACTATTCCTGTTAATGCATAGCTAGCATCTTCGTCTCATGTCTCTCACTTCCCGCCTTATCATCCCAACTTGTCACAGTGCTGATTTCAGTACCTTTCATAACTGTCTTGTTTGTTCAGTCATTCATGGCAATGACATAATGAACCTTATATCATTCAACAGAGGGCATTCTACCCTTTCAAACAGATATTTGTATTTTTCAGAAACTTTGAGTAGTTTTGCAATAATATGAATTTGAAAATGGGTATACTTTTTTTAGAGACACCCTGTAGGCCCTATATTCATGTATGTTTGCATTTTCTCCCCAAATGGCTTTCTGTTTCAATAGAAACGCAGGGAGTAACGTTGACAGGTCGACATTTTAAAATTAAAAGTCAACAACCCAGTCGCCAAAACTATGTTTCAGACACGGGTTACCAAGTAAGAAAAAAGCGTGTCTTGGCGAGGTAAAATGAAATACACGCGTTTCAAATGTGTTCTAGAAGTACATGTACTACAATGTAATATGCGTTTCTGAAACTATACTGTTAAACACGTACGTGACCATTTAAAAACGCGTGTTTAGATATTTCATTTTACCTAGCCAAGACACGCGTTTTTTAAAACAGTTTTGCCGACTGGGAACATTCTTTTATCGGGAGCTGTATATTGGTGGCCCAAAAATTCATAAAATGTCCAAAGCGATGTTAATATATATTTGTTTGCCAATAAGAGTCATTAAAGCCTGCCAAAGTTGCCCCAACCACGGGTACCCTTTCAGGGGTTATAAGGCACCCTATAGTGTATTTGTTTTATTTGTATTTGTAACTTTAATATCATATTTACTTGATGCCTGATGATATCATTACATGTATAACGTTAGATCAAATGTTCTCTATAACACACCCCCGTCGCTGTGCACACCCAATATCAACCAAATTGAACCATTTGGAAATTTCGAATTGCACACAAACAATATATCAGTTACTATTCAGTGCCCCCCATGGAAAATTGGTGCACCCTCAGAGGCCCCCTACACATTCAACCCTAGGTAATTACACCGCTGCACCTGACCTATTATTGTCCCACTAAAATTGATTTGTTAATATTTGTTTTGCAGGTACTTTGATTTATGTAATCACTCGAAGAATGTGTGCTGAATTAAAGGCATACAGACCTTTCTGGTAGAATTGCTGTTTAATAGTTTAAATGTGCTTTAGTGTGTAAGTAACATGACAAGGGATCATAACGTGGTATAAAATGACATTAATTGGTGTTAATCATCAATAATGTAATGAGCCCCTTCGTTAACCTGTTTAAACACTGACAAATGGTGGCGCTGTTCGTGACGTAAATTTGGGAACCCGAAAAAATAGACAGCTCGGCGGCAACCTTGCGATCTTGCTGCGCCATGTTTTCCCACTATGGTTTGCGCGATCTTAACCCCTGGAATTGTCTAATTTAAATATGCCATAAATTTAAATTTTGGGCTGCAGTCGATGCGATTTTGTAATGGTTGATTTGCAGAATCAATCCGTTCAAACCACTGACCTCTATACATGGACAGATCATCATTGTTTCATTTTGAAGTCGGCATGCGGAGAAGTGCAACATGGCGGACCCACGACGTGACTCTGTGAGCCAATGAAATGTCCAGGTGTTGGTACGATACATATTACGTAATGTTTATAAATACAAAATGTACAGAATAAATCCGCTGACCTCCACACCTGGACATTTCATTGGCTCACAGCAGTGACGTATCGGGTCCGCCATGTTGCACTTCCAGTTCGCGCCGACTTCAAGTGTTAGCACAGCAGAATATAGACAATGGTCCGTCCAGAGGCCAATTTCACGGAGCTGCTAAGCACAAATATTTGCTTAGCACAACAAAGTCTTGCTCATTAAAAACAAGTTATCAGCCAAAATTCTCTGTGTTTTTCATGATAAGCAAAAAAACAGCTGATTATCAATCAAGAACAATAAAGATCACGTGAAAATTTGGTCTGTAACCTTGTTTTTACCAAGGACAAATTTTCATGCTAAGCAAATTTTTGTGCTTAGCAGCTCCGTGAAATTGGCCCCAGGTGTAGAGGTCAGTGGTTCAAACATGATATTTTGAGTTAGTAAACGACGCTGACTAGACTGGCTATTTAGTGCGTACTGCGTGCGTATTTCGTAAACTGACGCCCTGAATGTAATGCGCGCGCGTGTTCCTGAACGCACGTCACGTATGAACATTTGTTCAAGTCTACGCCTTACCTGTATAATATGGATTTTGGAAGCCTCGTTTGTTTGCCCAAAACCCGTTTCTAACGTTATAGATGGACGACAGAGGTACGTAAATTTAATATAAATCCTTGCTAAATAACGCGACGTCAAAATATCAGGTTTGAAAGAATTGATTCTACAAAATAACAATTACAAAATGTTAAAGATGGCCTCGCGCGTTAAACGTATCGACTGCAGCCCTAATTTAAATGTGCCAATATGGGTGCGTTCGTTTAGCTCACCCGGGGCGCCCCGGGTAAGCCCCGCGCCGTTCTTGTAGCTCTGATGTGTACTCGTGGCTAGGCACGGGTCAGCCACCAGAAACCCTGCTCCCGTAGCAGGGTCTCTGGTGGAATGACGTCACACGCATGCGTAGTCGAGTCGACGACGTCTAGGGCGGCGTAAAGATGGCGGAAAGGTAAATATTTTGTTGCAAAATATTCTGATTTTTCATTTTGTTTGTTGTTGTTGTATTTGAAATGCATGCAACTAAAAAATACAACCATGCAGAACATTTAGTGGAAAACACGAGTGCGTTCGATTAGCTTCCCCTCGTGCCATCCCCCGAGTGTTAACCCTAACTCCCCCGGGTAAGCTAATCGAACGCACCCTATATGGCACATTTAAATTGGACAATTCTAGGGGTTAAGATCGCGCAAGGCATGGTGGGAAAACATGGCGCAGCAAGATCGTAGCCATGGTAACGAGACTGATGTAGAATCCGCACTGTGCACACATGCACACACAGTTCCACAAGATCATTGTTGATCCATGACATCTTGGGCCAAGACTAGCGTGTTATTGAAACTGGACATGCAGATTGCCGCTGATAGGCATATTTGAGGTATTTGCCAATCCTCTCTCCGACTTCTGTCACTGTGCTGCTGTGGGATGCAACGACACTCTCTGCAAATAGACAACATACATGTTGAAACCAGTTGAACTGGACCAGTTGGGACCAGTTAAAACCAGTTCGACTGGTTTAAACTGGTACCAACTGGTCCAGTCTCAACTGGTCCAGTTCAACTGGGAATTGGTGACTGGTATTGAACTGGTTTAACTGGTATTGAACTGATTTAACTGGTATTGAACTGGTTTAATACTGGTTTAACTGGTATATTTAACTGGTTTAACTGGTATTGAACTGGTTTTGCAACCAAAAAACGTTTGATGACATTCTTACAACTGCGTGGACAAATTACGTAACGAAATAATACCAATAGAATTTACTTATCACAAAATACTATGGGGAAGTAGGTAAAGCACACATACAATAATAATCTATTCCTATAGGATATTACCTATTGAATACATACTACAAACTTAGCCATTGCCGTTAGTTAGTTTTAAACTGCGCTTTTTGTCCACGACAAAGACACAGCTAGTTTTCGTGAATAATGTCAAAATTTGAATACGAATGGAATGTAATGCAAATGTTTACCTATGTTTGCACAAAAATCTAAATTCAATCATGGAATCGTTTGAATAATTACATATAATGGTCACAAAAGTGCATTTTTGGACTAAATACCTCAATTTAACATCGACTATTGCAACTGGGAATTGCAACTGGGAATTGCAACTGGGAATTGCAACTGGGAATTGCAACTGGGAATTGCAACTGGGAATTGCAACTGGGAATTGCAACTGGGAATTGCAACTGGGAATTGCAACTGGGAATTGCAACTGGGAATTGCAACTGGGAATTGCAACTGGGAATTGCAACTGGGAATTGCAACTGGGAATTGCAACTGGGAATTGCAACTGGGAATTGCAACTGGGAAATGCAACTGGGAAATGCAACTGGGAATTGCAACTGGGAATTGCAACTGGGAATTGCAACTGGGAATTGCAACTGGGAATTGCAACTGGGAATTGCAACTGGGAATTGTTAATAAGAGAGACCAGTTGGTAACTGGTTCCTTCAACTGGTTTGACTATTGCAACTGGTTTTGCAACTGGTTTTGCAACTGCATGGTTTTGCAACTGGTTTTGCAACTGATTTTGCAACTGGTTTTGCAACTGGTTTTGCAACTGGTTTTGCAACTGGGAATTGTTAATAAAAGAGACCAGTTGGTAACTGGTTCCTTCAACTGGTTTGAACTGTTTCCTATTCTCACCACAAGAATGACCAGTTGGTAACTTGTTCCTTTATAACTGGGTTGAAATGTTTCCTATTCTCACCACAAGAATGACCAATTAGTAACTGGTTCCTCCAACTGGTTTAAACTGGTTCCTATTGTGGCCAAAATAATCACCACTTGGTTAATGTTCCCTCAACTGGTTTTAACTAGTTCCTATTGTCACAACAAACATTACCAGTTGGTTACTGGCTTTTTCAACTGCTTACAACTGATTTAAACTGTTTTTTGTTAAATCCAGTTAAGCTACCAGTTGATGCCAGTTGATTCCATCACGTACCAGTTGGATACCAGTTAATTCCAGTTCCAAACAGTTGAAACCAGTTGAACGTTTAACTGGTTTCAACTGGAATTTCCACATGGGCACACAAATATAAATAATTGATATATTCATAATTGATATATGTTCATAGTTGATATATGATGCTGGATCTAAGCCAGCATGTCTATTGGATTCTGCGTTCCCATGGCGTTTGCAACTATAATACCAGACATATCATATATTCAAAGTAACATATTGAGGTACATACCTTAATTATTTGTACTACTCCGGGTGAAATGACAGTATGTTACAATAGTCTAGTTATATGGAAAACTTTGAGCCGATTTCGAGCATAAAAGATTTGACCCGTGTGTGTGTGTGTGGATTATGCAAGCACAGAGGAATGCACTGACCTCCGTGCACATAAACAACCAACCATGTCAGTGGACTACAACATTATCACAATAGGGGAGAGGAAACAGTAGAGATACACACACGTATAGGAATGGAGATATACACATACTTAACTTTGTATTTCAAAATTAGCAAAGTTTTATTCACGTTATGTTCTTGAAAAGAGAAAAACTACTGACATAAAATATGAATATTAAACTATATCATTTAGAAATTTGGCTGAAACATGAATACCATGCCGTACGACGTACGAACACCCCTCAAAAGCAAATGTTGTAATCCGAACGAGAAGAATAAAACCACGCCGTTAGTTAGTCCTAAAATATGACCAATTTCTCTTCAAAAGAAAAGAAACACACAACTTGAATCGTGACTATATATCTTCACTATCTATCAGCATACTCAAGAAAGGTTTCTTAAGGTAAGAATGAAGAGAAATGGAACAAATCGAGGCAATGTAACCGAAGTAAGCTGACGAGGATTCTTCCACGACAACGTGGCGTGTGTGGATAGTCTAGTTCCCGTTTGCAGCAACGCGCATAGAACCATATTATGAGAAATTTCAGCTACCAGACTATAGGCCACTTAGCATAAATTATAGAGGTCGCCGCCTTTTTAGAGAGGGATACAATGATTGGACTCAAAAGAGCCCTAAAGTCCTTTCGACCAATAGAAACTATTGTTATATCAAATGAAAGAACATACTATAAGGCTTAATCTTGCGTGCGAGGTGGAACCAAAGGGGGCTTCAAACGATTGTGCTGTTCGATTTAGTGAGACGACCCGCGAAAAAAATTAGAAATTTGTGTTGACCTCCATAGGAAAGACACTTTTTTGGCCTTTGAACCAATTTTGTAATCGAAAAGAGCCCTATCGGCTCGGATATAAGTGGTTTGACAAATATCACTTCTTGAAAGGGAATTATTTCAAGTTTAAAATGCCGGGCGAGGTGGGTTAAAACCACCTACCACTTTTCGTGAACAGCGTAAAGTTTGGAGGAACAGCCTGGATTTGTCTGACGTTTTGCGTGTTGAAGGCTACGTTCAGCGTGTCATTGAGCAAATGCGCGCAAGTTTTTCATAGGCGGGGGGTCGAAAGTCGACAAGAAACTGCACGTTCTACCTACACCGTACACGTTACATCGGCGCGCCAACAACCAGACTTTCCTTTTTCAATACACTAATCCGACGACCAGAATTTCGTGCTTACGAGGTTTCGCGGCGGGCGTGACACCGCCGCGTGAAGGCCGGTTCATACTCGGCGCGAAAGCAAACGCGAACGCGATTTTGTGACGTCAGGGGGAGTTTTCGCGATGCGAAATCGCAAAAGTTGAACACATTTCAACTTGGGCGAATGTTCGCAGCGAACGCTTTGTGACGTCAAATTCGTATCGCAATCGCTTTCGTGTGAAGTATGAACCGGCCTTGACACGTCGATCTTGCATGCACAGTCAACGATTTCGGATTTGGCGCAGCCATGCCACGAGGCGGGTGCAGTGCAGTGCTGGGTTCGTTCGATCATGCGCTATTCGGCTGGAAAATATATTTTACCCAAAACACTGGAACACAGTGTTTTGAAGTATATGATCACAATCAATAGTGTGCAAGACATTAAGACGCCGGAAGACGCCTTCAAGCATAGGCTTTGGATCAGGGGCTGCTGTAGTACAATACACACGAGTAGATAACAATCATAAAACGCCCCCGGAATAATCCGTCGTTGTTTGGTCACGGCTGCTATATATAATACTCACGACTAGATAACGCCCGTAAAACGACGTCGTTAAGCCGTCGTTTTTTGGGTCACGGCTGCTGTAGTATAGCCTACACGACTAGATAACGACCGTAAAACGATGTCGTTAAGCCTAGGGCCTAGTGAGTTTTTCACGGCCGCTGTAATACACACAACTAGATAATGACCGTAACACGGCGTCGTTAAGCCGTCGTTTTTTGGTTACAGCCGCTGTTGTACACACGACCTGATAATGCCCCTAAAAGGACGTCGTTAAGCCGTGGTTTTTGGGGTCACGACCGCTGTAGTACACACGGCCCGAACAAGACCGTAAAACGACGTCGTTAAGCAGTCGTATTTTGGTCACAGTCGTCCCAGTACACACGACGTGATAACGACCCTAAAACGACATCGTTAAGCTGTCGTATTTTGGTCACGGCCGCTGTAGTATACACGACTAAATAACGACCGTAAAACGACGTCGTTAACACGTCGTTTTTAGTCATGCGGTTCGTAGTACACACGACCTCTAACGACCGTAAAACGAAGTCGTTATTTGGTCACGACCGCTTTAGTACCCACGACGATAAAACTACCGTAAAACGACGTCATAAAGACGTCGTGTGCCCACTGGGAAAGAAAAGGAGAAAGGTGCTAAAGTTCTAGGATTTGGCGAGGAAACTCCGCAAGTTGTGGAAGGTCAAGGTGAAGATAATTCCAGTAGTCGTAGGGGCCTGGATACCATTCCCGGATCCCTGGAGAAACATCTCGGCGAGATCGGCACGACTGTGAAGGTGGATTTGTTGCAGAAGGCGGCGGCTCTTGAAACTGCAAAGATCCCACGGAAGACGCTTAAGCTCGAAGCTGCGGGACACAGCTTGACTAGGGTTGTTCCAACGAATAAGCATAATATCTGTTATCTCGTTGTACATTAGCAAAATGATAATCTCAACCCTGATATGCTCTCTTTTAGAATCTGAAAACGTTTCAACTGGACACAACACAAGACGACCACCGTGGTACTGAGAAGCAACCGGAGGCATTGCAGGCCGTTCTGATACGTCGCGCAATTTTGAAGCCGGCCAATGTGACATCGTCCCAAGACAAGGCGAATTCCAACAGCGCGCGCGCACCTCCAACATATCCGGGATCCGGGAAAAACTGCACCGCTCCGCGCACCAACATTGTCTTCTTCAAGATGCACAAATGCAGCAGTAGCACGGTTCAGAATATCCTCTTCCGCTACGGGGAGGCGCACAGTTTGGACTTTGTCCTCCCTCCGGCTGGAAACTATCTGGGACACTTGGCGTTCAACAAACGCTATATGATCACGTTTCCCGTGGAAGAGTACAACATGCTATGCCATCATACAGTCTTCAGTGCTAAAGGTATTTTACAAAGCGGCTATACAGTGTCTCTAAAAAAAATGCACTGCAAAATATAACGGAATGCCACACATAGAATGTGTACCCAGCGTATAGGTATGGTTTGAAAGATACACCTTTCCACTTTAAAATGAGACATCAAACGTCAAAAATCTTAACATTTTTGACAGAGTTATGAGACATTTTCCGAGAGAGGTCAAATTGCTCATGGGCCACGTTTTAAATTTTAGGCATGGGACAACGGTAGTAGCCTACTTGCCTATGTTTGAATAATGGTCTTGCAAATTAGCGAGTAAACTAAATTCATATTTGTAAACATGTTTACTTGCTAAACATGTTTGGCATTAGGATGGGTAGTGCATAGCTATTGACATTGATGTTTAAAAATTGGACACGTGCGTTTAGCTGCTAATCACCAAAAGGTCGTCCACATTGCAACACTTGCACATCCGAAACAACAAAACTCCCCCCCCCCCCCCCCTCCCCCCTCTCCCCCCGTCGAACTCAACCCTGGACAAACTCGCTGCCGCTCTGGTTTAGTTTGTTTTTATTGTTCAACCCCGAGATTAATCATGTGTCGTTTCACACTTGTTTCGTGCAAACTGAGCATATTTTGATTAGTTACGTATTTTTTTAATTACGTAATTTACGTATTTTTAGAACTATTTTGAACCAAGGCGAGACTTTCAACCCGTGTTGAAAATCTAAACCTTGATCTGGAGCAGGGTTGAGATCAACCCGGATTGAAATCATTTCTGTGTTGACACAGGCTTGGCGCAGGGTTGAACAAGTTCAAATGTGACACACTGCATGTTTTTCACTTTGCGTCAACCCTGAGATGAAAAGGGCTTAAATATGGCTGCAGTAAAAAGATACCTTGTGAATTTTGTACAGCGATCACAAAACTATATTTGTTAATTGGATAACATCCTGGTCAAAAGATTAACCCCTTTTGATTGCTTGTCATGTAGGTATGGCGGAGGTAATGCCAGCCAATAGCGTCTACGCCACTATTCTACGTGACCCTGTGACCATGTTTGAATCCCTCTTCACCTACAACAACATGGCCTGGCACTACCGCCTTCCAAGCAGTCGTGGTTTGGAGCTGTTTCTTAAAAAACCCGACTACTACTACGGAGTAGCAGACGGAGGGGTCCTGCACCTCAAAAACGCCATGCTGCACGGTCTAGGGCTCCCCAAAGACGTTCTTGGGGACCCGAGTGCAGTGGACAAGAAAATTGACGAGCTCAAGGGCCAGTTTGACCTGGTCATGATGACCGAGTACTTTGACGAATCCCTCGTTCTGCTGCGCGAGCTCATGTGCTGGGAGCGCGACGACGTTGTGTATTTCGTCCACAACGCTCGCAGCAAGTCTGCCGTGAAGACCGTATCACCACAGGTCGCCGCCAAACTCCGGGAGTGGAACCACGGGGACGTGAAGCTCTACGAAACCTTCAACCGGACTTTCTGGGAGAGGGTCGCGGCTTTCGGATTCGACCGGATGAAGGAGGAAGTCGCAAAACTTGAGGCGAGAAATGGATATTATAAGGAGCACTGTATCGCCGGGGCGACTGACAACGACGACAGAGTTTGGCATCCGCCAGGCATTGCGGTGGATAGTTTCCTGTTGAAGAAGGAGGCGTCAGATGATGTCATGTGCAATAGAATGACTGAGCCGGAATTGCTCTACACTGCTCAGATCCGACAGATTCAAGAAAGAAGATATGGAATGCATTAATGGTGCTATCTTAAAAATGTAGTATGATAATAGTAACTGATAGAGGGTATAACCGATAGAGTATCAACATATCTGTTATTTGGTATACACTTCGTCTCAAGGTACCACGTCATTCTGACGTAATTAATTAAATAATTAGGACGGAAGGGGTTTTGAAATTTGTGTATACTCAAGGACGTTAGCGTATAATTAATGGAACAAAACTTGGTCTAAGTGTGGTCACCTCCTCACAACGATTTAACGTTAACACGCTTGCAGCGCGGTTTGTCCCCGGAAAAAAGGTCGTTATAGGATTATAACATTAAAAAGACGGAAGGGGTTTTGCTATTTGTTTTACCCGGTACATGTATTATATTAAGGAAGTTAGCATGATGGGCGGCGATCCCGGTGAAAAGGGGGACCCCTTCCCCCTAAATATGGGAATGTAATCTCTAATATTTGTTGTTCGTATTTTTTTATTGGTGAACGACTGGTCTGGTAATTAAGCTATCCTGGGCAAGGGTATAATGTACATACAACTTACCCTCTATAACATTTTGTAAACAAATACAATAAGGGTGACGTCATTGCACAACTACGCATCAAAGTTGTTATTGGTCGTGCGCTTTTTTCTCCGTCCCCCAACGTTGACAAGAAATCGCCGCTGCTGTAGCATGTTATGGAACACAACTTGCTACAAGTGTGTTTACCTCCCCATAGTGGGACGTTAACGCGCTTGCAGTGGGTTTAGTTTCCGGCATAAGTTCGTTAGCATAAATATAACAATTTAAAACAGTTTGAAGAAAAAAAAAGCGCAGTACTATTCGAACTATTCACAAGATTCAAAAGTCGGAATTTCAGCCTCGTGTACTGTTTAATTTAGAAATGGCAGCACATAAACCGTTAAACTTGATTATCTCAAAAAGTAATGTTTGCGTGCCTGGGGTGCTAACGTCATTTTTCTTGGCACACAATATGTTGTGACATACTGAACAATGTTGTTTGTAACCTAGCCTGCACTGAGTTTAGAGTTTATTCGTTTGTGATGATTTTATTCTGTACAGTTTAATATCATCGGGCTTGTGCAATACCAACAATTCGAAAGTTAGTCTGTCCATCTAAAAATAAGCATAGATGAACAAGAACATTATATATTAATATATGCAGCACCATTAAAAAGTGTTACAGATCTTGAAAAGGTTATTCACAAAATATGGGCATCAACATTTTAAGTGTCTGGAATGTATTTCGGGAGAATTATTACTACATAATTGTTTTTCTTGTCTAATATCAGATAGATGTTTGAATTCTCGTGTGATCCTCTATATTAAATTTGTTGTCATTTTGTCATGCAGTGTGTGGATTACCAAAAGACAGTAATTATTCAATATGGTTATAAATAATTGGGGAGGATAATCATCCTTACTCGCAGCTGCAAGCGGCTACAATGGGTGTCGAGTCAATAGCACGTAAAGGCGCCTCTGGCAGCCGGCATATCTGGCCACGGAGCACAGCCGAAGATGGTAAATGTTTATTTTTGCGGAGAGAGGAAAACCGGATAACCTGGAGAAAAACCTTCGTGGCACAGGAAAGAATTAACGACTAACTCTAATCACATAATGATCTGAGCCGAGAATCGAACCCGAGTCACATTTGTGAGATTTTACACACTTTCCACAAATACCACCGTTCACACTGTAGGAACGAAATCAATTCAAATTAACATGCAACTTCAATCTATACACTCATAGAATCTTTTTTTGGTTCCTTTTTCAGCCGCAAATTTGTCTAAGTATTGTACATTTTTGACATGACATTAACCAGTTCGCGCCGGAGGACGTAAATACACGCAATTTTTTTCCAGATTCAAAACGGATGACGTAAAACACGTCACAAGTAAGGCCGGGAATGTCTGTCAGCAGCGAGCAAGGCCGGAAATGCGTGGGTGTGCTTCCCGATACCATCGGCCTGAACCCGCCTGGGATCGAGTTTCGTTAAAAATAAACCCGCGCCTTGGCTTGGTGATATACATATAATTATTGTGGGGCGTTATGGTCCAGTGGTTACGGTGTTTGACTCCTGTACGGTGGTACGTGGATTCGAACCGTGGCAGGAAACATGGGGCTTGTGTTCTTGGGCTAGACACCTTGCTACAATTGCCTCTCGATCTCCACCAAAGAGTATAATAGGTACCTGTGAAGGTAGAGATCACATGCGTTGATCTCGAGCTGCTGCATAAAATGGTCTTGCTCCTACTGAACAGGGATGATAATTGTAAAAGAGCATTGAAACAATATACATTGTAGGGGTATAAAGCGCTATATAAGCACCCACGTCATCATTATTATTATTCGAACAAGTATTTGACATATTTATTTATTTTACATTTGATATGACTTTGCCAAGAAAATTGTATGCGTAAATTACCAAAGAATTATGTACATGTTATGTAAATGTTTTAATATTTTGTTGTTATTATCAGACAGAATTGACGATCAGATCTGTTAAAGTTAAATTTGCTAAGGGAATAAATGTGTGTTCGGGAGGTTTTAACCACTCTGTTTAATACCGCTTGGAGTCTGGGTGCTGATAATTACCCGAGCCGAAGGCGAGGGTAATTATCAGCACCCAGACTCCAAGCGGTATTAAACAGAGTGATTAATACCGACCGAACACACATTTATTCCCATTCATAAATACCTTTTTTGTAAAATTCAGCCAAAAAAGCCCCGAAAATCATAGCCTTGGTCAAGGCGTTCATCGTTACCCGTCCGTACGTACAGCGCAGCGGTAATCTGAGCTCAAACAACGACCTCAGGCCTCACGTGGCCACTATTATATGCAAACTTACTGAGGATACTCGAACGCCTTGGATCATTGGTTAATTTGAGATTTTGGGGGCGTTGCTCATTATGCTAATAGATTAAGCTGACCTTTATAGTCGTTTTCTTATTGGTCGATCGTTGCGTAGAAACTGCATAATTTGAGCTAGCGGTGAAAGGTCATAGCTAGCTAGCTCGCGAGTACTTACGAACACCGCCATCGTTGACATAATATTTTATCGGAGAAAGTTGAGTGATTTTTACGAAGGCTTGTAGGAATTACACATGAAGATTTGAACTGTCTTGCTTGATTGGTGAGGGTCGCAGTTATTTTGCTCGTTTTACTGGGTATTTTCTTGAATGTTGACAATGTTATGGTCAAAACTAGTTGTGTTTAGCTGCTTAGTTTTGAGTTTTCAACCGCGGTGACTGGAGAAGGCCGCGACTCTATTGAAACGTGTCGAACTCGGCCCTACATTATATCACACGCATCTAATCCAGCTGATCTGAAAACCGTGGCTCGGTAAAACGCGAAACTCTGATAATTAAATGCCTTGCCGGCTGAATTTTGCCAAGAAAATAATATGAGAAGTTATTGAGGATATAAGACACTTGTCCCTGTTTAAATTACGATATTGCGATCACTTTGAAGGTTGGTCCTGCAGCCGTAAACATGCCCCCTCCCCACAGCGTTGGACCATGCTTGGACCATACAATGTGGCGTTAACGCACAGACCAGCATGCCTGGGTTAATGCCGATTATACGGCGATAAGAAACTGACCGAACACGCTGAAAACTGACGCTGAGTACCTGGCCGTACGTGCGACTGAGCTCCGAGCAAAATGGGCTCAGGCTGCCTGAAAAATGACGGATTTCCCATAACCTGTCGGCAAATCCACAAAAACACCGTGACCACGAAGAAAGGGTTCTAATGGCCTTTCGCTGCTCGGGTCTAAAATCTTCGAGGGATAATATTTTCGCTGCAAAATTCAAACAACATGACAGATCTTCGGACGACAGACGACGCTGAATATCTGCCATTTTGTCTTAAATGTCATGCTGCATCAAATTTGATGACGTCGGGATTCAACCGCGTTGTGATTGGACACTTCACATCTTAGCCCCGCCTATACTTATCTGTATTCGCATACGAGGTCATGCGCCACAAATGTGGCGCAAAATATAGGAAAAAACATAAGATTTAAAAAACCCAATGATCTAAGGCGAAAAAGTAGCCTCAGTAGATTTGCATAAATAGTGGCCGTATGAGGTCGCTGTTCGCGCTGTATCTTTGCACGGGGCGCAAGCTAGCATTAGCCTCTGTCATGAAATGACGAAAATCAACCGAAGAGGGCGTTTTGCGGAAATTTGTCAATATGGCTTTCGAGCTCGCGCGTAAGACTAACGTAAGTAGCCATACCATGGAGGAAAGACAACAGATAGTTAATGAATTGCGGGGAAATACTTAATAAAAAATGGCCAATCATAAAACTAGATTTTCTTTCCTGCACTTGAAAAGACCCGCCGTGTATTTATGCTCCTTAGAAAACCGGTTAGGCCAAATTAACATTTAAACAAAACAAAAAATTCAGTGGCACTGAACTGAAGCTTTATTTGAAAGCCATATTTGAATGCCATACAGTAAACAAACAACTTGATACATGTACAAGCAATATTATTTTTGTATTTTTAATTATTTACACACAAGCACTTGGTTCACATAATTACTATATGGACGTTAAACCTCAAAATTCCTGATCCTGCAATGTTAATTTAAAAACCAGTTTTAAATACTGTCACATTAAATGTACAGACGCCTGTGAAATCTAGTAATATTTTATCCTTTTATTGACTGAAACCTGACATTAAAAGAAGTTCGTAAATATTAAACTTGGATTTTCCAAAAATTATTCAATTGCGCCACGACCAATTAGGGAGCACTCGGTCGATTGTGTGCACAATTTCTGGACGCCACCGTTTTGGTTTTTTTCGGACTAAGCTTACACCTAAATTGTTAACAGAGGGTAAATAGCAAGCATTAATAACATTAACATGGTAAAGGTACAATGAATTTGCAGTTTGTCAACAAAGAAGTATGGCAACATTGCATGAGGAAAGTCGGCCCAACACTAACTGTTTATAAACAATGTAAACGTCGAAGTACAGCTATAGCTCTCCCAAAGGTCGAGTTGTCTCAACGGGCGAGTTACGGTCTCAAGGGTCGACTTGTCCCGAGTCGAGTTGTCTCAACGGTCGACTTGTCTGACATCCGCTAGCTACGCACGTACGTATATAGCGCAGCACGCTTTCACAAACTGACCATTTTTTCAGTCGCTGTTTCTTTTTCTTTCGTAATTTTACGGTTTTGGATGACATTTAGCCTTATGCCTACGGTTTATCCTTTCGAAATAACCACAGCCTTTAGAGCTCCGTCGTAAGCCATAAAGTTCTGACATCGACGACACACGTGTTGCTGTTGGTAAGCGCCGCCATTTTGACAATTTTCCTCGCGTTGACCTTTTAGAAAGGTCATGACAGAGGCTAATGCAGCATATGCGGGGCGCGCGTACAGTGTATTTCTGGACGGATAACGACGGACGGATAACTCGCCTTGACCAAGGCTACGAAAATCACGGCAAATTGTCGCAAGTAAATTTCGGTGTTTCGCCATTCTGTGTGTTTTCCCCTATCCATGTTCACGGGCCACTGTCAAATGACATGTTTCCGCCTCTGTCGCTCTACGTCACAATACATGCAATAAAGCGTATTTACCATTGATCTCCATTATATAGACTGGATAGGCCTCCGCGTCTAAATGGCGTACGCGCGCGTGTTTTTTTCAAAGGGAAAAGAACGAACGTGACGCGACCGCGTTTGTGCACGACTTATGGAATTTTTTTAAAAAGTGGAAGACTTTTTTTCTTAAATTCGTCATATTTGGAGGAAAACAGGATTTTGCACCTGAATGGTTCAAAATAGATAAGAACAATGGTCTGCGCAGCAGTGAAGTGCCCGGAGAAGGATGTCCATTGAGTTGTCCATGTGCAGGGGCTACTTTTGTTGCCAACTGGTTTTAAACACTTCTAGCCATGTCTTTATCGTCCGTTTAAAACCGGCCACGTGACGGGCTCTCGACCAATAGGAATGCCTAAACTGTCCCAGGTATTTATGAATGTATGTTAATAAAAGCTCTTGCAGATTTTTAAATATTAACATGTGCATTTTTATAACAGTGTGTTAAATTAGTTGTTTTTTGTGCGATCAATAGTACAGTCCCTTTTTTACATCTAACACATAAACGAAATTTCTGTTTCCCTGTATGTCTGTATTTCTGCATTTTCCTCGGACACCGGCAGCCTGACAGCATTATTTTTAGCACTGGTACCGGCAGGAACCCCGAGCAGGATTTTTGAATTACGTAATTAGGGGCGATTAATTGGCCTAAAAAATAAGCCAACAGCGGTGTGAAAACTGATCGTCTTGGCAACAGTCAGTCGTTCGTCAACCTTGTACCGGTACAGCAGGGTTTATATTATGTTATGTCCTCGTTACGGAAGCATTATAATATACATTCGATACTATCCTTATACCAAGATACCCAAGGCTGTTACCAGGGAGCCCTCACAGTTTTATAACTTGGTTCTAGGTTGGCGTAAGGGCGCTGTTTGGCCATTTAACTTGCTCTAAATAATTTGAGCAATTATATGTTTGTCTGGGTTTTCGGTTTATATTATTTTGTTTTACTGGTTATTTGTTGGCCAATTCAGCTGCTGGCTGCTGTATTGAGTTGCTATAAGGCGAAATCACCGTTGCATGCGGGTTGCAAATGATGGCCCGTGCAGCTTGCCGGCTGCGTGGTGTTGCTACCGGGTGATGCTTACCGTTCCCAGGTCCAGTATAGCACACAACGCGGATTGCGTGCCTTATGTAATCATTTTATGTTTTACCCAGACATTAATTTCAATTGTGTTGTTACACGTTTGTGTGTCGAACAAGTGCAATTTACCCAGACAATTGATTTTGTGTTTTGCTAATCCCATTTGGTCTAGTCGCTACGTACGTTCGCCGTGCCCAGGCTCCGTACTATATCCTTAGTCGGTTGCACCACCAAGGGCAACCGGCCGACGAGTCCCCAATATTAAGACTATGTAGTCATAAAAAGGGCAGTCGGGTTTGCCATATTTTGTTTCCATTTACTTGGTTAAGGAAGCTAACATTATCTAAGTACAATGGCTGCTGTCTAGTTTGTTGTTTGTTGCAGGATGGGAAGATCGAAGCGCAAGACGTCCTCAATCCTCATCGGATTCGGTGAGGCGTAGTACACGCAAAAGAACGAAGGACAGCTCAAGTACAACGGAGCCCGAGCAAGTCGCTCATAGGACAAAGCAACTCCGCAAGTGGTACGTCAGGACGGCACACCGCGACCACAAGACAAGTCGGTACAAGAGCCACCGACGGTGCGTCAGCAGGAAGGCACGTCGAGACCACAAGATAAGTCGGTACAAGATGAGGTGTTCATCGACACAATAATAATGCAAGAGTTGGTGACGGCGTCGGTAGTGAGCGCCATAACACAGCAGATTAGCTTGGCTGTGCAAGCAGATCTGGCTAGAGCATTCCATAACCAGCCAACCAGCATTGGCGCTCGGCCTCAAGAGGCCTAGTCCATCACAGCCGTTGAATCCCACAGGGTGCGTCCAGCAGCTTTGACATGAAAACCTCAGAATACAAGCGGAGGAGTGCTTTCTCCGGGGTTGAACAACGGCGCAGTAGTATTAGCCTTCAACGGATGAGGGGGACAAAATCCTGGAACATCTGGGCCAACTGCTAGGGAATCTTCAGATGTCGGACTGGGGCCGATTTCTGGCGGTTTTCTGGGAATTGGTCTGGTGCCCAGTTTGCTTGGCATAGGTGAGTCTCTGGGCATTGGGGGTCTGTTCCCGCATCCGCACCTTCACCGTTAGATTTTGCAGTAAACAAGGATATCAGAGAAAACATTTGGTCAAACGAATTTGTAGATTTTGGCTTGTTGCTTCATCCCTCTCAAGCGGTGCAAAACAACATTGTGGTCCAAAACGTTCCAGGTGGGAATAGCGAATTGTGCTTATTGCCATCGAACAAAAAGGTTCCGAAAAACATAAATGAATGGAATTTGGCCTTTGCCATTCACTCAACAGTTTACACTAGAAAGTATTCTAGTGAAGCAGGTAAACTGCCGGTAAAGTACCGGGAATTAATTAACCAGATAGCAAGTGAGGGTGACAATAACATGTACGATATCACGTCCAGAAAGCTTAAGCAATCTACGCCGCTCCAGTGGGATCACTTTCACACGGAACTGTACCTAAAAGCACTTAAAGGGCTCCATACCAGCTAATACAGGGGCAAAACCATCTTATCAAACAGGGGCACTTCGCAAACCATCATACCCATCAGCCAGGAACCAATTCCAGCCAGGGCTCTGTTTCCGTTTTTTGCGCGGATTGGCTTACGATGGATGCATGCGGCTACAAACACCTTTTAGGTGCGAAACAAAATTCCAGTCTTTTCCATACGGGGAACATTCCCACAAGCAACCGCCCCAAAGGATGCTACCGTATTCACAAACAGGGGCTTTCTTACAGAACCTAAATTCAGACCAGGAAAGGGACATACCTCCTTCAGCCCAGGACAAACCAACAACGCCAGTAAATAAAGATGTGCTTGAAATCATGCATAGGGGGCCCACACCTACAAGCTTTGCTTCTTAGTGGGTCCCCCTTCAGCATCACCTATCATAACTGTATAAACTACCATTATCATCCTGTATGTTGATGCCGAAGAAATAAATGAACCTTGAACCTTGAACCTTGAACCTTAAGAGGATATGATACCGAAAAATATAGATACCTAATTGATGTATTTACATTCGGTTTTCATTTAGGTTTTACGGGAACACAAGCAAATCGTACATCCAAGAATTTAAAATCATTCTGCTCTTGGAAATCCAGAAGTATTTTATGAAAAACTAACGCTTGAACCTAAACTAGGAAGACGCTCAGTGCCCTTCCAAGACTTGCCGCTAAATAATTTTTGTGTCAGCCCAATTTAGACCGTGGGATGATGCTCCAAATTTTGTTTTCCAGTAGTCTACCCCGCACAACTACTTACATTTGGGCCTAAAATTTGTAGGAAATTCTACTTACCACGTCACAAAAGTCGTAAAGCCCAAATCCTGCACATTATGGATATATTTGCGAAAATGTAAGCAACATAAATGTGTATAATTTACAAATGACTATATGAGCGTGTGCAGGAAATAAAACGATGACTATACGCTCGGCCAATCATAGCGAATTGAACATGCGTGTGAACCAATGAAAGAGCTTGTTTCTAAGTACTTCGGTTCTACGGATTTAAGAAAGATGGCGTCTTCTCAGGAAACATCGTCCTGTGAAGGGTAAGAAAGTGGCGAAGATGGCCCTGATTTTTGCTGTATGCACACAACAAAAACTAAATCCAAGCTTGTACAGTTTAGTGACAAAAGCCTTGCCAAGTTTAGGGAATGTAGCACTCGTTGGCAGGAGTTAGATTGCCCAGAAAGCGTAATTTCTAAAAAGAATATCGGCATCGCCCATCGGAGATGTACTGTCGAGGACGCCGGCGACGCAGCCTAGCCTGGACAAACATGACAAAGACCTTCCAAGCTCATCAAAAAGCACAGCCCCAGTTGCTGGTCGTACTACATGTAGTAGGCCCAGTACTAGTGGAAGTCAAAGGTATTTAGGCAAAATTTAATTCATTAATTTTGGCCCAGCTTAATTATTTTATCATTTCTTTTTTTAACAGTTGCCTCAAACAATTATATAATGTTTATGGATCATGATACAGACGGTTTGAATAATGATGATTACAGATGAATAATGTAGTCAAATTGTTTAAGAATATCGCCCACTTCAACATCAATAGTCATTAAAAAAGAAATTTGCAAGTTTTTCTGGGGGGTGCTGAAAAGTAATTACAGAATTGGTATGCATTCAATTTGTTTTCATTTGTATTTGTGTGAAAACTGACTGATTATCATTTCATACTAGTAGTACCAGACTCCAGTATAGAAATAGTTTTGTTCGAAATACATGTACTGTCAAAGTCAAGAAAGTAGAATTAAAGTTCCCAATTTTAACTTCAATTTTAACAACTAAACTTACAGCATGAAACTTTATTGATGCTATCAGATCTATTTGAATTTTAAATCATATTTGGGTTAGACAAGTATGCGGAAGATCAGGAATTGTATTCAAAAGTATTCAAAAACCTGTTAAGGGAAAGCAAGATAAAATAGTCAGGGTAACTTCTCCATTTTTTTGTGCACAAGTGATTTCCCAATTGCGTTTGTGCACAGTTTTCTAGTTTTGAGCAGCAGAGGGCGCTATTTTTCTGTAATTATTTTCTAATTACGATAACTCATTAGTGTGCAGGTTTTGCCCTTGACGAATTCCACATGCCATTCGGGACTATCGAAAGTAAATGTGGGCAAAAAATCAAGTAGTTGCGGAGGATAGACTAAAAATCTAAAAAACTAGAGCTCTTTTTGATGATCATCCCACGGTCTAATAAGCCATTTGGGCGTGACCCCGAGTTAAATTTAAATAATATCTGGTACACTGACTTGTTCACACAGCTTGGCACAGTTTAACTTCAAATTCTCCAGACCAAAGACACTGTTGCTATATCACGTGATTCGGGGCAAGCTTTTTGCATAGTTACGTAAGAGACGCTCAGCACCAATACATTGTTTACAATGGGTGAGAATGGCAAAAAGACACCAGACCATTCCAGAGCTGAGCGTCTCTAACGTAACTATGCAAGAGCTTGCCCCGAATCACGTGATATAGCAACAGCGTCTTTGGTCTGGAGAATTTAAAGTTAAACTGTGCCAAGCTGTGTGAGCAAGTCAGTGTACCAGATGTTATTCAAATTTAACTCGGGGTCACGCGCAAATGGCTTATTGGATTGGTTCCTAAAAAACAGCCAGGGCTATTTCAAATCATTCACCATTTGTCTTATCCAGAAAACGGTTCAGTTAATAACGGTATACCAGATTGCTATGGAACGGTCAAGTACGCATCTACAGATGATGCAATTAACATTTTAAAGTCGGTGGGCCCAGGGTGTGTGCTATCTAAATTTGGCATTAAGTCTGCGTTCAAAATAATCCCAGTTCATCCCAGTGATCACAACCTGCTTGGGTTCTCATTGGAAAATCAATTAAATTGTTTTATGGTAAAATCTTACCAATGGTATGCCGCTCAAGTTGTGCTATATTCGAAGAATTTAGCACAGCGATTCAATGGATAGCTCAGAAGGAATTAAAGCCCGCCAAGCCCGGTTCATATTCTTGACGATTTTTTTTATTATTTCGACAAATTACCAATATGGCATAACACGCTTAGTGGGATTCCAAACATTATGTAATGAATTTGGCATTCCATTATCGCATGAGACAACCGAAGGCCCAACATCCTGACTTACATTTGCGGGGATTAAGCTAGATACAATAGCAATGACTGCTGGGTTGCCAGCAGACAAACCGAAGAAAGCCATTGAGTTAACCCGTTGGGTATTATAGAAAAGGTTACTTTACGGGAACTGCAGTCAATTATCGGCTTTCTTAATTTTACTTGCAAAGTAGTAGTTTCTGGTCGAGCATTTTTAAGGAGATTAATCAATTTAACCATAGGTATAGATTTACAAGCGTGGTTATGGTTTCTAAGTCAATTTAATGGTAAAGCACTTTTCTGTCAGACCATTGGCTAACGGACCAGACCCTACATGTATACACAGATGCATCAGGTGCTTTAGGATACGGTGCAGTTTTCGGTACCAATGGTTTTATGGGAAATGGCCAAATTCATGGGCCGATGAAAATATAACACTAAGAGTGTTATCCTATAGCAGCCGCGGTATACTTGTCTGGGGACATCACTGGTCTAATCAAAGAATACTTCTCCACACAGACAATGAGGCTTTAGTGAACGTTATTAACTCGAATACATCTAAAGAAGTGAATGTTATGGCGTTGATACGTAAGCTAGTGGTAACAAGCATGCTGTATAATATTCAATTTAAAGCTGTACATATCCTGGGATGCATATGAAAAACTTGCGCGCATTTGCTCATTGACACGCTGAACGTAGCCTTCAACACGCAAAACGTCAGACAAATCCAGGCTGTTCCTCCAAACTTTACGCTGTTCACGAAAAGTGGTAGGTGGTTTTAACCCACCTCGCCCGGCATTTTAAACTTGAAATAATTCCCTTTCATGTAGTGATATTTGTCAAACCATTTATATCCGAGCCGATAGGGCTCTTTTCGATTACAAAATTGGTTCAAAGGCCAAAAAAGTGTCTTTCCTATGGAGGTCAACACAAATTTCTCATTTTTTTCGCGGGTCGTCTCACTAAATCGAACAGCACAATCGTTTGAAGCCCCCTTTGGTTCCACCTCGCACGCAAGATTAAGCCTTATAGTATGTTCTTTCATTTGATATAACAATAGTTTCTATTGGTCGAAAGGACTTTAGGGCTCTTTTGAGTCCAATCATTGTATCCCTCTCTAAAAAGGCGGCGACCTCTATAATTTATGCTAAGTGGCCTATAGTCTGGTAGCTGAAATTTCTTATAATATGGTTCTATGCGCGTTGCTGCAAACGGGAACTAGACTATCCACACACGCCACGTTGTCGTGGAAGAATCCTCGTCAGCTTACTTCGGTTACATTGCCTCGATTTGTTCCGTTTCTCTTCATTCTTACCTTAAGAAATCTTTCTTAACCAGTTCGCGCCGGGATTATTTTAACATCGCCGAGCCGACGGGCGGGATTATTTTTAACGAAACTCGATCCGAAGCGTGTTCAGGCCTATAGTGCTGGGTAGCACACCCACGCATTTCCGGCCTTGCGCGCTGCTGACATACATTTCCGAACTTGAACTTGGCGTATATATTCGTCATCCGTTTTGAATTTGGGGAAATTTTTGCGTTTATATTCGTCATCCGGCGCGAACTGGTTAAGTATGCTGATAGATAGTGAAGATATATAGTCACGATTCAAGTTGTGTGTTTCTGTTCTTTTGAAGAGAAATTGGTCATATTTTAGGATTAACTAACGGCGTGGTTTTATTCTTCTCGTTCGGATTACAACATTTGCTTTTGAGGGGTGTTCGTACGTCGTACGGCATTGTATTCATGTTTCAGCCAAATTTATAAACTATATAGTTTAATATTCATATTTTATGTCAGTAGTTTTTCTCTTTTCAAGAACATAACGTGAATAAAACTTTGCTAATTTTGAAATACAAAGTTAAGTATGTGTATATCTCCATTCCTATACGTGTGTGTATCTCAACTGTTTCCTCTCCCCTATTGTGATAATGTTGTAGTCCACTGACATGGTTGGTTGTTTATGTGCACGGAGGTCAGTGCATTCCTCTGTGCTTGCATAATCCACACACACACACGGGTCAAATCTTTTATGCTCGAAATCGGCTCAAAGTTTTCCATATGAAAAACACGCTAGCTGATAAACGTTCTCGTCTTCAGGTCGAGGCGTTCAAAAAAGCTGCTCCACACAAAGTCATGACAGAACAACCATTGTCACTACCACCAGTAGCAATACCACCTCAGAGCTGGTTCCAGGGCTTTTAAGCTATACTTTCAAAATCGATGGCAGTTTCAACTTGAAAAACGCACAGACCTTTTTGATTCAATTTATCAAGCAATACGAGTTTAGCGCTTCATTGCCATCGCCACTAATCCTAATGGCTCCTTTTGTCACTCACTTATTTAACGCTAACTATGCATACAGTACCATTTGTACGTTTGTGTCGGCTGTCAATTTCATTCACAGACTATAACATGACAGAACAAGGGAAAGCGTTCATAGTACAAAAAGCTTTTCATGGGGTACAGCGGGCCAAACCGAAATCTGATGTTAGACTACCTATAACTATGCACACACTGCATAAGATAGTAGATGTACTAGAACATTGTTCAATGTCAGTTTATCAAAGCGTTTGCAGCGTTTCTACGGGTGGCGGAAATTACAGTTTCAAACAAGAATGCAGCAAATGTGCTAAAACTAGATTGTGTAAAATGTTGTTTGGATGGCCTAAAATGTAAGATAAATTTTCGCTTTTTTAAGCACTCAAAAGGTAGACAGGTTTCCATTAACATTACAAGACAAGTACAAACGTTGCTTACTGTCCATTAAAGCCCTAACTGACTATCTTGAAAACAGAAGATGGTCGCCATTTTAGCACTGTTTGTCAAGTGGTGAGCCAATCAAGAGAGAGCAAAAATGCTAAAATGCTAAAATGCTACAATCGACGATTATATTTGTTGTAGTTTACACTGGGCATAGTTTTCGGATAGGGGTGGCATGTCATGCACTCCCACAGAGCTATTCTAATTCGAAAATTAGAGAAATGGGCAGGTCGGCGGTCCGACGCGTTTAAAGCATATATTAGGTTGTAAAGCCAGTGGCCAGTATAAAGGTAGTGTATGTGCACCTTTGCTTTTGCTGTAATTCTTTTTAAATAGATAGGTTAGGGGATTGCCGGCTGGAAAAAGTTTAGATTTGATTCAAAATCGCACAGTTTGAAAGTCACTTCGCATCAAGCGCCGTGTTTTTACAGGACGCTCGAGACTGTAATTTACTTGCAGCCAAGTAAGGTAATTTCACAATAATTCAGTACTTTTGTTTTTAATTGTAAGAAATTATGTAAATGCCTGTTACTTTTTAAAGAAAGTAGGAAGGATATAATGTAAGGCCTGTTGTGAGGGTTTCCTCTTGGTTCCGTAGGGTGCCGCCCTATGCAGATGGAAGTCAGCCCCATCGGTCGACTGATGGCAGGTTTGCCCCACGAAAAATGCGTGAGAAACCATAACATAATTATATCTTCGTTGACCCTATTGTATTTTATGTCCCAAATAATTATGTGGCAAAAACATTTACAAAAGTTATGAACAATTTGTTATAAATTACTTTATTAATTTCATGAGAAATTTGAGTTATTGGTTTTATTAATATGTGTAATGTAAATTAAAGTTCCAATTTATTTATTATCATTAAAAGTAACTGATTCAGTTGGTCAGCACAAGTGTAATAAAGTACTGGCTGACCCAACTGAATTCCAACTTAAATGAATTTTAATATTCCAAAATAAAGGTGGACTCGCTAAACCCAAAACGTGTTGCAATGCAACATGGGTACTCTATTGGGATCAATAATTGTAGGCATTTAGTTGGACCGTAACTGCGCGTCCGCAGTAATGATTTGGTTTAAAATTATATTAAAAGAATGTCCACTTTTCCCACACACAAGTCAACATTGTCGCTGGTGAGAGCTATAGCATCTTGGAGTGCAACAAGACTCTTAACTACAGTAAGGTCAAGGCAACATAAATATCGCGACCGAAAAAGCTACTTTTCAAACAATAAAAGCAGTACACCTTTATTATTTAATTTACTAAAGACACTTTCTCACTAGAGTATTATCGTGGTGTAACCGCAAACTACTTATCTTATTGCTTTTTCACCAGGCAAACATTCAAATCTCATAAAGACACAGTTACCCAAGAGAAAATTGTGGACAATCTTAACAAAATTCCTTCTTGCAAGGCCCCTGGTTTCGACGGGTTGATTTTTTTTGTAATCAAACAGCCAATTAGGTATTGTTGGCGAAACCTTTAGCAAATATCTTTAATTAATGTTTAACAGCAGAAGTATTTCCCAATGAATTAAACTTAACCCAGGTTATACAAATTTACAACAAAAATTGTAGGCATGATATTTCTAATTATAGACCAATATCGGTTCTGTCGACATTCTCCAAGTTATTTGAAAAGATAATATACATTAAGTTAATATATTTTATTAATGCGAATGATATTCTTTCCGAGTCATAATTTGGTTTCGGACAAAACCGGTCAACTATCAACATCATTTGTTCTCAGTAAAATATGTAATGCGATCGATCATAATAATTTCTCAATTGGCATATTCCTTGACTTATCTAAAGCCTTTGACACAGTCAATCCAAATATATTAGTTAGTAAGATGGAACATTACGGTGTGCGTGGAACCGCCCAGCACCCGATTTCACTAAACTTTGCGACGCGTCGCAACTCGAGTTACGAAGAATAACGCGTCGCATCTCGCGACGCGTCGTACGATCCATTTCACTAAAGTTACGATGCGTTCAACGCGTCGCAAATACCTTGACAACGGCAAGTAACACGTCGTAAGTTACGAAGTGTATTTGGGTCGTCGTAAAATAAGATGCGTCTTTTCATAGCCAGTTTTAGGCCACAGAAATAAAACAAACGAGACTAGAATACTCAGAGAATGTGTTGGAAGTTGTAAATAAAACATTCATCGTAGTCATATGAATAAACCTTGAATAGTGCACTTGAAATTTAAAATTAGCTAGAGGTCCACAGCAAGCTTGTTTTTCGTTAAAATTGCATTGTACTACGTCAGCCATTTTGATTTACATTTTTGAAGCTTTGCGAGAAAAAATTCGACGACTCTTTGCTGAATACCAGACGGCTATTTACTGTGAGTTGAATAGGTACATACAACAGTCGTTGTTTTGTGCTATAAATACACCTACGACGCGTCGCACGTACGATGTGTTTCGTGAAATCGATTTTACGACGCGTCGCAGCTGCGACGCGTCGTAGAGATACGACGCGTCGCAGTGCTGCGATGCGTCGTAAGTTAAGAAGAGTTTAGTGAAATCGGGTGCTGGACATATTTAAATGTTTCATGACGATCGGACCTATCCTTCTCTGTAATTTTGATGACATCTTGATAACATCATCACGGTGTCACACATTTGTCGTGTATTTGTGTGACAAATTTATTATAAAAAAAATATTTAATTTAGCATATTGTGTTGATCAGATATGGCTTGAAAGTCCAATTCAATTCAAAAGTTCATATTCACGATGACGTCATCACTACGACACCTTTAAAAATTTTTACATATAACACATCCCGGAAAACCAACATACCAATTTTAAACCCAATCTGATACTTCCAAAGACGCAAGGCCTTAACAATTGAACCTTTAACGTGACGTTACATGATACTCTTGCAACACTGTGACCCTTGGCTTTTGCCGCTGTTGTTTTTGCTGCGGGGCTTTTGCTTTTGCCGTGACAGTTGTGGGCCACCGTAATTCCGTATATCCATGATGATAAAAGAAGTCTTTCCGACATACAATATCGTGGAAAGACGTCTTTCCTAAATACGATTATCATGGAAAGACGTCTTTCCGAGATACGATATCACGGAAAGGCCATATTATTTTCTTAGTATTCCGTCTTTCCGAGATAAATTATCTCAGAAACGCGGAAGGTCACTTTAAGCTTCCGTACTGATCTGATTATTTGATTGATTGAGAGTTTGGCCACTGCTGTTCGGTCACCGCTGTTATATATAATATAACCCCGATAATTTATGGCTGTCATTGCCTTGCTTTTCATTTCCAATCTCGTTTCGGTCGGAAATAAAATACCGTTATCTCACTATACGAGAGTGGTTTTCAAGTTCAACTTCTGAGGTCAAAGGCCATTTGTGGTCAAGTTTTAAAATAGGCCGAGTTTAAAATCTTTTTTATTTGAAAACTTTGAGTCCAGATTTCAATCAAATGTGGCACGTATGTGTTGTAACCTTGGTGATCGTGTCAAAGGTGAGGTGTTGAGGTCAAAAGTAATTTAAGGTCAGTGGTAACAAAGGTTTAAATTGTAACAATGGTCTTTTGGGGTTTTATCGCAGTCACCTGGGTAATACTGTATATAAATATGGGTAACTAAGGGTGACAAAGACGGTTATGGAAGGAATACCAGAACAAGAGACAAAGCAGAAGACAGAGGGACAAACTAAGTACACAAAATGGCATTGCATGGCAACAGACGGCTCGGGCTAGAGAGAAATGAACAATTAGTGAAGAGGTTTTTCTCCCGCTGTGGAGCGAAATAGAAATAATGGGAGTTTGCATGTGAGGGTGGTTTTAAAAGTTGCAAGTACGGTTCTTCTGGCTTAATTGAAAAGCGATCCAGGTGCGTTGTCGGAGAACCCCTTGACAAGTGTTCCATATCTCCGGTCAGACCTCCAGACTCGAAGCAAATAGTCTGAGTATGTCAAAAAGTCCAACAACACTCTAACCAGCACGGGTTTAAACAACTGCATTTGTTTTGCACCCTTAAGATCCTCCCCCAGGAAAAAGTTGTTCACCTCGCAATATGTTAAACGCGGAGGGTTTTGTTTTGTACCATCTGAAAAGGCTCGTAGATGTTGGTAGAGTTATCGTGTTTTTTTTAAATATCAGTTTGTCGATCGCGCCCTATTAGCGCGGCGTATCAGATTTAATCATGATTGTCCATAGTGCAGAGCTCCAATGCATTCGTGTTGGCAGCATTCGTGTTTAAGGAAGGGCCTCAAAAAAAGGGGGCCTTGGCATTAAAAACAAAACGAGGGGTGGACCCTCAAATGAGTTTTAGCGCCTTGAGCAGCGTGTGTCTGTAACTTATGTGGATGACAGCCTCGCGGCACGTTTCTTAGTGCTGGCAGGCTTTTGAGTACAGTCATTTGAACGCATTAACGCGTGGAAATGATGCGCATAGCATCAGTTTCATCAGTCAGAGGATCGGACAACTCCTCCCAGTTACACGTTTGTGGCCCTTTTTGGTGACGCGTATAAGGCAAGAAGGCGCGACCGACTTCTGCCTGTCGAGTTGTACTAAAATGCACAATCTTACCTTTCACTCCTGTTGGTATGCGGTCGTCATGATACGACAATCCCGGGCTTGCGTGTGTAGAGGCGGGCGGGGGTTTCCGGCGGATGGGGTTGCTCGTATGGCTCGAAGTGCCGGGCAGTTTGAACGTTCATGGCCACCGATGCCGCATTGGAAGCAGGTTCTGTTGTCGAGGTTGTAAGTTGGCCAGGGTTTTCCAGGGAAGCGACGAAAATTATACTGACTAGAAGGGCCAGAAAAAAACCCGTGCCGGTGGGGAGACATACTTGGTTTTAGCTCTCGGTTTCTTGGCCGCCTCGAACTTTTTGTCTGCAGCAGATTTTTCCGCTTTGGGAAGGCGCTTTTCGTCGTCTGAGTTGTCTGCGAGGGTGTCTGCGACGTACTCCTTCACGGTGGACCAACCGTGGACTGAGCGGTCGGCAAGCTTGATCAGCTTTTGTTGACCGCTTCTAGCGCTTTGTTCACGGTGGCTTTCGTGGAAGAAAAGTCACCAGATTCCAATGATTCCAGTGCGTACTCTAGCAGGAGCTTAATATGTTCGAAATGTTGAAATTGCTCTCTATTCCCGTCGCTTTTCAGGGGCACTGATGTTTCAAACGTTTTCGGTTTCTTGGTCGCCGAAGCAACTTTCTGTTGTAAAGATTGAATCGCAGCCAAAATGTCGCGATTTGAGGCGGGCTCCTCGCTATTCATGCTTGAATAAAACTCCGAAGGTATCGTGGTAAGCGAGGTTCCGTTACTCGAACCGAGAAGAACGAAACGTGTGAAGTGCACTGGCTATATAGTCAGGGGCACTAGTGCGTAACAATATAGTTACGTAAGGCGCTCAATGAGCGCACCTGTCGTTCGATAACGAAAAGAAATGTAAAGTCCGCAGTGGACGTGGCCCTGCGTGTTAAATTTAAATCTAACTGGTTAATATTAGAGGACAGGCCTCTGCATAATAGATAATAGAGAAAACAGTTCCGCTGTGGACGGGCCATGCGTATTATATATGAATCTAACTGTTTAAGATTAGAGGTCGAGCCTCTGCAATAGAAGAGAGTAGAACAACGTTCCGCAGTGGACGGGCCCTGCGTTTTGACTTTGAACTTAAAAATCGGAGGTCCCGTTTCCGAGAGAGAAGAAAAAAAAAGAAAAAAAAGAGAAAATGCAATGGATTAAAGGATATTTCCTAAAATGTTTAAATGGTATTTGTTTGTACCAGCATGGCATCCTTAATAACATTAAACAAGTTTCCGCCAATTCTTGTCTGTTTTGTTGTCGTCTTTATTCCACTTCTTAGAAGTCTCATTTTGAGATCGGAACTTTTGCCTAAAGACCTCAAAAGAATTATAAAAAGAGATAGTGGCACGTAAAATAGTTGCCATATAATAACCAGTTTGGCCTAAATTGTACAAGATTAATAACGAAGTGTACTTTATTTTGCTTTTAGTTTCTTAAATGACGTTTAATTATTGATCGAAGTCACATTTTTCTTCACAGATTCTAAGAACCATTTCGGTGGTGAAAAGCTGTGTTGTTGTTTCCACGGTCGCCAAACATGGCGAAAATTGCGTGTCAACGGGTTAGCAACTGTCCATCGGTGCAGCCGTTCTGCACTGAAACTGGCGTTTCCAACGTATAGATGAATCCAATCAAACATACGGTGGAGCGCGCACACATTGTGAGGACCAGTAGCCCTGTATCCCTATAGTAAATTAACGTCACATGGTCTTCCTAAGAATGAAACAACCTTTTCTTTGTATTGTTATCTGTTTGTGTGTGGAAAAAGTGCCTGAGTAAATTGGTAATGGCAATAATAACAATAATTTAAATAGATAATAACTATATACGGTTACGGCTTACCAACAGGGAAAAATTTGAGGAAACGCCGGGGCGCATTATGTATGCAACTCGGCGTCGAAAAAAGTCCCACACGCAGCATTTTTTCCCCTTTTTTTTCTTTCTTTCTTTTCTGCGCATATTTGCGGACTTGTGAAGCTCATCTGCAAAATTAATTTATCAACTAAATGAACAGCGTTTAAGGTATGGGGCGGTCTTGTATAGGTTCAGTCTGTTCTATGCGCACTACTTTGCGCTACCTGTACTAAACTTATAAAATCCATACGTCTAAACACCAATTATAATTGGATGTAGCCTGCCGCCTGGCTAGCGTCGGCCAATTTATTTACATCTGTTTACATTTTTAACAGAACATTATACAATCATACTACTTGGTTGAGGCTTTCCCTTCTATTGATAAAAGAACGTGGACATCAAACCAATTAAAGAAGGCCAAACTTTCCTTTTCTTATTTTACACCCAGGATGAGAAACCAGAGATAAAACTCAATGAGCTAAAAACTCTGCAAAACCTTTTGGCAGATCCCTTATTATACATTAATGTTGATTCATAACTTTTCCATAATTAACAACAATTAAGATATCTCCATCTTTTGAGAAAAATGTATCACGGAGTTTAAAAGTATACCAAAGTAGAGATAATTCGAATACACATTTTTACAAATTGTTTATACGATTATAAATGGAGATTCCAGTATCATTCAAATAACGGGTCGTCTGAAATTAAATATTTCGCGGTCTTTAACGTGACCGACCTAGCGCCGTGGAAAGCTCAGGCTAGAATGGCCACACTACCGGCCACACCCGCCCTATACATCTTGTGTCTTAATGGCATTCCATTCAAATTAACTCTGTTCATTGCCATGATCACTCAAGCGTCAAGCTTGTGAGTAACATACAGACAAAATGTTCCACTATACTGCCTACTGCAGGAAAATAAAACTTCAGGACGCATTTCCCAGTTCCGCGCTATTTTTCTTCCCGTGCTCGTTTGGCGTCTGCAAGTCTATCGAGATGTTCCCGAAAGCGAGGGCAGAGTTCTAAGCGAGGAGTGACGACACGAGACCCCAAAATAATATGCCCGTCATCGACGCTCCTTGGCACCGTGGAGCATGAAAAATGTACATGTATATTTAAGATATCTTGAAGGTCGCAATTGCGCCGGATGGTTCGAACTGTCGCTCATTAGGTAGTATTCCTCGCCCTATAACTCTCGGCTTTTGATGCCTCGTTATGTAGGGCTATCCGTCCTCTGGCCACCTACAGTATCAAACTGCAACGCGCTACTCGCAAATGTCGGATATTCTAACTCGGGAGCTGGTCCTTCAGAATCGAAATTCGCACTCCATAGCTCCTGCGTCCGCCGATCTGGTTAGCATCGATAGTCCGAATGGCTACGCACGCCCCCGTCGACGAGGGGCGACTTTCAAATACAAGTTGATTTTCATTGCACGTATTTCTACCGCGTCTGTCGAAAAATACGTTAGCATTTACGGCAAAGCGCCACCAGATAAGCGTGGAGTTCCCCGCTTTACTGGACGATGGCGTTGTGCGTGTGTGCATGTGCGTGTGGCGTTGTGCGTGTGGCGTCGTGCGGGTGGCGTCGTGCGTGTGGCGTCGTGCGTGTGACGTCGTGCGTGAGAGGTCGCGTTTGTTTATGGTGTAAATGTAGGACGTTTTGGGCGTTTTGGGCGTTTGTTGGGCGTTATCGAAATGACTGGCTTCGTCTTCGTCTCCGGCTTCGATGCCTTCAGCCATTTTGAAGCCGCGTTCGAAACGACAGGCTTTGGCTTCGACTCGAAGCCGCGGCTCCGTTTTAGGCAAAATATCGGAGCCTGATCAAGCCAATCGGATAGGTGGCTTCGACGGCTTCGTGACGTCACTGTTGACCTTTTGCAATCACGTGACATTGCAACTTTTGTGGTCTTTCTAATTATAATCGTGTCGTCTGCTCAGCTCGCGCGTGTGTAAACAAACCAGGTTTTATTCAAGTTTTACAGCATCGATTCAATTTGTGTGTGAGCGCCGACGTTTTGCAACAATGTCCAACTCCAAAGAATTTCAGTGTAAGTAAATTATTCAAAATATGGAAAAAGTATTACTTGAAAACGAACTCCGCTCCTAAAATAAGTTGTTTGCTGTCGTGCTGAACGACGGTCATGACGGTATACAAATAACATTACGCTCTATCGATTTATCATGGCGTAATTACCATCAAGCCTAACTTAAACTTGTTACCGTTAATAAAGGTTGTAGACTTATTGCATGACTTAAAGTAAAACTAAATAATGCACGTTATAACAGGGCTATTCAGTTTTCATTTTTATTTTTCCATGGCCGGTTATTTGTTTAACGTTTTATGGCCCTAGGCTGGCCTAAGGCTCAGGCCAAGACTGGGGGCTAAGTTGCTAAGTAAATTGCAGGCCTAATTCAGTTGGTCACGGCTAGGCCCAGTAGTACTAGTACAAAGTACATTACAGATAAAGTTGTCAATTGTTGTACTGTAGGCCTTGGCCCTAAATGATTTGTTATTTTTGTTAAGCCAAGGCCTATATCTATAATGTAAGGACCCAGCCAGGCTGGCCACTGGCAACTGCCCAGCTTTAACAACCGTTCGCGGTAAAATGTTATGGCCTAAGACTAGAGTAAGACTAATTAAGTTGGGACTGAACTTACATTCTGATCCTCCGGCCTCCCGAGTAGAAACCTATAACTGAACTGCAAAATTAACAGAAAGACGTGGCACTGCATAATTGGAATTTAATATAATATTGAACGCAATGGTTTTCTCAACACTACAGTCTTTCACCAAAACAATCAACAAGTTAAACTTGAGCTTATTCTGGCCTAGCTATATAGCTTACCACTGGCATAAGAACGCTATTTGCATATTTATTTTTACTAACTTATCTTTTGTTTGCTATCCTTTTACACGTACACTACAGGGACTGACAATTTAGTCAAGACATTCATCTCCACTCGGTCAGGTGTGATGGACCAATTCAGGGAGGGGAAAAGAACCCACAAAAATATATACCAGTAAGTACAGAGGCTGAGAGCACAATTGGACCCAGACTAACCTGCAATCAGTGTAGGGTTTTCTTTCAATTTCTGCAATTTGTTTTGTTGAGACCTTGAGTTACCATTCCTGCTCTACTAAAGTAGACCTAAGCATTTAACATTAGACATCACAATTCTTTTTAGATTTCCGTCCTAAAGTCTATTATATTATTACTAGTGGACATGCATCACATTTGTCTACAAAATTTACACTAAACCAAAAATGTCCAACAAAATCTATGGTTTCATTTCCAAAACAGGGACATTTTGACAGAGATTGGATTGGATGGAGTTTAAAGTGCTGAACAACTCCGCAAAAAGTGGAACAATCTCTGCAAGCGATATAAAGTAAGAAGGGTATGCATGTGGGCTATAGTCAATAAATAAGGGGTCCAAAAATGGCATTTGTGGGTGTCCCAGTTACAGCCAACCATGTCATTTTTGTGTCACTGTAATTGACTTCAACTTTTTTTGTTTTGCAAGTTCCTGTACCATGCTTTATGTAATCACTTTTTGAGATAGATGGCATCAAATAATGTATGCGAAATACAAAAAATCCTCTGAGATATAACCAGAAAACGAAAAATTTGACCCCTAGTTTATGGACAGACCAATCTCATATTTTTTCATTACTGTTTTTGTGGGTGGTACTGTTAGGTTAAAACTTTTTTTTTTTGGGGGGGGGGGGGGGGGGGTGGTCATTGGATTTCCCTTACACAAATTGGGAATCAATTTTGTGTAACTTTGCAACTGCCAAATTTATTAAGTTGAACAGAGCCACTACAAAAGCTTTAAATGCTCCATTTGGATTTTAGAGGCAATTGCGCAATGTTCCTTTCGTCCACCTTTTCCCCCTCCCCTTTTTTGTTTGGTTAAAATGTCCACAGCAAGGGGTCATTAGGCTACACCCCCCCCCCCCCCCTCATCCCCCATTAAAAAAATTAATATAAAATAAATCAACCAACACATACACTTCCCGCAAAATTTATTTACGGCACTCTTAATTTTAGAGTCCCTTTTTAAATATGAAAATTGTTTTAGAGCACATCATCAGTGTACACTGCATTTTGTCTTTCAGGTTTAAGTGATCCTCTCATGTTCAATGGCTAAGTTACTGTCTTTGATTAATATGGCAGGAAAGTAGATCATCAGGCGATTTTAATAAATTTACAACTTTGTTTTTAATAGAGCATGAAGAATCCATCAACTGGAACTGGCAAGCCTACACCTTGGAGCCTGTATGAAGCCATGGATCAGGCCATCGGCCAAACACATTCAATAACCTCCACAACTCATTTCTAGTTGCCAGGGTACAATATCACAACCAGCTCCAGTACAGGAAAGTCCTTAATTGAGCCCCAAGAAAAAAAGAGCAAGAAGCTCTACTCAATCATCGGAGACAACTGCACTGTTAAGGCAAATTGCCGACAGTGACACCCGCCTGCTTGACCAACAAGACGCAATGATTAAAACAAGCAACAACTGGTTCAAATTCTAGATAAGAGAGAGATTTAATTCCATTCATACCCCAAGTTATCTGTATTCTTGTACAATGTATAATGTAAATTATTTTCATTTCCAATAGTAACCTACTGAATTATAAAAGCTTACATTGACGAGATATTCTACACATACAACATAGTTTAAGGGTGGGTAGTCGATATTAGCTCCACGAGGTATTGTAAGTTTTTTCATCGAAACTAGTTTGTCAGCGCGTTGCCACTTTTTGCATTTTACTGTCGCATGTTTGTACAATTCAACCCTAATTATTTACTGACAGACATTACGGATTTTTAGAAGTCCACTTTTGAGCGTCAAGGTAGAAAGTTGACATTTTTTAAAATTAGTGTTGCTCCTTTTGACGCTCTATAATCTAGGGAGTTAGGGTTAATGTAAATTCCTGTAAAAAACTTATGTTAAAAAAAAATTGTACTGATTATAAAAACGTTCATTAAACTAAACAACGTGAGCCCTACTCAATTAAATTTTTTAATTTATTTTAATAGCATTGTGTCATACTCGATTTAACCTGGGGATCAGGATGTGAAATGTCCCTTTATTTTCCATACTGACCTTGGGCCTTGCTCATAATGATCCAGTTTAGCAGTCCAACTGCACATGTACACGCAAGGGTAGATTGGTGTTCCCCCCCAAATTTTGTTTTAAATAAATAAATATATAATAATAATTGGTGCACCCCAGGTGCCCCCTACAAATTTACTAATAATCATTCGCATCTTATCCCGAATGACCCGTAACCCAAATCACTGTGCACATGCACAGTTCAAACACCAAACTGGCTTATTTAAACTCGCATGCCTAATGCTATGTTTAAAAAAATACATGTATATTTTTGGAAAGGGTTTCAGCAACTTAGGTTGTGCACGAATATCATACAACACTATGCTAAGTTTGTATTTTTTTGATATTTGCTGAGGGAATTAAGCGACCTGCTTTGCAAAAATGAGTCTGATGTGTTAAACATTATTTGTTTAGTTTACAGTTGGTCAGCAAGGGACAGAATTTTTTTAAATTTGATATAGGCCTATGGCACAAATCTTTAGTGCAATACGTTGAATGAATCTTTTATGAATTTTTAAAATGTGCAATTGTTCAGTTTTATTAAAAAGTGTTTGCACAGAAATGGGGATTTAAAATGTTAATGCTGGCTTCATCACATTATGGCAAGAGGATGAGAAAAACCTTTAACTCAACCCTAACCGTGTCAGACGCAGTGCAGCAGGTACAAAATCTGGTACATTTTGAGGCATTTAGCTGTCGACACCAAGTGCATAAACAACCACAGTCTAAGACTAGGAGAGCTAATCCCCTATTGAACAATACCAGAAATGAATTATGTTGTGTTGGGTGACCACATACTCTGAAGCAGTTTGACCTTAAGATTTCTGACCTGATGAATCTCGCTGCACTGGGCAAAATTAACCAGTTCGCGCCGGGATTATTTTAACATCACCGAGCCGAGGCGCGGGATTAACGAAACTCGATCCGAGGTGGGTTCAGTACCAGGAAGCACACTCACGCATTTCCAGCCTTGCGCCTTGCTGGCATACATTTCCAGCCTTTCTCCCAACGTGTTTATACGTCATCCGTTTTGAATCTGGAGTAAACTTTGCGTGTATATACGACCTCCAGGGGCGAACTGGTTAAGGGTTTAGTGTAAAGTAGTCATGCTCATGCATGTGATCAGGGTAGTTAGCAGGAGCCGACAGCAGGTTTGCAAGTCTTGCCCTCATCCCAACAGCTTCAGCATCTTCCCTTGCCTCAACAATGTCTCCGTCTGGGATGCCATGTCTATCATCATCATCACCTTCCTCCTCCACTTCCAAGATATCACCTGTATAAAATAAATGAAAGGAACCATGATGAAAGTGTTTTCATTTCTTGAGGGTCTTGTGTCTTGAACATCAATTATTTCTACTCCTAGGTAGAGACAGGCATTTGACTCATTAGTCGTTGGCACATAGCCACAGTCAGTTGACAGTCATACATATTTGTTTGTGGTTAACCTCAATCCTCCAAATTCTTGTAGTTTGTAAATAAAGAGGATTTTTGATGATTTGGGATGGTTAGGTTTAAACGATGATCATGATACTTGTATCCTTCTAGAAAATTAGGCGCCAACTTTACAATGAGCTCCAGTTACAAAGCTGTCAAAACAGTGTTTTAGTACGAAACATGTACATTCACTTTACCTGAAGCATGACACAAATTGTGCATTGCAGCACACGCAGAAATCACCTGTGGAACACAGTTACACCTGAGCTCTACATCCTTGGTAAAAATGCAACGCCATCGCGTCTTCAACTGACCAAACACCCTTTCTATGATGCACCTTGCCTTGCTGTGATGGTGATTAAATCTTGCATTAACAGGCAGTTGAGCATCTGGATCTTTGTAGGGAGTTAGGAGTGATCGCGAAAGTGGATATGCAGAATCACCAAGAAGGTAGTAGCCAGGAGGAGGAAAATCTTGATTATGATACAAGGGGCTATTTGTGTAGACCCTAGCATCATGTACAGAGCCAGGATAACCGGTGAAGATATTGGTGAAAATTCCTTCATGATTGCATACAGCTTGAAGCTGTATTGAGTACTGATTTTTCCGGTTGTGGTAATCTTCCTTATGTTGACTAGGAGGAATGACTCTGACATGTGTGCCATTGATAGCACCAACAGCATGGCTTATGGCTGGGGTTCCTGCCAGCTGAGAAAATCCTTGCGATATATCATCATATTCCTCTGGCTTTGGAAAATGGATGAATAACGGAAGGTGTTGGCATATATGGCTTTGAGTTGTCGATGAACAATGTCATGCACAGTTACCAAGGGCACCCCAACACTTCTTGTGACAATTCTATACGCGCAACCGAAAGCCAGCCAAAATAAAAACAACAGCACTTCAACCTCAGTTTGCCAGCCATGGTGTTTGTCCAATCTTACAATGTTGATCAGCTTTACAAATGACCGTCTGGACAGACGAAAATCCTCTTTCAAGTCTACATCACCATTTTGAAGGGTAGCCAACAAGAACAATGTAGAAAACTTGCAGTAAGGACCACGGGGAATCTGAAAAAAAACCACCAAAAGATAGAATAAAATATTCTGATGCCTTTTTTTTAATATTAAAATTAAACAAAATAGCTTATCAACATTGTAAGATTAGCCTACAAAACCTATCCAGGTATGTACAGGTACAGTACACAAACGATAAGCAATGCACACTTATACATTCTGCTATGAACTAGAGTTGTGCTATATTAAACTAAAACGAAAATGTACCTACATCACCATTTTGAAGGGTAGCCGACAAGAACAATGTAGTAAACTTACAGTAAGAACCACAGGAATCTGGTTATACTAGGCCTATACTTTTATAGGCTTTTTTAATGTAAGCTTTTTTATGAAGTCTTGGGGAGTTCCGAGTATTTGAATGCTTTTAAAAACCAAGACAATTTTGTGGGGTTGCATTTTACTTTTTTTAGCACTTTCAAAATAGGCTCAGTCGGGTGACTGGTATTTTTTGTTTGGCCTTATAATTAGCCTAATTAACTCTAGAGTCTAGGCTCTACAGTACAAGCCCTCATTTTTGAATAAAAACAAACTTAATTTTTCTGACTCGAAACAGGACCGGGGTTGGTGGGCCCGGCTGTACTGGCAGAAAACAGGGAATGGTAAAACCCGGATCTCCTGGATCTCCCGGATCTAATGTTAAAGCTAGTCAAAAAGTCGAACCTTCCCGAATCCCAGATCCTAAATAACAAAATTTCACCTTCAAATTCAATGAAATAGAAGAAATTGCATTTCAAAGTAGCCTTATTTTTGTTGGGATTAGAGATAGGCCCAGTATTCTTTGAATGGATTAGGGTTAGCATTAGGGTTAGCCTTTAGGGTTAGGGTTATGGAAGGTCCGAAGAGGTCCGGAGGATCCGACTTTTACCCACACCCCGGGCCCGGCCAGAAAACTCACTCCAGCTGCAGTATTTTGGACACGACGATGGAGTCTCCCACACAATCATGACAATGACAAAACATTAAGGGCGCCTACTCACAAATTGCTGCGATAAAGCAACTGCCAACCGACGTCTTCTTAAAATTTGTGAATTTGCACTTTTTGCAGTGACAAAATGTGACAATGCCTGCACTACCGCCAATACAATGTCTTGTTCGCCGCCATTCATGTCGTCCCAGCTAGAAATGGTGATGCCTGATGGTGACCTTGATTTTCACAGTGGTAATTCACGACTCATGACCTGTGTGCGAAGCCGAAGCCAAAGAGCCGGTACGTTCGAAATGGTCTCGTTGCCATGTTGGAAATTGCCGAGCCGGAGCCGCGCAGAGACGAAGCCAAAGAAGTATAAAGCCGAAGCCTGAAGCCAAAGCCAGTCATTTCGAAAACGCCCTATAGTAAACGTTGGAACTGTTGGTCGGGTGACTATTTGCTTTGTCAGGGTACGAAGCTTGATCATGCAGACCCAGTGAAGTCATACGTCATCCACTCGTGCCACGTGATGTTCTCGCCGGTTTAAAGTTCCCGTGCAGTGGCGCCCTTACGGTACTTTTTTAGGATGCGCTTGGCAATTCCCTAGAAATACGGATCGTTTCGGTACACCTTGATGTCCGTAAACTTGTTTTTGAACGCCGATAGGATTCGAAGAAAAGGCTGGCGAGCGTACATGAACTTCGTGTACGTCTCGAGTCGAACTCCCTGCTCATCTGGCGTGAGGGCGCTCAGTCTCTTCATGCCGTTATTTAAGTGAGCCTCTCTGGACGAGATGCCTCGAGTTTCTTTACGTAGACCGGACAGTACCACCAGCACTCTCTTCCAGTTGCTACATCCGACCTAGCGCCAAAAAGGGAAAAGGTTCAAACACAAGCTGAAACCCTTAAATTTTACACTGCTCGAGCTTCTGTTTCCTTTTTCATGGGATCGCCACCGCAACGTACAAAAAACCTCTGTATAAATCCTTCACTGCACACTGCTAGAGTAAATTGGCATGTACCACTGCCATGCAGTAATCTGCCCTTCTGCGTAAAAACAAACAAACAACGGGTCTGATTTACATTCGATACAAAGCAGTAGAGGATCTTGTGTTTGTCGTTGACGTAGATGTGGCCAAGGGGGGGGGGGGGGGGGGGGGGGGGGGGGGGGGGCGGAGGGGGGGCCCTTCGAGGCTGTGATTGCGAAACGCTGTGGTACCGTCTATTCTCAAAATAGGGGGGAACAATTTTCTCACTCGAAAAATAAAGAGTTTTTGGCATCCAATCTTAACATCTTGTCTTTTGTAGTTGTACAAGGTTGTTATTTACCTTAATGTTTATCATCCAAAGACAAAAATTGTATTGAAAATGAAAAAAGCAGTCGAAAAAAATTAGGCGTTGACGTACCGTTGATGCGCGTGGAGATTGTGCACAAATACTCAAACGACGTTAACAAATACCTCCCCTAAAAAGGGCAATAATAATCGATAAATTGTGAAAAATCGTGCTTTGACCCCACTCATTTTTTCCCATGGATACGTTAAAAAAGGATGTAGCAGTGATATACTGAATTTTTAAAAAAATCTGCCTGTGACCCCCTTGCGTTTTATCGTGTTGTTTTCGAACGAAAATGGCAGAAAATGACATCGCCCCAAACAAAATCCGTGTAGATCGTGCCTGCGTACATGGCTTTGCGGACGTTGTATGAATCACTAAATGCGGAGCGCGATACACGGAGAAATCTGTACGTGTTTCAGTGGTGCGCTTCGCGGTAGCGATCTATACGTATTTACTGTGTGAGATGTGTGGCTCATGAGCGTGGAAGAACGAATGAGAACAATGTAGAAAACTTGCAGTAAGGACCACGGGGAATCTGAAAAAAAACCACCAAAAGATAGAATAAAATATTCTGATGCCTTTTTTTTAATATTAAAATTAAACAAAATAGCTTATCAACATTGTAAGATTAGCCTACAAAACCTATCCAGGTATGTACAGGTACAGTACACAAACGATAAGCAATGCACACTTATACATTCTGCTATGAACTAGAGTTGTGCTATATTAAACTAAAACGAAAATGTACCTACATCACCATTTTGAAGGGTAGCCGACAAGAACAATGTAGTAAACTTACAGTAAGAACCACAGGAATCTGGTTATACTAGGCCTATACTTTTATAGGCTTTTTTAATGTAAGCTTTTTTATGAAGTCTTGGGGAGTTCCGAGTATTTGAATGCTTTTAAAAACCAAGACAATTTTGTGGGGTTGCATTTTACTTTTTTTAGCACTTTCAAAATAGGCTCAGTCGGGTGACTGGTATTTTTTGTTTGGCCTTATAATTAGCCTAATTAACTCTAGAGTCTAGGCTCTACAGTACAAGCCCTCATTTTTGAATAAAAACAAACTTAATTTTTCTGACTCGAAACAGGACCGGGGTTGGTGGGCCCGGCTGTACTGGCAGAAAACAGGGAATGGTAAAACCCGGATCTCCTGGATCTCCCGGATCTAATGTTAAAGCTAGTCAAAAAGTCGAACCTTCCCGAATCCCAGATCCTAAATAACAAAATTTCACCTTCAAATTCAATGAAATAGAAGAAATTGCATTTCAAAGTAGCCTTATTTTCGAGGCTGTGATTGCGAAACGCTGTGGTACCGTCTATTCTCAAAATAGGGGGGAACAATTTTCTCACTCGAAAAATAAAGAGTTTTTGGCATCCAATCTTAACATCTTGTCTTTTGTAGTTGTACAAGGTTGTTATTTACCTTAATGTTTATCATCCAAAGACAAAAATTGTATTGAAAATGAAAAAAGCAGTCGAAAAAAATTAGGCGTTGACGTACCGTTGATGCGCGTGGAGATTGTGCACAAATACTCAAACGACGTTAACAAATACCTCCCCTAAAAAGGGCAATAATAATCGATAAATTGTGAAAAATCGTGCTTTGACCCCACTCATTTTTTCCCATGGATACGTTAAAAAAGGATGTAGCAGTGATATACTGAATTTTTAAAAAAATCTGCCTGTGACCCCCTTGCGTTTTATCGTGTTGTTTTCGAACGAAAATGGCAGAAAATGACATCGCCCCAAACAAAATCCGTGTAGATCGTGCCTGCGTACATGGCTTTGCGGACGTTGTATGAATCACTAAATGCGGAGCGCGATACACGGAGAAATCTGTACGTGTTTCAGTGGTGCGCTTCGCGGTAGCGATCTATACGTATTTACTGTGTGAGATGTGTGGCTCATGAGCGTGGAAGAACGAATGAGATACATTTCAACGTTGGTGGCGCACTTTCTTGGGCCCCCCCTCCGCCCCCCGCCCCCCCCCCCCCCCCCCCCCCCTGGATGTGGCGGAGGGTATCCATGTTGAGGCCTCCACGAGACAACTTTGGATGTCTCCTGCAGGCCTCGTTGAGACGATTTCGTCGTTCCGTCTGTACTGCTTGCTGGTTGAAGGCCTCCTATTGGGAAAAGAAATTTGAAGGAATGTAGTATCCTGACTCCACTGGAGCTGGTATTTAAGTGTATGGTTACAAAGTCAGACTATTAGGCGGCAGGCCTATTTCCTAAGAAAATTCTCAGACCCAGATCCATATCTTTTCAAAATTTTGCACTCAAATTCATCTTCACTAACACAAAAAACATGGTCAGGTTGCAACATTCTTTCCAGTTTAGTTTTAGATACACATAATTTGTTTATAAATTCACCAGAGCGTGATTAATAAATCTTGCCTTTGGGTGTTCTCCGCCATTTTGTTTTCCCTTCTTCTGTGCCGGGGACTTCTTGTGCGCATGCGCGGGATTTGTGTCGTTATAATAAGCGTTGGGTGGTTTTGGGGCCTGCAACTTGACGTTCATCCATGGATAGTTCTTGTACTGTCGGTTGAATTTGACTGAGGATATGGGATAAAGCCGTGTGTATTTTATTCAATTACCCGCTATTAAAACAATAATGTCGGCTATAAATTGTGAGTCTGGAAGGCTAGATGTTTTGGGATTTGTGAGAAATCAGCTTGGTCCAGACAGGAACCTGGAGTGCTGAAAATTGTGTTGCACGTTTTCAGTTACAAGTTTAGCCGGGGACTTAATATACACATATTGAGATTTCAAAATTTCCAGACTAGCCTGGTCGGAGTTTAAGATTTGACTAAATCACAAATAGAATATAAGTGAGACTGTTTTACTTACCATCTAATTCAAATTGTGTGACAACATAGAACGCAAGGGAGATGGAACAAGCCAAAAGGAAGAGCCGGGAGAACCAGTGTCTGCACTGACGCCACTTCCATCGACGGAGAAAGGGGAGCTGAACTATAGACATCGTCTTACAAAAAAAGTATATGATGCTGAAGTATATAATAAGCCTCAGAAATAATGTTCCCTAAACTTGTGTTATATGAAACCTTTCACAATTCAATTTTCTAATGTCAATTTTGTTCTGTCGCTCCCAAGTTTGTACACGTTTCTCCACATTTTGAGAGTTAGTGAAACAAACCCCACCGACGTCGGCAATATACATTTTTCTTTCATACGACATGATCTAAACCTGAACTGTCATTTCCACGCCCTACATACCCCCCCCCCCCCCCCCTCCCCCACCACCAACCCCACCATCACACAATGATTTGTAAACAGGCCCGCTGGAACACATTTTGTCGAGGGGGTGCTGGGAATTTAAAGACAATCGGCTAGCGAGAAGCGAGAAGCCATTTTGGCGTAGGGTCAGGGGCCCGCTCAAGGGCCACGGGAGCTTTGGGGTCATGATGCTCTGTGGTGCAATCTGAGCCATTTTGTCTTTTTGGGGAAGAGTGATTCGATGATTAGACCAGAATGAATTATGTGCATGTATGTTTAAACCAAACGAAAAGAAAAAACTAATGTAAAGAACAACAAATATATATCCTTAATTTGTTTCATAATTATAGCTCTACCAGAGATGTATCGAGCACTTTGGATTGTGATAGATGCCGATTTCATTGGATATATTAGCTCCTATTTTCTATAGTTGAGCACTCTCCTGACATCGCACTTCAAGATGGAAAGAGTGAACTTTGGATATTCGACTAAGAATATCCCAGTAGCATCAAAGACAGCATACCTCAAGCGCCTGATCGAAAACTACGGAACTGTTCATGAAGAGGATTCGGTGGAGGGCATTCTTCTTTTTGCATCCGGAACTGATTCAGGTAAAGGAAGAGAAGAAGGAAGCGTACGAATTTAATTCCCGGAAAACACCGCCAATAATACCAGAGCTGAAAAATTTTGAAGACAGCATGGTGGGACTTATGCAAAACGTCGAGTTCGAAAAGAATACCAGCCAGTTCCAACGTAAGTTAAAGGAAGACATAAATGCAGTTAGGAACGATAATACGCTAACCATCAAGGCAGATAAGACTGTAAATTATTACAAGATGGAAAAGGACGATTATGTAAATCTTGTCAAGATTAATGTTACCAAAGTATACAAGAAAACCGAGAACAACGACGTAAAGCAACGTGGTACAACCCACCATACAACCAAAATGTACGGACCAACATTGGTAAGAGATTTCTCCAGATCATCGATAGATGCTTCCCCAAGGAACATATACTCCACAAGATACTGAACCGGAATACGGAAAAATTGTCGTACAGCTGCATGCCAAACGTCTGTAACCCGTGGTTCACATTCCAAAATAACAGGAACCAAATTTATATTAATTTAACTCCCTTTTGGTAAAAACTCTTGACTTCACACAATTCCGGATTTGCATACACAAAGAAAATGTTTTATTTCAAGAAGAAAATAATATCAGGCAATAGCAATACAAATGAAAATGCAATGGGTTAGGATAATTTACACAAAACACAGGATCCTGTATGATTTAAAATACAAAATTTGAGCTCAGATAAAAAGGGGCGCCAAAAACCTAAAAGACAATTACGCTTGCGATTCGTCCATCTTCGGTAGATCGGAGTTATGGGGTAGAAGGAGTTGAAGAATACGATGATGAAGTAGAGCGCTTGAAGAAGAGTTCAATTGAAGATAGAAGTAGAAATGACGACTCGTCATTTGTTGCTACATGTACATGTAAAACCAAAGTATACTTGCGGGGTCTTAAACAAGACAAAAAGATGAAGTGGCTATGTCTAGGGCGATGCTGGGTTGTTCTTGGGTGCCTGGATCGCTCGAACGTCTTGTTGTGGGGCGTCGAGGATAGCAGTAGGCTTGGCGTACTGGACGTACTGGAGCATGGAATAGGATGCCTGGAGGGCAGGTCAGGAACACGCAGACGGTCCGGTCTAAGTTACCCTTCAAATGGCACGATCCAGTCGTTTTAGTCTAAAACAGAGAGCCAACATTCGTGCAAGAGTAAGGAAACTTGGAATCAGGGTCCTCCAATCAAAACAACAACTTGCTTAAAACAGCAGACGAAAATGGCAGACATGCAGTCAGCACGATGGCAGAATCGGTTATGCCAAGTCTTGCTAAAATTTGAGGCAAGCTGGCACCCAAAGCAATGCCCTGACCACATGACCAACCCAGGCTCTCATTGGTCAAACTTCAAATTGTCACACATGACTCTAAACTGATTGGCCACTTAGTAACCAGGGAGACCTGAAATCAACAGAAACTTGTTGTTTTAACAGCTCCTGCAAGATGTAATAAACCAGCAGGGGTTAACCAGTTCGCGCCGGGATTATTTTAACATCGCCGAGCCGACGGGCGGGATTATTTTTAACGAAACTCGATCCGAAGCGTGTTCAGGCCTATAGTGCTGGGTAGCACACCCACGCATTTCCGGCCTTGCGCGCTGCTGACATACATTTCCGAACTTGAACTTGGCGTATATATTCGTCATCCGTTTTGAATTTGGGGAAATTTTTGCGTTTATATTCGTCATCCGGCGCGAACTGGTTAAGAGTCCCCACATCCTGCTTAACTTTCTGGAAGTTTATTGTGTGTGTACACACTGGTGTACCAGCCACCAATAAAAGGCAGAGGACACAAAGAACATCCTCTGAGCTTCCAGGAAAGATAAAAGATCAAAGATCAAAGACTAGCCCTACAAATGGTAGGCAGAGATCAAAGGGTCTACTGGAACAAACTCACCAGTAAGAAAAAAAGATAAAGAACCATAAAAGTTGAGTGAAAAGGGAAATCTTACAAATGAGAAACATAGTTATACAAAAAATAGAAAATATTAAATAATACTATAACCCAAGACCTGTTTTGGGGTCGGGGTTACATCCTCCCCTTACTCAATTTGCTACCGCCGGGAGCAACAAAAGAAGAAAAACAAGGAAATACAATGTATATACATATCTAAGGACCGAAAACCTTCTTCTTTAACTCGGCAAACATCCGAGATGATCGGAATTGCCGGCTAAATACAGGTTTCCCCTTCTCTGCAAACTTCATTCGCAAAGGGGGTCGTGACACTCGAGCTGAGCGCCTAACAAAGTTTGATTCGGGGTCAGACATTTCTTTCAAGGACTCTTCGGTTGGGGAGTCGTTAGTTACTTGGGAGCCCCCAGCAGTAACATGATGTACCTCATCACTAACGTTGCATTGAGGAGATTGCTCCTTTGCAGTGATGCAGCAAACATCTTCACTGGTCTCCTTCTTCGCATCGTCTCCTTCGTTCTGAGGAACTAATGGAGACAATACGGGTGCTGGTGATTTTAAAGGACTGGCCACCATAGAGTGTCCCTGACCATTGTCAGGAGAAGAAAAATCTAATGGCGCAAGGGGTGCCACAGAAACATTGGATGGGCCAGCATCATCACTGGTGTGCTCACGGGAAAGTGGAGGTTGCTCTGCGAACAAATTATCTGAGACACTGGGTGTCTTCTCAGAAGGAGATGGAGACTGTTGAAGAACAGAGTTCTCATTATCATCACATACTTCTTCGTGAGAATACGAAGGTTGTTTCGTGATTAAAATGTGTTTCTCTACTTGACAGGTACCGGTATCTACCGACAGATCAGTAAATGGTTGTTGCTGAGGAACAAACTCAGGTGCCTCCACATTAAGTGGGGAATTGAGCAATTTCTCAGGAAAAACCACAACAACCTCATCGTCACTGGACGGTTGACTTTCAGAGTCGGACTGATCTCGGGGAGGGCTGATCTTAGCCGCTGCTCTCGTGACGGGACGATTGGGCCTGGTGACACGATGCTGGGACTCCTCATCATTGAAGTAGTCGATAGGCAACAAAATGTTCCTATGCAGCGTTCGGACACGCCCTTCTCCTGTCTCTGGCTTGACACGGTACACTGGCATATCTGGACTGATGCGTTCTGTGACCAAATGAATTGTAGGGTCCCATTGATCAGCTATCTTGTGTTTTCCTTGCAAGCCAAGGTTTCTGATCAACACTCGATCGCCAGATCGAAGCTCGTGTCCTCTGACACGTCGGTCATGTCGAACTTTGTTACTTTCACCTGATTTAGCTGAATTGTTGGTTGCAAGCTGATAGGCGCGCGTAAGCTGCTCCCTCAGCCCCTTGACATATTGTGCGTGGTCTGCAGTTGTGAAGTCATCTGCACTTATCCCATACCTCAAGTCAATGGGGAGTCTTGCCTCTCTGCCAAACATGAGGAAATAGGGCGAGAAACCGGTGCTGTCATGCTTAGTGCAATTGTATGCATGAACTAATGCACTGACATACTTGCTCCAATGGGCTTTCTTCTCGTCTTCCAAGGTACCTAGCATATTTAACAAAGTGCGATTGAATCGCTCTGGTTGGGGGTCACCTTGGGGATGGTAGGGTGTAGTTCGTGACTTTTTTATGCCTAGCAGGAGTGTTAACTCTTTCACAACCTTGCTCTCAAAGTCACGCCCCTGGTCGGAGTGAAGACGCTGGGGCAACCCATAGTGAACAAAGAAGTTCTCCCATAAGACCTTAGCCACAGTGCGAGCAGTTTGGTCTTTAGTAGGGAAAGCCTGAGCATAACGAGTGAAATGATCAGTCACTACCAGGATAGACTTTTTGTTGCTACGGTCTGCCTCTAAAGATAAGAAATCCATGCAGACCAGTTCCAAAGGACCATTAGTCTTAATGTTTACCAGTGGTGCAGCAGGTTTCCGAGGTGTCTTTCTGGCCACACATCGAGTACAGTGTTTGACCCAGTTGTCAATCTCTGCAGCCATTCGAGGCCAGTAGAATCGGTCTCGTGCGAGTGCTAGCGTGCGCTCGACACCGAGATGTCCTAACTCGTTGTGCAGTCCTCGGATCGCTTGGATGCGAAATTGGAAAGGAAGGACAAGTTGAAGGCATTTGTTACCCAATGAGTTTGTAACAGACCTGTACAAAATCCCATTGGAAAGGGAAAGTTTGTCAAACTCCCTAAGGATCAGCTTCACTTCACCCGGCAGGTCTGCTTGCGAGTCTGGTTTCCTACCCAATTTTACAAAGGTTGTGGCTTGCTCGATAATTGGGTCCTCTTGTTGGATTTCTCCCCAATCCAACTTGCTCATCTCGGAAACTGATGCATAACAGTCAGGGACAGCATTTGCACCTACAGACAAGGAATGGACCAGTGGGACACTGTCATTTGTACAAGATGTGACTGAATCTGTCTGTCTGTCGTGTTCACGTGCAGATACCTTGGCACCACACTGGAAATACAGTGCGCCCACAACTTCTTTAGGACAGATGACATCCTGTATCTCACCAGTGCCCTTAAGTCGACCTTCAAGTTTCTCTATTTTGTCTCGCTGTTCCTCCTCGAACTGCTGATCAAGCTCAGGTGAGTGGGGTCTACGTGACAAAGCATCTGCATCAGTGTTTGTCCGCCCTGGCTTGTAGTGGATTGAAAAGTCAAAGTTTGACAATGCCGCCAGCCATCGATGCCCAGTGGCATCCAGTTTGGCCGAGGAAAGAACGTAAGTGAGCGGGTTATTGTCAGTCATCACTTTGGTTCCTTTGGCCATGTACAATTAGTCACGGAATTTATCAGTGACGGCCCATTTCAATGCCAGATACTCCAGTTTATGGGCAGGGTAGTTTTTCTCAGTATGTGACAAACCACGACTACCGTATGCGACAGGACGAAGTTTTCCATCATGATCTTGATACAGAACTCCACCCAAACCATCGCGACTCGCATCAATGTGTAACACAAAGGGCTTGGACAGATCTGCAAATGCAAGTACAGGAGCAGAAACAAGGCGATCCTTCAAAGTGAGAAATGCTTTTTCACACTCTGTCGTCCATAGTTCACCAAGTGGGTCGCCGGCCTTACGAGCATTGGGATCAGATGACGCTTTTGGTGCTGGACGGCCCCGCTTTTTAGGGTAAACACATCCAACAGTGAGGTCATTCAGAGGACGGGCTATTTTGGAGTAGTTCTCAATAAAACGACGATAATAGCCTGCAAAACCAAGGAACGATCGAACTTGCTTGACATTCAGAGGTCGAGGCCATGTCTCCAGAGCAGACATTTTCTCCGGATCAGTTTGTACTCCCTTTTCTGAGACTACATGCCCTAGATACTTGACTGACCTACAACAGAGTTGACACTTTTCTGGAGACACTTTCAGTCCAAAATCGGCAAGACGATCAAGAACCTTCATTAGTCTCTCTTCCATCTGGTCTAAAGATCGACCAAAGATGATGAGATCATCAATGTATACCAACACTTCAGTCATGTTGATTCCAGACATGCAGGTCTCCATTAACCTTTGGAAAGTTGCAGGAGCACCTTTGACACCTTGAGGCATTCGTTCAAACTGATAGAAACCCAAAGGACAGATGAATGCCGTTTTCTCCTTGTCTTCTTGACGCATGGGTATCTGATAAAACCCAGATTTCAAATCGATCACCGAAAACCAACAGCTGCCGTTCAGACAATCAATCGCCTCTTGTATAAGTGGGACTGCGTACTGATCAGGAATTGTGCGTGCATTCAGTGTACGATAGTCAATACACATCCGCAAGCTACCGTTTTTCTTGCGAACAAGCACAATCGGTGAAGCATATGGGCTGCGTGATTCTCTGATGATGTCGTTGTCTAACAGCTGTTGCAAGTGTAGCCTCAAGTCTTTGAGATCAGCTGGAGCTATTCTTCGCGATCTTTCCCTAAATGGAGAGCCATCTTCAAGGTTGATCTGGTGCTCAGCTTGTTTTGTTTGTCCTACATCCCAGTCGTGTCTAGAGAAAACCCGAGATCTTAACCTCATCTTGTCGAGAATTTGTTTCTTCCTTTCAGGGGAGATCGAACCCCAGACAAAAGGAAGGTTGTCAAAACCATGATCAGAGGACTTTGAGTGGACATTGTTGCTTGTAGTTGCCTTGGCGCTAAAGTTTGCGCTCGAAGCCTTCATGGGTTCCCCCACACTCGGAGCTTCATGACACCATTCAGGGATAAAAACGTCTGCCAAAGGACAATTTCCTGGGACTGTTATCTTCTGACTGGTACGGTTGACAACTATTACATTGACAGTGCTTGTCGAATTCCCGGGGAGTTCAGTGACAATAGGTGTCACTTCCAACCCTGTCGGCAGTCTACGCCTTTCCTGAGCTTCAACCAGCACAGTCACTGGTTTATGCAGGACATTTCGCCAAGTCCCACTGACAGATTTCTGCTCGCCAGGCTGAAAGGTAAGAACACGTTTTGAACGAGTCCTGACCGTTCCAAGCCTACCATCACCAGGAATCTTGTTCTCATCGGCGATGTCCTTATAGATCTTTCGGCATGCGGCACTGATATTCAGACTCTGTACAACCCGATGACCTGCCTGCTGCTTACATGACTCAAAACAGCTGCGGAAAAGACCTGAATTTGTCCCAACTATAATTGGTTGGATACTGGAGTTTCGTCCATCTGGGACGACCAAAGCAAAGGTGTCGAACTGACTACTGGTCCCACTGAAGGAGTCGTCAAACCCCATAGACACATAAGTCCAACCCAAGTATGGCATCTTCCCATCACCTCCATGGAACAAAACAAGATCGTTAAGGGGGTGCAACTGACGATTGAGACGGTCAAAGAAACCTTTAGATATCAGAGTGACTTGAGAGCCACTGTCCAGTAGGCAGTGGGTGTCGAGTCCATCAACCCAACACCGTGGTGTGACTGTATCACCGACCAATCCCTGAGGAACATCCGTTCCTGCCTCATACTTAATCTTGGGGCTTACCGGCGTTCGGACATCTGGTTCCCCTCCTGCAGACGTCCGTGCCCGTTTCCCGACTGTCCTCCAAGGATGAAGTGGATTAACTTTTTATTGACCACTTCAGCGTTGGCAGGGTTCATGCATCTCCGGCGGATGTGTCCCTCCTGACCACACGAAAAACAAAAATCTACCAAAGTGCCCCTCTCATTGCCTCGGTCAGGGTTCTGAAGAGGTTGTCTCCACCGAGCTTGATCTCGAGGAGTGTTGCGGGCCTGCGTGTGCTGCGAAATGCTCTGAGGAGTAGCTGGAGTGGCATTCTGATGAAGAAACTGTGCCTGAGGACTGGCAGGATGGGGATAGTGTGAAGAGAGAGAATATGGTTCCTGAGGATGGGCAAAGTTAGAGTGGTGAGTCGGAGGGTGAGCGGCGTGCTGAAGATGTCGAGCTCTTTGTGTCCCGAGGGTGGGACAACCACGACTCTGCAGCTTCAGTCTGGCCTCATCTTCTTGCTTTCTGACCATGGACAGCAGGGCTAGGAAAGACGGTGGCTGACTCATCTTGTCTCTCAGTTGCAGGTTTACCAGTATCATCTCGTCGTACAAGATACCACGGATAAACTGGCTGAGGCGCATCTTGTCAGCCTGGGAATGAGGGACAACTCCCCTTCTCAGAGCCCGCCTCAATACATTTTGAAGCCTAGTCAGAAACTTAGACGGAGACTCACCAGCAGTCTGGGCCAAGCCATGAAATTTCACGAACAACTCGTCGTCCGTCTCCGTGTCACCAAAAGCGATGTCTAAAGCCTTGAGGTATTCTAGGGAAGTGGCAGTTGGGTCGTCACGTCGAAGATCGTTGATGATATTGAGGGCAGGTGGCCGCAGAGCTTCGCGGATACGCTTTCTCTTCTCTGCGTCGTCCAAGTCCTGCCACTCATCCATCTGACCTTCGACGTGGTCGATCCAAGCTACATATTCGTCTTCATCTTTCGGGGGAGAAGTAGAACCCGAGTAGCATCTAAGCTTACGGTAATTTGCCGCCAAGGTGCAGCGAGCAAATGATTTGGAGAAGTCAGAGGGTGGGGTTTGTTGAGAAGAAGGACTAGAAGCAGAAGTAGAAGGGAAATCAGATGTAGGGGTCTTCTCTCTCAAATGCCATGCATTTAGGACACCACTTTGCCGCAGGTTACTAATAGTGACTCGCTGGTTCTTTGATGTAGAATTGTCCAGCCGAATGACTTGACAAAGCGTCGATGACGCATGACAACTTAAACGAATCTCAGTCCCTAGCCTAAGAGAAGAGATAGGCACAGAAAAATCACATATAAAAATAGCGGAGTTGTTGTCTGCATCCTCTTTCTTAGAAAGGCCCTCTAGTGAAGGAAACATATCATGCAGAGAACAGGCTAAAATATCTGTCTCCGCCAATGGACTAGACAATTGAAAAGTCAACAAAAAAAAGTGACTGGGCCTGAGATCGTCCTTCTTGCACCAATCCAGACCATTCTGTCGAAGTGCTGTGTCCGCCATTTGTGACAAGTGAAGTTTGAGCAATTAAGCAACAACCGAAAAAACGCACAGAACGGGTAAATTGGCCACAAAAAAGGAATTGCACAAATGTTGGCTCTCTTGGCAAGTATCAAAAAATAATTTGCAGGATAAATAATGTACATGTACCTTTGAGGAAAACAGGTCAACAAATCAATCAATACAACAGAAAAAAATCACAAAGTAAATAATATATATCTGAAAGAGACCATTAGCATCAATCACTGAACAATAGAAAACAATAGATATTCTCAATCCAAAACCAAACAAGATCAAGGTGCACACAAATCCTTTATATTCGAAGTCAAGTCAAAAAATTAAAACGTTTCCCGGACAAGCCCCCAAATGTAACCCGTGGTTCACATTCCAAAATAACAGGAACCAAATTTATATTAATTTAACTCCCTTTTGGTAAAAACTCTTGACTTCACACAATTCCGGATTTGCATACACAAAGAAAATGTTTTATTTCAAGAAGAAAATAATATCAGGCAATAGCAATACAAATGAAAATGCAATGGGTTAGGATAATTTACACAAAACACAGGATCCTGTATGATTTAAAATACAAAATTTGAGCTCAGATAAAAAGGGGCGCCAAAAACCTAAAAGACAATTACGCTTGCGATTCGTCCATCTTCGGTAGATCGGAGTTATGGGGTAGAAGGAGTTGAAGAATACGATGATGAAGTAGAGCGCTTGAAGAAGAGTTCAATTGAAGATAGAAGTAGAAATGACGACTCGTCATTTGTTGCTACATGTACATGTAAAACCAAAGTATACTTGCGGGGTCTTAAACAAGACAAAAAGATGAAGTGGCTATGTCTAGGGCGATGCTGGGTTGTTCTTGGGTGCCTGGATCGCTCGAACGTCTTGTTGTGGGGCGTCGAGGATAGCAGTAGGCTTGGCGTACTGGACGTACTGGAGCATGGAATAGGATGCCTGGAGGGCAGGTCAGGAACACGCAGACGGTCCGGTCTAAGTTACCCTTCAAATGGCACGATCCAGTCGTTTTAGTCTAAAACAGAGAGCCAACATTCGTGCAAGAGTAAGGAAACTTGGAATCAGGGTCCTCCAATCAAAACAACAACTTGCTTAAAACAGCAGACGAAAATGGCAGACATGCAGTCAGCACGATGGCAGAATCGGTTATGCCAAGTCTTGCTAAAATTTGAGGCAAGCTGGCACCCAAAGCAATGCCCTGACCACATGACCAACCCAGGCTCTCATTGGTCAAACTTCAAATTGTCACACATGACTCTAAACTGATTGGCCACTTAGTAACCAGGGAGACCTGAAATCAACAGAAACTTGTTGTTTTAACAGCTCCTGCAAGATGTAATAAACCAGCAGGGGTTAAGAGTCCCCACATCCTGCTTAACTTTCTGGAAGTTTATTGTGTGTGTACACACTGGTGTACCAGCCACCAATAAAAGGCAGAGGACACAAAGAACATCCTCTGAGCTTCCAGGAAAGATAAAAGATAAAAGATCAAAGACTAGCCCTACAAATGGTAGGCAGAGATCAAAGGGTCTACTGGAACAAACTCACCAGTAAGAAAAAAAGATAAAGAACCATAAAAGTTGAGTGAAAAGGGAAATCTTACAAATGAGAAACATAGTTATACAAAAAATAGAAAATATTAAATAATACTATAACCCAAGACCTGTTTTGGGGTCGGGGTTACACGTCAAAACAGCAATTCAGTCAGCCAACAAGCGAAAAGTAAAGCAAGTAGAAGAAATCAAAGATAAGATGTGCAGCTGCGGAGAGTGCCTAAGTAAAAACATTATCTGCCAGGCCACCGTCGCAAGTGAGAAGGGAAGAATAGAATCGTACGTCGGGCTAACTTCCACAACATTCAAGGCGAGGCTGGCGAACCACAAGCAGTCGTTCAGATGCGAGAGCAAGAGAGCACAGACCGAACTGAGCAAACACGTATGGGCCCTAAAGGACGAAGGAAAGAACTTTGAAATCAAATGGGACATTATCCAAAGAGCACTACCATACTCTAATGTAAACAAAAGATGCAACTTGTGTATAGCAGAGAAATACATAATCATATGCAAGCCCAACCTAGGTACACTAAATAAGAGGAGCGAAATCGTCTCTAAGTGTAGGTACCGAGACAGGTGCGTGCTAGGGTCAGTGACGTAACGCGCGCAATAAGTTCAATAACGTATAAACGCGGAGCGCGATCAGGGTTCGATACATAACGCGCGCAACGCAAGCCTGATTCCATGTGTATACGAAGATGCTACACGGTATTCTATGTCATTCTGCTGATGAGTGCCACACGGTACGAAACAGTCTGTCCAGAAATAAATATGCCAAAGTTATTTTAACTCGTATCCTGAATTTATTTCATAAATATATATATATATATATATTTTAAAAATGAATAATATATAACAAATATACAAAAGTTTCTAAAAATAACAGTTGAGTTATCCTCTCCTAAATAATGTGCATACAAAAATATCTAAGCCAGGTCCTCGACTACTTGCCTGGTGACAGGATACAAACCACAGATCAGGCCCTGCCACAGATGTATACAACTGCACAAAACATAGGTAAATAAAGGTGCCTTCCAAAATCTCCCCATGGAAGCTGTGCGTGATTTTTGGGCTCGCGCACCTCGCAGGGTACAGTCACCTAACAACATAAATCTTGATAGCACATCTAGGCATAAGATTTTCGTAAGGGAGTGAGACCCCATGATACGATGCCTCTACTGTCTGATAACCAACACTGATCTTGTAGTTTGTAGGAATTGATTGTTTTAAAGGACATATAAATAATATTCATGAAGTCATGAAGTATAACATGGCGATTTTTTTTTCTGAAATCATCAGTTCGTGAAAACAAAATTGCGAGGGCGCGCTGTGATTTTGTTCACTCGCTAAAGAGATAGGAAGCAAGCACTTCAGACCTCTCTGTCTGTGCACAGCGTCCTATGCGGTATTGTTATGCTAATTGCGCGATCCACTCGACCGGCGAGCAAGTCACTTCCGTTTCAACGGCCCAAATTAGGAGTTGAGCGTTTGTGCGCATGTTCAGAGTACTTTATGGCGACCTTTTACTGACCCAGACTATTAAGAATTTTGACAGCTGACTGTAAACAACGTGATTAAAAAAACTCTTCGTATTAAAAAGCGACATGGCAGATCTAAATGACTTTGTAAATTGGGAAGAAATCGATTTAAATAATGTTCTAGGAGAAGGCAACTCGACTGACACTGAACAAGCGGAGATTCTGGGATCAGAAAACGAGTGGCTAAGCAGCGAAAACGATGAGATTCTTGAAGTTGAAGTTGAACCAGAAAATGACGGCAACAAAACTCATGACCCAAAACCGAAAGAAAATTCACCCAAACACTACCGATGTCCATTGTGTAACAAACAAACAATATACATCAACATCGGGGTTTCGGGGTCATGTTTCAAAAAAACATGATAGGCCAGACATCAAAGGTTAGTTATTGTGTTGCTTTTGTACTCCCCCAGATATAAATATGGCTTGAGAGACAGCCGAATCATGATCACGCGTTTTTTTACGAAAAGGTCCCAAATTCTGTAATGTGGACTTGCGATTAACGAGCAAAATATCACAATAAAATTAACAGTTGCTAACTAATGAATAAAACTGAATACAACATGAAGAAAAATAAGTCAACGAAAATTGCTGTTTATTGCAATCAAATTTCATTTGCAAGTCATTTTGTGATCAAAGGTGGACAATGGACATGTATGCCCTAGGTCAGCAGCCGGCTACACAGCGACCATTTTGTGTTTGTGAAAATCATTAAAAATATACATTTTAGCCCAAAATTAGGATAGATAGATGTGTTTAGTACATACATGACCCTTTGGCAACTTTAATATTAGTACATGCTTTTGTGTCTGGCAAATCTTGTATTATGCCTTTTCACTACTTCGGCAGTTCATTTTTGTAAAAAAAATAAAAAAAACGCTTTTTTGAGCACCAAATTTGTATAATAATAAAAAACATGGCTCATTATAAATTGCATTCAGTGCACAGGCTACTCTGACATCAATAAAATGCATTCAATCTATTTTAAATAAGGTCATAATACGACCTAGGCAATAGTATGATAACCAGGTATTTTGATAACATCACGACCCTTTTTTATACACACTGGAAACATGTTGGAAACCATTTTTGCCTCAAAATAAACAATTTGTTGACCTAAATTATAGGAATATGGAATATAATATTCTATTTTCAATGCATTGAGTGCACACAGGAACATATTTCAAATGTATCTACCATGTTAGTTTTTGATATTATAAGGATCATTGCAACTTTAATTGATGCAAACTAGTCACAGTTTTTACTTAAAATGTGAAATATAGATCATAAATGAACAGAATCGTATTTTTTCCTGATTTCTGGACTTTTTGTGATGATTCCCTAAAAACCTGGTAATGTTTTTAAAACGTACGTGACACGGTCCAAAGTTCAAATTTTATGAAACAGCTTCTACAAACAAATTATATATCACCAGTATTGCGTGAATTGAAGCACAAATGGGTCATTTTTAAGGGCAAAATCGCCGAAAACATGGACCAAATACAGCTATACCTTGTATCATGGAGGAATAAGAGTTCCTCCATGCTTGTATACAACGACACACGGAAGTAAAACGACGAAACATCGTTGCGGTATCGGTTTATTTTCTCTTTTATACGTAACTTAATATAACCCAAAGCACATATTTATGTAAAGAATTATCGGATTGAAACTTACATCAATTAAAATTATAACTTCGCTGACTATTTGTTATGAAAAATGCGTCGAAATATTGGAGCTAAAATTTCTCGATTATGGTCGCCATGTTGGATGTCAAGACGCGATTAGCGCCGCTATCGTCGAAAGATGCACAGGCGCAGCAGACTCTGTAGGATACGGTCGAAGGCGTGACAATGGGAGTCGATCGTTGCTTCCTATCTCTATTCCTATATTTAGGTATTTTAGTCTCAGGTAATAGTGCTTGCATATAATGCTTGATGGCGTGTTTGTGCAGTTCGCGGTTCGGGTCGGATGTCGAATCATGGTCGAATCAAGCCTGATGCATAATTCACGAGTTCCTAACTCCCTTGGGGTCGGGAGTCAAAGTTGTCAAGGATCAGGATAGGAAGCAGATGTTGCCGTGGGGATTGTCATAACGGGTTTATTTCACTAGGTTCAATTCAAGTGGGGTAAGTGGGACACTGGGGTAAGTGGGACAGGTCTAGGTTTTCTTTATGTATTCTTTGTGAATAAAGCTTCACTGGAGTAAAGTGGTTTTTTTCTTGTTCGAACAAACATATTTATCAAACGTGGCAAATTGCAATCTTCTAAGCGAAAGATTTCTCCCTAAAGTGATTTTTCTCGGTACACCTCTTGCGCCCTCGCGCCCAGTCTTCATATTACTAATTATTGGAGTAACTATAGAATGCAGGGCCACCCGCGAACACCTTTTTTTTCGGTTGGATGCGCTGTGGGTCGACCTGAAGTAACTTTAAATTCAGAGATGCCGTTACAGATATCATACAGTTTTGGGCGGATGTGCGTTGAAGTTCGATAAAATGTCTAAAACTTTTACAAAAAAACTTCACCAGTGATTGCGGTGGACATATGAAGCGAATCGTATTTTACAAGTATAAGGTTATGCCTGGATGCAGTCAACAGAGGGCCGTATATGAAGCGAATTATATATATAGAAGTGACGGTTTCGGGTTGTCTGGGATGCGCGGATGCGCGGATGCGCGGATGCGAGGTCGAAAAAAGCTTGACGTCATCACGTGTTAGGCTCATTACAGTCAACAGAGGGCCGTATATGAAGCGAATTATATATATAGAAGTTACGGTTTAGGGTTGTCTGGGATGCGTGGATGCGCGGATGCGCGGATGCGAGGTCGAAAAAAGCTTGACGTCATCACGTGTTAGGCTCATTACAGTCAACAGAGGGCCGTATATGAAGCGAATTATAGAAGTGACGGTTTTGGGTTGTCTGGGATGCGTGGATGCGCGGATGCGCGGATGCGAGGTCGAAAAAAGCTTGACGTCATCACGTATTAGGCTCATTACAGTCAACTGAGGGCCGTATATGAAGCGAATTATAGAAGTGACGGTTTTGGGTTGTCTGGGATGCGTGGATGCGCGGATGCGCGGATGCGAGGTCGAAAAAAGCTTGACGTCATCACGTGTTAGGCTCATTACAGTCAACAGAGGGCCGTATATGAAGCGAATTATATATATAGCAGTGACGGTTTCGGGTTGTCTGGGATGCGCGGATGCGCGGATGCGAGGTCGAAAAAAGCTTGACGTCATCACGTGTTAGGCTCATTACAGTCAACAGAGGGCCGTATATGAAGCGAATTATAGAAGTGACGGTTTTGGGTTGTCTGGGATGCGTGGATGCGCGGATGCGAGGTCGAAAAAAGCTTGACGTCATCACGTGTTAGGCTCATTACAGTCAACAGAGGGCCGTATATGAAGCGAATTATATATATAGAAGTGACGGTTTTGGGTTGTCTGGGATGCGTGGATGCGCGGATGCGCGGATGCGAGGTCAAAAAAAGCTTGACGTCATCACGTGTTAGGCTCATTACAGTCAACAGAGGGCCGTATATGAAGCGAATTATAGAAGTGACGGTTTTGGGTTGTCTGGGATGCGTGGATGCGCGGATGCGCGGATGCGAGGTCGAAAAAAGCTTGACGTCATCACGTGTTAGGCTCATTACAGTCAACAGAGGGCCGTATATGAAGCGAATTATATATATAGCAGTGACGGTTTCGGGTTGTCTGGGATGCGCGGATGCGCGGATGCGCGGATGCGAGGTCGAAAAAAGCTTGACGTCATCACGTGTTAGGCTCATTACAGTCAACAGAGGGCCGTATATGAAGCGAATTATAGAAGTGACGGTTTTGGGTTGTCTGGGATGCGTGGATGCGCGGATGCGAGGTCGAAAAAAGCTTGACGTCATCACGTGTTAGGCTCATTACAGTCAACAGAGGGCCGTATATGAAGCGAATTATATATATAGAAGTGACGGTTTTGGGTTGTCTGGGATGCGTGGATGCGCGGATGCGCGGATGCGAGGTCAAAAAAAGCTTGACGTCATCACGTGTTAGGCTCATTACAGTCAACAGAGGGCCGTATATGAAGCGAATTATATATAGAAGTGACGGTTTCGGGTTGTCTGGGATGCGTGGATGCGCGGATGCGCGGTCGGCATAGGCAAAAAGTCAATAGACGTGGGACGTAGTATGTCTGTTTACACATGCGCTTTCTTACGCGAACAAAGTCGGGACGCCAGATGAGTTTATTTAGGTGCATAATTAACCCATAATAATTGATACAGTCCCTAGTTAATTGTATACAGTCCCTAGTTTTTCGTATACACGACTTTTATACCTTTTTCTATAAGACCCTATCTAGACGAGAATATTTAGGTGCATAATTCACCCATACAAACGGATACAGTCCCTAGTTAATTGTATACAGTCCCTAGTTTTTCGTATACACAACTGTTATACCTTTTTCTATAAGATCCTATCTAGATGAGATTATTTAGGTGCATAATTCACCCATAAAAATGGATACAGTCCCTAGTTAATTGTATACAGTCCCTAGTTTTCCGTATACACGACTTTTATATCTTTTTCTATAAGATCCTATCTAGATGAGATTATTTAGGTGCATAATTCACCAATAAAAATGTATACAGTCCCTAATTAATTGTATACAGTCCCTAGTGTTTCGTATACACGACTTTGATACCTTTTTCTATAAGACCCTATCTAGATGAGATTATTTAGGTGTCTATTTAAACAATTCTCTTTGTTAATATAAACAATAATGAAAGTCGTGTCTACGGACTGTATCCATTTATTTTGAATTATCGCTGTCAACCGGCGTTGGTTTTTATACGTTCAGCGCGTATTGAGTTTAATGATTTAACTAAAAAGGGTTTGCGCAGCAGCGCCCTCTTGTGGTATTTAGTTTTTTTAGTTACCGTCTAGCTGGGCGGAGAATGGAATGACCCGGTTTATAGGCCGTTTTCTAAACCCCTGCCTTCAGCCTATTGCTAAACCGCATGGATGAAACCGAGACGTAGACGAAGCTGGGGTTTGTAAAACGGCCATAAAGTCTTGGCTGCGCATCCACGCATCCGGATGCGGGGAGCTGAGCTGGGGTTTCGAAAACGGCCATAAAGTCTCGACTGCGCATCCGCGCATCCACGCATCTACACTATGAAGCCCGACTACGTGAAAACCTTTTGTTGGAACAAAAAACGTGAAAAGTAAACAATAGACTTATCTTTCACGTATTAAAAAACGTGATAAGTCCACTTTTCACGTATGTCAAAGTATCACGTATTTGTGGAGCTAGCCTCGTTGCTAGGGTTGATCTTTCACGTACAAAATACGTGAAAACTTTGCCGAGCGCGTGCCCATTGTTGGCGGATTAGCGGAGTGTCTTTTGTTGCAATAGGCGCTCTCGGACAATGATTCTGCGGTGGCCCACATATTTGTAAGGATTTGAGACCGTTACCAAACCATCCTGGGTAAGTGTTTGACCTAATTAACTTACAAAGGTTAGTTGTAAACGATCAATGAATAACAACATTCCTATCAGAGAAAAAGACGCGAATAAGCCTGTTCTTTTATGGGTGCGGCCAGGGTTCCACCTTAATGCTGGTCCGCTAGCCAAATTCTAGTCAAAACAGAGCGGTCTAGTTAAAACCCTTTCCTAAGTAGTCCGGCGGTCTAGTGAAAAAAATGCCAAGATAAGCATAAGCGCGCAGTCTTCAGAGTAGGCCTAAGCTTATACCTATTGCAATACCAGTTCCTAAAAGATTACAATGACCCCACCGAGTTTCTTGAAAAGACCAACATCAAAGCCTCAGCACCGCTCACCACTTCCCCAGTGAAAAGATTGTTATCCAATCCTGAGGTCCAGTTACAAAAATCTTCATTGTCATTGGGTGTTTACTTTCTTCTTTCATTCAGCACAGATGTTCTCTCAACACAAAGTGCTACTCAAAGAATGTTGTCCAGGCCCGCTTATCTCCAACAAAGATACATTGTATTTACCTACGCCAACCCTTGCCAGGCAGACACAGATTTTATTTAATAGGCCCTGATCGGTTTATTCCTGGAGTGAATTTATTTATCTCTAGTCCCAACCGATGGTCATTAAGTTGGCTGTAAGTAATTTTGAAAAAAAGTTTGCCGTACCTATTTACAAAATGTATTAAGATGAACAAAAAAAGGTTATATTCCTAAGGTTAATTATGTTATTGTCTTTGTTTTTAAAGAAGAAAAAAAGAGAAAGGATACTTAAAGACTTATTTGAATGAACTTCTAAAATTTTCCCAACCGATTCCAGGGGTAAATAATAATACGATTTTATTCTTGGTTTTTCTGATATCTAAGAAAATCGACATACAGGTACACCTGACAACTACAAGGCTAGCGAAATCAATTCAAGGTTTATTTAATAACATTTATTTCTGGTTTCATTGTTTTAAAAAAAGGAAGAATACAAAAAATAAACGGAACCTTAACACCTAATATTTTGAGCTCCTAAACATTTTTCCAACAAATTTAAGGGTAAAATTTAATACGATTTATTTTCCGTTTTTCTTGTCTTTAACAAAAACGATCTATTTCGTGGAAATTGTAAGAGCTCGTTACATTTTTTAATTTATAATGGTTCCGTGATGTAATTTTACATAATAAACGCTTTATAGTGCAAGAGAAATAGGCCTAAAGTAAAACCACAGGAGAAATATTCGGGAGTATTTTCCGAATATATTTCAAGTAGGGGCAAGAAATCCAGACAATGATTGACAGCTGACCTACAACATGTACTACATTGTATCAGCCAGTAGGCAAACATGTGGCCTACCATTACTTTGGAATTTCAATAGGCTGGGAAATGTCACTTTGTGGCATATAATTTACACCCAAATCCTGGTACTACTGCCGATAAACGGCAATCCGTTATGGTTATACAAAACGGTGCTGTATGCTGTATGGTTGGCTTAGAAAACGTCATCATCGGAAAGAGTATGCTGCTTACTTCGGGTCCGTTCGCGTACAAAATCGACAACGGGTTCCAATTTTTGTGATCGAAAACAGTTTTTCACGGTCCTAAAGCGATCCATAATCAACAAGAATCACCAAACGACAAGGTATGTATACAAAAGTAGACATTAAACAATCCTACCATACTGACAAAAAGTCCGTAAGGCCTACCATTTGTCGAAAAAATGTACTTTTAGCCTTAGGGGGGCATGTTGAGTTGGAATCCGAGACTTCGCTCGCGCGACCACTTTCCACGCCGTGTTGGGACGGCAGTGGTGTGCACACCGTACCACCGCCGTCCCAACATAGTACACGATGATCTCGTAATTCCCGTGAAACAAGCGACGATGCAGCGTTAGAAAACCTGCGTTTTAACGTCAATCTGTGCAAAATTGTGTCCCAATTTCGTAACTGATGTTGAATTTATTAACATTCAAAGACAATACGTGATATCAGATACACCAATTAAACATTTTTAGTTGTGAATTTAAAGCAAAACCGTTCCCATTTTACGAAAGACAACTTAAGCGAGCGTGTTGCCATTTTGGGCGATAACATTTACCTAAACAGGGGTTGTAAATTTTGTGACGCTTATCTGGCGCGTTTTGCGCTTAAATAATTCATTTTAACGTGGCAATAATCCAATTAATAAACGTTTAGGGTAATAATTTTCTTCTGGCATATTATGTTTTTTATAATCGTGATTATTTCTTCTGCCTCCATTTTTACAAATATTTTATCATTATGGACATTCCTATGTGAGGAATGGAACATGATTTTACTACATGTACTAAAGTCTTTTTTAAATAATAAGTATATTTTGTTTGATAATTTCTGTTTTATTGATTTTGAATAAGTTGTTATTGGTTCTTTAGTATTTCCTTTTGTTGTTATACTCCAATCAGTAAATCGCATTTCCTTGGCTCTACACCTTCTCTTTGTAACAAATTAAGGCAAATAATTTGTTCAATTATTTTTGCAGCTTTTCTGTGGTCCTTCTCTTGTGGCAGTGATGTTCCAGTATGGATACCACCACCAGTGAGCCTGAAGATGAAAAAGGCTAGGACTACCTTGATGATGCAAAACTGTCATCCATAGTTGAGCCTCATGCCCGTAGTACATCCATCTATTTTTCAACATTAATTGGGGACAAATAAGGTTCCCTTAACAATCAACATTTTTGCATAAATTATGCAAATTAGGGGATTTCAATATAAACTAATTATCTGTAGTTAAGCAGGTTTGATTATTACAATTTCTTGCATCATTTAATAATGTTAATGCATATGATGTCACACGCGCTACGCGTACGCGCTAATCGCACGTACAACCGGGCGGAGCGGTGAGGTCAAACACACTTTGTTTGACCTCACCGCTCGGCATGGTTGTACGTGCGATTAGCGCGTACGCGTAGCGCGCGTGACGTCAATGCAACCCCTTTATTAAAGTATTTGTCAAGATAAACTGGGGAAAAATGAGAAAAAAAAGCCGGGGGTTTGGAAAAGGCCCACATCCCTGCTGCGATCAAAGACGTTTTTCAAATCATTAAAATCTTCACTTAGTTTGGTTAAATTTTCACGCAACAAGGTACTTAAATAAAGTGAATATTTCACTTGTATCTGTACGTACGAGCTTTACGTGCAATAGTTATGGTATTGTCCCCGACAACCAACTGGCAATTCTTAACAAATTTGGGAATTTTATTGTGTAAAAAAGGACGGAACTTTACCCTCCAAAATCCTCCAATATTAAACATTGCATTATTTGGAGGATTTAGAAAAATATACGGTAGACATGCAACCCAGCATTTATATGTCGATATGTAAAATATTCCCATAATTAATTTAGCGTTCTGGAATTGAGATTCAGTGTCGCAATTATTTCCGGTCTCCCAAAATTTAGTGGTCTTTTTGTGTTGAATTAGATAAATACTGTATTTTTGTATTCGAGAGGCGTATACAGGTAGATTCAATTTAACAAATTTGCGAATTTGATTGCGTAAAAAAGGACGAAATTTACCAAAATTTTCAGAGCACGAAAATATTCATCGTGCGATATCATACGCCAACTTTTGTAACAATTGGCGCGTTGTAACAGATTTCATGGGTACTTTACCATGTTTTTAGTCAAAAAAATGATAAATACACTGAAAATAATGTATAATTCCTCAATTAATTTGGGTAAACATAATCCCTTTTGTCTGAAAGTTGTTGTACTGACATGAATCTACAATCTGCTCACTCAGTCCAAATTTTGTGTCGATTGCTCATTCACAACTGATATTAGGGCGGATTTTGACAACTTCCATGCAAAAGGTTTCCCCCGACAACCAACTGGCAATTCTTAACAAATTTGGGAATTTGATTGTGTAAAAAGGGACGGAATTTACCAAAATTTTCAGAGCACGAAAATATTCATCGTGCGATATCATACGCCAACTTTTGTAACAATTGGCGCGTTGTAACAGATTTCATGGGTACTTTACCATGTTTTAGTCAAAAAAATGATAAATACACTGAAAATAATGTATAATTCCTCAATTAATTTGGGTAAACATAATCCCTTTTGTCTGAAAGTTGTTGTACTGACATGAATCTACAATCTGCTCACTCAGTCCAAATTTTGTGTCCATTGCTCATTCACAACTGATATTAGGGTGGATTTTGACAACTTCCATGCAAAAGGTTTCCCCCGACAACCAACTGGCAATTCTTAACAAATTTGGGAATTTGATTGTGTAAAAAGGGACGGAATTTACCGAAATTTTCAGAGCACGAAAATATTCATCGTGCGATATCATACGCCAACTTTTGTAACAATTGGCGCGTTGTAACAGATTTCATGGGTACTTTACCATGTTTTTAGTCAAAAAAATGATAAATACACTAAAAATAATGTATAATTCCTCAATTAATTTGGGTAAACATAATCCCTTTTGTCTGAAAGTTGTTGTACTGACATGAATCTACAATCTGCTCACTCAGTCCAAATTTTGTGTCGATTGCTCATTCACAACTGATATTAGGGCGGATTTTGACAACTTCCATGCAAAAGGTTTCCCCCGACAACCAACTGGCAATTCTTAACAAATTTGGAAATTTGATTGTGTAAAAAGGGACGGAATTTACCGACATTTTCAGAGCACGAAAATATTCATCGTGCGATATCATACGCCAACTTTTGTAACAATTGGCGCGTTGTAACAGATTTCATGGGTACTTTACCATGTTTTTAGTCAAAAAAATGATAAATACACTGAAAATAATGTATCATTTCTCAATTAATTTGGGTAAACATAATCCCTTTTGTCTGAAAGTTGTTGTACTGACATGAATCTCCAATCTGCTCACTCAGTCCAAATTTTGTGTCGATTGCTCATTCACAACTGATATTAGGGCGGATTTTGACAACTTCCATGCAAAAGGTTTCCCCCGACAACCAACTGGCAATTCTTAACAAATTTGGGAATTTGATTGTGTAAAAAGGGACGGAATTTACCAAAATTTTCAGAGCACGAAAATATTCATCGTGCGATATCATACGCCAACTTTTGTAACAATTGGCGCGTTGTAACAGATTTCATGGGTACTTTACCATGTTTTTAGTCCAAAAAATGATAAATACACTGAAAATAATGTATAATTTCTCAATTAATTTGGGTAAACATAATCCCTTTTGTCTGAAAGTTGTTGTACTGACATGAATCTACAATCTGCTCACTCAGTCCAAATTTTGTGTCCATTGCTCATTCACAACTGATATTAGGGTGGATTTTGACAACTTCCATGCAAAAGGTTTCCTCCGACAACCAACTGGCAATTCTTAACAAATTTGGGAATTTGATTGTGTAAAAAGGGACGGAATTTACCGAAATTTTCAGAGCACGAAAATATTCATCGTGCGATATCATACGCCAACTTTTGTAACAACGTTGTAACAGATTTCATGGGTACTTTACCATGTTTTTAGTCAAAAAAATGATAAATACACTGAAAATAATGTATAATTCCTCAATTAATTTGGGTAAACATAATCCCTTTTGTCTGAAAGTTGTTGTACTGACATGAATCTACAATCTGCTCACTCAGTCCAAATTTTGTGTCGATTGCTCATTCACAACTGATATTAGGGCGGATTTTGACAACTTCCATGCAAAAGGTTTCCCCCGACAACCAACTGGCAATTCTTAACAAATTTGGGAATTTGATTGTGTAAAAAGGGACGGAATTTACCGACATTTTCAGAGCACGAAAATATTCATCGTGCGATATCATACGCCAACTTTTGTAACAATTGGCGCGTTGTAACAGATTTCATGGGTACTTTACCATGTTTTTAGTCAAAAAAATGATAAATACACTGAAAATAATGTATCATTTCTCAATTAATTTGGGTAAACATAATCCCTTTTGTCTGAAAGTTGTTGTACTGACATGAATCTACAATCTGCTCACTCAGTCCAAATTTTGTGTCGATTGCTCATTCACAACTGATATTAGGGCGGATTTTGACAACTTCCATGCAAAAGGTTTCCCCCGACAACCAACTGGCAATTCTTAACAAATTTGGGAATTTGATTGTGTAAAAAGGGACGGAATTTACCAAAATTTTCAGAGCACGAAAATATTCATCGTGCGATATCATACGCCAACTTTTGTAACAATTGGCGCGTTGTAACAGATTTCATGGGTACTTTACCATGTTTTTAGTCAAAAAAATTATAAATACACTGAAAATAATGTATAATTCCTCAATTAATTTGGGTAAACATAATCCCATTTGTCTGAAAGTTGTTGTACTGACATGAATCTACAATCTGCTCACTCAGTCCAAATTTTGTGTCGATTGCTCATTCACAACTGATATTAGGGCGGATTTTGACAACTTCCATGCAAAAGGTTTCCCCCGACAACCAACTGGCAATTCTTAACAAATTTGGGAATTTGATTGTGTAAAAAGGGACGGAATTTACCAAAATTTTCAGAGCACGAAAATATTCATCGTGCGATATCATACGCCAACTTTTGTAACAATTGGCGCGTTGTAACAGATTTCTCGGGTACTTTACCATGTTTTTAGTCCAAAAAATGATAAATACACTGAAAATAATGTATAATTCCTCAATTAATTTGGGTAAACATAATCCCTTTTGTCTGAAAGTTGTTGTACTGACATGAATCTACAATCTGCTCACTCAGTCCAAATTTTGTGTCCATTGCTCATTCACAACTGATATTAGGGCGGATTTTGACAACTTCCATGCAAAAGGTTTCCCCCGACAACCAACTGGCAATTCTTAACAAATTTGGGAATTTGATTGTGTAAAAAGGGACGGAATTTACCAAAATTTTCAGAGCACGAAAATATTCATCGTGCGATATTATACGCCAACTTTTGTAACAATTGGCGCGTTGTAACAGATTTCATGGGTACTTTACCATGTTTTTAGTCAGAAAAATGATAAATACACTAAAAATAATGTATAATTCCTCAATTAATTTGGGTAAACATAATCCCTTTTGTCTGAAAGTTGTTGTACTGACATGAATCTACAATCTGCTCACTCAGTCCAAATTTTGTGTCGATTGCTCATTCACAACTGATATTAGGGCGGATTTTGACAACTTCCATGCAAAAGGTTTCCCCCGACAACCAACTGGCAATTCTTAACAAAATTGGGAATTTGATTGTGTAAAAAAGGACGGAATTTACCCTCCAAAATCCTCCAATATCAATCATTGCATTATTTGGAGGATTTAGGAAAATATAGACATGCAACCCAGCATTTATATGTCGATATGTAAAATATTCCCATAATTAATTTAGCGTTCTGGAATTGAGATTCAGTGTCGCAATTATTTCCAGTCTCCCAAAATTTAGTGGTCTTTTTGTGTTGAATTAGATCTGTGTCAACTAGAGAAAATAAAGAGGCACTGCTAATTAAATTCATTTTTACTGAAAATCTGGGCTAATGCTAATAAACGATGTATAATTTTTTTTTAAAGATCCCTTTCGATAAATACTGTATTTTTGTATTCGAGAGGCGTATACAGGTAGATTCAATTTAACCTTGGAAATTATATTTGAAGGTGTCAAAATAGTTTTCTTTTTTTAATTGCGCCATAAAAACAATTATCATTTTTGAAGAAAATTAAAATTGAAAGTTTGGCCTAATCATTTGCAGTGAAATATCCTTGTCCAAGCATTTTACATGAATTCACAAGCATTTGTTCCACTTTTGCAACATATAATAACAGGGGCCTTGTACCCCAGACCATTTTGGTGGGCAATACAAGCAAGCAAGCAAGCAAGCAAGCAAGCAAGCAAGCAAGCAAGCTTTTGTTATTCAAATTTATGGGTAATAATCTTTCTATGTGCCAGGTATCCTGTGCAGTGTTCCCCTTCAAACTGTCCACCTTAACTCATGTACCAAGATTAGTGAGAGTGGAAGCTTTTGTTATTCAAATTTAAGGGTAATAAACCATCTTCTATATATGCCAGGTACATGTATCCTGTGCAATGTACACTATATGGTAAACTGTACATCCTCACTCTTGCAGATTATCTAGTAGATTATATAGTTTTACTCTTAAATGTACATTTTGTACTTATATACCTCAAATACAAATTAAAAGCAGTAAAACAGTGATTTTCACAGCATTTCATTTAAGGCCTGCCAAACAATAATCGACGGCAATTTTTTATTTTATGCATAGACATACCATGGACATACCTACATGTATGGGTATAGACATACGCATACATGTAGGTATGTCCATGGTATGTCTATGCATAAAGTAAAAAATGCAAGTTAAACAAAACTATTTATGTGAAAACAAATGGTAAAACTGATGCCAAAAATTAATGTATACATTTTGAGTCTGCAGATACACACGGAAGTGTACGCTTAACACTTAAATGTAGGTGGTTCTTGATTCAACCCGGACAAACTTTTTTACAAAACCTATGAAAATCAATAGTTCCAGAGAAAAATTGTTGTCGATTATTGTTTGGCAGGCCTTAACTAAATGAAATGCTGTGAAAATCACTGTTTCACTGCTTTTAATTTGTATTTGAGGTATATAAGTACAAAATGTACATTTAAGAGTAAAACTATATAATCTAGATAATCTGCAAGAGTGAGGATGTACAGTTTACCATATAGTGTACATTGCACAGGATACATGTACCTGGCACATATAGAAGATGGTTTATTACCCTTAAATTTGAATAACAAAAGCTTCCACTCTCACTCATCTTGGTACATGAGTTAAGGTGGACAGTTTGAAGGGGAACACTGCACAGGATACCTGGCACATAGAAAGATTATTACCCATAAATTTGAATAACAAAAGCTTGCTTGCTTGCTTGCTTGTATGCTGGCCAAGTACTTATTGCCCACCAAAATGGTCTGGGGTACAAGGCCCCTGTTATTATATGTTGCAAAAGTGGAACAAATGCTTGTGAATTCATGTAAAATGCTTGGACAAGGATATTTCACTGCAAATGATTAGGCCAAACTTTCAATTTTAATTTTCTTCAAAAATGATAATTGTTTTTTTGGCGCAATTAAAAAAAGAAAACTATTTTGACACCTTCAAATATAATTTCCAAGGTTAAATTGAATCTACCTGTATACGCCTCTCGAATACAAAAATACAGTATTTATCGAAAGTGATCTTTAAAAAAAAATTATACATCGTTTATTAGCATTAGCCCAGATTTTCAGTAAAAATGAATTTAATTAGCAGTGCCTCTTTATTTTCTCTAGTTGACACAGATCTAATTCAACACAAAAAGACCACTAAATTTTGGGAGACTGGAAATAATTGCGACACTGAATCTCAATTCCAGAACGCTAAATTAATTATGGGAATATTTTACATATCGACATATAAATGCTGGGTTGCATGTCTATATTTTCCTAAATCCTCCAAATAATGCAATGATTGATATTGGAGGATTTTGGAGGGTAAATTCCGTCCTTTTTTACACAATCAAATTCCCAATTTTGTTAAGAATTGCCAGTTGGTTGTCGGGGGAAACCTTTTGCATGGAAGTTGTCAAAATCCGCCCTAATATCAGTTGTGAATGAGCAATCGACACAAAATTTGGACTGAGTGAGCAGATTGTAGATTCATGTCAGTACAACAACTTTCAGACAAAAGGGATTATGTTTACCCAAATTAATTGAGGAATTATACATTATTTTTAGTGTATTTATCATTTTTCTGACTAAAAACATGGTAAAGTACCCATGAAATCTGTTACAACGCGCCAATTGTTACAAAAGTTGGCGTATGATATCGCACGATGAATATTTTCGTGCTCTGAAAATTTTGGTAAATTCCGTCCCTTTTTACACAATCAAATTCCCAAATTTGTTAAGAATTGCCAGTTGGTTGTCGGGGGAAACCTTTTGCATGGAAGTTGTCAAAATCCGCCCTAATATCAGTTGTGAATGAGCAATGGACACAAAATTTGGACTGAGTGAGCAGATTGTAGATTCATGTCAGTACAACAACTTTCAGACAAAAGGGATTATGTTTACCCAAATTAATTGAGGAATTATACATTATTTTCAGTGTATTTATCATTTTTCTGACTAAAAACATGGTAAAGTACCCATGAAATCTGTTACAACGCGCCAATTGTTACAAAAGTTGGCGTATGATATCGCACGATGAATATTTTCGTGCTCTGAAAATTTTGGTAAATTCCGTCCCTTTTTACACAATCAAATTCCCAAATTTGTTAAGAATTGCCAGTTGGTTGTCGGGGGAAACCTTTTGCATGGAAGTTGTCAAAATCCGCCCTAATATCAGTTGTGAATGAGCAATGGACACAAAATTTGGACTGAGTGAGCAGATTGTAGATTCATGTCAGTACAACAACTTTCAGACAAAAGGGATTATGTTTACCCAAATTAATTGAGGAATTATACATTATTTTCAGTGTATTTATCATTTTTTGGACTAAAAACATGGTAAAGTACCCATGAAATCTGTTACAACGCGCCAATTGTTACAAAAGTTGGCGTATGATATCGCACGATGAATATTTTCGTGCTCTAAAAATTTTGGTAAATTCCGTCCCTTTTTACACAATCAAATTCCCAAATTTGTTAAGAATTGCCAGTTGGTTGTCGGGGGAAACCTTTTGCATGGAAGTTGTCAAAATCCGCCCTAATATCAGTTGTGAATGAGCAATCGACACAAAATTTGGACTGAGTGAGCAGATTGTAGATTCATGTCAGTACAACAACTTTCAGACAAAAGGGATTATGTTTACCCAAATTAATTGAGGAATTATACATTATTTTCAGTGTATTTATCATTTTTTTGACTAAAAACATGGTAAAGTACCCATGAAATCTGTTACAACGCGCCAATTGTTACAAAAGTTGGCGTATGATATCGCACGATGAATATTTTCGTGCTCTGAAAATTTTGGTAAATTTCGTCCTTTTTTACGCAATCAAATTCGCAAATTTGTTAAATTGAATCTACCTGTATACGCCTCTCGAATACAAAAATACAGTATTTATCCAATTCAACACAAAAAGACCACTAAATTTTGGGAGACCGGAAATAATTGCGACACTGAATCTCAATTCCAGAACGCTAAATTAATTATGGGAATATTTTACATATCGACATATAAATGCTGGGTTGCATGTCTACCGTATATTTTTCTAAATCCTCCAAATAATGCAATGTTTAATATTGGAGGATTTTGGAGGGTAAAGTTCCGTCCTTTTTTACACAATAAAATTCCCAAATTTGTTAAGAATTGCCAGTTGGTTGTCGGGGACAATACCATAACTATTGCACGTAAAGCTCGTACGTACAGATACAAGTGAAATATTCACTTTATTTAAGTACCTTGTTGCGTGAAAATTTAACCAAACTAAGTGACGATTTTAATGATTTGAAAAACGTCTTTGATCGCAGCAGGGATGTGGGCCTTTTCCAAACCCCCGGCTTTTTTTTCTCATTTTTCCCCAGTTTATCTTGACAAATACTTTAATTAAATGATGCAAGAAATTGTAATAATCAAACCTGCTTAACTACAGATAATTAGTTTATATTGAAATCCCCTAATTTGCATAATTTATGCAAACATGTTGATTGTTAAGGGAACCTTATTTGTCCCCAATTAATGTTGAAAAATAGATGGATGTACTACGGGCATGAGGCTCAACTATGGATGACAGTTTTGCATCATCAAGGTAGTCCTAGCCTTTTTCATCTTCAGGCTCACTGGTGGTGGTATCCATACTGGAACATCACTGCCACAAGAGGAGGACCACAGTAAAGCTGCAAAAATAATTGAACAAATTATTTGCCTTAATTTGTTACAAAGAGAAGGTGTAGAGCCAAGAAAATGCGATTTACTGATTGGAGTATAACAACAAAAGGAAATACTAAAGAACCAATAACAACTTATTCAAAATCAATAAAACAGAAATTATCAAACAAAATATACTTATTATTTAAAAAAGACTAAAATGTAGTACATGTAGTAAAATCATGTTCCACTCCTCACATAGGGATGTCCATAATGATAAAATATTTGTAAAAATGGAGGCAGAAGAAATAATCACGATTATAAAAAAAAAAATATGCCAGAAGAAAATTATTACCCTAAACGTTTATTAATTGGATTATTGCCACGTTAAAATGAATTATTTAAGCGCAAAACGCGCCAGATAAGCGTCACAAAATTTACAACCCCTGTTTAGGTAAATGTTATCGCCCAAAATGGCAACACGCTCGCTTAAGTTGTCTTTCGTAAAATGGGAACGGTTTTGCTTTAAATTCACAACTAAAAATGTTTAATTGGTGTATCTGATATCACGTATTGTCTTTGAATGTTAATAAATTCAACATCAGTTACGAAATTGGGACACAATTTTGCACAGATTGACGTTAAAACGCAGGTTTTCTAACGCTGCATCGTCGCTTGTTTCACGGGAATTACGAGATCATCGTGTACTACCGGTATGTTGGGACGGCGGTGGTACGGTGTGCACACCACTGGCACTGCCGTCCCAACACGGCGTGGAAAGTGGTCGCGCGAGCGAAGTCTCGGATTCCAACTCAACATGCCCCCCTAAGGCTAAAAGTACATTTTTTCGACAAATGGTAGGCCTTACGGACTTTTTGTCAGTATGGTAGGATTGTTTAATGTCTACTTTTGTATACATACCTTGTCGTTTGGTGATTCTTGTTGATTATGGATCGCTATAGGACCGTGAAAAACTGTTTTCGATCGCAAAAATTGGAACCCGTTGTCGATTTTGTACGCGAACGGACCCGAAGTAAGCAGCATACTCTTTCCGATGATGACGTTTTCTAAGCCAACCATACAGCATACAGCACCGTTTTGTATAACCATAACGGATTGCCGTTTATCGGCAGTAGTACCAGGATTTGGGTGTAAATTATATGCCACAAAGTGACATTTCCCAGCCTATTGAAATTCCAAAGTAATGGTAGGCCACATGTTTGCCTACTGGCTGATACAATGTAGTACATGTTGTAGGTCAGCTGTCAATCATTGTCTGGATTTCTTGCCCCTACTTGGAATATATTCGGAAAATACTCCCGAATATTTCTCCTGTGGTTTTACTTTATTTCTCTTGCACTATAAAGCGTTTATTATGTAAAATTACATCACGGAACCATTATAAATTAAAAAATGTAACGAGCTCTTACAATTTCCACGAAATAGATCGTTTTTGTTAAAGACAAGAAAAACGGAAAATAAATCGTATTAAATTTTACCCTTAAATTTGTTGGAAAAATGTTTAGGAGCTCAAAATATTAGGTGTTAAGGTTCCGTTTATTTTTTGTATTCTTCCTTTTTTAAAAACAATGAAACCAGAAATAAATGTTATTAAATAAACCTTGAATTGATTTCGCTAGCCTTGTAGTTGTCAGGTGTACCTGTATGTCGATTTTCTTAGATATCAGAAAAACCAAGAATAAAATCGTATTATTATTTACCCCTGGAATCGGGTGGGAAAATTTTAGAAGTTCATTCAAATAAGTCTTTAAGTATCCTTTCTCTTTTTTTCTTCTTTAAAAACAAAGACAATAACATAATTAACCTTAGGAATATAACCTTTTTTTGTTCATCTTAATACATTTTGTAAATAGGTACGGCAAACTTTTTTTCAAAATTACTTACAGCCAACTTAATGACCATCGGTTGGGACTAGAGATAAATAAATTCACTTCAGGAATAAACCGATCAGGGCCTATTAAATAAAATCTGTGTCTGCCTGGCAAGGGTTGGCGTAGGTAAATACAATGTATCTTTGTTGGAGATAAGCGGGCCTGGACAACATTCTTTGAGTAGCACTTTGTGTTGAGAGAACATCTGTGCTGAATGAAAGAAGAAAGTAAACACCCAATGACAATGAAGATTTTTGTAACTGGACCTCAGGATTGGATAACAATCTTTTCACTGGGGAAGTGGTGAGCGGTGCTGAGGCTTTGATGTTGGTCTTTTCAAGAAACTCGGTGGGGTCATTGTAATCTTTTAGGAACTGGTATTGCAATCGGTATAAGCTTAGGCCTACTCTGAAGACGTGTGCGCTTATGCTTATCTTGGCATTTTTTTCACTAGACCGCCGGACTACTTAGGAAAGGGTTTTGACTAGACCGCGCTGTTTTGACTAGAATTTGGCTAGCGGACCAGCATTAAGGTGGAACCCTGGCCGCACCCATAAAAGAACAGGCTTATTCGCGTCTTTTTCTCTGATAGGAATGTTGTTATTCATTGATCGTTTAAAGCTGTCCTCACGAACTAGACATCGTCTACACCCCGCAGCGTCATGGAACTTTAGTTCTGTTGCCGTGTACCAAGTGATGATGATGATGATGATGAACTAACCTTTGTAAGTTAATTAGGTCAAACACTTACCCAGGATGGTTTGGTAACGGTCTCAAATCCTTACAAATATGTGGGCCACCGCAGAATCATTGTCCGAGAGCGCCTATTGCAACAAAAGACACTCCGCTAATCCGCCAACAATGGGCACGCGCTCGGCAAAGTTTTCACGTATTTTGTACGTGAAAGATCAACCCTAGCAACGAGGCTAGCTCCACAAATACGTGATACTTTGACATACGTGAAAAGTGGACTTATCACGTTTTTTAATACGTGAAAGATAAGTCTATTGTTTACTTTTCACGTTTTTTGTTCCAACAAAAGGTTTTCACGTAGTCGGGCTTCATAGTGCTAGCCCTACAAACATGGCGGTATATGGCTCTCTTTTAAAATCTGTCTTGTTACTGTCGCCATTACCGCCCTGCCCCGACGCAATCAGTTAACACGAAGTGTCGACTGCCGAAATCCGAGAAAGTTTGACTCCAAATATCTTCCGAAATACATAAGACAGAACCCTTTCACATATACCATCGTGCTCGTGAGATTCTAGTGTTTCATAAATAACGGTCAAACTTACCGAAATCGTAAATTTGTCCATGTATGGCGTCTTCACAAACTGGACAATATCCCGACAACGTTATAGCATGCCGCCATGTTTGTCAGTGGTGGCGCTTCCCGATCGGGTGTACGTGTGAGAGGTCGTGACATATGCATAATTCATAATGACGTCACGCGTTTTGATTGCGGGCTTGAAGTCACGCCCACACTTTCCCATGAACATGCAGCAGGTGCACGTATCACGGAGGAATACAAATGTATATTCAATACGCGCGCAATGACTAATACATATTAATTTATGCAAAATACAGCCGGGCGCCATGACCGTTCGCGATCGGGAAGCGCCACCACTGACAAACATGGCGGCATGCTATAACGTTGTCGGGATATTGTCCAGTTTGTGAAGACGCCATACATGGACAAATTTACGATTTCGGTAAGTTTGACCGTCATTTATGAAACACTAGAATCTCACGAGCACGATGGTATATGTGAAAGGGTTCTGTCTTATGTATTTCGGAAGATATTTGGAGTCAAACTTTCTCGGATTTCGGCAGTCGACACTTCGTGTTGTAACGGGTCAAACGTCACTAAGGTTGCGAATGCACAGACTAGAGTTAAGAGATAATAAGTTAAAGACTATTTCTAACGATAAACTGACCTTTTAATATCAAACATTCACGGAAGTTGAGCCAGCGTGACTGGCAGCCATATTGCAAAGTATCCCAGCAAGCTTTGCGGTTACATCATTAACATATTATCATTAGGTAAGCATAGTTGGGAGAACAGCCAGAGAACATACATGTACATATAGTATTGGTATTAGCGGCCGCTACACTCCCCCCTCTTAGACTATGTCTACAAATGCAGAAGAGGGAGAAACAAAAGTGCCAAACAATATTTCTCACAAAGTTTTTTCTCGTCATCTCTGAAAAAAAACAAGACGCTTGTCTTTCTGGTAGTATAACAAATACAAATACAAATTAACTGTTCATGGCTATCTGCTCAAACAATGAATAAGGTGTACTTTTAAAATAACAACTTGATCCAAGTATCTGGGATCGTATGACACCACTTCAGAAAATACCTACAGATGGTCAAAAAACATGTTTTTTGCTACAAATAGACCAGATAATAGGAGAGACTGTTCTAGGCTTGTTAACAATCAAATCAGCCAAAATCACACAATTTGTCAATGTGGGAGAATTAAAGTTTTTTTTTTTTCAACAATAACACCAGTAACATGTTAAAAAGTTTAAACACTTGGTAAAGTTCTTTTGCCTTTGTATCCTCAATCAAAAACACAACTAATTTTCAGCACAGCTAGAAAAACAAAAATGCAACAATGCTATGACAGTATAAATGTCAAAGGTTCGTTCATGGAGAGGAGTTTGGTTTTGGAACTGGCTTGATCTGCCCGACATGAACGATCAGTTCCTTGTGAGGAGTATGAATGTGGGCAATCTTAAGATTGACTGGAGTGGTGCGTTCCATCACCACAAACGGTCCTTGCCAACGTGGTGCTAACTTGGCACTGAAGGACTTGCTCGCCTTGGACTGGGGGTGGGTTTGCACCATGACATGATCTCCTGTTTTCACTGTGGGTTCAGAGCGAGCCTTGTCGTAGTGCTGCTTGCGTTTGCGACGAGCCTGTTCGGCGTGTACGACGACTTGCTCATGGACATCCACAGCATCAGGTGGTGGCGGGTTACCAAGACGCGATGTGTCCCACTTGTTGGTGAGCGGAGTTTTCATGCTGCGTCCTAACATGAGTACCGCTGGTTCCACTCCTGTTGTCTCATGTGTGGCAGAGTTCAATGCGAACGCGAATTCCGAGACATGCGTATCCCATGTGCGATGGTCAGTACTTGTGTACGCCTGCAACATCGCTTTTATGTTCCTATTCACTCGTTCCACCCAGTTGGATTGAGGGTGATACGGCGATATGAACAGTTGCTCGACACCCCAATCAGAACAGACAGAGGCAAGGGCGCGACTCGTGAATTGGGGCCGTTATCGGAGAGGAGCGACCGTGGGGCGCCATAGCGACTGAAGAGTTGGCGAACTATGGTGCACGCAACTGTTTTTCCGGTGGCGTTTTTCAGAGGAAAAATTTCTGTCCATTTAGAGAAATGATCCACTGCGACTAGGAGATACTCATGACCTCCGTAGCTTTTTGGGAGAGGTCCCATCAGATCAACGGCCACGACTTCCCAAGGTGCATCAGAGTGCGTGGATAGCATGAGACCAGCTGGCTTGCGATATGTTGGCTTTGTCACCTGACACGTGCGGCAAGAGCGGACGAAACTACGGACTGATTTTGACACTCCTTTCCACCACAGATACTGGTGGGCTATACGATCCAGAGTCTTTGTCCTTCCAAGATGGCCGGCCGCAGGTTTAGCATGGAGCTCAACCATAACATCTCGTTGGAGGGATGCAGGAACGACGATAGACCAGGTTGGATTTATGTAATGGAGTAGGACACCATCACGAACTCGGTATTCAGTAGCTTGTTTGCGGATGCGATTGGATTCACGCGAATCGGTCGGTAGCTGGTTTTCTGCGAGGAATTGCATCAAAAGACACAGTTGTGTGTCCGCGAGCTGTGCAGATTTTAGCTGGGCACGAGAGAACATGGTAGGCGCGTTCCTATCCGAGGTGTGGAAGGTGGTCCACTCCAGTTCTTTGCGGTGTTCCCATCGCTTTTTTCGACATGACGGACACGAGTATTTCGCCATGGAAGCGGCGCGTTTAGGCCGGATATGTACACACTTGTGATGAAACCAGGCATTGCAGTCATCACATTGGATCCAATTGATCACCTCATCTTGGGGGTCGCAGCACACAGTAGCTGCACAGAGTGACGTGGGAGGGTTGTCGTCCACATCAGCATAATGTGATGTGTCGGCAGTAGGAGTAGTGTCACGGGGTGTCTCTAGAACTTGTGCTTGAACCACTCCTATGACATTTGGCGTTTCCGCGATTCTGGACAATGCGTCAGGGACACAGTGAAGTGGACCCGGTCTGTATACTACATCAAAGACAAAGTCCTGCAGTCGGAGGACCCATCGAGCCAGTCTACCAGTCTGTTTCGCTTTGCGAAACAACCAGCAAAGGGCCTGATGGTCAGTCACTACACGGCAGCGTTGGCCTTCAAGGTAGGGTCGCCACTTTTCAAGGGCCCAGACGACAGCGAGGCATTCCCTCTCTGTGGTGCTGTAGTTGCGTTCAGCAGCAGTAAGGGCTCTGCTGGCAAATGCGATTGTTCGTTGGCCAGTCTCTTGGGTCTGGAGAAGGATGGCTCCGAGGCCGATGTCGCTTGCATCAGTGTGCACAGCAAAGGGTCGATCCATCTCCGGGTAACCGAGGATTGGTTCCGATGTCAGTGCATTTCTTAGTGTTTCAAACGCGGCTTTGCATGCTGGAGACCAACACCAGGTGATGTTTTTTCTCCGCAGCTGGTGTAGGGGCTCTGCAACATCCGCAAAGTTGGGGATGAATTTCTGGTACCAGCCTACCATCCCGAGAAAACGCTCAAGTTGTTTAAGCGTGTTGGGCACAGGGTAGGTCGATATGGTCGCGATCTTGTTGGGGTTTGGTTTCAGGCCATCGCGACTGGTGACGTGGCCTAAGTATGACATTTCTCTGCAGGCAAAGTTGCACTTCTCAAAGTTCACTGTTAGGTGTGCAGCGCGAAGCTTCAACAGAATCTCGTGAAGATCACTGAAGTGTTGTTCTACGGTGTTTGAGTAGCAGATTATATCGTCCAAGTAGACGAAGCAGTTATGCCCGACGAGATTGCCCAGCACTTCAGACATGAGACGCTGAAAGCTGGCGGGGCCGTTAACGACACCGAAAGGCATAACCTTGAAGTGAAAGAGACCTTCCTCGCAGATGAATGCGGTTTTTTCTGCATCATCTGGTTTCATGCCCATTTGCCAGTACCCACTCTTAAGATCTAGTGAGCTGAACACCTGGGCACCATGAAGAGAGTCCAGAATGGCATCAATTGTAGGCATGGGGTATGCGTCCAGTTTCGTAACCCTGTTCAGTTTACGGTAGTCCACACAAAGACGGTATTGGCCCGATTTCTTCGGGACCATCAGGACAGGTGCAGCCCAAGGAGACTTCGATGGAACCACTTTCCCAGACTGGAGAAGTGTGTCAAGGTCGTCCCTTAGAGCCCGTCTTTTGTCTGGTGAAAGCCGATATGGCGGGGAACGTAGTGGTTGCGCGTCACCAACCACAATGTGATGTTGTGCTATGTCCGTGTGACCTGGCTGGTCGGAGATAACGTCAGGGAACTCATTGAGAAGAGTGTCCAGCTGTTGGTGTTGATCACCTGTCAAGACAGGCTTGTCGAGCGAGGATGCAGACCGTTCAGGTAAGTCATTGTAGACGGTGGAGACTGTCTCAACCTGTGCAGGCGGTTGAGAGGGGACACCCAGCAAAGGGAACTTGATGTGGTGGTCAGAATCTATGGTCTCTGACCAGTAGCAGTTCTCACTGAAATCCAAAGTAAGATGCGCTTTGTGTACAAAGTCCATGCCGAGCAGGATGGGGGCCGGCAGTCGATGAACCCGGTGTAGTTGAACAGTTGTCAGAACACCACCAACTCCGAGTGTCACCGGGACGGTACCAAGCGTGCAGAGCTTGGTCCCATCAACCATGATTAAAGTCTCTGTTGAATCTTGGGAGGCGGGGGATAAGTCAAGCCCTTGGCATATGTCCTCAGTTACCAAGGACAGACTGGAGCCAGTGTCAACAAAGGCCATGACACTGTTGCCGTTGACAGTCACTTCAATTTGTGGGCCACTTTTTTGTGGTGCAGTTGTCTGCACAAAGTTCACCTTGTTCGCTGAGAAAGGCCTGGTTTCCGGCTTAGCTGGCGGAGGAGAGGGCCTGGCTGTCGATTGATAAGGCGATTGCATGGGGGGAGGGAGGTGACATTCCTGTACCTTGTGTCCCATCTGCTTACAGCGGTAGCAGACACTGGTGAATTGTCCCGGCCTGTATTGTCTGTTAGGTTGCGATGCCGGTTTGGCAGGAGATGCTTTGTAGGTTGCTGGTGGGGGCAGAGCGTTGGAGGTTTTGTTCGACGATACGGGGGGAATGGAATGCGAAGTCGAACGCTGATGTAACAGGTGTTCGTCCGCTGCTCTGGCAACTTCGGCAACTGTCTTCAGTTTGCGCTCTTGAAGTTTGAGTCGAAGTCCGTCATTTCGGATAGTCGATAGAAATTGGTCTATCATGACCAAGTTGAAGCAACGAGTTATTTCAGGGGTCTTCTCGGCCTCCTCTCCTAGTTCCATCCACTTATGGAAGTACAGTCCAAGTCGCGTGGAGTAATCTTCGAAAGTCTCGTCTGCTTTCTTTTGATCAGTTTTGAAGAGTTGACGATACGCCTCTGGTGTACGAAGGTATCTTCTTTCGATTGCTGCGACAATTGTATCAAAGTTAAGCTTGTCAGTCTCGCTCAGAGAGTAGAAGACTTTCTGTGCCTTGCCAGTCAGGTATGGCTCTAGAAGTCTAGGCCAATCTCCCTTTGGCTTCTTAGCTGCGGTGGCCAAGCGTTTAAACGTGGTCAAATAACAAGTTATATCGTCGTCGCTTCCAAGTTTATGGAAGTCGGGGAGTTTGGGTCCCAGCTGTACCGATGGTCGTTTTGATGCCTCGGCGATTGCCTCTGAAAAAGACTTGCAGATTCGGTCCGTTTCATGTCGACGATCAATTTCAAGTCCGTGAAGCAATTGGACAAGTTCAGATGCCCCAAGTCCTTTAGACGGTGTACCTGCATCTGCGTCTTCCACCATGTTTGGAAGATCACACAGACATTCAGTGCGTTCTTGTTTGGTTATTATCACTGTAGTGTCAATGTGATTGAGCTCACACAGTCTACCTATGTGTTCAGCTGTGAACCTGCGAAGGTATGTCGCTCTGTCCGACATGATTTGGTATCCCAAGGGGTTGCCAAATATCAGTGAACAAACAATATCAGCAGTGACGATGTAAAACTCTAGAGAAGTTAATGTTTATGGAACGAAGGCAGTCGACGGTAGCCAGAAGGATATCAGACGACACAAAGCCTCTTAGTTCAAAACAGGTTCACCAAACAGTTTCACATGTGGAGAAGTACTAGCTGTATATAGTTCACAAAACTGACAGGTTTGTATTATTTGTCAGTTGACGACTTGCAAATAAAACGCCCGAAAAACGTTCGGCAAATTGGCGACAGAAATCGTGACAATTTGTTCAGTTCAACACGGTAAAAATAATCCGCAAATATCTCCAAATCCTTAGTGCATCCTGCCGACTACGCCAGTGTAACGGGTCAAACGTCACTAAGGTTGCGAATGCACAGACTAGAGTTAAGAGATAATAAGTTAAAGACTATTTCTAACGATAAACTGACCTTTTAATATCAAACATTCACGGAAGTTGAGCCAGCGTGACTGGCAGCCATATTGCAAAGTATCCCAGCAAGCTTTGCGGTTACATCATTAACATATTATCATTAGGTAAGCATAGTTGGGAGAACAGCCAGAGAACATACATGTACATATAGTATTGGTATTAGCGGCCGCTACAGTGTTAACTGATTGCGTCGGGGCGCAGGGCGGTAATGGCGACAGTAACAAGACAGATTTTAAAAGAGAGCCATATACCGCCATGTTTGTAGGGCTACCACGCATCCGGATGCGGGGAGGTTTCATGGTGACCGCGCATCCCCACAGCCATGGGCAGCCATGGATGCGCGGATATAGAATGGAGTGGCCCTGCATTCTATAGTTGTACCATGTTTTCTTCCGAGTAGAATGGCTGTGAACCTTGTTGTATTGGTGTACTGTTACAGACAATTTTACACCCAAACAAAATACATACACGCCGGAAACGCTAAACACCACGGCACTGCACTTGGGAACCAAAATGGCTCCATACACCACGTGACCTAGCCGTTTTGAGTCTGTCATGTCGCAACTCTCTCTATCTACGGCTCTGGGCCCCCCCTCCGCCCCCCCCCTGCGCGTCGGCAAAATGAAAAAGTTCTTTTTTTTTAATGTAAGACGATGACTTAACACCGCCAAACTCACTGGTTCGTCTAGAATTCTGCTGCTGCACAATTTGAACGTGTATTTAGATGGGGTTACCATCGAGTATAGGCTTTATGTGGCCTGTCTGGGCTTCCATATATTTTGCACAGAATAGTCGGGCACCATTTGCAAACGGCGTTGTATTTTCGTGATTTTGTGTATAGAAGCCAGACGTGAGTGGAAGCGAAGGTCGTGTATCTGTAACTTGTTGTAACCGCTTTTAATAACTGCAAGTGCATTATGTAAGGCCAGGGAGCAGACTAATACATGTACCAGCATTGCGGCAGCACACATGTGCACGATGTCGAAGTCACAATACGGTCTACTCTAACTTAAGTTGCCCATCATTGCCAGGATTATTAATTTTAAGTTTGTTTTATGTGGAGTGCAATATAATAAATATTACTATGAGGTGAACAAATTGTTGGAAATGGAAAATATTTTATTCTTCCCCCCATAGGAATATTCCTTATATTGCATGACATTCGCTTTGCAGTTTCAACTCAACAAGTTTCCCATTTTGACTTGTGAAACAAGAGACAGATCATACTTTGGCATTTTTATTTATTCTCAACAAACATTAGATGCCACAACATGTCCATGTATATTTTCACTATTAATCCAACATTCTGGGTCTTTTTATATGCCCCCAGTTGTCCATTCATTACACATGTATTACAAAGTGGCTTATTCGTGCATCTCATACTATAGCAGGGTCACATGTTTATGTAACCCAAACACACCTGTTTGAAAAGAAAAAAAATTGAAAAAAAGATAAAAAAAGCCGCGTCGCCGCACCACTTTTGGGGCAAGCTCCATACCAGAAACCGGATAATTTTTTTTTTGGCCTAATGAAGTCGGCAGCTTGTATCTGACGCTCTTTAACTGTTTAGTCTCGATTCCAAACGCTCTATAATCGTCGAGGAGCTTGCCTTAATGTGCCCTCGTGTGTTCTCCCTCTACCGTCTATAGCGCAGCAACTTATTTTGTCAGCGCCGTCGCGTCCGGCTGCCCGGCGGGGTTTTTCTGTGGTTTTGTTTTCCTTATTTTGTGTGTGTAACTCAAACATCGGACACTCGAATATAGTGAGCTTGAAGAATTTTGTAGGACAATGGTTCTAATCTTGACAATAGGAGAAAGGATTTGTGCGGCAATAGCCTGCACTGCGCGTAACATCACGTTTTGTGTACTGTACTTCTCTTATATTTAATTACACTGGCGGAACCCGCTAGGAAACCAAGTACATGTACCTAAGTTGACATCTCAATGTGAGCCTGGGTTAGCTCCGATACGGGTTTAATTGATAATACTATTAATTATTGAATGCATATTAACTGTACAAACGATTTCACAAAAAAAGTAAATTGTTCAATATATTTTACGCTAATTTTAAATTAATGCTCAAATCTGAATAATATAGGCAAATGTATTAATATTATTTCCATTTTCTTTTCATATTTGCAGATACCTTTGGCTGTCGTTTATATCAGAAATATAATTCCTTAAGGGAGATTGTTTATAACTGAATGAAATAATATACACTTCACAAAAACTGAACACTCTCCCCACATTTCCCAGATAACCATAGATATATTTTATGCTAGGCAGCTTGTTGTAATCGGTAAGACATTGTTACTTTAGAAATGATGAGGAGTGATTTAGGGGGAACTTACTTTTTGTGATGTTTATTTAAAAACCAATAAATATCTTTCCCCCCTTTTTTGTTCAGCTCGAGATGAACTGCCATGCGATGCGACATAATCGTCTTGCAACAAGCTGCATAAGAAGACAGCAAGTTAAGATAAGTTCAACAATTTCATTGATCAATTTCAACAAAAAATCAACAAAATCTTGCGGTGAATTCAACAAATTACTTTCTTCAAAATAAAATGTCAAAGAAAGTAATTTGTTAAATTCACCTCGAGATTTCGTTGATTTTTGTTGTACTAAATCCTTTATTATGGAGGATTTTGTACAAATCAACCGTACTTATTTAGCTAACAATTCACAAATTAAACTTGATCAATTCAATTAATTATCTGGATCTAAAATACAACCATTACATTAAGAAAAATTGATAAAAAAATATAAAAAGTCGCCAACAAAACCGTAGACTGACAACTACCAATAATACCTATAAATACATTTACTCAATATTATTATACATGTAGTACACGAATATATACAGGAATACAAAGAAATAATACCTATGTATGTAGCATCAGTCGGAATCGCTTGATTATCAGCATCTACTACCAGCCGACTGACTTTCATTCATACTTAGTGCAATAGGGAAGCAGTGGTCAATGGAACGATGTTTACAAAAACATTTATATTAAAAAAAACGGTTTTATAAATTTTATAGATTTGTTGATTGTTACTCAAATATTGCACCTTGAACATGACTTGTGTGTTCTGACTTATCCCACTGATGAGGTAAGTTGCAACAAGGTATGCAGTTACTTAGAAAGTAATGACATAAAAACTACATTTAATATTTGAGTTCAAGTAAAATAAATTGTTCAAGCACTTAAATGCCATGCACCCAGCCTGTATACAAATTTACTGAAATAACTATTCAGGAAGTTCTACAAAAACTCTAATAGGGTTAAGATTTCTGTAACCGTTTAAAAACACTATTTTTTAGTTTTCAGGAAAAAGTATTTCCATTACCTATGTGCATTTATTTCTTTTACAAAAATTCACCATACGTTTTTTAATAATTGTGCAAAAGGAAGAGGAGTAAAACACAGGAATAGCCAACATTTTATCCTTTTCTCATTGAAATATTGTAGGCATACAACAGAAGATTCTACAGGCCTAGGTGCTGAAAAAATACCACTCACAGGAACACATCACCAGATATATTTTCTCTCTCTCTCCTATGCTCATTATTGATAAGCTAACTCGAATAACCAAAACACCTGCTACGATGATCGACAACATATTTACAAAAATACTTCCTCTGCCTAAATCTCAAATAATAATATCCGACCTAACGGATCATCTGCCGTCTTTTTTCAAGTTATACCATGGAGGATCCTTGTTATTCCTCCATGGTTTTACAAAACCATCCAATTCCTACTGCTATAACAGTAATAATCTTGATAAATTATACAGAGACTTAAATACAGTCGATTGGACATCTGTCTATAACAGCGTCGACCCTAACATGACCTATAGGACCTTTATGGATCCTTATTCATGATGTCAACATTCCACTTTTGAGCAAGAGAACAAACAAGAAATGCACACCTAAATCGATCATCTTGGATTACAGATTCACTCCTCAAGTCTTTCAATCTTAAAAACAAATTATATCTTATGACTAAGCGAGACACAACAACTCATCAAGCCTACACTAGAAATATAAATTTCCTTACCAATGTCTTGAGATCTGCTAAGAAAAACTATTACCTCGTTCAATTTGATTACTAAAATTTGATTACTAAAAAAAGTTATTCTCACCAAGTTTCTTGTATTTTCCATAATGGGACCTACACTGACAACTCTTCCAATATTGCAGACTATTGCAACAACTTTTTCGTTAATATTGGCCCCAATCTCGCGGCCAATATTTTTTCCATCTAATGCTCATTTTGAGGATTATTTGGAGGACCCATATCCTCATTCTATCTTTCTTGCTCCTGTCACAATACAAGAAATTCATGACGTTAATCACGTAGGTGACCAAAAAAGCCGTGGCTTTGATTCTATCAATTTGTTTGTTATCTCCACCATCATCCACCTACATAAGTGGATTTGTTTTTCTGACAACATGAAGGTAGCCAAGGTTACGCCAATTTCTACAAGTGGAGATTCAAGTCGAAAATCTTAGAAAATCTTAGAGATAACGGTGTATACACGCGTCACAGCATTTCTTATTAAACATAATATTCTTTCTAAATATCAATTTGGTTTTCGAGCCAAGCACAGCACAACACATGCCATTCTTCACTTGATAAACAATTAAAGTCACCACTGAAATCGACTATTCTGAGCACACTTTAGGTATTTTCCTTGATTTCTCTAAAGCCTTCGATACTCTTGATCACAATATCTTGCTTTATAAGTTGTATCATTATGGAAGCACAGAAAGCTATACATCTGTGTTAATGACAGCTGTTTGACACCACCACATCGACCTGCGGGGGTCCATTATTGTTAATATGACATTTCCAAGTCATTTGACTCTTTCTTTCACACTTTTTGCTGATAATTCTAATCTGTTTCTTTCCCACAAAAATATCAACACCGTTCTTGAAATAGTGAATACTGAACTTGTGTCAGTCTTCAAATGGATCAGTTCCAACAAACTCTCACTGAACATAAAACAACCAATCTGTATGTTGTTTAGCAACACGCTTAGTAATCACCCTGGTGATATCGTGATAGATAATTTATAAGTTCACGAATTGTACCCAGTTTCTTGGGTTATACATTGATAAAAAATTGTCTTGAAAACCCCTAGTAGGTTATGTCATTATCGTGGCTAAAAATGTTGGTGTGTTTAATCGACTTAAAGAGTGTTTTTCCAGCATATTTTGTTTTCTCTTTATAATACCCTTATTCTACCTTAGTTGAATTATGGTATATTGGCACAGTGAAATGCTTCACGCACTGTGATGAATAGACTATTTCTGCTACAGAAAAGAGCCATTCATGTGATCAGCTGCAATGTACATTATACTTAGCCCACACTGATGCCCTTTTTCTTAATCTAAAAACCCTGAAACTGCACGATATTTACTCTCTTTAATTAGTTAGGAACATTCATGTACCATCTCGCTCACAATACATTACCCATTTGTCTTGCATCAATATTTTCCAGAAATTGTCATATTCATACTAGTGTACTCGTCAAGCTTCTCACTTTCATATCCCCTTTTCTCAAACAAACTTTACCCGGTGTTCCATCTTTACCTTGTGTTCCTTTTGTTCCCAACTTTTTTTTATTTTGCATTCCCACTTTTTTTTATTTCGCGTTTCCACTTTTTTAAATTTGCGTTCCCCCCCTTTTTTTTTCTTCGCGTTCCCCCCTTTTTTTATATTCCGCAATCCCCCTTTTTTTTAACCCTGTGTACCAACGTTTACCCCAGTCTTCCCTATGACTCATTTCATTGCACTTCTTTTAAAAATGCAATTTTCCGTCTCTACAGAATTTGTAGCGACGGGTCCGACTTGAAATTCCAAGCCAGAATTGTGAAAGGTTACTTCAGACGTTCCCTTCTGCTTTCAACGGAGATACATCCATGGGCCGCCAACGAGCCTCAGCTCATACACAACGACGGCACGATGGTCGCATCCCCCTCATCCCCTCATACCACCCCCTGAACCTGAAGGTGTGTGACATCCTGCTGCGGCATTTTCAGTCTCTCCTGACAGACCTGCTTACTAGCAGGACTTTCAACCACGCCAACAAGCCTGTCTGCACCATCAGACGTTTGACATCCATTGGAGATCAACTAGTCTCGTCACTGGTCACTTCTGTGGTCGAACATCTCGACCTTGCCTTGGCAAGACTGAACCTTGTAAGCGGGCACGTTGCAACACTTGCCGCTACGTGTACCCCTTCACCTCCTATGTAACGGCCCTACTGGCCGCTATCACACCAAGGGAGTATTTACATGCACATCGGTCACTGTTGTTTATTGCATCACCTGCAGCCGATGTGGTCTTCTTTACATCGATGAGATAAAGCGGCAACTGGCAGACAGTTTCACCACACCTCTATAGCATCAGACTTAGTACCCATGGCTTAGCTGTGGCGCAGCACATGATCATCTGCACCTTGGTTGCCGCGGATACCACAATGCAGAACAACTAAACGGTGAGCACTATACCATCTTATTTTGTTGTTAGATAATATCAATATGGTTTGAAAGATACACCTTTCCACTTTAAAACGAGACATTAAACGTCCAAATCTGATGTTTGACAGTGACACCACTTACTAAAAAATAAAACCTGAAAAAAAGCAGATGTTCTGAAAATGATAAGCCACTAAGTACGATTATCTGCCCCAGTTTCATCTAATTTGTTTTAGTGTCTTGCTATTAATATTTCACTATACATTGTTAGGAATTTGTAAAGTAATTCCAGTATTTTAAAGTTGTATGTACACTGTATGCAAGTTGAGTTATGTGAAGAAGTACGAGAGTCCGCGCTCGCCTGACGATGTCCAGCAACATTTCTGACCAGTGGATTGGACATTGGCATAATATTATCTCTGAACTTATAACCACGGACAATTTGTTGTTCATCGGATTTTGATCTCCAGTCTGCTGGGGTACGGTCGGGGAGACTGTGTTGCTCTTTGATACCTGCAATGGGCACGGTCTCTTGCCAACACAACTGCCGTACAATGAACGCTACATGGCTTGGCTTGGGCCAGCCATATATTCAAATCAATTCAATTCAGCTATGAAACTTTGTCGCCCGTACCGCGCTGATACGTCGTCTATCTAGTACCACATGGGGAACCACTACGAAGACACTGCCGAGTATTGTGCTCCGGTATGGTGCTGTTGGTGCCCCCTCGTCAAAAAGCTAGACACTGCCTTAACTCCGCCTTGCGGACTGTCTCCGGATGCCTACGAGCCACCCCACTATCTGCCTGTCTTTGCTGTTATCGCTCCAGCAGAGGTCAGATGAGAAGTAGCCACGCTGGCACAAGCGGGCGAATCCCACCTTCTCCACAAGCTAACCACGGAGACACAACATTGCATGCGCCTCAAGTCCCGGCACCATTTTGCCAGGCACGCCCAAGAACTGCTTAAAGGCTGCATGGATCAAGGCAAGACAGAGCAAACAGTGGAAATCGGCAAGGGACAACCCTCGACCGCCTGAGGGCAGGCGTAGGATGCTTCGGTGTAGCAATGCAGAAATGGGGTCTGACGGACAGTGCCCACTGCGAGTGCGGGGGACCCGGCCAACACAATAAACAACTGCCCCAAACACCAGTCACCGAATGGCGAACGTGGTCTAAGTGACCTGGACAATGACACGTCTGACTGGCTTGCCTCAATGAATCTAAAGGTCTATGGACAGACGCGAGAAGAAGACTGCATGGTCGGCTATCCCGATCGCTCCATTGATCCGGACTACTCCCGTACCGTCAAGTGATCAGTCTGCATCCATACTATCATCCATCACCCCAGGTTTCCAGTTTCAGAGTTTGCCAATCAAGATTCCATCAGGACAAGAACTCTCTCGTGCTTCCGATCATGACATAACTTATTTTGAGAACATTACTCGGTGTAATCCTTGCAATTGTCATTTCAATGTTTATAGAATGCGTTAATTGTATGCATCGACGACAACAGTGCTTTAATGTTAGAGACCTAAATACTATATTCAGACAAAATTACCCGGGTGAGATCGTGGAATTTCTCAAGAAGCTAGAACTTTTTAAGAATTGTAAAATTAAACAATGTGGAATTGTATGGAATATTGTACTGTGACAGTGATACGCTTGACCCCTGGAAAGGCTAAATCTCATTGTGTCAGTTGGGTGTATAACCCGGCTGGCGGTGATAGTGTATCTCAGATCAGTATTTAAAACAACACTCTTTTTAGATTGTCGCATGTATGTGGAGTGCCGTGGCCTCGTGGTCTGGAGCATTGAACTTGTAATCTGTAGGTAAAGCTACAGGTTGGGGGTTCGAGTCCGGCCTGGGACTATGGCTCGTGTACCCTTGGGCAGGGCACTTTGTCACTCATGCCTCTCCCCACCCAGGAGTAAATGGGTACCTGTGAGGGCAGAGATGGTTATTGTGGTTGATTTAGCTGCTTTGCGCCGAAATGGCAGCATCGAGCTGTATACTCCCCAGGGAGCTGAGATGGTATTTGGAATGTTTCATGGGCCCAATGACCGGGGAAATCTCAGCGCTTAGAAACACTTGTATTCAGCACTAGATAAATGTTATTTATTATTATTTTTATTATGTATTTCTCGTGCTTACCTACTCAAATTTGAGAACATTACTCGGTGTAATCCTTGCAATTGTCATTTCACTGTTTATAGAATGCGTTAATTGTATGCATCGACGACAAAAGTGCTTTAATGTTATAGACCTAAATACTATATTCAGACAAAATTACCCGGCTGAGATTGTGGAATTTCTCAAGAAGCTAGAACTTTTTAAGAATTGTAAAATTGAACAATGGGGAATTGTATGGATTATTGTACTGTGACCGTGATACGCTTGACCCCTGGAAAGGCTAAATCTCATTGTGTCAGTTGGGTGTATAACCCGGCTGGCGGTGATAGTGTATCTCAGATCAGTAAACAGACACTTTTTAGATTGTCACATTAGTGTATTTCTCATTAGTGTAAACAAAAACACATAAAAAAGAAAAAAAAAAAAAAATATATATATATATAAAAAAAAAAAAAAAAAAAAAAAATATAAAAAAAAAAAAAAAAAAAAAATTAAAAAAAAAAAAATATATATATAAAAAAAAAAAAAAAAAAAAAAAAATATAAAAAAAGAAAAAAAAAAAAAATGTGTACTATTATCCATTACATTTGGATTGATTAAATTAAGATTATAAAGGGGAGTGAAATGGTTTATAATGTTTGTACCTTTTTTTTTAATGTCATTTTGATTGACCTAGTCAATTATTCCAAATAGGCACTTGGGGAGACAAATTAACGTAAGTTTTTAGGTAATAAGGAGACAATAGCACTTAGGGAGACATTTCAGTGTCTCACTAAGTGGCTAGCTACCCTAAAAAAAAGGATATTTGGGAGTTATTTTTGTCCTAGAAAGACAGATTTTGGTCTAAACAGCATAAATCTCGAAGATCTTGGAGAAAAGGGTTAGGGTAAACAAGTTAGGACTGTTTTAAGTTTGTGTACATCTCTATGGGATTGTCTCCCCAGTGCCTATTTTGAGTTATGATAATTTTTGAATGTATTTTTTGAAATTGTGTTTGGATACTGTGCAAGTCTAAACTTAACAAAAAAGTAGTTTGACTCTGTCGTCTTTGTCCGTACGGCAGCCGTCAGTGCTAGCTCATTTCAGTGGCACCTGCACTAGATTGCAAGTCTACACTTGCACAGTATCCAAACTAAATCGAAAGACTTGGTCCCATAGTCAGTCCGACCCCTCTTTCAAATTACTCCCAACTCTGTAAATCATTATCAGATTTTGACGTTTTATCTCGTACTTAAAAATGGGAAGGTGTATCTTTTAAACCATATTAAATTTGTCATTTAACAATAAGATGGTAAAGTCGCCGCCTTGTCTCGCCGATGTAAACAAGATGACATCTGGTGCAGGTGATGCAATAAACAATCTTGGTCAATGTGCTTGTGAATAAGCCCTTGATATGTGGTAACGGCCCTTAGGACCCGTTGCATGGGATACAGGAGGGTCCACGTAGCGGCAGGTGTTGCAGCGTGCTCGCTTACATGGTTTTGTCTTGCTAAGGTGGTTTGGAGATGTTTGTGCAGGCTTGACCAGTGATGAGACTATAATCTCCAATGGATGGGAAACGTCTGAAAGCGCAGGCGGGCTTGTTGGCAAGGTTGAAATCCTGCCGGTTAGCATGTCTGTCAAGCGGGACTGGAAATACCACAGCAGGATATCGCGCACATTCAGGTTCAAGGGGTGGAATGCGAGGACGAAAGGGATGCGATTATTTTGCCATCCTTGTGTAGAGGCTAAGGCTCGTTTGCGACCAATAGATGTAGCTCGGTTTAGAGCAGAAGAAACTGTCTTGTCTAGTTACCCATGGGCACTGAAGAAACCCTTCCTAATTCTGTTATGGGATTGGAAGCCTGACTTGTCGCTATTGAACAATAGTATACAAACATTTAAACAGCTCGATAAATACTGACCTCGTCCAGCAAAGGCCAAGTTTTTTTTTGTATTTTAGGAAACTTGAGATAGAAACTGTCACGGGATGCGATATTACCGTCTTGCAACAAGCTGGAGGAGAGAGTGGCAGCCAATAAAGATGGACCCGCCTAAGATGATATTCAGGAATGCAAGACAGGAAGACTGGACGATTGGTGGGTGTTTTTATGATACTTTATATTTTATATTAAACCACTATAGTTCAAAGTTTTTTTATTGTCGCAGATATATACAAATAATGGATCGGTATAGTAACCTCGGTATAGTTCTACTTTGGGTAAGATTATGTCTTTGTCTCTTTGCCTATTTATCGTTGTTTGTGCCACTAACCTCTAAAAGCTTCTGATTTGTTTTGTTATACTTTTAGTTTAAATGACTTGAGATGGAGACTGTCATGAGGTGCGACATAACCGTCTTTCAAATAGCTGCATAAAGGGAGAGACAGCAAATCAAGATGCACCCGCCCGAGATGACCAGGAATGAAAGCCACGAAGATTGGTGGGTGTTTTTATGATACTTTATATTTTATATTAAACCACTATAGTTCATAGTTTTTTAATGTCACAGATATATATACAAATAATGGATCGGTATAGTAACCTCGGTATAGTTCTACTTTGGGTAAGATTATGTCTTTGTCCCTTTGCCTATTTATCGTTGTTTGTGCCACTAACCTCTATAAGGTTATGAATTCTTTTGGTTTTTTTTTAGTTTAAATGACTCGAGATGGAGACTGTCATGAGGTGCGACATAACCGTCTTGCAAATAGCTGCATAAAGGGAGAGACAGCAAATCGAGATGCACCCGCCCGAGATGACCAGGAATGAAAGCCACGAAGATTGGTGGGTGTTTTTATGATACTTTATAATTTATATTAAACCACTATAGTCCCTAGTTATTTATTGTCACAGATATATGTACAAATAATGGATCGGTATAGTAACCTCGGTATAGTTCTACTTTGGGTAAGATTATGTCTTTGTCCCTTTGCCTATTTATCATTGTTTGTGCCACTAACCTCTATAAGGTTATGAATTCTTTTGTTATACTTTTAGTTTAAATGACTCGAGATGGAGACTGTCATGAGGTGCGACATAACCGTCTTTCAAATAGCTGCATAAAGGGAGAGACAGCAAATCAAGATGCACCCGCCCGAGATGACCAGGAATGAAAGCCACGAAGATTGGTGGGTGTTTTTATGATACTTTATATTTTATATTAAACCACTATAGTCCCTAGTTATTTATTGTCACAGATATATGTACAAATAATGGATCGGTATAGTAACCTCGGTATAGTTCTACTTTGGGTAAGATTATGTCTTTGTCCCTTTGCCTATTTATCATTGTTTGTGCCACTAACCCTATAAGGTTTTGATTTATTTTGTTATACTTTTAGTTTAAATGACTCGAGATGGAGACTGTCATGAGGTGCGACATAACCGTCTTTCAAATAGCTGCATAAAGGGAGAGACAGCAAATCGAGATGCACCCGCCCGAGATGACCAGGAATGAAAGCCACGAAGATTGGTGGGTGTTTTTATGATACTTTATATTTTATATTAAAGCACTATAGTTCATAGTTTTTTATTGTCACAGATATATATACAAATAATGGATTGGTATAGTAACCTCGGTATAGTTCTACTTTGGGTAAGATTATGTCTTTGTCCCTTTGCCTATTTATCATTGTTTGTGCCACTAACCTCTATAACCCGAGATGACCAGGAATGAAAGCCACGAATATTGGTGGGTGTTTTTATGATATGTTCTATTTTATTAAACCACTGTAGAAATACGTGTTTTCTCACGAAATGGGTTCTACTACTTTTAATGAAGCCTGGTGTCTGCTCTTAAATATCGTGAAAGACGGCACACAAAATGTTGGTTGTTCACAAGTTTTAATGCTCTCAAAAACTCACAAGTTCGTCATGCACCTTCTATCCATAGTTAACAAACTTCTGAAATATCAGTAGACTTAAACACACATCAATTGACTGAATAAGGGAATACCACTCTTGAGGAAACTTTCAACGTTGGAATAAAACTTGCACAAAGCAGAATGAAAACGGTAAGTTAGAGGTCACCTACATGTCACCCTGCGCAACCGCAGCACAGCGCGAGAGTCAACTCTAGTGCCTTTGGCAACCAAAACTAATTAACATACTTATTTGTATGGAACGCCTGTTGGCTGAAAGTACAAACAATCAAATATATACACGTCACTACACCACTATAGTCCATAGTTTTTATTGTCGCATATATATATACAAATAATGGATCGGTATAGTAACCTCGGTATAGTTCTACTTTGGGTAAGATTCTGTCTTTGTCCCTTTGCCTATTTATCGTTGTTTGTGCCACTAACCTCTAAAAGGTTATGATTTGTTTTGTTATACTTTTAGTTTAAATGACTCGAGATGGAGACTGTCATGAGGTGCGACATAACCGTCTTTCAAATAGCTGCATAAAGGGAGAGACAGCAAATCAAGATGCACCCGCCCGAGATGACCAGGAATGAAAGCCACGAAGATTGGTGGGTGTTTTTATGATACTTTATATTTTATATTAAACCACTCTAGTTCATAGTTTTTTAATGTCACAGATATATATACAAATAATGGATCGGTATAGTAACCTCGGTATAGTTCTACTTTGGGTAAGATTATGTCTTTGTCCCTTTGCCTATTTATCGTTGTTTGTGCCACTAACCTCTATAAGGTTCTGATTTATGTTGTTATACTTTTAGTTTAAATGACTCGAGATGGAGACTGTCATGAGGTGCGACATAACCGTCTTTCAAATAGCTGCATAAAGGGAGATACAGCAAATCAAGATGCACCCGCCCGAGATGACCAGGAATGAAAGCCACGAAGATTGGTGGGTGTTTTTATGATACTTTATATTTTATATTAAACCACTATAGTCCCTAGTTATTTATTGTCACAGATATATGTACAAATAATGGATCGGTATAGTAACCTCGGTATAGTTCTACTTTGGGTAAGATTATGTCTTTGTCCCTTTGCCTATTTATCATTGTTTGTGCCACTAACCCTATAAGGTTTTGATTTATTTTGTTATACTTTTAGTTTAAATGACTCGAGATGGAGACTGTCATGAGGTGCGACATAACCGTCTTTCAAATAGCTGCATAAAGGGAGAGACAGCAAATCAAGATGCACCCGCCCGAGATGACCAGGAATGAAAGCCACGAAGATTGGTGGGTGTTTTTATGATACTTTATATTTTATATTAAAGCACTATAGTTCATAGTTATTTATTGTCACAGATATATACAAATAATGGATCGGTATAGTAACCTCGGTATAGTTTTACTTTGGCTAAGATTATGTCTTTGTCCCTTTGCCTATTTATCGTTGTTTGTGCCACTAACCTCTATAAGGTTATGAATTCTTTTGTTATACTTTTAGTTTAAATGACTTGAGATGGAGACTGTCATGAGGTGCGACATAACCGTCTTTCAAATAGCTGCATAAAGGGAGAAGCAAATCAAGATGCACCCGCCCGAGATGACCAGGAATGAAAGCCACGAAGATTGGTGGGTGTTTTTATGAAACTTTATATTTTATATTAAACCACTATAGTTCATAGTTTTTTATTGTCACAGATATATATACAAATAATGGATTGGTATAGTAACCTCGGTATAGTTCTACTTTGGGTAAGATTATGTCTTTGTCCCTTTGCCTATTTATCGTTGTTTGTGCCACTAACCTCTATAAGGTTTTGAATTCTTTTGTTATACGTTTAGTTTAAATGACTCGAGATGGAGACTGTCATGAGGTGCGACATAACCGTCTTGCAAATAGCTGCATAAAGGGAGAGACAGCAAATCAAGATGCACCCGCCCGAGATGACCAGGAATGAAAGCCACGAATATTGGTGGGTGTTTTTATGATATGTTCTATTTTATTAAACCACTGTAGAAATACGTGTTTTCTCACGAAATGGGTTCTACTACTTTTAATGAAGCCTGGTGTCTGCTCTTAAATATCGTGAAAGACGGCACACAAAATGTTGGTTGTTCACAAGTTTTAATGCTCTCAAAAACTCACAAGTTCGTCATGCACCTTCTATCCATAGTTAACAAACTTCTGAAATATCAGTAGACTTAAACACACATCAATTGACTGAATAAGGGAATACCACTCTTGAGGAAACTTTCAACGTTGGAATAAAACTTGCACAAAGCAGAATGAAAACGGTAAGTTAGAGGTCACCTACATGTCACCCTGCGCAACCGCAGCACAGCGCGAGAGTCAACTCTAGTGCCTTTGGCAACCAAAACTAATTAACATACTTATTTGTATGGAACGCCTGTTGGCTGAAAGTACAAACAATCAAATATATACACGTCACTACACCACTATAGTCCATAGTTTTTATTGTCACATATATATATACAAATAATGGATCGGTATAGTAACCTCGGTATAGTTCTACTTTGGGTAAGATTCTGTCTTTGTCCCTTTGCCTATTTATCGTTGTTTGTGCCACTAACCTCTAAAAGGTTATGATTTGTTTTGTTATACTTTTAGTTTAAATGACTCGAGATGGAGACTGTCATGAGGTGCGACATAACCGTCTTTCAAATAGCTGCATAAAGGGAGAGACAGCAAATCAAGATGCACCCGCCCGAGATGACCAGGAATGAAAGCCACGAAGATTGGTGGGTGTTTTTATGATACTTTATATTTTATATTAAACCACTCTAGTTCATAGTTTTTTAATGTCACAGATATATATACAAATAATGGATCGGTATAGTAACCTCGGTATAGTTCTACTTTGGGTAAGATTATGTCTTTGTCCCTTTGCCTATTTATCGTTGTTTGTGCCACTAACCTCTATAAGGTTCTGATTTATGTTGTTATACTTTTAGTTTAAATGACTCGAGATGGAGACTGTCATGAGGTGCGACATAACCGTCTTTCAAATAGCTGCATAAAGGGAGATACAGCAAATCAAGATGCACCCGCCCGAGATGACCAGGAATGAAAGCCACGAAGATTGGTGGGTGTTTTTATGATACTTTATATTTTATATTAAAGCACTATAGTTCATAGTTATTTATTGTCACAGATATATACAAATAATGGATCGGTATAGTAACCTCGGTATAGTTTTACTTTGGCTAAGATTATGTCTTTGTCCCTTTGCCTATTTATCGTTGTTTGTGCCACTAACCTCTATAAGGTTATGAATTCTTTTGTTATACTTTTAGTTTAAATGACTTGAGATGGAGACTGTCATGAGGTGCGACATAACCGTCTTTCAAATAGCTGCATAAAGGGAGAAGCAAATCAAGATGCACCCGCCCGAGATGACCAGGAATGAAAGCCACGAAGATTGGTGGGTGTTTTTATGAAACTTTATATTTTATATTAAACCACTATAGTTCATAGTTTTTTATTGTCACAGATATATATACAAATAATTGATTGGTATAGTAACCTCGGTATAGTTCTACTTTGGGTAAGATTATGTCTTTGTCCCTTTGCCTATTTATCGTTGTTTGTGCCACTAACCTCTATAAGGTTTTAAATTCTTTTGTTATACGTTTAGTTTAAATGACTCGAGATGGAGACTGTCATGAGGTGCGACATAACCGTCTTGCAAATAGCTGCATAAAGGGAGAGACAGCAAATCAAGATGCACCCGCCCGAGATGACCAGGAATGAAAGCCACGAATATTGGTGGGTGTTTTTATGATATGTTCTATTTTATTAAACCACTGTAGAAATACGTGTTTTCTCACGAAATGGGTTCTACTACTTTTAATGAAGCCTGGTGTCTGCTCTTAAATATCGTGAAAGACGGCACACAAAATGTTGGTTGTTCACAAGTTTTAATGCTCTCAAAAACTCACAAGTTCGTCATGCACCTTCTATCCATAGTTAACAAACTTCTGAAATATCAGTAGACTTAAACACACATCAATTGACTGAATAAGGGAATACCACTCTTGAGGAAACTTTCAACGTTGGAATAAAACTTGCACAAAGCAGAATGAAAACGGTAAGTTAGAGGTCACCTACATGTCACCCTGCGCAACCGCAGCACAGCGCGAGAGTCGACTCTAGTGCCTTTGGCAACCAAAACTAATTAACATACTTATTTGTATGGAACGCCTGTTGGCTGAAAGTACAAACAATCAAATATATACACGTCACTACACCACTATAGTCCATAGTTTTTATTGTCACATATATATATACAAATAATGGATCGGTATAGTAACCTCGGTATAGTTCTACTTTGGGTAAGATTCTGTCTTTGTCCCTTTGCCTATTTATCGTTGTTTGTGCCACTAACCTCTAAAAGGTTATGATTTGTTTTGTTATACTTTTAGTTTAAATGACTCGAGATGGAGACTGTCATGAGGTGCGACATAACCGTCTTTCAAATAGCTGCATAAAGGGAGAGACAGCAAATCAAGATGCACTCGCCCGAGATGACCAGGAATGAAAGCCACGAAGATTGGTGGGTGTTTTTATGATACTTTATATTTTATATTAAACCACTCTAGTTCATAGTTTTTTAATGTCACAGATATATATACAAATAATGGATCGGTATAGTAACCTCGGTATAGTTCTACTTTGGGTAAGATTATGTCTTTGTCCCTTTGCCTATTTATCGTTGTTTGTGCCACTAACCTCTATAAGGTTCTGATTTATGTTGTTATACTTTTAGTTTAAATGACTCGAGATGGAGACTGTCATGAGGTGCGACATAACCGTCTTTCAAATAGCTGCATAAAGGGAGAGACAGCAAATCAAGATGCACCCGCCCGAGATGACCAGGAATGAAAGCCACGAAGATTGGTGGGTGTTTTTATGATACTTTATATTTTATATTAAAGTACTATAGTTCATAGTTATTTATTGTCACAGATATATACAAATAATGGATCGGTATAGTAACCTCGGTATAGTTTTACTTTGGCTAAGATTATGTCTTTGTCCCTTTGCCTATTTATCGTTGTTTGTGCCACTAACCTCTATAAGGTTATGAATTCTTTTGTTATACTTTTAGTTTAAATGACTCGAGATGGAGACTGTCATGAGGTGCGACCTAACCGTCTTTCAAATAGCTGCATAAAGGGAGAAGCAAATCAAGATGCACCCGCCCGAGATGACCAGGAATGAAAGCCACGAAGATTGGTGGGTGTTTTTATGATACTTTATAATTTATATTAAACCACTATAGTCCCTAGTTATTTATTGTCACAGATATATGTACAAATAATGGATCGGTATAGTAACCTCGGTATAGTTCTACTTTGGGTAAGATTATGTCTTTGTCCCTTTGCCTATTTATCATTGTTTGTGCCACTAACCTCTATAAGGTTATGAATTCTTTTGTTATACTTTTAGTTTAAATGACTCGAGATGGAGACTGTCATGAGGTGCGACATAACCGTCTTTCAAATAGCTGCATAAAGGGAGAGACAGCAAATCAAGATGCACCCGCCCGAGATGACCAGGAATGAAAGCCACGAAGATTGGTGGGTGTTTTTATGATACTTTATATTTTATATTAAACCACTATAGTCCCTAGTTATTTATTGTCACAGATATATGTACAAATAATGGATCGGTATAGTAACCTCGGTATAGTTCTACTTTGGGTAAGATTATGTCTTTGTCCCTTTGCCTATTTATCATTGTTTGTGCCACTAACCCTATAAGGTTTTGATTTATTTTGTTATACTTTTAGTTTAAATGACTCGAGATGGAGACTGTCATGAGGTGCGACATAACCGTCTTTCAAATAGCTGCATAAAGGGAGAGACAGCAAATCAAGATGCACCCGCCCGAGATGACCAGGAATGAAAGCCACGAAGATTGGTGGGTGTTTTTATGATACTTTATATTTTATATTAAAGCACTATAGTTCATAGTTATTTATTGTCACAGATATATACAAATAATGGATCGCTATAGTAACCTCGGTATAGTTTTACTTTGGCTAAGATTATGTCTTTGTCCCTTTGCCTATTTATCGTTGTTTGTGCCACTAACCTCTATAAGGTTATGAATTCTTTTGTTATACTTTTAGTTTAAATGACTTGAGATGGAGACTGTCATGAGGTGCGACATAACCGTCTTTCAAATAGCTGCATAAAGGGAGAGACAGCAAATCGAGATGCACCCGTCCGAGATGACCAGGAATGAAAGCCACGAAGATTGGTGGGTGTTTTTATGATACTTTATAATTTATATTAAACCACTATAGTCCCTAGTTATTTATTGTCACAGATATATGTACAAATAATGGATCGGTATAGTAACCTCGGCATAGTTCTACTTTGGGTAAGATTATGTCTTTGTCCCTTTGCCTATTTATCATTGTTTGTGCCACTAACCTCTATAAGGTTATGAATTCTTTTGTTATACTTTTAGTTTAAATGACTCGAGATGGAGACTGTCATGAGGTGCGACATAACCGTCTTTCAAATAGCTGCATAAAAGGAGAGACAGCAAATCAAGATGCACCCGCCCGAGATGACCAGGAATGAAAGCCACGAAGATTGGTGGGTGTTTTTATGATACTTTATATTTTATATTAAACCACTATAGTCCCTAGTTATTTATTGTCACAGATATATACAAATAATGGATCGGTATAGTAACCTCGGTATAGTTTTACTTTGGCTAAGATTATGTCTTTGTCCCTTTGCCTATTTATCATTGTTTGTGCCACTAACCCTATAAGGTTTTGATTTATTTTGTTATACTTTTAGTTTAAATGACTCGAGATGGAGACTGTCATGAGGTGCGACATAACCGTCTTTCAAATAGCTGCATAAAGGGAGAGACAGCAAATCAAGATGCACCCGCCCGAGATGACCAGGAATGAAAGCCACGAAGATTGGTGGGTGTTTTTATGATACTTTATATTTTATATTAAAGCACTATAGTTCATAGTTATTTATTGTCACAGATATATACAAATAATGGATCGGTATAGTAACCTCGGTATAGTTTTACTTTGGCTAAGATTATGTCTTTGTCCCTTTGCCTATTTATCGTTGTTTGTGCCACTAACCTCTATAAGGTTATGAATTCTTTTGTTATACTTTTAGTTTAAATGACTCGAGATGGAGACTGTCATGAGGTGCGACCTAACCGTCTTTCAAATAGCTGCATAAAGGGAGAAGCAAATCAAGATGCACCCGCCCGAGATGACCAGGAATGAAAGCCACGAAGATTGGTGGGTGTTTTTATGATACTTTATATTTTATATTAAAGCACTATAGTTCATAGTTATTTATTGTCACAGATATATGTACAAATAATGGATCGGTATAGTAACCTCGGTATAGTTCTACTTTGGGTAAGATTATGTCTTTGTCCCTTTGCCTATTTATCATTGTTTGTGCCACTAACCTCTATAAGGTTATGAATTCTTTTGTTATACTTTTAGTTTAAATGACTCGAGATGGAGACTGTCATGAGGTGCGACATAACCGTCTTTCAAATAGCTGCATAAAGAGAGAGACGGCAAATCAAGATGCACCCGCCCGAGATGACCAGGAATGAAAGCCACGAAGATTGGTGGGTGTTTTTATGATACTTTATATTTTATATTAAACCACTATAGTCCCTAGTTATTTATTGTCACAGATATATGTACAAATAATGGATCGGTATAGTAACCTCGGTATAGTTCTACTTTGGGTAAGATTATGTCTTTGTCCCTTTGCCCATTTATCGTTGTTTGTGCCACTAACCTCTAAGGTTCTGAATTCTTTTGTTATACGTTTAGTTTAAATGACTCGAGATGGAGACTGTCATGAGGTGCGACATAACCGTCTTGCAAATACATGTAGCTGCATAAAGGGAGAGACAGCAAATCAAGATGCACCCGCCCGAGATGACCAGGAATGAAAGCCACGAATATTGGTGGGTGTTTTTATGATATGTTCTATTTTATTAAACCACTGTAGAAATACGTGTTTTCTCACGAAATGGGTTCTACTACTTTTAATGAAGCCTCGTGTCTGCTCTTGAATATTGTGAAAGACGGCACACAAAATGTTGGTTGTTCACAAATTTTAATGCTCTCAAAAACTCACAAGTTCGTCATGCACCTTCTATCCATAGTTAACAAACTTCTGAAATATCAGTAGATTTAAACACACATCAATTGACTGAATAAGGGAATACCACTCTTGAGGAAACTTTCAACGTTGGAATAAAACTTGCACAAAGCAGAATGAAAACGGTAAGTTGGAGGTCACCTACATGTCACCCTGCGCAACCGCAGCACAGCGCGAGAGTCAACTCTAGTGCCTTTGGCAACCAAAACTAATTAACATACTTATTTGTATGGAACGCCTGTTGGCTGAAAGTACAAACAATCAAATATATACACGTCACTACACCACTATAGTCCATAGTTTTTTATTGTCACAGATATATATTTAAATAATGGATCGGTATAGTAACCTCGGTATAGTTCTACTTCGGGTAAGATTCTGTCTTTGTCCCTTTGCCTATTTATCGTTGTTTGTGCCACTAACCTCTAAAAGGTTATGATTTGTTTTGTTATACTTTTAGTTTAAATGACTCGAGATGGAGACTGTCATGAGGTGCGACATAACCGTCTTTCAAATAGCTGCATAAAGGGAGAGACAGCAAATCAAGATGCACCCGCCCGAGATGACCAGGAATGAAAGCCACGAAGATTGGTGGGTGTTTTTATGATACTTTATATTTTATATTAAACCACTATAGTCCCTAGTTATTTATTGTCACAGATATATGTACAAATAATGGATCGGTATAGTAACCTCGGTATAGTTCTACTTTGGGTAAGATTATGTTTTTGTCCCTTTGCCTATTTATCATTGTTTGTGCCACTAACCCTATAAGGTTTTGATTTATTTTGTTATACTTTTAGTTTAAATGACTCGAGATGGAGACTGTCATTAGGTGCGACATAACCGTCTTTCAAATAGCTGCATAAAGGGAGAGACAGCAAATCGAGATGCACCCGCCCGAGATGACCAGGAATGAAAGCCACGAAGATTGGTGGGTGTTTTTATGATACTTTATATTTTATATTAAAGCACTATAGTTCATAGTTTTTTATTGTCACAGATATATATACAAATAATGGATTGGTATAGTAACCTCGGTATAGTTCTACTTTGGGTAAGATTATGTCTTTGTCCCTTTGCCTATTTATCGTTGTTTGTGCCACTAACCTCTATAAGGTTTTGAATTCTTTTGTTATACGTTTAGTTTAAATGACTCGAGATGGAGACTGTCATGAGGTGCGACATAACCGTCTTGCAAATAGCTGCATAAAGGGAGAGACAGCAAATCAAGATGCACCCGCCCGAGATGACCAGGAATGAAAGCCACGAATATTGGTGGGTGTTTTTATGATATGTTCTATTTTATTAAACCACTGTAGAAATACGTGTTTTCTCACGAAATGGGTTCTACTACTTTTAATGAAGCCTGGTGTCTGCTCTTAAATATCGTGAAAGACGGCACACAAAATGTTGGTTGTTCACAAGTTTTAATGCTCTCAAAAACTCACAAGTTCGTCATGCACCTTCTATCCATAGTTAACAAACTTCTGAAATATCAGTAGACTTAAACACACATCAATTGACTGAATAAGGGAATACCACTCTTGAGGAAACTTTCAACGTTGGAATAAAACTTGCACAAAGCAGAATGAAAACGGTAAGTTAGAGGTCACCTACATGTCACCCTGCGCAACCGCAGCACAGCGCGAGAGTCAACTCTAGTGCCTTTGGCAACCAAAACTAATTAACATACTTATTTGTATGGAACGCCTGTTGGCTGAAAGTACAAACAATCAAATATATACACGTCACTACACCACTATAGTCCATAGTTTTTATTGTCACATATATATATACAAATAATGGATCGGTATAGTAACCTCGGTATAGTTCTACTTTGGGTAAGATTCTGTCTTTGTCCCTTTGCCTATTTATCGTTGTTTGTGCCACTAACCTCTAAAAGGTTATGATTTGTTTTGTTATACTTTTAGTTTAAATGACTCGAGATGGAGACTGTCATGAGGTGCGACATAACCGTCTTTCAAATAGCTGCATAAAGGGAGAGACAGCAAATCAAGATGCACCCGCCCGAGATGACCAGGAATGAAAGCCACGAAGATTGGTGGGTGTTTTTATGATACTTTATATTTTATATTAAACCACTCTAGTTCATAGTTTTTTAATGTCACAGATATATATACAAATAATGGATCGGTATAGTAACCTCGGTATAGTTCTACTTTGGGTAAGATTATGTCTTTGTCCCTTTGCCTATTTATCGTTGTTTGTGCCACTAACCTCTATAAGGTTCTGATTTATGTTGTTATACTTTTAGTTTAAATGACTCGAGATGGAGACTGTCATGAGGTGCGACATAACCGTCTTTCAAATAGCTGCATAAAGGGAGAGACAGCAAATCAAGATGCACCCGCCCGAGATGACCAGGAATGAAAGCCACGAAGATTGGTGGGTGTTTTTATGATACTTTATATTTTATATTAAACCACTATAGTCCCTAGTTATTTATTGTCACAGATATATGTACAAATAATGGATCGGTATAGTAACCTCGGTATAGTTCTACTTTGGGTAAGATTATGTCTTTGTCCCTTTGCCTATTTATCATTGTTTGTGCCACTAACCCTATAAGGTTTTGATTTATTTTGTTATACTTTTAGTTTAAATGACTCGAGATGGAGACTGTCATGAGGTGCGACATAACCGTCTTTCAAATAGCTGCATAAAGGGAGAGACAGCAAATCAAGATGCACCCGCCCGAGATGACCAGGAATGAAAGCCACGAAGATTGGTGGGTGTTTTTATGATACTTTATATTTTATATTAAAGCACTATAGTTCATAGTTATTTATTGTCACAGATATATACAAATAATGGATCGGTATAGTAACCTCGGTATAGTTTTACTTTGGCTAAGATTATGTCTTTGTCCCTTTGCCTATTTATCGTTGTTTGTGCCACTAACCTCTATAAGGTTATGAATTCTTTTGTTATACTTTTAGTTTAAATGACTCGAGATGGAGACTGTCATGAGGTGCGACCTAACCGTCTTTCAAATAGCTGCATAAAGGGAGAAGCAAATCAAGATGCACCCGCCCGAGATGACCAGGAATGAAAGCCACGAAGATTGGTGGGTGTTTTTATGATACTTTATAATTTATATTAAAGCACTATAGTTCATAGTTATTTATTGTCACAGATATATACAAATAATGGATCGCTATAGTAACCTCGGTATAGTTTTACTTTGGCTAAGATTATGTCTTTGTCCCTTTGCCTATTTATCGTTGTTTGTGCCACTAACCTCTATAAGGTTATGAATTCTTTTGTTATACTTTTAGTTTAAATGACTTGAGATGGAGACTGTCATGAGGTGCGACATAACCGTCTTTCAAATAGCTGCATAAAGGGAGAGACAGCAAATCGAGAAGCACCCGCCCGAGATGACCAGGAATGAAAGCCACGAAGATTGGTGGGTGTTTTTATGATACTTTATAATTTATATTAAACCACTATAGTCCCTAGTTATTTATTGTCACAGATATATGTACAAATAATGGATCGGTATAGTAACCTCGGTATAGTTCTACTTTGGGTAAGATTATGTCTTTGTCCCTTTGCCTATTTATCATTGTTTGTGCCACTAACCTCTATAAGGTTATGAATTCTTTTGTTATACTTTTAGTTTAAATGGCTCGAGATGGAGACTGTCATGAGGTGCGACATAACCGTCTTTCAAATAGCTGCATAAAAGGAGAGACAGCAAATCAAGATGCACCCGCCCGAGATGACCAGGAATGAAAGCCACGAAGATTGGTGGGTGTTTTTATGATACTTTATATTTTATATTAAACCACTATAGTCCCTAGTTATTTATTGTCACAGATATATGTACAAATAATGGATCGGTATAGTAACCTCGGTATAGTTCTACTTTGGCTAAGATTATGTCTTTGTCCCTTTGCCTATTTATCATTGTTTGTGCCACTAACCCTATAAGGTTTTGATTTATTTTGTTATACTTTTAGTTTAAATGACTCGAGATGGAGACTGTCATGAGGTGCGACATAACCGTCTTTCAAATAGCTGCATAAAGGGAGAGACAGCAAATCAAGATGCACCCGCCCGAGATGACCAGGAATGAAATCCACGAAGATTGGTGGGTGTTTTTATGATACTTTATATTTTATATTAAAGCACTATAGTTCATAGTTATTTATTGTCACAGATATATACAAATAATGGATCGGTATAGTAACCTCGGTATAGTTTTACTTTGGCTAAGATTATGTCTTTGTCCCTTTGCCTATTTATCGTTGTTTGTGCCACTAACCTCTATAAGGTTATGAATTCTTTTGTTATACTTTTAGTTTAAATGACTCGAGATGGAGACTGTCATGAGGTGCGACCTAACCGTCTTTCAAATAGCTGCATAAAGGGAGAAGCAAATCAAGATGCACCCGCCCGAGATGACCAGGAATGAAAGCCACGAAGATTGGTGGGTGTTTTTATGATACTTTATATTTTATATTAAAGCACTATAGTTCATAGTTTTTTATTGTCACAGATATATATACAAATAATGGATCGGTATAGTAACCTCGGTATAGTTTTACTTTGGCTAAGATTATGTCTTTGTCCCTTTGCCTATTTATCGTCGTTTGTGCCACTAACCTCTATAAGGTTATGAATTCTTTTGTTATACTTTTAGTTTAAATGACTTGAGATGGAGACTGTCATGAGCTGCGACATAACCGTCTTTCAAATAGCTGCATAAAGGGAGAGACAGCAAATCAAGATGCACCCGCCCGAGATGACCAGGAATGAAAGCCACGAAGATTGGTGGGTGTTTTTATGATACTTTATATTTTATATTAAAGCACTATAGTTCATAGTTATTTATTGTCACAGATATATACAAATAATGGATCGGTATAGTAACCTCGGTATAGTTTTACTTTGGCTAAGATTATGTCTTTGTCCCTTTGCCTATTTATCGTTGTTTGTGCCACTAACCTCTATAAGGTTATGAATTCTTTTGTTATACTTTTAGTTTAAATGACTTGAGATGGAGACTGTCATGAGGTGCGACATAACCGTCTTTCAAATAGCTGCATAAAGGGAGAGACAGCAAATCGAGATGCACCCGCCCGAGATGACCAGGAATGAAAGCCACGAAGATTGGTGGGTGTTTTTATGATACTTTATAATTTATATTAAACCACTATAGTCCCTAGTTATTTATTGTCACAGATATATGTACAAATAATGGATCGGTATAGTAACCTCGGTATAGTTCTACTTTGGGTAAGATTATGTCTTTGTCCCTTTGCCTATTTATCATTGTTTGTGCCACTAACCTCTATAAGGTTATGAATTCTTTTGTTATACTTTTAGTTTAAATGACTCGAGATGGAGACTGTCATGAGGTGCGACATAACCGTCTTTCAAATAGCTGCATAAAGGGAGAGACAGCAAATCAAGATGCACCCGCCCGAGATGACCAGGAATGAAAGCCACGAAGATTGGTGGGTGTTTTTATGATACTTTATATTTTATATTAAACCACTATAGTCCCTAGTTATTTATTGTCACAGATATATGTACAAATAATGGATCGGTATAGTAACCTCGGTATAGTTCTACTTTGGGTAAGATTATGTCTTTGTCCCTTCGCCCATTTATCGTTGTTTGTGCCACTAACCTCTATAAGGTTCTGAATTCTTTTGTTATACGTTTAGTTTAAATGACTCGAGATGGAGACTGTCATGAGGTGCGACATAACCGTCTTGCAAATACATGTAGCTGCATAAAGGGAGAGACAGCAAATCAAGATGCACCCGCCCGAGATGACCAGGAATGAAAGCCACGAATATTGGTGGGTGTTTTTATGATATGTTCTATTTTATTAAACCACTGTAGAAATACGTGTTTTCTCACGAAATGGGTTCTACTACTTTTAATGAAGCCTCGTGTCTGCTCTTGAATATTGTGAAAGACGGCACACAAAATGTTGGTTGTTCACAAGTTTTAATACTCTCAAAAACTCACAAGTTCGTCATGCACCTTCTATCCATAGTTAACAAACTTCTGAAATATCAGTAGACTTAAACACACATCAATTGACTGAATAAGGGAATACCACTCTTGAGGAAACTTTCAACGTTGGAATAAAACTTGCACAAAGCAGAATGAAAACGGTAAGTTAGAGGTCACCTACATGTCACCCTGCGCAACCGCAGCACAGCGCGAGAGTCAACTCTAGTGCCTTTGGCAACCAAAACTAATTAACATTTTCTTTTTGTATGGAACGCCTGTTGGCTGAAAGTACAAACAATCAAATATATACACGTCACTACACCACTATAGTCCATAGTTTTTTATTGTCACAGATATATATTTAAATAATGGATCGGTATAGTAACCTCGGTATAGTTCTACTTCGGGTAAGATTCTGTCTTTGTCCCTTTGCCTATTTATCGTTGTTTGTGCCACTAACCTCTAAAAGGTTATGATTTGTTTTGTTATACTTTTAGTTTAAATGACTCGAGATGGAGACTGTCATGAGGTGCGACATAACCGTCTTTCAAATAGCTGCATAAAGGGAGAGACAGCAAATCAAGATGCACCCGCCCGAGATGACCAGGAATGAAAGCCACGAAGATTGGTGGGTGTTTTTATGATACTTTATATTTTATATTAAAGCACTACAGTTCATAGTTTTTTATTGTCACAGATATATATACAAATAATGGTTTGGTATAGTAACCTCGGTATAGTTTTACTTTGGCTAAGATTATGTCTTTGTCCCTTTGCCTATTTATCATTGTTTGTGCCACTAACCCTATAAGGTTTTGATTTATTTTGTTATACTTTTAGTTTAAATGACTCGAGATGGAGACTGTCATGAGGTGCGACATAACCGTCTTTCAAATAGCTGCATAAAGGGAGAGACAGCAAATCGAGATGCACCCGCCCGAGATGACCAGGAATGAAAGCCACGAAGATTGGTGGGTGTTTTTATGATACTTTATATTTTATATTAAAGCACTACAGTTCATAGTTTTTTATTGTCACAGATATATATACAAATAATGGATTGGTATAGTAACCTCGGTATAGTTCTACTTTGGGTAAGATTATGTCTTTGTCCCTTTGCCTATTTATCGTTGTTTGTGCCACTAACCTTTATAAGGTTTTGAATTCTTTTGTTATACGTTTAGTTTAAATGACTCGAGATGGAGACTGTCATGAGGTGCGACATAACCGTCTTGCAAATAGCTGCATAAAGGGAGAGACAGCAAATCAAGATGCACCCGCCCGAGATGACCAGGAATGAAAGCCACGAATATTGGTGGGTGTTTTTATGATATGTTCTATTTTATTAAACCACTGTAGAAATACGTGTTTTCTCACGAAATGGGTTCTACTACTTTTAATGAAGCCTGGTGTCTGCTCTTAAATATCGTGAAAGACGGCACACAAAATGTTGGTTGTTCACAAGTTTTAATGCTCTCAAAAACTCACAAGTTCGTCATGCACCTTCTATCCATAGTTAACAAACTTCTGAAATATCAGTAGACTTAAACACACATCAATTGACTGAATAAGGGAATACCACTCTTGAGGAAACTTTCAACGTTGGAATAAAACTTGCACAAAGCAGAATGAAAACGGTAAGTTAGAGGTCACCTACATGTCACCCTGCGCAACCGCAGCACAGCGCGAGAGTCAACTCTAGTGCCTTTGGCAACCAAAACTAATTAACATACTTATTTGTATGGAACGCCTGTTGGCTGAAAGTACAAACAATCAAATATATACACGTCACTACACCACTATAGTCCATAGTTTTTATTGTCACATATATATATACAAATAATGGATCGGTATAGTAACCTCGGTATAGTTCTACTTTGGGTAAGATTCTGTCTTTGTCCCTTTGCCTATTTATCGTTGTTTGTGCCACTAACCTCTAAAAGGTTATGATTTGTTTTGTTATACTTTTAGTTTAAATGACTCGAGATGGAGACTGTCATGAGGTGCGACATAACCGTCTTTCAAATAGCTGCATAAAGGGAGAAACAGCAAATCAAGATGCACCCGCCCGAGATGACCAGGAATGAAAGCCACGAAGATTGGTGGGTGTTTTTATGATACTTTATATTTTATATTAAAGCACTATAGTTCATAGTTATTTATTGTCACAGATATATACAAATAATGGATCGGTATAGTAACCTCGGTATAGTTTTACTTTGGCTAAGATTATGTCTTTGTCCCTTTGCCTATTTATCGTTGTTTGTGCCACTAACCTCTATAAGGTTATGAATTCTTTTGTTATACTTTTAGTTTAAATGACTCGAGATGGAGACTGTCATGAGGTGCGACCTAACCGTCTTTCAAATAGCTGCATAAAGGGAGAAGCAAATCAAGATGCACCCGCCCGAGATGACCAGGAATGAAAGCCACGAAGATTGGTGGGTGTTTTTATGATACTTTATAATTTATATTAAACCACTATAGTCCCTAGTTATTTATTGTCACAGATATATGTACAAATAATGGATCGGTATAGTAACCTCGGTATAGTTCTACTTTGGGTAAGATTATGTCTTTGTCCCTTTGCCTATTTATCATTGTTTGTGCCACTAACCTCTATAAGGTTATGAATTCTTTTGTTATACTTTTAGTTTAAATGACTCGAGATGGAGACTGTCATGAGGTGCGACATAACCGTCTTTCAAATAGCTGCATAAAGGGAGAGACAGCAAATCAAGATGCACCCGCCCGAGATGACCAGGAATGAAAGCCACGAAGATTGGTGGGTGTTTTTATGATACTTTATATTTTATATTAAAGCACTATAGTTCATAGTTATTTATTGTCACAGATATATACAAATAATGGATCGGTATAGTAACCTCGGTATAGTTTTACTTTGGCTAAGATTATGTCTTTGTCCCTTTGCCTATTTATCGTTGTTTGTGCCACTAACCTCTATAAGGTTATGAATTCTTTTGTTATACTTTTAGTTTAAATGACTTGAGATGGAGACTGTCATGAGGTGCGACATAACCGTCTTTCAAATAGCTGCATAAAGGGAGAGACAGCAAATCGAGATGCACCCGCCCGAGATGACCAGGAATGAAAGCCACGAAGATTGGTGGGTGTTTTTATGATACTTTATAATTTATATTAAACCACTATAGTCCCTAGTTATTTATTGTCACAGATATATGTACAAATAATGGATCGGTATAGTAACCTCGGTATAGTTCTACTTTGGGTAAGATTATGTCTTTGTCCCTTTGCCTATTTATCATTGTTTGTGCCACTAACCTCTATAAGGTTATGAATTCTTTTGTTATACTTTTAGTTTAAATGACTCGAGATGGAGACTGTCATGAGGTGCGACATAACCGTCTTTCAAATAGCTGCATAAAAGGAGAGACAGCAAATCAAGATGCACCCGCCCGAGATGACCAGGAATGAAAGCCACGAAGATTGGTGGGTGTTTTTATGATACTTTATATTTTATATTAAACCACTATAGTCCCTAGTTATTTATTGTCACAGATATATGTACAAATAATGGATCGGTATAGTAACCTCGGTATAGTTCTACTTTGGCTAAGATTATGTCTTTGTCCCTTTGCCTATTTATCATTGTTTGTGCCACTAACCCTATAAGGTTTTGATTTATTTTGTTATACTTTTAGTTTAAATGACTCGAGATGGAGACTGTCATGAGGTGCGACCTAACCGTCTTTCAAATAGCTGCATAAAGGGAGAAGCAAATCAAGATGCACCCGCCCGAGATGACCAGGAATGAAAGCCACGAAGATTGGTGGGTGTTTTTATGATACTTTATATTTTATATTAAAGCACTATAGTTCATAGTTTTTTATTGTCACAGATATATATACAAATAATGGATCGGTATAGTAACCTCGGTATAGTTTTACTTTGGCTAAGATTATGTCTTTGTCCCTTTGCCTATTTATCGTTGTTTGTGCCACTAACCTCTATAAGGTTATGAATTCTTTTGTTATACTTTTAGTTTAAATGACTTGAGATGGAGACTGTCATGAGGTGCGACATAACCGTCTTTCAAATAGCTGCATAAAGGGAGAGACAGCAAATCGAGATGCACCCGCCCGAGATGACCAGGAATGAAAGCCACGAAGATTGGTGGGTGTTTTTATGATACTTTATATTTTATATTAAACCACTATAGTTCATAGTTATTTATTGTCACAGATATATATATACAAATAATGGATCGGTATCAAACACTCCCAATTGTGCATTAGCGCCCATTGAGCGTAACAAACACTTTTTGACACTATTCACCGTCAGATAACGAAATGGACTTGCAAACACTCCCAAATGTGCTATAGCGCTCATTGAGCGTAACAAACACTTTACGGCACTATTCACTGTCAGATCACGAAATTGACTTACAAACACTCCCAAATGTGCTATAGCGCCCATTAAGCCTCACAAACACTTTTTGGCACTAATAACCGTCAGATCACGAAATGGACTTACAGACACTCCCAATTGTGCATTAGCGCCCATTGAGCGTAACGAACACTTTTGGACACTATTCACCGTCAGATAACGAAATGGACTTACAAACACTCCCAAATGTGCTATAGCGCCCATTAAGCCTCACAAACACTTTTTTGGCACTAATAACCGTCAGATCACAAAATGGACTTACAAACACTCCCAGTTGTGCATTAGCGCCCATTGAGCGTAACAAACACTTTTCCCCACTATTCACTGTCAGATCACGAAATGGACTTACAAATACTCCCAAATGTGCTATAGCGCCCATTGAGCGTAACAAACACTGTTCGGCACTATTCACTGTCAAATAACGAAATGAACTTCCAACACTCCCAAATGTGCTATAGCGCCTATTAAGCCTAACAAACACTTTTTGGCACTAATAATCGTCAGATCACGAAATGAACTTCCAACACTCCCAAATGTGCATTAGCGCCCATTGAGCGTAACAAACACTTTTCCCCACTATTCACCGTCAGATCACGAAATGGACTTACAAACACTCCCAGTTGTGCATTAGCGCCCATTGAGCGTAACAAACACTTTTCCCCACTATTCACTGTCAGATCACGAAATGGACTTACAAACACTCCCAAATGTGCTATAGCGCCCATTGAGCGTAACAAACACTGTTCGGCACTATTCACTGTCAGATAACGAAATGAACTTCCAACACTCCCAAATGTGCTATAGCGCCTATTAAGCCTAACAAACACTTTTTGACACTATTCACTGTCAGATCACGAAATTGACTTACAAACACTCCCAAATGTGCTATAGCGCCCATTAAGCCTAACAAACACTTTTTGGCACTAATAACCGTCAGATCACAAAATGGACTTACAAACACTCGCAATTGTGCATTAGCGCCCATTGAGCGTAACAAACACTTTTCGGCACTATTCACCTTCAGATCACGAAATGAACTTCCAACACTCCCAAATGTGCTATAGCGCCTATTAAGCCTAACAAACACTTTTTGACACTATTCACTGTCAGATCACGAAATTGACTTACAAACACTCCCAAATGTGCTATAGCGCCCATTAAGCCTAACAAACACTTTTTGGCACTAATAACCGTCAGATCACGAAATGGACTTACAAACACTCCCAAATGTGCTATAGCGCCTATTAAGCCTAACAAACACTTTTTGGCACTAATAATCGTCAGATCACGAAATGAACTTCCAACACTCCCAAATGTGCATTAGCGCCCATTGAGCGTAACAAACACTTTTCCCCACTATTCACCGTCAGATAACGAAATGGACTTACAAACACTCCCAAATGTGCTATAGCGCCCATTAAGCCTAACAAACACTTTTTGGCACTAATAACCGTCAGATCACGAAATGGACTTACAAACACTCCCAAATGTGCTATAGCGCCTATTAAGCCTCATAAACACTTTTTTGGCACTAATAACCGTCAGATCACGAAATGGACTTACAAACACTCCCAAATGTGCATTAGCGCCCATTAAGCGTAACAAACACTGTTCGGCACTATTCACTGTCAGATAACGAAATTGACTTACAAACACTCCCAAATGTGCATTAGCGCCCATTGAGCTTAACAAACACTTTTCGGCACTATATTCACCTTCAGATCACGAAATGAACTTCCGACACTCCCAAATGTGCTATAGCGCCTATTAAGCCTAACAAACACTTTTTGACACTATTTACTGTCAGATCACGAAATGAACTTCCAACACTCCCAAATGTGCATTAGCGCCCATTGAGCGTAACAAACCCTTTTTGACACTATTCACTGTCAGATCACGAAATTGACTTACAAACACTCCCAAATGTGCTATAGCGCCCATTAAGCCTAACAAACACCTTTCGGCACTAATAACCGTCAGATCACGAAATGAACTTCCAACACTCCCAAATGTGCATTAGCGCCCATTGAGCGTAACAAACACTTTTCGGCACTAATAACCGTCAGATCACGAAATGGACTTACAAACACTCCCAAATGTGCTATAGAGCCTATTAAGCCTAACAAACACTTTTTGGCACTAATAATCGTCAGATCACGAAATGAACTTCCAACACTCCCAAATGTGCATTAGCGCCCATTGAGCGTAACAAACACTTTTCCCGACTATTCACCGTCAGATAACGAAATGGACTTACAAACACTCCCAAATGTGCTATAGCGCCCATTAAGCCTAACAAACACTTTTTGGCACTAATAACCGTCAGATCACGAAATGAACTTCCAACACTCCCAAATGTGCATTAGCGCCCATTGAGCGTAACAAACACTTTTCGGCACTATTCACTGTCAGATAACGAAATGGACTTACAAACACTCCCAAATGTGCTATAGCGCCCATTGAGCGTAACAAACACTGTTCGGCACTATTCACTGTCAGATAACGAAATTGACTTACAAACACCCCCAAATGTGCATTAGCGCCCATTGAGCTTAACAAACACTTTTCGGCACTATATTCACCTTCAGATCACGAAATGAACTTCCAACACTCCCAAATGTGCTATAGCGCCTACTAAGCCTAACAAACACTTTTTGGCACTAATAACCGTCAGATCACGTAATGGACTTACAAACACTCCCAAATGTGCTATAGCGCCCATTGAGCGTAACAAACACTTTTCGGCACTATTCACTGTCAGATCACGAAATGGACTTACAAACACTCCCAAATGTGCATTAGCGCCCATTGAGCGTAACAAACACTTTTCGGCACTAATAACCGTCAGATCACGAAATGGACTTACAAACACTCCCAAATGTGCTATAGAGCCTATTAAGCCTAACAAACACTTTTTGGCACTAATAATCGTCAGATCACGAAATGAACTTCCAACACTCCCAAATGTGCATTAGCGCCCATTGAGCGTAACAAACACTTTTCCCCACTATTCACCGTCAGATAACGAAATGGACTTACAAACACTCCCAAATGTGCTATAGCGCCCATTAAGCCTCATAAACACTTTTTTGGCACTAATAACCGTCAGATCACGAAATGGACTTACAAACACTCCCAAATGTGCTATAGCGCCCATTAAGCGTAACAAACACTGTTCGGCACTATTCACTGTCAGATAACGAAATTGACTTACAAGCACTCCCAAATGTGCATTAGCGCCCATTGAGCGTAACAAACACTTTTCGGCACTAATCACCTTCAGATCACGAAATGAACTTCCAAACACTCCCAAATGTGCTATAGCGCCTATTAAGCCTAACAAACACTGTTCGGCACTATTCACTGTCAGATAACGAAATTGACTTACAAGCACTCCCAAATGTGCATTAGCGCCCATTGAGCGTAACAAACACTTTTCGGCACTAATAACCGTCAGATCACGTAATGGACTTACAAACACTCCCAAATGTGCATTAGCGCCCATTATTATTATTATTATTCTCTCTGTGTTAAATTAATACAAATACAAACAATTCTCATCGCATTGGCCCTCTCGGCCCTTTAGGTATCTCCCCGGTATTCTCTCTGTGTTACATTATTACAAATACAAACCATTCTCATCGCATTGGCCCTCTCGGCCCTTCAGGTATCTCCCCGGTATTCTCTCTGTGTTACATTATTACAAATACAAATAATTCTCATCGCATTGGCCCTCTCGGCCCTTTAGGTATCCCCCCGGTATTCTCTCTGTGTTAAATACATTATTGCAAATACAAACAATTCTCATCGCATTGGCCCTCTCGGCCCTTTAGGTATCTCCCCGGTATTCTCTCTGTGTTACATTATTACAAATACAAACAATTCTCATCGCATTGGCCCTCTCGGCCCTTTAGGTATCTCCCCGGTATTCTCTCTGTGTTACATTATTACAAATACAAACAATTCTCATCGCATTGGCCCTCTCGGCCCTTCAGGTATCCCCCCGGTATTCTCTCTGTGTTACATTATTACAAATACAAACAATTCTCATCGCATTGGCCCTCTCGGCCCTTTAGGTATCCCCCAGGTATTCTCTGTGTGTTACATTATCACAAATACAAACACTTCTCATCGCATTGGCCCTCTCGGCCCTTCAGGTATCTCCCCGGTATTCTCTCTGTGTTACATTATTACAAATACAAACAATTCTCATCGCATTGGCCCTCTCGGCCCTTTAGGTACCCCCCCGGTATTCTCTCTGTGTTACATTATCTCAAATACAAACAATTCTCATCGCATTGGCCCTCTCTGCCCTTGAGGTATCCCCCCGGTATTCTCTCTGTGTTACATTATTACAAATACAAACAATTCTCATCGCATTGGCCCTCTCGGACCTTTAGGTATCTCCCCGGAATTCTCTCTGTGTTACATTATTACAAATACAAACAATTCTCATCGCATTGGCCCTCTCGGCCCTTCAGGTATCTCCCCGGTATTCTCTCTGTGTTACATTATTACAAATACAAACAATTCTCATCACATTGGCCCTCTCGGCCCTTCAGGTATCTCCCCGGAATTCTCTCTGTGTTACATTATTACAAATACAAACAATTCTCATCACATTGGCCCTCTCGGCCCTTCAGGTATCTCCCAGGAATTCTCTCTGTGTTACATTATTACAAATACAAACAATTCTCATCGCATTGGCCCTCTCGGCCCTTCAGGTATCCCCCCGGTATTCTCTCTGTGTTACATTATTACAAATACAAACAATTCTCATCGCATTGGCCCTCTCGGCCCTTTAGGTATCCCCCAGGTATTCTCTGTGTGTTACATTATCACAAATACAAACAATTCTCATCGCATTGGCCCTCTCGGCCCTTCAGGTATCTCCCCGGTATTCTCTCTGTGTTACATTATTACAAATACAAACAATTCTCATCGCATTGGCCCTCTCGGCCCTTCAGGTATCTCCCCGGTATTCTCTCTGTGTTACATTATTACAACTACAAACAATTCTCATCGCATTGGCCCTCTCGGCCCTTTAGGTATCTCCCCGGTATTCTCTCTGTGTTACATTATTACAAATACAAACAATTCTCATCGCATTGGCCCTCTCGGCCCTTCAGGTATCCCCCTGGTATTCTCTCTGTGTTACATTATTACAAATACAAACAATTCTCATCGCATTGGCCCTCTCGGCCTTTTAGGTATCCCCCAGGTATTCTCTGTGTGTTACATTATCACAAATACAAACAATTCTCATCGCATTGGCCCTCTCGGCCCTTCAGAAATCTCCCCGGTATTCTCTCTGTGTTACATTATTACAAATACAAACAATTCTCATCGCATTGGCCCTCTCGGCCCTTTAGGTATCCCCCCGGTATTCTCTCTGTGTTACATTATTACAAATACAAACAATTCTCATCGCATTGGCCCTCTCGGCCCTTGAGGTATCCCCCCGGTATTCTCTCTGTGTTAAATTAATACAAATACAAACAATTCTCATCGCATTGGCCCTCTCGGCCCTTTAGGTATCTCCCCGGTATTCTCTCTGTGTTACATTATTACAAATACAAACAATTCTCATCGCATTGGCCCTCTCGGCCCTTCAGGTATCTCCCCGGTATTCTCTCTGTGTTACATTATTACAAATACAAATAATTCTCATCGCATTGGCCCTCTCGGCCCTTTAGGTATCCCCCCGGTATTCTCTCTGTGTTAAATACATTATTGCAAATACAAACAATTCTCATCGCATTGGCCCTCTCGGCCCTTCAGGTATCTCCCCGGTATTCTCTCTGTGTTAAATTAATACAAATACAAACAATTCTCATCGCATTGGCCCTCTCGGCCCTTTAGGTATCTCCCCGGTATTCTCTCTGTGTTACATTATTACAAATACAAACAATTCTCATCGCATTGGCCCTCTCGGCCCTTCAGGTATCTCCCCGGTATTCTCTCTGTGTTACATTATTACAAATACAAATAATTCTCATCGCATTGGCCCTCTCGGCCCTTTAGGTATCCCCCCGGTATTCTCTCTGTGTTAAATACATTATTGCAAATACAAACAATTCTCATCGCATTGGCCCTCTCGGCCCTTCAGGTATCTCCCCGGTATTCTCTCTGTGTTAAATTAATACAAATACAAACAATTCTCATCGCATTGGCCCTCTCGGCCCTTTAGGTATCTCCCCGGTATTCTCTCTGTGTTACATTATTACAAATACAAACAATTCTCATCGCATTGGCCCTCTCGGCCCTTCAGGTATCTCCCCGGTATTCTCTCTGTGTTACATTATTACAAATACAAATAATTCTCATCGCATTGGCCCTCTCGGCCCTTTAGGTATCCCCCCGGTATTCTCTCTGTGTTAAATACATTATTGCAAATACAAACAATTCTCATCGCATTGGCCCTCTCGGCCCTTCAGGTATCTCCCCGGTATTCTCTCTGTGTTACATTATTACAAATACAAACAATTCTCATCGCATTGGCCCTCTCGGCCCTTTAGGTATCTCCCCGGTATTCTCTCTGTGTTACATTATTTCAAATACAAACAATTCTCATCGCATTGGCCCTCTCGGCCCTTCAGGTATCCCCCCGGTATTCTCTCTGTGTTACATTATTACAAATACAAACAATTCTCATCGCATTGGCCCTCTCGGCCCTTTAGGTATCCCCCAGGTATTCTCTGTGTGTTACATTATCACAAATACAAACACTTCTCATCGCATTGGCCCTCTCGGCCCTTCAGGTATCTCCCCGGTATTCTCTCTGTGTTACATTATTACAAATACAAACAATTCTCATCGCATTGGCCCTCTCGGCCCTTTAGGTACCCCCCCGGTATTCTCTCTGTGTTACATTATCTCAAATACAAACAATTCTCATCGCATTGGCCCTCTCTGCCCTTGAGGTATCCCCCCGGTATTCTCTCTGTGTTACATTATTACAAATACAAACAATTCTCATCACATTAGCCCTCTCGGATCTTCAGGTATCTCCCCGGAATTCTCTCTGTGTTACATTATTACAAATACAAACAATTCTCATCACATTGGCCCTCTCGGCCCTTCAGGTATCTCCCCGGAATTCTCTCTGTGTTACATTATTACAAATACAAACAATTCTCATCACATTGGCCCTCTCGGCCCTTCAGGTATCTCCCAGGAATTCTCTCTGTGTTACATTATTACAAATACAAACAATTCTCATCGCATTGGCCCTCTCGGCCCTTTAGGTATCCCCCAGGTATTCTCTGTGTGTTACATTATCACAAATACAAACAATTCTCATCGCATTGGCCCTCTCGGCCCTTCAGGTATCTCCCCGGTATTCTCTCTGTGTTACATTATTACAAATACAAACAATTCTCATCGCATTGGCCCTCTCGGCCCTTCAGGTATCTCCCCGGTATTCTCTCTGTGTTACATTATTACAACTACAAACAATTCTCATCGCATTGGCCCTCTCGGCCCTTTAGGTATCTCCCCGGTATTCTCTCTGTGTTACATTATTACAAATACAAACAATTCTCATCGCATTGGCCCTCTCGGCCCTTCAGGTATCCCCCTGGTATTCTCTCTGTGTTACATTATTACAAATACAAACAATTCTCATCGCATTGGCCCTCTCGGCCCTTTAGGTATCCCCCAGGTATTCTCTGTGTGTTACATTATCACAAATACAAACAATTCTCATCGCATTGGCCCTCTCGGCCCTTCAGGTATCTCCCCGGTATTCTCTCTGTGTTACATTATTACAAATACAAACAATTCTCATCGCATTGGCCCTCTCTGCCCTTGAGGTATCCCCCCGGTATTCTCTCTGTGTTACATTATTACAAATACAAACAATTCTCATCGCATTGGCCCTCTCGGACCTTTAGGTATCTCCCCGGAATTCTCTCTGTGTTACATTATTACAAATACAAACAATTCTCATCGCATTGGCCCTCTCGGCCCTTCAGGTATCTCCCCGGTATTCTCTCTGTGTTACATTATTACAAATACAAACAATTCTCATCACATTGGCCCTCTCGGCCCTTCAGGTATCTCCCCGGAATTCTCTCTGTGTTACATTATTACAAATACAAACAATTCTCATCACATTGGCCCTCTCGGCCCTTCAGGTATCTCCCAGGAATTCTCTCTGTGTTACATTATTACAAATACAAACAATTCTCATCGCATTGGCCCTCTCGGCCCTTCAGGTATCCCCCCGGTATTCTCTCTGTGTTACATTATTACAAATACAAACAATTCTCATCGCATTGGCCCTCTCGGCCCTTTAGGTATCCCCCAGGTATTCTCTGTGTGTTACATTATCACAAATACAAACAATTCTCATCGCATTGGCCCTCTCGGCCCTTCAGGTATCTCCCCGGTATTCTCTCTGTGTTACATTATTACAAATACAAACAATTCTCATCGCATTGGCCCTCTCGGCCCTTCAGGTATCTCCCCGGTATTCTCTCTGTGTTACATTATTACAACTACAAACAATTCTCATCGCATTGGCCCTCTCGGCCCTTTAGGTATCTCCCCGGTATTCTCTCTGTGTTACATTATTACAAATACAAACAATTCTCATCGCATTGGCCCTCTCGGCCCTTCAGGTATCCCCCTGGTATTCTCTCTGTGTTACATTATTACAAATACAAACAATTCTCATCGCATTGGCCCTCTCGGCCCTTTAGGTATCCCCCAGGTATTCTCTGTGTGTTACATTATCACAAATACAAACAATTCTCATCGCATTGGCCCTCTCGGCCCTTCAGGTATCTCCCCGGTATTCTCTCTGTGTTACATTATTACAAATACAAACAATTCTCATCGCATTGGCCCTCTCGGCCCTTTAGGTATCCCCCCGGTATTCTCTCTGTGTTACATTATTACAAATACAAACAATTCTCATCGCATTGGCCCTCTCGGCCCTTGAGGTATCCCCCCGGTATTCTCTCTGTGTTAAATTAATACAAATACAAACAATTCTCATCGCATTGGCCCTCTCGGCCCTTTAGGTATCTCCCCGGTATTCTCTCTGTGTTACATTATTACAAATACAAACAATTCTCATCGCATTGGCCCTCTCGGCCCTTCAGGTATCTCCCCGGTATTCTCTCTGTGTTACATTATTACAAATACAAATAATTCTCATCGCATTGGCCCTCTCGGCCCTTTAGGTATCCCCCCGGTATTCTCTCTGTGTTAAATACATTATTGCAAATACAAACAATTCTCATCGCATTGGCCCTCTCGGCCCTTCAGGTATCTCCCCGGTATTCTCTCTGTGTTAAATTAATACAAATACAAACAATTCTCATCGCATTGGCCCTCTCGGCCCTTTAGGTATCTCCCCGGTATTCTCTCTGTGTTACATTATTACAAATACAAACAATTCTCATCGCATTGGCCCTCTCGGCCCTTCAGGTATCTCCCCGGTATTCTCTCTGTGTTACATTATTACAAATACAAATAATTCTCATCGCATTGGCCCTCTCGGCCCTTTAGGTATCCCCCCGGTATTCTCTCTGTGTTAAATACATTATTGCAAATACAAACAATTCTCATCGCATTGGCCCTCTCGGCCCTTCAGGTATCTCCCCGGTATTCTCTCTGTGTTACATTATTACAAATACAAACAATTCTCATCACATTGGCCCTCTCGGCCCTTCAGGTATCTCCCAGGAATTCTCTCTGTGTTACATTATTACAAATACAAACAATTCTCATCGCATTGGCCCTCTCGGCCCTTTAGGTATCCCCCAGGTATTCTCTGTGTGTTACATTATCACAAATACAAACAATTCTCATCGCATTGGCCCTCTCGGCCCTTCAGGTATCTCCCCGGTATTCTCTCTGTGTTACATTATTACAAATACAAACAATTCTCATCGCATTGGCCCTCTCGGCCCTTCAGGTATCTCCCCGGTATTCTCTCTGTGTTACATTATTACAACTACAAACAATTCTCATCGCATTGGCCCTCTCGGCCCTTTAGGTATCTCCCCGGTATTCTCTCTGTGTTACATTATTACAAATACAAACAATTCTCATCGCATTGGCCCTCTCGGCCCTTCAGGTATCCCCCTGGTATTCTCTCTGTGTTACATTATTACAAATACAAACAATTCTCATCGCATTGGCCCTCTCGGCCCTTTAGGTATCCCCCAGGTATTCTCTGTGTGTTACATTATCACAAATACAAACAATTCTCATCGCATTGGCCCTCTCGGCCCTTCAGGTATCTCCCCGGTATTCTCTCTGTGTTACATTATTACAAATACAAACAATTCTCATCGCATTGGCCCTCTCTGCCCTTGAGGTATCCCCCCGGTATTCTCTCTGTGTTACATTATTACAAATACAAACAATTCTCATCGCATTGGCCCTCTCGGACCTTTAGGTATCTCCCCGGAATTCTCTCTGTGTTACATTATTACAAATACAAACAATTCTCATCGCATTGGCCCTCTCGGCCCTTCAGGTATCTCCCCGGTATTCTCTCTGTGTTACATTATTACAAATACAAACAATTCTCATCACATTGGCCCTCTCGGCCCTTCAGGTATCTCCCCGGAATTCTCTCTGTGTTACATTATTACAAATACAAACAATTCTCATCACATTGGCCCTCTCGGCCCTTCAGGTATCTCCCAGGAATTCTCTCTGTGTTACATTATTACAAATACAAACAATTCTCATCGCATTGGCCCTCTCGGCCCTTCAGGTATCCCCCCGGTATTCTCTCTGTGTTACATTATTACAAATACAAACAATTCTCATCGCATTGGCCCTCTCGGCCCTTTAGGTATCCCCCAGGTATTCTCTGTGTGTTACATTATCACAAATACAAACAATTCTCATCGCATTGGCCCTCTCGGCCCTTCAGGTATCTCCCCGGTATTCTCTCTGTGTTACATTATTACAAATACAAACAATTCTCATCGCATTGGCCCTCTCGGCCCTTCAGGTATCTCCCCGGTATTCTCTCTGTGTTACATTATTACAACTACAAACAATTCTCATCGCATTGGCCCTCTCGGCCCTTTAGGTATCTCCCCGGTATTCTCTCTGTGTTACATTATTACAAATACAAACAATTCTCATCGCATTGGCCCTCTCGGCCCTTCAGGTATCCCCCTGGTATTCTCTCTGTGTTACATTATTACAAATACAAACAATTCTCATCGCATTGGCCCTCTCGGCCCTTTAGGTATCCCCCAGGTATTCTCTGTGTGTTACATTATCACAAATACAAACAATTCTCATCGCATTGGCCCTCTCGGCCCTTCAGGTATCTCCCCGGTATTCTCTCTGTGTTACATTATTACAAATACAAACAATTCTCATCGCATTGGCCCTCTCGGCCCTTTAGGTATCCCCCCGGTATTCTCTCTGTGTTACATTATTACAAATACAAACAATTCTCATCGCATTGGCCCTCTCGGCCCTTGAGGTATCCCCCCGGTATTCTCTCTGTGTTAAATTAATACAAATACAAACAATTCTCATCGCATTGGCCCTCTCGGCCCTTTAGGTATCTCCCCGGTATTCTCTCTGTGTTACATTATTACAAATACAAACAATTCTCATCGCATTGGCCCTCTCGGCCCTCTAGGTATCTCCCCGGTATTCTCTCTGTGTTACATTATTACAAATACAAATAATTCTCATCGCATTGGCCCTCTCGGCCCTTTAGGTATCCCCCCGGTATTCTCTCTGTGTTAAATACATTATTGCAAATACAAACAATTCTCATCGCATTGGCCCTCTCGGCCCTTCAGGTATCTCCCCGGTATTCTCTCTGTGTTAAATTAATACAAATACAAACAATTCTCATCGCATTGGCCCTCTCGGCCCTTTAGGTATCTCCCCGGTATTCTCTCTGTGTTACATTATTACAAATACAAACAATTCTCATCGCATTGGCCCTCTCGGCCCTTCAGGTATCTCCCCGGTATTCTCTCTGTGTTACATTATTACAAATACAAATAATTCTCATCGCATTGGCCCTCTCGGCCCTTTAGGTATCCCCCCGGTATTCTCTCTGTGTTAAATACATTATTGCAAATACAAACAATTCTCATCGCATTGGCCCTCTCGGCCCTTCAGGTATCTCCCCGGTATTCTCTCTGTGTTACATTATTACAAATACAAACAATTCTCATCGCATTGGCCCTCTCGGCCCTTTAGGTATCTCCCCGGTATTCTCTCTGTGTTACATTATTACAAATACAAACAATTCTCATCGCATTGGCCCTCTCGGCCCTTCAGGTATCCCCCCGGTATTCTCTCTGTGTTACATTATTACAAATACAAACAATTCTCATCGCATTGGCCCTCTCGGCCCTTTAGGTATCCCCCAGGTATTCTCTGTGTGTTACATTATCACAAATACAAACACTTCTCATCGCATTGGCCCTCTCGGCCCTTCAGGTATCTCCCCGGTATTCTCTCTGTGTTACATTATTACAAATACAAACAATTCTCATCGCATTGGCCCTCTCGGCCCTTTAGGTACCCCCCCGGTATTCTCTCTGTGTTACATTATCTCAAATACAAACAATTCTCATCGCATTGGCCCTCTCGGCCCTTGAGGTATCCCCCCGGTATTCTCTCTGTGTTACATTATTACAAATACAAACAATTCTCATCGCATTGGCCCTCTCGGCCCTTTAGGTATCTCCCCGGAATTCTCTCTGTGTTACATTATTACAAATACAAACAATTCTCATCGCATTGGCCCTCTCGGCCCTTCAGGTATCTCCCCGGTATTCTCTCTGTGTTACATTATTACAAATACAAACAATTCTCATCGCATTGGCCCTCTCGGCCCTTCAGGTATCTCCCAGGAATTCTCTCTGTGTTACATTATTACAAATACAAAAAATTCTCATCGCATTGGCCCTCTCGGCCCTTCAGGTATCCCCCCGGTATTCTCTCTGTGTTACATTATTACAAATACAAACAATTCTCATCGCATTGGCCCTCTCGGCCCTTTAGGTATCCCCCAGGTATTCTCTGTGTGTTACATTATCACAAATACAAACAATTCTCATCGCATTGGCCCTCTCGGCCCTTCAGGTATCTCCCCGGTATTCTCTCTGTGTTACATTATTACAAATACAAACAATTCTCATCGCATTGGCCCTCTCGGCCCTTCAGGTATCTCCCCGGTATTCTCTCTGTGTTACATTATTACAACTACAAACAATTCTCATCGCATTGGCCCTCTCGGCCCTTTAGGTATCTCCCCGGTATTCTCTCTGTGTTACATTATTACAAATACAAACAATTCTCATCGCATTGGCCCTCTCGGCCCTTCAGGTATCCCCCTGGTATTCTCTCTGTGTTACATTATTACAAATACAAACAATTCTCATCGCATTGGCCCTCTCGGCCCTTTAGGTATCCCCCAGGTATTCTCTGTGTGTTACATTATCACAAATACAAACAATTCTCATCGCATTGGCCCTCTCGGCCCTTCAGGTATCTCCCCGGTATTCTCTCTGTGTTACATTATTACAAATACAAACAATTCTCATCGCATTGGCCCTCTCGGCCCTTTAGGTATCCCCCCGGTATTCTCTCTGTGTTAAATACATTATTGCAAATACAAACAATTCTCATCGCATTGGCCCTCTCGGCCCTTCAGGTATCTCCCCGGTATTCTCTCTGTGTTACATTATTACAAATACAAACAATTCTCATCGCATTGGCCCTCTCGGCCCTTTAGGTATCTCCCCGGTATTCTCTCTGTGTTACATTATTACAAATACAAACAATTCTCATCGCATTGGCCCTCTCGGCCCTTCAGGTATCCCCCCGGTATTCTCTCTGTGTTACATTATTACAAATACAAACAATTCTCATCGCATTGGCCCTCTCGGCCCTTTAGGTATCCCCCAGGTATTCTCTGTGTGTTACATTATCACAAATACAAACACTTCTCATCGCATTGGCCCTCTCGTCCCTTCAGGTATCTCCCCGGTATTCTCTCTGTGTTACATTATTACAAATACAAACAATTCTCATCGCATTGGCCCTCTCGGCCCTTTAGGTACCCCCCCGGTATTCTCTCTGTGTTACATTATCTCAAATACAAACAATTCTCATCGCATTGGCCCTCTCGGCCCTTGAGGTATCCCCCCGGTATTCTCTCTGTGTTACATTATTACAAATACAAACAATTCTCATCGCATTGGCCCTCTCGGCCCTTTAGGTATCTCCCCGGAATTCTCTCTGTGTTACATTATTACAAATACAAACAATTCTCATCGCATTGGCCCTCTCGGCCCTTCAGGTATCTCCCCGGTATTCTCTCTGTGTTACATTATTACAAATACAAACAATTCTCATCACATTGGCCCTCTCGGCCCTTCAGGTATCTCCCCGGAATTCTCTCTGTGTTACATTATTACAAATACAAACAATTCTCATCACATTGGCCCTCTCGGCCCTTCAGGTATCTCCCAGGAATTCTCTCTGTGTTACATTATTACAAATACAAAAAATTCTCATCGCATTGGCCCTCTCGGCCCTTCAGGTATCCCCCCGGTATTCTCTCTGTGTTACATTATTACAAATACAAACAATTCTCATCGCATTGGCCCTCTCGGCCCTTTAGGTATCCCCCAGGTATTCTCTGTGTGTTACATTATCACAAATACAAACAATTCTCATCGCATTGGCCCTCTCGGCCCTTCAGGTATCTCCCCGGTATTCTCTCTGTGTTACATTATTACAAATACAAACAATTCTCATCGCATTGGCCCTCTCGGCCCTTCAGGTATCTCCCCGGTATTCTCTCTGTGTTACATTATTACAACTACAAACAATTCTCATCGCATTGGCCCTCTCGGCCCTTTAGGTATCTCCCCGGTATTCTCTCTGTGTTACATTATTACAAATACAAACAATTCTCATCGCATTGGCCCTCTCGGCCCTTCAGGTATCCCCCTGGTATTCTCTCTGTGTTACATTATTACAAATACAAACAATTCTCATCGCATTGGCCCTCTCGGCCCTTTAGGTATCCCCCAGGTATTCTCTGTGTGTTACATTATCACAAATACAAACAATTCTCATCGCATTGGCCCTCTCGGCCCTTCAGGTATCTCCCCGGTATTCTCTCTGTGTTACATTATTACAAATACAAACAATTCTCATCGCATTGGCCCTCTCGGCCCTTTAGGTATCCCCCCGGTATTCTCTCTGTGTTACATTATTACAACTACAAACAATTCTCATCGCATTGGCCCTCTCGGCCCTTGAGGTATCCCCCCGGTATTCTCTCTGTGTTACATTATTACAAATACAAACAATTCTCATCGCATTAGCCCTCTCGGCCCTTTAGGTATCTCTCCGGAATTCTCTCTGTGTTACATTATTACAAATACAAACAATTCTCATCGCATTGGCCCTCTCGGCCCTTCAGGTATCCCCCCGGTATTCTCTCTGTGTTACATTATTACAAATACAAACAATTCTCATCGCATTGGCCCTCTCGGCCCTTTAGGTATCCCCCCGGTATTCTCTCTGTGTTACATTATTACAAATACAAACAATTCTCATCGCATTGGCCCTCTCGGCCCTTGAGGTATCCCCCCGGTATTCTCTCTGTGTTAAATTAATACAAATACAAACAATTCTCATCGCATTGGCCCTCTCGGCCCTTTAGGTATCTCCCCGGTATTCTCTCTGTGTTACATTATTACAAATACAAACAATTCTCATCGCATTGGCCCTCTCGGCCCTTCAGGTATCTCCCCGGTATTCTCTCTGTGTTACATTATTACAAATACAAATAATTCTCATCGCATTGGCCCTCTCGGCCCTTTAGGTATCCCCCCGGTATTCTCTCTGTGTTAAATACATTATTGCAAATACAAACAATTCTCATCGCATTGGCCCTCTCGGCCCTTCAGGTATCTCCCCGGTATTCTCTCTGTGTTAAATTAATACAAATACAAACAATTCTCCTCGCATTGGCCCTCTCGGCCCTTTAGGTATCTCCCCGGTATTCTCTCTGTGTTACATTATTACAAATATAAACAATTCTCATCGCATTGGCCCTCTCGGCCCTTCAGGTATCTCCCCGGTATTCTCTCTGTGTTACATTATTACAAATACAAATAATTCTCATCGCATTGGCCCTCTCGGCCCTTTAGGTATCCCCCCGGTATTCTCTCTGTGTTAAATACATTATTGCAAATACAAACAATTCTCATCGCATTGGCCCTCTCGGCCCTTCAGGTATCTCCCCGGTATTCTCTCTGTGTTACATTATTACAAATACAAACAATTCTCATCGCATTGGCCCTCTCGGCCCTTTAGGTATCCCCCCGGTATTCTCTCTGTGTTAAATTAATACAAATACAAACAATTCTCATCGCATTGGCCCTCTCGGCCCTTTAGGTATCTCCCCGGTATTCTCTCTGTGTTACATTATTACAAATACAAACAATTCTCATCGCATTGGCCCTCTCGGCCCTTCAGGTATCCCCCCGGTATTCTCTCTGTGTTAAATACATTATTGCAAATACAAACAATTCTCATCGCATTGGCCCTCTCGGCCCTTCAGGTATCCCCCCGGTATTCTCTCTGTGTTACATTATTACAAATACAAACAATTCTCATCGCATTGGCCCTCTCGGCCCTTTAGGTATCCCCCAGGTATTCTCTGTGTGTTACATTATCACAAATACAAACAATTCTCATCGCATTGGCCCTCTCGGCCCTTCAGGTATCTCCCCGGTATTCTCTCTGTGTTACATTATTACAAATACAAACAATTCTCATCGCATTGGCCCTCTCGGCCCTTCAGGTATCTCCCCGGTATTCTCTCTGTGTTACATTATTACAAATACAAACAATTCTCATCGCATTGGCCCTCTCGGCCCTTCAGGTATCCCCCTGGTATTCTCTCTGTGTTACATTATTACAAATACAAACAATTCTCATCGCATTGGCCCTCTCGGCCCTTTAGGTATCCCCCAGGTATTCTCTGTGTGTTACATTATCACAAATACAAACAATTCTCATCGCATTGGCCCTCTCGGCCCTTCAGGTATCTCCCCGGTATTCTCTCTGTGTTACATTATTACAAATACAAACAATTCTCATCGCATTGGCCCTCTCGGCCCTTTAGGTATCTCCCCGGAATTCTCTCTGTGTTACATTATTACAAATACAAACAATTCTCATCGCATTGGCCCTCTCGGCCCTTCAGGTATCTCCCCGGTATTCTCTCTGTGTTACATTATTACAAATACAAACAATTCTCATCACATTGGCCCTCTCGGCCCTTCAGGTATCTCCCCGGAATTCTCTCTGTGTTACATTATTACAAATACAAACAATTCTCATCACATTGGCCCTCTCGGCCCTTCAGGTATCTCCCAGGAATTCTCTCTGTGTTACATTATTACAAATACAAACAATTCTCATCGCATTGGCCCTCTCGGCCCTTCAGGTATCCCCCCGTTATTCTCTCTGTGTTACATTATTACAAATACAAACAATTCTCATCGCATTGGCCCTCTCGGCCCTTTAGGTATCCCCCAGGTATTCTCTGTGTGTTACATTATCACAAATACAAACAATTCTCATCGCATTGGCCCTCTCGGCCCTTCAGGTATCTCCCCGGTATTCTCTCTGTGTTACATTATTACAAATACAAACAATTCTCATCGCATTGGCCCTCTCGGCCCTTCAGGTATCTCCCCGGTATTCTCTCTGTGTTACATTATTACAAATACAAACAATTCTCATCGCATTGGACCTCTCGGCCCTTTAGGTATCCCCCAGGTATTCTCTGTGTGTTACATTATCACAAATACAAACAATTCTCATCGCATTGGCCCTCTCGGCCCTTCAGGTATCTCCCCGGTATTCTCTCTGTGTTACATTATTACAAATACAAACAATTCTCATCGCATTGGCCCTCTCCGCCCTTCAGGTATCCCCCCGGTATTCTCTCTGTGTTACATTATTAAAAATACAAACAATTCTCATCGCATTGGCCCTCTCGGCCCTTTAGGTATTCCTCCGGTATTCTCTCTGTGTTACATTATTACAAATACAAACAATTCTCATCGCATTGGCCCTCTCGGCCCTTCAGGTATCTCCCCGGAATTCTCTCTGTGTTACATTATTACAAATACAAACAATTCTCATCGCATTGGCCCTCTCGGCCCTTCAGGTATCTCCCAGGAATTCTCTCTGTGTTACATTATTACAAATACAAACAATTCTCATCGCATTGGCCCTCTCGGCCCTTCAGGTATCCCCCCGGTATTCTCTCTGTGTTACATTATTACAAATACAAACAATTCTCATCGCATTGGCCCTCTCGGCCCTTTAGGTATCCCCCAGGTATTCTCTGTGTGTTACATTATCACAAATACAAACAATTGTCATCGCATTGGCCCTCTCGGCCCTTCAGGTATCTCCCCGGTATTCTCTCTGTGTTACATTATTACAACTACAAACAATTCTCATCGCATTGGCCCTCTCGGCCCTTTAGGTATCTCCCCGGTATTCTCTCTGTGTTACATTATTACAAATACAAACAATTCTCATCGCATTGGCCCTCTCGGCCCTTCAGGTATCCCCCTGGTATTCTCTCTGTGTTACATTATTACAAATACAAACAATTCTCATCGCATTGGCCCTCTCGGCCCTTTAGGTATCCCCCAGGTATTCTCTGTGTGTTACATTATCACAAATACAAACAATTCTCATCGCATTGGCCCTCTCGGCCCTTCAGGTATCTCCCCGGTATTCTCTCTGTGTTACATTATTACAAATACAAACAATTCTCATCGCATTGGCCCTCTCGGCCCTTTAGGTATCCCCCCGGTATTCTCTCTGTGTTACATTATTACAACTACAAACAATTCTCATCGCATTGGCCCTCTCGGCCCTTGAGGTATCCCCCCGGTATTCTCTCTGTGTTACATTATTACAAATACAAACAATTCTCATCGCATTAGCCCTCTCGGCCCTTTAGGTATCTCTCCGGAATTCTCTCTGTGTTACATTATTACAAATACAAACAATTCTCATCGCATTGGCCCTCTCGGCCCTTTAGGTATCTCCCCGGTATTCTCTCTGTGTTACATTATTACAAATACAAACAATTCTCATCACATTGGCCCTCTCGGATCTTCAGGTATCTCCCCGGAATTCTCTCTGTGTTACATTATTACAAATACAAACAATTCTCATCACATTGGCCCTCTCGGCCCTTCAGGTATCTCCCCGGAATTCTCTCTGTGTTACATTATTACAAATACAAACAATTCTCATCGCATTGGCCCTCTTGGCCCTTTAGGTATTCCCCGGTATTCTCTCTGTGTTACATTATTACAAATACAAACAATTCTCATCGCATTGGCCCTCTCGGCCCTTTAGGTATCCCCGTGGTATTTTCTCTGTGGTACATTATTACAAATACAAACAATTCTCATCGCATTGGCCCTCTCGGCCCTTCAGGTATCTCCCCGGTATTCTCTCTGTGTTACATTATTACAAATACAAACAATTCTCATCGCATTGGCCCTCTCGGCCCTTTAGGTATCCCCCCGGTATTCTCTCTGTGTTACATTATTACAACTACAAACAATTCTCATCGCATTGGCCCTCTCGGCCCTTGAGGTATCCCCCCGGTATTCTCTCTGTGTTACATTATTACAAATACAAACAATTCTCATCGCATTGGCCCTCTCGGCCCTTTAGGTATCTCTCCGGAATTCTCTCTGTGTTACATTATTACAAATACAAACAATTCTCATCGCATTGGCCCTCTCGGCCCTTTAGGTATCTCCCCGGTATTCTCTCTGTGTTACATTATTACAAATACAAACAATTCTCATCACATTGGCCCTCTCGGATCTTCAGGTATCTCCCCGGAATTCTCTCTGTGTTACATTATTACAAATACAAACAATTCTCATCACATTGGCCCTCTCGGCCCTTCAGGTATCTCCCCGGAATTCTCTCTGTGTTACATTATTACAAATACAAACAATTCTCATCACATTGGCCCTCTCGGCCCTTCAGGTATCTCCCCGGAATTCTCTCTGTGTTACATTATTACAAATACAAACAATTCTCATCGCATTGGCCCTCTTGGCCCTTTAGGTATTCCCCGGTATTCTCTCTGTGTTACATTATTACAAATACAAACAATTCTCATCGCATTGGCCCTCTCGGCCCTTTAGGTATCCCCGTGGTATTTTCTCTGTGGTACATTATTACAAATACAAACAATTCTCATCGCATTGGCCCTCTCGGCCCTTTACGTATCCCCCCGGTATTCTCTCTGTTACATTATTACAAATACAAACAATTCTCATCGCATTGGCCCTCTCGGCCCTTTAGGTATCCCCCCGGTATTCTCTCTGTGTTACATTATCTCAAATACAAACAATTCTCATCGCATTGGCCCTCTCTGCCCTTGAGGTATCCCCCCGGTATTCTCTCTGTGTTACATTATTACAAATACAAACAATTCTCATCGCATTGGCCCTCTCGGACCTTTAGGTATCTCCCCGGAATTCTCTCTGTGTTACATTATTACAAATACAAACAATTCTCATCGCATTGGCCCTCTCGGCCCTTCAGGTATCTCCCCGGTATTCTCTCTGTGTTACATTATTACAAATACAAACAATTCTCATCACATTGGCCCTCTCGGCCCTTCAGGTATCTCCCCGGAATTCTCTCTGTGTTACATTATTACAAATACAAACAATTCTCATCACATTGGCCCTCTCGGCCCTTCAGGTATCTCCCAGGAATTCTCTCTGTGTTACATTATTACAAATACAAACAATTCTCATCGCATTGGCCCTCTCGGCCCTTCAGGTATCCCCCCGGTATTCTCTCTGTGTTACATTATTACAAATACAAACAATTCTCATCGCATTGGCCCTCTCGGCCCTTTAGGTATCCCCCAGGTATTCTCTGTGTGTTACATTATCACAAATACAAACAATTCTCATCGCATTGGCCCTCTCGGCCCTTCAGGTATCTCCCCGGTATTCTCTCTGTGTTACATTATTACAAATACAAACAATTCTCATCGCATTGGCCCTCTCGGCCCTTCAGGTATCTCCCCGGTATTCTCTCTGTGTTACATTATTACAACTACAAACAATTCTCATCGCATTGGCCCTCTCGGCCCTTTAGGTATCTCCCCGGTATTCTCTCTGTGTTACATTATTACAAATACAAACAATTCTCATCGCATTGGCCCTCTCGGCCCTTCAGGTATCCCCCTGGTATTCTCTCTGTGTTACATTATTACAAATACAAACAATTCTCATCGCATTGGCCCTCTCGGCCCTTTAGGTATCCCCCAGGTATTCTCTGTGTGTTACATTATCACAAATACAAACAATTCTCATCGCATTGGCCCTCTCGGCCCTTCAGGTATCTCCCCGGTATTCTCTCTGTGTTACATTATTACAAATACAAACAATTCTCATCGCATTGGCCCTCTCGGCCCTTTAGGTATCCCCCCGGTATTCTCTCTGTGTTACATTATTACAAATACAAACAATTCTCATCGCATTGGCCCTCTCGGCCCTTGAGGTATCCCCCCGGTATTCTCTCTGTGTTAAATTAATACAAATACAAACAATTCTCATCGCATTGGCCCTCTCGGCCCTTTAGGTATCTCCCCGGTATTCTCTCTGTGTTACATTATTACAAATACAAACAATTCTCATCGCATTGGCCCTCTCGGCCCTTCAGGTATCTCCCCGGTATTCTCTCTGTGTTACATTATTACAAATACAAATAATTCTCATCGCATTGGCCCTCTCGGCCCTTTAGGTATCCCCCCGGTATTCTCTCTGTGTTAAATACATTATTGCAAATACAAACAATTCTCATCGCATTGGCCCTCTCGGCCCTTCAGGTATCTCCCCGGTATTCTCTCTGTGTTAAATTAATACAAATACAAACAATTCTCCTCGCATTGGCCCTCTCGGCCCTTTAGGTATCTCCCCGGTATTCTCTCTGTGTTACATTATTACAAATATAAACAATTCTCATCGCATTGGCCCTCTCGGCCCTTCAGGTATCTCCCCGGTATTCTCTCTGTGTTACATTATTACAAATACAAATAATTCTCATCGCATTGGCCCTCTCGGCCCTTTAGGTATCCCCCCGGTATTCTCTCTGTGTTAAATACATTATTGCAAATACAAACAATTCTCATCGCATTGGCCCTCTCGGCCCTTCAGGTATCTCCCCGGTATTCTCTCTGTGTTACATTATTACAAATACAAACAATTCTCATCGCATTGGCCCTCTCGGCCCTTTAGGTATCCCCCCGGTATTCTCTCTGTGTTAAATTAATACAAATACAAACAATTCTCATCGCATTGGCCCTCTCGGCCCTTTAGGTATCTCCCCGGTATTCTCTCTGTGTTACATTATTACAAATACAAACAATTCTCATCGCATTGGCCCTCTCGGCCCTTCAGGTATCCCCCCGGTATTCTCTCTGTGTTAAATACATTATTGCAAATACAAACAATTCTCATCGCATTGGCCCTCTCGGCCCTTCAGGTATCCCCCTGGTATTCTCTCTGTGTTACATTATTACAAATACAAACAATTCTCATCGCATTGGCCCTCTCGGCCCTTTAGGTATCCCCCAGGTATTCTCTGTGTGTTACATTATCACAAATACAAACAATTCTCATCGCATTGGCCCTCTCGGCCCTTCAGGTATCTCCCCGGTATTCTCTCTGTGTTACATTATTACAAATACAAACAATTCTCATCGCATTGGCCCTCTCGGCCCTTTAGGTATCTCCCCGGAATTCTCTCTGTGTTACATTATTACAAATACAAACAATTCTCATCGCATTGGCCCTCTCGGCCCTTCAGGTATCTCCCCGGTATTCTCTCTGTGTTACATTATTACAAATACAAACAATTCTCATCACATTGGCCCTCTCGGCCCTTCAGGTATCTCCCCGGAATTCTCTCTGTGTTACATTATTACAAATACAAACAATTCTCATCACATTGGCCCTCTCGGCCCTTCAGGTATCTCCCAGGAATTCTCTCTGTGTTACATTATTACAAATACAAACAATTCTCATCGCATTGGCCCTCTCGGCCCTTCAGGTATCCCCCCGTTATTCTCTCTGTGTTACATTATTACAAATACAAACAATTCTCATCGCATTGGCCCTCTCGGCCCTTTAGGTATCCCCCAGGTATTCTCTGTGTGTTACATTATCACAAATACAAACAATTCTCATCGCATTGGCCCTCTCGGCCCTTCAGGTATCTCCCCGGTATTCTCTCTGTGTTACATTATTACAAATACAAACAATTCTCATCGCATTGGCCCTCTCGGCCCTTCAGGTATCTCCCCGGTATTCTCTCTGTGTTACATTATTACAAATACAAACAATTCTCATCGCATTGGACCTCTCGGCCCTTTAGGTATCCCCCAGGTATTCTCTGTGTGTTACATTATCACAAATACAAACAATTCTCATCGCATTGGCCCTCTCGGCCCTTCAGGTATCTCCCCGGTATTCTCTCTGTGTTACATTATTACAAATACAAACAATTCTCATCGCATTGGCCCTCTCCGCCCTTCAGGTATCCCCCCGGTATTCTCTCTGTGTTACATTATTAAAAATACAAACAATTCTCATCGCATTGGCCCTCTCGGCCCTTTAGGTATTCCTCCGGTATTCTCTCTGTGTTACATTATTACAAATACAAACAATTCTCATCGCATTGGCCCTCTCGGCCCTTCAGGTATCTCCCCGGAATTCTCTCTGTGTTACATTATTACAAATACAAACAATTCTCATCGCATTGGCCCTCTCGGCCCTTCAGGTATCTCCCAGGAATTCTCTCTGTGTTACATTATTACAAATACAAACAATTCTCATCGCATTGGCCCTCTCGGCCCTTCAGGTATCCCCCCGGTATTCTCTCTGTGTTACATTATTACAAATACAAACAATTCTCATCGCATTGGCCCTCTCGGCCCTTTAGGTATCCCCCAGGTATTCTCTGTGTGTTACATTATCACAAATACAAACAATTGTCATCGCATTGGCCCTCTCGGCCCTTCAGGTATCTCCCCGGTATTCTCTCTGTGTTACATTATTACAAATACAAACAATTCTCATCGCATTGGCCCTCTCGGCCCTTCAGGTATCTCCCCGGTATTCTCTCTGTGTTACATTATTACAAATACAAACAATTCTCATCGCATTGGCCCTCTCGGCCCTTTAGGTATCCCCCAGGTATTCTCTGTGTGTTACATTATCACAAATACAAACAATTCTCATCGCATTGGCCCTCTCGGCCCTTCAGGTATCTCCCCGGTATTCTCTCTGTGTTACATTATTACAAATACAAACAATTCTCATCGCATTGGCCCTCTCGGCTCTTAGGTATCCCCCCGGTATTCTCTCTGTGTTACATTATTACAAATACAAACAATTCTCATCGCATTGGCCCTCTCGGCCCTTGAGGTATCCCCCCGGTATTCTCTCTGTGTTACATTATTACAAATACAAACAATTCTCATCGCATTGGCCCTCTCGGCCCTTTAGGTATCTCTCCGGAATTCTCTCTGTGTTACATTATTACAAATACAAACAATTCTCATCGCATTGGCCCTCTCGGCCCTTTAGGTATCTCCCCGGTATTCTCTCTGTGTTACATTATTACAAATACAAACAATTCTCATCACATTGGCCCTCTCGGCCCTTCAGGTATCTCCCCGGAATTCTCTCTGTGTTACATTATTACAAATACAAACAATTCTCATCACATTGGCCCTCTCGGCCCTTCAGGTATCTCCCCGGAATTCTCTCTGTGTTACATTATTACAAATACAAACAATTCTCATCGCATTGGCCCTCTTGGCCCTTTAGGTATTCCCCGGTATTCTCTCTGTGTTACATTATTACAAATACAAACAATTCTCATCGCATTGGCCCTCTCGGCCCTTTAGGTATCCCCGTGGTATTTTCTCTGTGGTACATTATTACAAATACAAACAATTCTCATCGCATTGGCCCTCTCGGCCCTTTACGTATCCCCCCGGTATTCTCTCTGTTACATTATTACAAATACAAACAATTCTCATCGCATTGGCCCTCTCGGCCCTTTAGGTATCCCCCCGGTATTCTCTCTGTGTTAAATACATTATTGCAAATACAAACAATTCTCATCGCATTGGCCCTCTCGGCCCTTTAGGTATCTCCCCGGGATTCTCTCTGTGTTACATTATTACAAATACAAACAATTCTCATCGCATTGGCCCTCTCGGCCCTTTAGGTATCTTCCCGGTATTCTCTCTGTGTTACATTATTACAAATACAAACAATTCTCATCGCATTGGCCCTCTCGGCCCTTTAGGTATCTCCCCGGTATTCTCTCTGTGTTACATTATTACAAATACAAACAATTCTCATCACATTGGCCCTCTCCGCCCTTTAGGTATCTCCCCGGAATTCTCTCTGTGTTACATTATTACAAATACAAACAATTCTCATCACATTGGACCTCTCGGCCCTTTAGGTATCTCCCCGGAATTCTCTCTGTGTTACATTATTACAAATACAAACAATTCTCATCGCATTGGCCCTCTCGGCCCTTCAGGTATCCCCCCGGTATTCTCTCTGTGTTACATTATTACAAATACAAACAATTCTCATCGCATTGGCCCCCTCGGCCCTTTAGGTATCCCCCCGCTATTCTCTCTGTGTTACATTATTACAAATACAAACAATTCTCATCGCATTGGCCCTCTCCGCCCTTCAGGTATCCCCCCGGTATTCTCTCTGTGTTACATTATTACAAATACAAACAATTCTCATCGCATTGGCCCTCTCCGCCCTTCAGGTATCCCCCCGGTATTCTCTCTGTGTTACATTATTAAAAATACAAACAATTCTCATCGCATTGGCCCTCTCGGCCCTTCAGGTATCTCCCCGGTATTCTCCATGTGTTACATTATTAAAAATACAAACAATTCTCATCACATTGGCCCTCTCGGCCCTTCGGGTATCTCCCCGGAATTCTCTCTGTGTTACATTATTACAAATACAAACAATTCTCATCACATTGGCCCTCTCGGCCCTTCAGGTATCTCCCCGGAATTCTCTCTGTGTTACATTATTACAAATACAAACAATTCTCATCACATTGGCCCTCTCGGCCCTTCAGGTATCTCCCCGGAATTCTCTCTGTGTTACATTATTACAAATACAAACAATTCTCATCGCATTGGCCCTCTCGGCCCTTTAGATATTCCCCCGGTATTCTCTCTGTGTTACATTATTACAAATACAAACAATTCTCATCGCATTGACCCTCTCAGCCCTTTAGGTATCCCCCCGGTATTCTCTCTGTGTTACATTATTACAAATACAAACAATTCTCATCACATTGGCCCTCTCGGCCCTTTAGGTATCACCCCGGTATTCTCTCTGTGTTACATTATTACAAATACAAACAATTCTTATCGCATTGGCCCTCTCGGCCCTTTAGGTATCCCCGCGGTATTCTAGCTGTGTTACATTATTACAAATACAAACAATTCTCATCGCATTGGCCCTCTCGGCCCTTTAGGTATCCCCCCGGTATTCTCTCTGTGTTACATTATTACAAATACAAACAATTCTCATCGCATTGGCCCTCTCGGCCCTTTAGGTATCTCCCCGGTATTCTCTCTGTGTTACATTATTACAAATACAAACAATTCTCATCGCATTGGCCCTCTCGGCCCTTTAGGTATCCCCCCGGTATTCTCTCTGTGTTACATTATTACAAATACAAACAATTCTCATCGCATTGGCCCTCTCGGCCCTTTAGGTATCTCCCCGGTATTCTCTCTGTGTTACATTATTACAAATACAAACAATCCTCATCACATTGGCCCTCTCCGCCCTTTAGGTATCTCCCCGGAATTCTCTCTGTGTTACATTATTACAAATACAAACAATTCTCAACACATTGGACCTCTCGGCCCTTTAGGTATCTCCCCGGAATTCTCTCTGTGTTACATTATTACAAATACAAACAATTCTCATCGCATTGGCCCTCTCGGCCCTTCAGGTATCCCCCCGGTATTCTCTCTGTGTTACATTATTACAAATACAAACAATTCTCATCGCATTGGCCCCCTCGGCCCTTTAGGTATCCCCCCGCTATTCTCTCTGTGTTACATTATTACAAATACAAACAATTCTCATCGCATTGGCCCTCTCCGCCCTTCAGGTATCCCCCCGGTATTCTCTCTGTGTTACATTATTACAAATACAAACAATTCTCAACACATTGGACCTCTCGGCCCTTTAGGTATCTCCCCGGAATTCTCTCTGTGTTACATTATTACAAATACAAACAATTCTCATCGCATTGGCCCTCTCGGCCCTTCAGGTATCCCCCCGGTATTCTCTCTGTGTTACATTATTACAAATACAAACAATTCTCATCGCATTGGCCCCCTCGGCCCTTTAGGTATCCCCCCGCTATTCTCTCTGTGTTACATTATTACAAATACAAACAATTCTCATCGCATTGGCCCTCTCCGCCCTTCAGGTATCCCCCCGGTATTCTCTCTGTGTTACATTATTGCAAATACAAACAATTCTCATCGCATTGGCCCTCTCCGCCCTTCAGGTATCCCCCCGGTATTCTCTCTGTGTTACATTATTAAAAATACAAACAATTCTCATCGCATTGGCCCTCTCGGCCCTTCAGGTATCTCCCCGGTATTCTCCATGTGTTACATTATTAAAAATACAAACAATTCTCATCATATTGGCCCTCTCGGCCCTTCGGGTATCTCCCCGGAATTCTCTCTGTGTTACATTATTACAAATACAAACAATTCTCATCACATTGGCCCTCTCGGCCCTTCAGGTATCTCCCCGGAATGCTCTCTGTGTTACATTATTACAAATACAAACAATTCTCATCACATTGGCCCTCTCGGCCCTTCAGGTATCTCCCCGGAATTCTCTCTGTGTTACATTATTACAAATACAAACAATTCTCATCGCATTGGCCCTCTCGGCCCTTTAGGTATTCCCCCGGTATTCTCTCTGTGTTACATTATTACAAATACAAACAATTCTCATCGCATTGACCCTCTCAGCCCTTTAGGTATCCCCCCGGTATTCTCTCTGTGTTACATTATTACAAATACAAACAATTCTCATCGCATTGGCCCTCTCGGCCCTTTAGGTATCACCCCGGTATTCTCTCTGTGTTACATTATTACAAATACAAACAATTCTTATCGCATTGGCCCTCTCGGCTCTTTAGGTATCCCTGCGGTATTCTAGCTGTGTTACATTATTACAAATACAAACAATTCTCATCGCATTGGCCCTCTCGGCCCTTTAGGTATCCCCCCGGTATTCTCTCTGTGTTACATTATTACAAATACAAACAATTCTCATCGCATTGGCCCTCTCGGCCCTTTAGGTATCTCCCCGGTATTCTCTCTGTGTTACATTATTACAAATACAAACAATTCTCATCGCATTGGCCCTCTCGGCCCTTCAGGTATCTCCCCGGTATTCTCTCTGTGTTACATTATTACAAATACAAACAATTCTCATCGCATTGGCCCTCTCCGCCCTTCAGGTATCCCCCCGGTATTTTCTCTGTGTTACATTATTACAAATACAAACAATTCTCATCGCATTGGCCCTCTCGGCCCTTCAGGTATCTCCCCGGTATTCTCTCTGTGTTACATTATTACAAATACAAACAATTCTCATCGCATTGGCCCTTTCCGCCCTTTCCGCCCTTAAGGTATCCCCCCGGTATTCTCTCTGTGTTACATTATTACAAATACAAACAATTCTCATCGCATTGGCCCTCTCCGCCCTTCAGGTATCCCCCCGGTATTCTCTCTGTGTTACATTATTAAAAATACAAACAATTCTCATCGCATTGGACCTCTCGGCCCTTTAGGTATTCCTCCGGTATTCTCTCTGTGTTACATTATTACAAATACAAACAATTCTCATCGCATTGACCCTCTCAGCCCTTTAGGTATCCCCCCGTTATTCTCTCTGTGTTACATTATTACAAATACAAACAATTCTCATCGCATTGACCCTCTCAGCCCTTTAGGTATCCCCCCGTTATTCTCTCTGTGTTACATTATTACAAATACAAACAATTCTCATCACATTGGCCCTCTCGGCCCTTTAGGTATCACCCCGGTATTCTCTCTGTGTTACATTATTACAAATACAAACAATTCTTATCGCATTGGCCCTCTCGGCCCTTTAGGTATCCCCCCGGTATTCTAGCTGTGTTACATTATTACAAATACAAACAATTCTCATCGCATTGGCCCTCTCCGCCCTTTAGATATCCCCCCGGTATTCTCTCTGTGTTACATTATTACAAATACAAACAATTCTCATCGCATTGGCCCTCTCGGCCCTTGAGGTATCCCCCCGGTATTCTCTCTGTGTTACATTATTACAAATACAAACAATTCTCATCGCATTGGCCCTCTCGGCCCTTTAGGTATCTCCCCGGTATTCTCTCTGTGTTACATTATTACAAATACAAACAATTCTCATCGCATTGGCCCTCTCGGCCCTTTAGGTATTTCCCCGGTATTCTCTCTGTGTTACATTATTACAAATACAAACAATTCTCATCACATTGGCCCTCTCCGCCCTTTAGGTATCTCCCTGGAATTCTCTCTGTGTTACATTATTACAAATACAAACAATTCTCATCACATTGGCCCTCTCGGCCCTTTAGGTATCTCCCCGGAATTCTCTCTGTGTTACATTATTACAAATACAAACAATTCTCATCGCATTGGCCCTCTCGGCCCTTTAGGTATCTCCCCGGTATTCTCTCTGTGTTACATTATTACAAATACAAACAATTCTCATCACATTGGCCCTCTCCGCCCTTTAGGTATCTCCCCGGAATTCTCTCTGTGTTACATTATTACAAATACAAACAATTCTCATCACATTGGACCTCTCGGCCCTTTAGGTATCTCCCCGGAATTCTCTCTGTGTTACATTATTACAAATACAAACAATTCTCATCGCATTGGCCCTCTCGGCCCTTCAGGTATCCCCCCGGTATTCTCTCTGTGTTACATTATTACAAATACAAACAATTCTCATCGCATTGGCCCTCTCGGCCCTTTAGGTATCCCCCCGGTATTCTCTCTGTGTTACATTATTACAAATACAAACAATTCTCATCGCATTGGCCCTCTCGGCCCTTTAGGTATCTTCCCGGTATTCTCTCTGTGTTACATTATTACAAATACAAACAATTCTCATCGCATTGGCCCTCTCGGCCCTTCAGGTATCCCCCCGGTATTCTCTCTGTGTTACATTATTACAAATACAAACAATTCTCATCGCATTGGCCCTCTCGGCCCTTTAGGTATCCCCCAGGTATTCTCTGTGTGTTACATTATCACAAATACAAACAATTGTCATCGCATTGGCCCTCTCGGCCCTTCAGGTATCTCCCCGGTATTCTCTCTGTGTTACATTATTACAAATACAAACAATTCTCATCGCATTGGCCCTCTCGGCCCTTTAGGTATCTCCCCGGTATTCTCTCTGTGTTACATTATTACAAATACAAACAATTCTCATCGCATTGGCCCTCTCGGCCCTTCAGGTATCTCCCCGGTATTCTCTCTGTGTTACATTATTACAAATACAAACAATTCTCATCGCATTGGCCCTCTCGGTCCTTTAGGTATCCCTCCGGAATTCTCTCTGTGTTACATTATTACAAATACAAACAATTCTCATCACATTGGCCCTCTCGGCCCTTTAGGTATTCCCCCGGTATTCTCTCTGTGTTACATTATTACAAATACAAACAATTCTCATCGCATTGGCCCTCTCGGCCCTTCAGGTATCTCCCCGGTATTCTCTCTGTGTTACATTATTACAAATACAAACAATTCTCATCGCATTGGCCCTCTCGGTCCTTTAGGTATCCCCCCGGAATTCTCTCTGTGTTACATTATTACAAATACAAACAATTCTCATCGCATTGGCCCTCTCGGCCCTTTAGGTATCTCCCCGGTATTCTCTCTGTGTTACATTATTACAAATACAAACAATTCTCATCGCATTGGCCCTCTCGGCCCTTCAGGTATCTCCCCGGTATTCTCTCTGTGTTACATTATTACAAATACAAACAATTCTCATCGCATTGGCCCTCTCGGTCCTTTAGGTATCCCCCCGGAATTCTCTCTGTGTTACATTATTACAAATACAAACAATTCTCATCGCATTGGCCCCCTCGGCCCTTCAGGTATCTCCCCAGTATTCTCTCTGTGTTACATTATTACAAATACAAACAATTCTCATCACATTGGCCCTCTCGGCCCTTTAGGTATCTCCCCGGAATTCTCTCTGTGTTACATTATTACAAATACAAACAATTCTCATCGCATTGGCCCTCTCGGCCCTTCAGGTATCTCCCCGGTATTCTCTCTGTGTTACATTATTACAAATACAAACAATTCTCATCACATTGGCCCTCTCGGCCCTTCAGGTATCTCCCCGGAATTCTCTCTGTGTTACATTATTACAAATACAAACAATTCTCATCACATTGGCCCTCTCGGCCCTTCAGGTATCTCCCAGGAATTCTCTCTGTGTTACATTATTACAAATACAAACAATTCTCATCGCATTGGCCCTCTCGGCCCTTCAGGTATCCCCCCGGTATTCTCTCTGTGTTACATTATTACAAATACAAACAATTCTCATCGCATTGGCCCTCTCGGCCCTTTAGGTATCCCCCAGGTATTCTCTGTGTGTTACATTATCACAAATACAAACAATTCTCATCGCATTGGCCCTCTCGGCCCTTCAGGTATCTCCCCGGTATTCTCTCTGTGTTACATTATTACAAATACAAACAATTCTCATCGCATTGGCCCTCTCGGCCCTTCAGGTATCTCCCCGGTATTCTCTCTGTGTTACATTATTACAACTACAAACAATTCTCATCGCATTGGCCCTCTCGGCCCTTTAGGTATCTCCCCGGTATTCTCTCTGTGTTACATTATTACAAATACAAACAATTCTCATCGCATTGGCCCTCTCGGCCCTTCAGGTATCCCCCTGGTATTCTCTCTGTGTTACATTATTACAAATACAAACAATTCTCATCGCATTGGCCCTCTCGGCCCTTTAGGTATCCCCCAGGTATTCTCTGTGTGTTACATTATCACAAATACAAACAATTCTCATCGCATTGGCCCTCTCGGCCCTTCAGGTATCTCCCCGGTATTCTCTCTGTGTTACATTATTACAAATACAAACAATTCTCATCGCATTGGCCCTCTCGGCCCTTTAGGTATCCCCCTGGTATTCTCTCTGTGTTACATTATTACAAATACAAACAATTCTCATCGCATTGGCCCTCTCGGCCCTTGAGGTATCCCCCCGGTATTCTCTCTGTGTTACATTATTACAAATACAAACAATTCTCATCGCATTGGCCCTCTCGGCCCTTTAGGTATCTCTCCGGAATTCTCTCTGTGTTACATTATTACAAATACAAACAATTCTCATCGCATTGGCCCTCTCGGCCCTTTAGGTATCTCCCCGGTATTCTCTCTGTGTTACATTATTACAAATACAAACAATTCTCATCACATTGGCCCTCTCGGCCCTTCAGGTATCTCCCCGGAATTCTCTCTGTGTTACATTATTACAAATACAAACAATTCTCATCACATTGGCCCTCTCGGCCCTTCAGGTATCTCCCCGGAATTCTCTCTGTGTTACATTATTACAAATACAAACAATTCTCATCGCATTGGCCCTCTTGGCCCTTTAGGTATTCCCCGGTATTCTCTCTGTGTTACATTATTACAAATACAAACAATTCTCATCGCATTGGCCCTCTCGGCCCTTTAGGTATCCCCGTGGTATTTTCTCTGTGGTACATTATTACAAATACAAACAATTCTCATCGCATTGGCCCTCTCGGCCCTTTACGTATCCCCCCGGTATTCTCTCTGTTACATTATTACAAATACAAACAATTCTCATCGCATTGGCCCTCTCGGCCCTTTAGGTATCCCCCCGGTATTCTCTCTGTGTTAAATACATTATTGCAAATACAAACAATTCTCATCGCATTGGCCCTCTCGGCCCTTTAGGTATCTCCCCGGGATTCTCTCTGTGTTACATTATTACAAATACAAACAATTCTCATCGCATTGGCCCTCTCGGCCCTTGAGGTATCCCCCCGGTATTCTCTCTGTGTTACATTATTACAAATACAAACAATTCTCATCACATTGGCCCTCTCCGCCCTTTAGGTATCTCCCCGGAATTCTCTCTGTGTTACATTATTACAAATACAAACAATTCTCATCACATTGGACCTCTCGGCCCTTTAGGTATCTCCCCGGAATTCTCTCTGTGTTACATTATTACAAATACAAACAATTCTCATCGCATTGGCCCTCTCGGCCCTTCAGGTATCCCCCCGGTATTCTCTCTGTGTTACATTATTACAAATACAAACAATTCTCATCGCATTGGCCCCCTCGGCCCTTTAGGTATCCCCCCGCTATTCTCTCTGTGTTACATTATTACAAATACAAACAATTCTCATCGCATTGGCCCTCTCCGCCCTTCAGGTATCCCCCCGGTATTCTCTCTGTGTTACATTATTACAAATACAAACAATTCTCATCGCATTGGCCCTCTCCGCCCTTCAGGTATCCCCCCGGTATTCTCTCTGTGTTACATTATTAAAAATACAAACAATTCTCATCGCATTGGCCCTCTCGGCCCTTCAGGTATCTCCCCGGTATTCTCCATGTGTTACATTATTAAAAATACAAACAATTCTCATCACATTGGCCCTCTCGGCCCTTCGGGTATCTCCCCGGAATTCTCTCTGTGTTACATTATTACAAATACAAACAATTCTCATCACATTGGCCCTCTCGGCCCTTCAGGTATCTCCCCGGAATTCTCTCTGTGTTACATTATTACAAATACAAACAATTCTCATCACATTGGCCCTCTCGGCCCTTCAGGTATCTCCCCGGAATTCTCTCTGTGTTACATTATTACAACTACAAACAATTCTCATCGCATTGGCCCTCTCGGCCCTTTAGGTATCTCCCCGGTATTCTCTCTGTGTTACATTATTACAAATACAAACAATTCTCATCGCATTGGCCCTCTCGGCCCTTTAGGTATCCCCCCGGTATTCTCTCTGTGTTACATTATTACAACTACAAACAATTCTCATCGCATTGGCCCTCTCGGCCCTTGAGGTATCCCCCCGGTATTCTCTCTGTGTTACATTATTACAAATACAAACAATTCTCATCGCATTAGCCCTCTCGGCCCTTTAGGTATCTCTCCGGAATTCTCTCTGTGTTACATTATTACAAATACAAACAATTCTCATCGCATTGGCCCTCTCGGCCCTTTAGGTATCTCCCCGGTATTCTCTCTGTGTTACATTATTACAAATACAAACAATTCTCATCACATTGGCCCTCTCGGATCTTCAGGTATCTCCCCGGAATTCTCTCTGTGTTACATTATTACAAATACAAACAATTCTCATCACATTGGCCCTCTCGGCCCTTCAGGTATCTCCCCGGAATTCTCTCTGTGTTACATTATTACAAATACAAACAATTCTCATCGCATTGGCCCTCTTGGCCCTTTAGGTATTCCCCGGTATTCTCTCTGTGTTACATTATTACAAATACAAACAATTCTCATCGCATTGGCCCTCTCGGCCCTTTAGGTATCCCCGTGGTATTTTCTCTGTGGTACATTATTACAAATACAAACAATTCTCATCGCATTGGCCCTCTCGGCCCTTCAGGTATCTCCCCGGTATTCTCTCTGTGTTACATTATTACAAATACAAACAATTCTCATCGCATTGGCCCTCTCGGCCCTTTAGGTATCCCCCCGGTATTCTCTCTGTGTTACATTATTACAACTACAAACAATTCTCATCGCATTGGCCCTCTCGGCCCTTGAGGTATCCCCCCGGTATTCTCTCTGTGTTACATTATTACAAATACAAACAATTCTCATCGCATTGGCCCTCTCGGCCCTTTAGGTATCTCTCCGGAATTCTCTCTGTGTTACATTATTACAAATACAAACAATTCTCATCGCATTGGCCCTCTCGGCCCTTTAGGTATCTCCCCGGTATTCTCTCTGTGTTACATTATTACAAATACAAACAATTCTCATCACATTGGCCCTCTCGGATCTTCAGGTATCTCCCCGGAATTCTCTCTGTGTTACATTATTACAAATACAAACAATTCTCATCACATTGGCCCTCTCGGCCCTTCAGGTATCTCCCCGGAATTCTCTCTGTGTTACATTATTACAAATACAAACAATTCTCATCACATTGGCCCTCTCGGCCCTTCAGGTATCTCCCCGGAATTCTCTCTGTGTTACATTATTACAAATACAAACAATTCTCATCGCATTGGCCCTCTTGGCCCTTTAGGTATTCCCCGGTATTCTCTCTGTGTTACATTATTACAAATACAAACAATTCTCATCGCATTGGCCCTCTCGGCCCTTTAGGTATCCCCGTGGTATTTTCTCTGTGGTACATTATTACAAATACAAACAATTCTCATCGCATTGGCCCTCTCGGCCCTTTACGTATCCCCCCGGTATTCTCTCTGTTACATTATTACAAATACAAACAATTCTCATCGCATTGGCCCTCTCGGCCCTTTAGGTATCCCCCCGGTATTCTCTCTGTGTTACATTATCTCAAATACAAACAATTCTCATCGCATTGGCCCTCTCTGCCCTTGAGGTATCCCCCCGGTATTCTCTCTGTGTTACATTATTACAAATACAAACAATTCTCATCGCATTGGCCCTCTCGGACCTTTAGGTATCTCCCCGGAATTCTCTCTGTGTTACATTATTACAAATACAAACAATTCTCATCGCATTGGCCCTCTCGGCCCTTCAGGTATCTCCCCGGTATTCTCTCTGTGTTACATTATTACAAATACAAACAATTCTCATCACATTGGCCCTCTCGGCCCTTCAGGTATCTCCCCGGAATTCTCTCTGTGTTACATTATTACAAATACAAACAATTCTCATCACATTGGCCCTCTCGGCCCTTCAGGTATCTCCCAGGAATTCTCTCTGTGTTACATTATTACAAATACAAACAATTCTCATCGCATTGGCCCTCTCGGCCCTTCAGGTATCCCCCCGGTATTCTCTCTGTGTTACATTATTACAAATACAAACAATTCTCATCGCATTGGCCCTCTCGGCCCTTTAGGTATCCCCCAGGTATTCTCTGTGTGTTACATTATCACAAATACAAACAATTCTCATCGCATTGGCCCTCTCGGCCCTTCAGGTATCTCCCCGGTATTCTCTCTGTGTTACATTATTACAAATACAAACAATTCTCATCGCATTGGCCCTCTCGGCCCTTCAGGTATCTCCCCGGTATTCTCTCTGTGTTACATTATTACAACTACAAACAATTCTCATCGCATTGGCCCTCTCGGCCCTTTAGGTATCTCCCCGGTATTCTCTCTGTGTTACATTATTACAAATACAAACAATTCTCATCGCATTGGCCCTCTCGGCCCTTCAGGTATCCCCCTGGTATTCTCTCTGTGTTACATTATTACAAATACAAACAATTCTCATCGCATTGGCCCTCTCGGCCCTTTAGGTATCCCCCAGGTATTCTCTGTGTGTTACATTATCACAAATACAAACAATTCTCATCGCATTGGCCCTCTCGGCCCTTCAGGTATCTCCCCGGTATTCTCTCTGTGTTACATTATTACAAATACAAACAATTCTCATCGCATTGGCCCTCTCGGCCCTTTAGGTATCCCCCCGGTATTCTCTCTGTGTTACATTATTACAAATACAAACAATTCTCATCGCATTGGCCCTCTCGGCCCTTGAGGTATCCCCCCGGTATTCTCTCTGTGTTAAATTAATACAAATACAAACAATTCTCATCGCATTGGCCCTCTCGGCCCTTTAGGTATCTCCCCGGTATTCTCTCTGTGTTACATTATTACAAATACAAACAATTCTCATCGCATTGGCCCTCTCGGCCCTTCAGGTATCTCCCCGGTATTCTCTCTGTGTTACATTATTACAAATACAAATAATTCTCATCGCATTGGCCCTCTCGGCCCTTTAGGTATCCCCCCGGTATTCTCTCTGTGTTAAATACATTATTGCAAATACAAACAATTCTCATCGCATTGGCCCTCTCGGCCCTTCAGGTATCTCCCCGGTATTCTCTCTGTGTTAAATTAATACAAATACAAACAATTCTCCTCGCATTGGCCCTCTCGGCCCTTTAGGTATCTCCCCGGTATTCTCTCTGTGTTACATTATTACAAATATAAACAATTCTCATCGCATTGGCCCTCTCGGCCCTTCAGGTATCTCCCCGGTATTCTCTCTGTGTTACATTATTACAAATACAAATAATTCTCATCGCATTGGCCCTCTCGGCCCTTTAGGTATCCCCCCGGTATTCTCTCTGTGTTAAATACATTATTGCAAATACAAACAATTCTCATCGCATTGGCCCTCTCGGCCCTTCAGGTATCTCCCCGGTATTCTCTCTGTGTTACATTATTACAAATACAAACAATTCTCATCGCATTGGCCCTCTCGGCCCTTTAGGTATCCCCCCGGTATTCTCTCTGTGTTAAATTAATACAAATACAAACAATTCTCATCGCATTGGCCCTCTCGGCCCTTTAGGTATCTCCCCGGTATTCTCTCTGTGTTACATTATTACAAATACAAACAATTCTCATCGCATTGGCCCTCTCGGCCCTTCAGGTATCCCCCCGGTATTCTCTCTGTGTTAAATACATTATTGCAAATACAAACAATTCTCATCGCATTGGCCCTCTCGGCCCTTCAGGTATCCCCCCGGTATTCTCTCTGTGTTACATTATTACAAATACAAACAATTCTCATCGCATTGGCCCTCTCGGCCCTTTAGGTATCCCCCAGGTATTCTCTGTGTGTTACATTATCACAAATACAAACAATTCTCATCGCATTGGCCCTCTCGGCCCTTCAGGTATCTCCCCGGTATTCTCTCTGTGTTACATTATTACAAATACAAACAATTCTCATCGCATTGGCCCTCTCGGCCCTTCAGGTATCTCCCCGGTATTCTCTCTGTGTTACATTATTACAAATACAAACAATTCTCATCGCATTGGCCCTCTCGGCCCTTCAGGTATCCCCCTGGTATTCTCTCTGTGTTACATTATTACAAATACAAACAATTCTCATCGCATTGGCCCTCTCGGCCCTTTAGGTATCCCCCAGGTATTCTCTGTGTGTTACATTATCACAAATACAAACAATTCTCATCGCATTGGCCCTCTCGGCCCTTCAGGTATCTCCCCGGTATTCTCTCTGTGTTACATTATTACAAATACAAACAATTCTCATCGCATTGGCCCTCTCGGCCCTTTAGGTATCTCCCCGGAATTCTCTCTGTGTTACATTATTACAAATACAAACAATTCTCATCGCATTGGCCCTCTCGGCCCTTCAGGTATCTCCCCGGTATTCTCTCTGTGTTACATTATTACAAATACAAACAATTCTCATCACATTGGCCCTCTCGGCCCTTCAGGTATCTCCCCGGAATTCTCTCTGTGTTACATTATTACAAATACAAACAATTCTCATCACATTGGCCCTCTCGGCCCTTCAGGTATCTCCCAGGAATTCTCTCTGTGTTACATTATTACAAATACAAACAATTCTCATCGCATTGGCCCTCTCGGCCCTTCAGGTATCCCCCCGTTATTCTCTCTGTGTTACATTATTACAAATACAAACAATTCTCATCGCATTGGCCCTCTCGGCCCTTTAGGTATCCCCCAGGTATTCTCTGTGTGTTACATTATCACAAATACAAACAATTCTCATCGCATTGGCCCTCTCGGCCCTTCAGGTATCTCCCCGGTATTCTCTCTGTGTTACATTATTACAAATACAAACAATTCTCATCGCATTGGCCCTCTCGGCCCTTCAGGTATCTCCCCGGTATTCTCTCTGTGTTACATTATTACAAATACAAACAATTCTCATCGCATTGGACCTCTCGGCCCTTTAGGTATCCCCCAGGTATTCTCTGTGTGTTACATTATCACAAATACAAACAATTCTCATCGCATTGGCCCTCTCGGCCCTTCAGGTATCTCCCCGGTATTCTCTCTGTGTTACATTATTACAAATACAAACAATTCTCATCGCATTGGCCCTCTCCGCCCTTCAGGTATCCCCCCGGTATTCTCTCTGTGTTACATTATTAAAAATACAAACAATTCTCATCGCATTGGCCCTCTCGGCCCTTTAGGTATTCCTCCGGTATTCTCTCTGTGTTACATTATTACAAATACAAACAATTCTCATCGCATTGGCCCTCTCGGCCCTTCAGGTATCTCCCCGGAATTCTCTCTGTGTTACATTATTACAAATACAAACAATTCTCATCGCATTGGCCCTCTCGGCCCTTCAGGTATCTCCCAGGAATTCTCTCTGTGTTACATTATTACAAATACAAACAATTCTCATCGCATTGGCCCTCTCGGCCCTTCAGGTATCCCCCCGGTATTCTCTCTGTGTTACATTATTACAAATACAAACAATTCTCATCGCATTGGCCCTCTCGGCCCTTTAGGTATCCCCCAGGTATTCTCTGTGTGTTACATTATCACAAATACAAACAATTGTCATCGCATTGGCCCTCTCGGCCCTTCAGGTATCTCCCCGGTATTCTCTCTGTGTTACATTATTACAAATACAAACAATTCTCATCGCATTGGCCCTCTCGGCCCTTCAGGTATCTCCCCGGTATTCTCTCTGTGTTACATTATTACAAATACAAACAATTCTCATCGCATTGGCCCTCTCGGCCCTTTAGGTATCCCCCAGGTATTCTCTGTGTGTTACATTATCACAAATACAAACAATTCTCATCGCATTGGCCCTCTCGGCCCTTCAGGTATCTCCCCGGTATTCTCTCTGTGTTACATTATTACAAATACAAACAATTCTCATCGCATTGGCCCTCTCGGCTCTTAGGTATCCCCCCGGTATTCTCTCTGTGTTACATTATTACAAATACAAACAATTCTCATCGCATTGGCCCTCTCGGCCCTTGAGGTATCCCCCCGGTATTCTCTCTGTGTTACATTATTACAAATACAAACAATTCTCATCGCATTGGCCCTCTCGGCCCTTTAGGTATCTCTCCGGAATTCTCTCTGTGTTACATTATTACAAATACAAACAATTCTCATCGCATTGGCCCTCTCGGCCCTTTAGGTATCTCCCCGGTATTCTCTCTGTGTTACATTATTACAAATACAAACAATTCTCATCACATTGGCCCTCTCGGCCCTTCAGGTATCTCCCCGGAATTCTCTCTGTGTTACATTATTACAAATACAAACAATTCTCATCACATTGGCCCTCTCGGCCCTTCAGGTATCTCCCCGGAATTCTCTCTGTGTTACATTATTACAAATACAAACAATTCTCATCGCATTGGCCCTCTTGGCCCTTTAGGTATTCCCCGGTATTCTCTCTGTGTTACATTATTACAAATACAAACAATTCTCATCGCATTGGCCCTCTCGGCCCTTTAGGTATCCCCGTGGTATTTTCTCTGTGGTACATTATTACAAATACAAACAATTCTCATCGCATTGGCCCTCTCGGCCCTTTACGTATCCCCCCGGTATTCTCTCTGTTACATTATTACAAATACAAACAATTCTCATCGCATTGGCCCTCTCGGCCCTTTAGGTATCCCCCCGGTATTCTCTCTGTGTTAAATACATTATTGCAAATACAAACAATTCTCATCGCATTGGCCCTCTCGGCCCTTTAGGTATCTCTCCGGGATTCTCTCTGTGTTACATTATTACAAATACAAACAATTCTCATCGCATTGGCCCTCTCGGCCCTTTAGGTATCTTCCCGGTATTCTCTCTGTGTTACATTATTACAAATACAAACAATTCTCATCGCATTGGCCCTCTCGGCCCTTTAGGTATCTCCCCGGTATTCTCTCTGTGTTACATTATTACAAATACAAACAATTCTCATCACATTGGCCCTCTCCGCCCTTTAGGTATCTCCCCGGAATTCTCTCTGTGTTACATTATTACAAATACAAACAATTCTCATCACATTGGACCTCTCGGCCCTTTAGGTATCTCCCCGGAATTCTCTCTGTGTTACATTATTACAAATACAAACAATTCTCATCGCATTGGCCCTCTCGGCCCTTCAGGTATCCCCCCGGTATTCTCTCTGTGTTACATTATTACAAATACAAACAATTCTCATCGCATTGGCCCCCTCGGCCCTTTAGGTATCCCCCCGCTATTCTCTCTGTGTTACATTATTACAAATACAAACAATTCTCATCGCATTGGCCCTCTCCGCCCTTCAGGTATCCCCCCGGTATTCTCTCTGTGTTACATTATTACAAATACAAACAATTCTCATCGCATTGGCCCTCTCCGCCCTTCAGGTATCCCCCCGGTATTCTCTCTGTGTTACATTATTAAAAATACAAACAATTCTCATCGCATTGGCCCTCTCGGCCCTTCAGGTATCTCCCCGGTATTCTCCATGTGTTACATTATTAAAAATACAAACAATTCTCATCACATTGGCCCTCTCGGCCCTTCGGGTATCTCCCCGGAATTCTCTCTGTGTTACATTATTACAAATACAAACAATTCTCATCACATTGGCCCTCTCGGCCCTTCAGGTATCTCCCCGGAATTCTCTCTGTGTTACATTATTACAAATACAAACAATTCTCATCACATTGGCCCTCTCGGCCCTTCAGGTATCTCCCCGGAATTCTCTCTGTGTTACATTATTACAAATACAAACAATTCTCATCGCATTGGCCCTCTCGGCCCTTTAGATATTCCCCCGGTATTCTCTCTGTGTTACATTATTACAAATACAAACAATTCTCATCGCATTGACCCTCTCAGCCCTTTAGGTATCCCCCCGGTATTCTCTCTGTGTTACATTATTACAAATACAAACAATTCTCATCACATTGGCCCTCTCGGCCCTTTAGGTATCACCCCGGTATTCTCTCTGTGTTACATTATTACAAATACAAACAATTCTTATCGCATTGGCCCTCTCGGCCCTTTAGGTATCCCCGCGGTATTCTAGCTGTGTTACATTATTACAAATACAAACAATTCTCATCGCATTGGCCCTCTCGGCCCTTTAGGTATCCCCCCGGTATTCTCTCTGTGTTACATTATTACAAATACAAACAATTCTCATCGCATTGGCCCTCTCGGCCCTTTAGGTATCTCCCCGGTATTCTCTCTGTGTTACATTATTACAAATACAAACAATTCTCATCGCATTGGCCCTCTCGGCCCTTTAGGTATCCCCCCGGTATTCTCTCTGTGTTACATTATTACAAATACAAACAATTCTCATCGCATTGGCCCTCTCGGCCCTTTAGGTATCTCCCCGGTATTCTCTCTGTGTTACATTATTACAAATACAAACAATCCTCATCACATTGGCCCTCTCCGCCCTTTAGGTATCTCCCCGGAATTCTCTCTGTGTTACATTATTACAAATACAAACAATTCTCAACACATTGGACCTCTCGGCCCTTTAGGTATCTCCCCGGAATTCTCTCTGTGTTACATTATTACAAATACAAACAATTCTCATCGCATTGGCCCTCTCGGCCCTTCAGGTATCCCCCCGGTATTCTCTCTGTGTTACATTATTACAAATACAAACAATTCTCATCGCATTGGCCCCCTCGGCCCTTTAGGTATCCCCCCGCTATTCTCTCTGTGTTACATTATTACAAATACAAACAATTCTCATCGCATTGGCCCTCTCCGCCCTTCAGGTATCCCCCCGGTATTCTCTCTGTGTTACATTATTACAAATACAAACATTTCTCATCGCATTGGCCCTCTCCGCCCTTCAGGTATCCCCCCGCTATTCTCTCTGTGTTACATTATTACAAATACAAACAATCCTCATCGCATTGGCCCTCTCGGCCCTTTAGGTATCTCCCCGGTATTCTCTCTGTGTTACATTATTACAAATACAAACAATCCTCATCACATTGGCCCTCTCCGCCCTTTAGGTATCTCCCCGGAATTCACTCTGTGTTACATTATTACAAATACAAACAATTCTCAACACATTGGACCTCTCGGCCCTTTAGGTATCTCCCCGGAATTCTCTCTGTGTTACATTATTACAAATACAAACAATTCTCATCGCATTGGCCCTCTCGGCCCTTCAGGTATCCCCCCGGTATTCTCTCTGTGTTACATTATTACAAATACAAACAATTCTCATCGCATTGGCCCTCTCCGCCCTTCAGGTATCCCCCCGGTATTCTCTCTGTGTTACATTATTGCAAATACAAACAATTCTCATCGCATTGGCCCTCTCCGCCCTTCAGGTATCCCCCCGGTATTCTCTCTGTGTTACATTATTAAAAATACAAACAATTCTCATCGCATTGGCCCTCTCGGCCCTTCAGGTATCTCCCCGGTATTCTCCATGTGTTACATTATTAAAAATACAAACAATTCTCATCATATTGGCCCTCTCGGCCCTTCGGGTATCTCCCCGGAATTCTCTCTGTGTTACATTATTACAAATACAAACAATTCTCATCACATTGGCCCTCTCGGCCCTTCAGGTATCTCCCCGGAATGCTCTCTGTGTTACATTATTACAAATACAAACAATTCTCATCGCATTGGCCCTCTCCGCCCTTCAGGTATCCCCCCGGTATTCTCTCTGTGTTACATTATTGCAAATACAAACAATTCTCATCGCATTGGCCCTCTCCGCCCTTCAGGTATCCCCCCGGTATTCTCTCTGTGTTACATTATTAAAAATACAAACAATTCTCATCGCATTGGCCCTCTCGGCCCTTCAGGTATCTCCCCGGTATTCTCCATGTGTTACATTATTAAAAATACAAACAATTCTCATCATATTGGCCCTCTCGGCCCTTCGGGTATCTCCCCGGAATTCTCTCTGTGTTACATTATTACAAATACAAACAATTCTCATCACATTGGCCCTCTCGGCCCTTCAGGTATCTCCCCGGAATGCTCTCTGTGTTACATTATTACAAATACAAACAATTCTCATCACATTGGCCCTCTCGGCCCTTCAGGTATCTCCCCGGAATTCTCTCTGTGTTACATTATTACAAATACAAACAATTCTCATCGCATTGGCCCTCTCGGCCCTTTAGGTATTCCCCCGGTATTCTCTCTGTGTTACATTATTACAAATACAAACAATTCTCATCGCATTGACCCTCTCAGCCCTTTAGGTATCCCCCCGGTATTCTCTCTGTGTTACATTATTACAAATACAAACAATTCTCATCGCATTGGCCCTCTCGGCCCTTTAGGTATCACCCCGGTATTCTCTCTGTGTTACATTATTACAAATACAAACAATTCTTATCGCATTGGCCCTCTCGGCTCTTTAGGTATCCCTGCGGTATTCTAGCTGTGTTACATTATTACAAATACAAACAATTCTCATCGCATTGGCCCTCTCGGCCCTTTAGGTATCCCCCCGGTATTCTCTCTGTGTTACATTATTACAAATACAAACAATTCTCATCGCATTGGCCCTCTCGGCCCTTTAGGTATCTCCCCGGTATTCTCTCTGTGTTACATTATTACAAATACAAACAATTCTCATCGCATTGGCCCTCTCGGCCCTTCAGGTATCTCCCCGGTATTCTCTCTGTGTTACATTATTACAAATACAAACAATTCTCATCGCATTGGCCCTCTCCGCCCTTCAGGTATCCCCCCGGTATTTTCTCTGTGTTACATTATTACAAATACAAACAATTCTCATCGCATTGGCCCTCTCGGCCCTTCAGGTATCTCCCCGGTATTCTCTCTGTGTTACATTATTACAAATACAAACAATTCTCATCGCATTGGCCCTTTCCGCCCTTTCCGCCCTTAAGGTATCCCCCCGGTATTCTCTCTGTGTTACATTATTACAAATACAAACAATTCTCATCGCATTGGCCCTCTCCGCCCTTCAGGTATCCCCCCGGTATTCTCTCTGTGTTACATTATTAAAAATACAAACAATTCTCATCGCATTGGACCTCTCGGCCCTTTAGGTATTCCTCCGGTATTCTCTCTGTGTTACATTATTACAAATACAAACAATTCTCATCGCATTGACCCTCTCAGCCCTTTAGGTATCCCCCCGTTATTCTCTCTGTGTTACATTATTACAAATACAAACAATTCTCATCGCATTGACCCTCTCAGCCCTTTAGGTATCCCCCCGTTATTCTCTCTGTGTTACATTATTACAAATACAAACAATTCTCATCACATTGGCCCTCTCGGCCCTTTAGGTATCACCCCGGTATTCTCTCTGTGTTACATTATTACAAATACAAACAATTCTTATCGCATTGGCCCTCTCGGCCCTTTAGGTATCCCCCCGGTATTCTAGCTGTGTTACATTATTACAAATACAAACAATTCTCATCGCATTGGCCCTCTCCGCCCTTTAGATATCCCCCCGGTATTCTCTCTGTGTTACATTATTACAAATACAAACAATTCTCATCGCATTGGCCCTCTCGGCCCTTGAGGTATCCCCCCGGTATTCTCTCTGTGTTACATTATTACAAATACAAACAATTCTCATCGCATTGGCCCTCTCGGCCCTTTAGGTATCTCCCCGGTATTCTCTCTGTGTTACATTATTACAAATACAAACAATTCTCATCGCATTGGCCCTCTCGGCCCTTTAGGTATTTCCCCGGTATTCTCTCTGTGTTACATTATTACAAATACAAACAATTCTCATCACATTGGCCCTCTCCGCCCTTTAGGTATCTCCCTGGAATTCTCTCTGTGTTACATTATTACAAATACAAACAATTCTCATCACATTGGCCCTCTCGGCCCTTTAGGTATCTCCCCGGAATTCTCTCTGTGTTACATTATTACAAATACAAACAATTCTCATCGCATTGGCCCTCTCGGCCCTTTAGGTATCTCCCCGGTATTCTCTCTGTGTTACATTATTACAAATACAAACAATTCTCATCACATTGGCCCTCTCCGCCCTTTAGGTATCTCCCCGGAATTCTCTCTGTGTTACATTATTACAAATACAAACAATTCTCATCACATTGGACCTCTCGGCCCTTTAGGTATCTCCCCGGAATTCTCTCTGTGTTACATTATTACAAATACAAACAATTCTCATCGCATTGGCCCTCTCGGCCCTTCAGGTATCCCCCCGGTATTCTCTCTGTGTTACATTATTACAAATACAAACAATTCTCATCGCATTGGCCCTCTCGGCCCTTTAGGTATCCCCCCGGTATTCTCTCTGTGTTACATTATTACAAATACAAACAATTCTCATCGCATTGGCCCTCTCGGCCCTTTAGGTATCTTCCCGGTATTCTCTCTGTGTTACATTATTACAAATACAAACAATTCTCATCGCATTGGCCCTCTCGGCCCTTCAGGTATCCCCCCGGTATTCTCTCTGTGTTACATTATTACAAATACAAACAATTCTCATCGCATTGGCCCTCTCGGCCCTTTAGGTATCCCCCAGGTATTCTCTGTGTGTTACATTATCACAAATACAAACAATTGTCATCGCATTGGCCCTCTCGGCCCTTCAGGTATCTCCCCGGTATTCTCTCTGTGTTACATTATTACAAATACAAACAATTCTCATCGCATTGGCCCTCTCGGCCCTTTAGGTATCTCCCCGGTATTCTCTCTGTGTTACATTATTACAAATACAAACAATTCTCATCGCATTGGCCCTCTCGGCCCTTCAGGTATCTCCCCGGTATTCTCTCTGTGTTACATTATTACAAATACAAACAATTCTCATCGCATTGGCCCTCTCGGTCCTTTAGGTATCCCTCCGGAATTCTCTCTGTGTTACATTATTACAAATACAAACAATTCTCATCACATTGGCCCTCTCGGCCCTTTAGGTATTCCCCCGGTATTCTCTCTGTGTTACATTATTACAAATACAAACAATTCTCATCGCATTGGCCCTCTCGGCCCTTCAGGTATCTCCCCGGTATTCTCTCTGTGTTACATTATTACAAATACAAACAATTCTCATCGCATTGGCCCTCTCGGTCCTTTAGGTATCCCCCCGGAATTCTCTCTGTGTTACATTATTACAAATACAAACAATTCTCATCGCATTGGCCCTCTCGGCCCTTTAGGTATCTCCCCGGTATTCTCTCTGTGTTACATTATTACAAATACAAACAATTCTCATCGCATTGGCCCTCTCGGCCCTTCAGGTATCTCCCCGGTATTCTCTCTGTGTTACATTATTACAAATACAAACAATTCTCATCGCATTGGCCCTCTCGGTCCTTTAGGTATCCCCCCGGAATTCTCTCTGTGTTACATTATTACAAATACAAACAATTCTCATCGCATTGGCCCCCTCGGCCCTTCAGGTATCTCCCCAGTATTCTCTCTGTGTTACATTATTACAAATACAAACAATTCTCATCACATTGGCCCTCTCGGCCCTTTAGGTATCTCCCCGGAATTCTCTCTGTGTTACATTATTACAAATACAAACAATTCTCATCGCATTGGCCCTCTCGGCCCTTCAGGTATCTCCCCGGTATTCTCTCTGTGTTACATTATTACAAATACAAACAATTCTCATCACATTGGCCCTCTCGGCCCTTCAGGTATCTCCCCGGAATTCTCTCTGTGTTACATTATTACAAATACAAACAATTCTCATCACATTGGCCCTCTCGGCCCTTCAGGTATCTCCCAGGAATTCTCTCTGTGTTACATTATTACAAATACAAACAATTCTCATCGCATTGGCCCTCTCGGCCCTTCAGGTATCCCCCCGGTATTCTCTCTGTGTTACATTATTACAAATACAAACAATTCTCATCGCATTGGCCCTCTCGGCCCTTTAGGTATCCCCCAGGTATTCTCTGTGTGTTACATTATCACAAATACAAACAATTCTCATCGCATTGGCCCTCTCGGCCCTTCAGGTATCTCCCCGGTATTCTCTCTGTGTTACATTATTACAAATACAAACAATTCTCATCGCATTGGCCCTCTCGGCCCTTCAGGTATCTCCCCGGTATTCTCTCTGTGTTACATTATTACAACTACAAACAATTCTCATCGCATTGGCCCTCTCGGCCCTTTAGGTATCTCCCCGGTATTCTCTCTGTGTTACATTATTACAAATACAAACAATTCTCATCGCATTGGCCCTCTCGGCCCTTCAGGTATCCCCCTGGTATTCTCTCTGTGTTACATTATTACAAATACAAACAATTCTCATCGCATTGGCCCTCTCGGCCCTTTAGGTATCCCCCAGGTATTCTCTGTGTGTTACATTATCACAAATACAAACAATTCTCATCGCATTGGCCCTCTCGGCCCTTCAGGTATCTCCCCGGTATTCTCTCTGTGTTACATTATTACAAATACAAACAATTCTCATCGCATTGGCCCTCTCGGCCCTTTAGGTATCCCCCTGGTATTCTCTCTGTGTTACATTATTACAAATACAAACAATTCTCATCGCATTGGCCCTCTCGGCCCTTGAGGTATCCCCCCGGTATTCTCTCTGTGTTACATTATTACAAATACAAACAATTCTCATCGCATTGGCCCTCTCGGCCCTTTAGGTATCTCTCCGGAATTCTCTCTGTGTTACATTATTACAAATACAAACAATTCTCATCGCATTGGCCCTCTCGGCCCTTTAGGTATCTCCCCGGTATTCTCTCTGTGTTACATTATTACAAATACAAACAATTCTCATCACATTGGCCCTCTCGGCCCTTCAGGTATCTCCCCGGAATTCTCTCTGTGTTACATTATTACAAATACAAACAATTCTCATCACATTGGCCCTCTCGGCCCTTCAGGTATCTCCCCGGAATTCTCTCTGTGTTACATTATTACAAATACAAACAATTCTCATCGCATTGGCCCTCTTGGCCCTTTAGGTATTCCCCGGTATTCTCTCTGTGTTACATTATTACAAATACAAACAATTCTCATCGCATTGGCCCTCTCGGCCCTTTAGGTATCCCCGTGGTATTTTCTCTGTGGTACATTATTACAAATACAAACAATTCTCATCGCATTGGCCCTCTCGGCCCTTTACGTATCCCCCCGGTATTCTCTCTGTTACATTATTACAAATACAAACAATTCTCATCGCATTGGCCCTCTCGGCCCTTTAGGTATCCCCCCGGTATTCTCTCTGTGTTAAATACATTATTGCAAATACAAACAATTCTCATCGCATTGGCCCTCTCGGCCCTTTAGGTATCTCCCCGGGATTCTCTCTGTGTTACATTATTACAAATACAAACAATTCTCATCGCATTGGCCCTCTCGGCCCTTGAGGTATCCCCCCGGTATTCTCTCTGTGTTACATTATTACAAATACAAACAATTCTCATCACATTGGCCCTCTCCGCCCTTTAGGTATCTCCCCGGAATTCTCTCTGTGTTACATTATTACAAATACAAACAATTCTCATCACATTGGACCTCTCGGCCCTTTAGGTATCTCCCCGGAATTCTCTCTGTGTTACATTATTACAAATACAAACAATTCTCATCGCATTGGCCCTCTCGGCCCTTCAGGTATCCCCCCGGTATTCTCTCTGTGTTACATTATTACAAATACAAACAATTCTCATCGCATTGGCCCCCTCGGCCCTTTAGGTATCCCCCCGCTATTCTCTCTGTGTTACATTATTACAAATACAAACAATTCTCATCGCATTGGCCCTCTCCGCCCTTCAGGTATCCCCCCGGTATTCTCTCTGTGTTACATTATTACAAATACAAACAATTCTCATCGCATTGGCCCTCTCCGCCCTTCAGGTATCCCCCCGGTATTCTCTCTGTGTTACATTATTAAAAATACAAACAATTCTCATCGCATTGGCCCTCTCGGCCCTTCAGGTATCTCCCCGGTATTCTCCATGTGTTACATTATTAAAAATACAAACAATTCTCATCACATTGGCCCTCTCGGCCCTTCGGGTATCTCCCCGGAATTCTCTCTGTGTTACATTATTACAAATACAAACAATTCTCATCACATTGGCCCTCTCGGCCCTTCAGGTATCTCCCCGGAATTCTCTCTGTGTTACATTATTACAAATACAAACAATTCTCATCACATTGGCCCTCTCGGCCCTTCAGGTATCTCCCCGGAATTCTCTCTGTGTTACATTATTACAACTACAAACAATTCTCATCGCATTGGCCCTCTCGGCCCTTTAGGTATCTCCCCGGTATTCTCTCTGTGTTACATTATTACAAATACAAACAATTCTCATCGCATTGGCCCTCTCGGCCCTTCAGGTATCCCCCTGGTATTCTCTCTGTGTTACATTATTACAAATACAAACAATTCTCATCGCATTGGCCCTCTCGGCCCTTTAGGTATCCCCCAGGTATTCTCTGTGTGTTACATTATCACAAATACAAACAATTCTCATCGCATTGGCCCTCTCGGCCCTTTAGGTATCCCCGTGGTATTTTCTCTGTGGTACATTATTACAAATACAAACAATTCTCATCGCATTGGCCCTCTCGGCCCTTTACGTACGGTATCCCCCCGGTATTCTCTCTGTTACATTATTACAAATACAAACAATTCTCATCGCATTGGCCCTCTCGGCCCTTTAGGTATCCCCCCGGTATTCTCTCTGTGTTACATTATTACAAATACAAACAATTCTCATCGCATTGGCCCTCTTGGCCCTTTAGGTATTCCCCGGTATTCTCTCTGTGTTACATTATTACAAATACAAACAATTCTCATCGCATTGGCCCTCTCGGCCCTTTAGGTATCCCCGTGGTATTTTCTCTGTGGTACATTATTACAAATACAAACAATTCTCATCGCATTGGCCCTCTCGGCCCTTTACGTATCCCCCCGGTATTCTCTCTGTTACATTATTACAAATACAAACAATTCTCATCGCATTGGCCCTCTCGGCCCTTTAGGTATCCCCCCGGTATTCTCTCTGTGTTAAATACATTATTGCAAATACAAACAATTCTCATCGCATTGGCCCTCTCGGCCCTTTAGGTATCTCCCCGGGATTCTCTCTGTGTTACATTATTACAAATACAAACAATTCTCATCGCATTGGCCCTCTCGGCCCTTGAGGTATCCCCCCGGTATTCTCTCTGTGTTACATTATTACAAATACAAACAATTCTCATCGCATTGGCCCTCTCGGCCCTTTAGGTATCTTCCCGGTATTCTCTCTGTGTTACATTATTACAAATACAAACAATTCTCATCGCATTGGCCCTCTCGGCCCTTTAGGTATCTCCCCGGTATTCTCTCTGTGTTACATTATTACAAATACAAACAATTCTCATCACATTGGCCCTCTCCGCCCTTTAGGTATCTCCCCGGAATTCTCTCTGTGTTAAATTATTACAAATACAAACAATTCTCATCACATTGGACCTCTCGGCCCTTTAGGTATCTCCCCGGAATTCTCTCTGTGTTACATTATTACAAATACAAACAATTCTCATCGCATTGGCCCTCTCGGCCCTTCAGGTATCCCCCCGGTATTCTCTCTGTGTTACATTATTACAAATACAAACAATTCTCATCGCATTGGCCCCCTCGGCCCTTTAGGTATCCCCCCGCTATTCTCTCTGTGTTACATTATTACAAATACAAACAATTCTCATCGCATTGGCCCTCTCCGCCCTTCAGGTATCCCCCCGGTATTCTCTCTGTGTTACATTATTACAAATACAAACAATTCTCATCGCATTGGCCCTCTCCGCCCTTCAGGTATCCCCCGGTATTCTCTCTGTGTTACATTATTAAAAATACAAACAATTCTCATCGCATTGGCCCTCTCGGCCCTTCAGGTATCTCCCCGGTATTCTCCATGTGTTACATTATTAAAAATACAAACAATTCTCATCACATTGGCCCTCTCGGCCCTTCGGGTATCTCCCCGGAATTCTCTCTGTGTTACATTATTACAAATACAAACAATTCTCATCACATTGGCCCTCTCGGCCCTTCAGGTATCTCCCCGGAATTCTCTCTGTGTTACATTATTACAAATACAAACAATTCTCATCACATTGGCCCTCTCGGCCCTTCAGGTATCTCCCCGGAATTCTCTCTGTGTTACATTATTACAACTACAAACAATTCTCATCGCATTGGCCCTCTCGGCCCTTTAGGTATCTCCCCGGTATTCTCTCTGTGTTACATTATTACAAATACAAACAATTCTCATCGCATTGGCCCTCTCGGCCCATCAGGTATCCCCCTGGTATTCTCTCTGTGTTACATTATTACAAATACAAACAATTCTCATCGCATTGGCCCTCTCGGCCCTTTAGGTATCCCCCAGGTATTCTCTGTGTGTTACATTATCACAAATACAAACAATTCTCATCGCATTGGCCCTCTCGGCCCTTCAGGTATCTCCCCGGTATTCTCTCTGTGTTACATTATTACAAATACAAACAATTCTCATCGCATTGGCCCTCTCGGCCCTTTAGGTATCCCCCCGGTATTCTCTCTGTGTTACATTATTACAAGTACAAACAATTCTCATCGCATTGGCCCTCTCGGCCCTTGAGGTATCCCCCCGGTATTCTCTCTGTGTTACATTATTACAAATACAAACAATTCTCATCGCATTGGCCCTCTCGGCCCTTTAGGTATCTCTCCGGAATTCTCTCTGTGTTACATTATTACAAATACAAACAATTCTCATCGCATTGGCCCTCTCGGCCCTTTAGGTATCTCCCCGGTATTCTCTCTGTGTTACATTATTACAAATACAAACAATTCTCATCACATTGGCCCTCTCGGCCCTTCAGGTATCTCCCCGGAATTCTCTCTGTGTTACATTATTACAAATACAAACAATTCTCATCACATTGGCCCTCTCGGCCCTTCAGGTATCTCCCCGGAATTCTCTCTGTGTTACATTATTACAAATACAAACAATTCTCATCGCATTGGCCCTCTTGGCCCTTTAGGTATTCCCCGGTATTCTCTCTGTGTTACATTATTACAAATACAAACAATTCTCATCGCATTGGCCCTCTCGGCCCTTTAGGTATCCCCGTGGTATTTTCTCTGTGGTACATTATTACAAATACAAACAATTCTCATCGCATTGGCCCTCTCGGCCCTTTACGTACGGTATCCCCCCGGTATTCTCTCTGTTACATTATTACAAATACAAACAATTCTCATCGCATTGGCCCTCTCGGCCCTTTAGGTATCCCCCCGGTATTCTCTCTGTGTTAAATACATTATTGCAAATACAAACAATTCTCATCGCATTGGCCCTCTCGGCCCTTTAGGTATCTCCCCGGGATTCTCTCTGTGTTACATTATTACAAATACAAACAATTCTCATCGCATTGGCCCTCTCGGCCCTTGAGGTATCCCCCCGGTATTCTCTCTGTGTTACATTATTACAAATACAAACAATTCTCATCGCATTGGCCCTCTCGGCCCTTTAGGTATCTTCCCGGTATTCTCTCTGTGTTACATTATTACAAATACAAACAATTCTCATCGCATTGGCCCTCTCGGCCCTTTAGGTATCTCCCCGGTATTCTCTCTGTGTTACATTATTACAAATACAAACAATTCTCATCACATTGGCCCTCTCCGCCCTTTAGGTATCTCCCCGGAATTCTCTCTGTGTTACATTATTACAAATACAAACAATTCTCATCACATTGGACCTCTCGGCCCTTTAGGTATCTCCCCGGAATTCTCTCTGTGTTACATTATTACAAATACAAACAATTCTCATCGCATTGGCCCTCTCGGCCCTTCAGGTATCCCCCCGGTATTCTCTCTGTGTTACATTATTACAAATACAAACAATTCTCATCGCATTGGCCCCCTCGGCCCTTTAGGTATCCCCCCGCTATTCTCTCTGTGTTACATTATTACAAATACAAACAATTCTCATCGCATTGGCCCTCTCCGCCCTTCAGGTATCCCCCCGGTATTCTCTCTGTGTTACATTATTACAAATACAAACAATTCTCATCGCATTGGCCCTCTCCGCCCTTCAGGTATCCCCCCGGTATTCTCTCTGTGTTACATTATTAAAAATACAAACAATTCTCATCGCATTGGCCCTCTCGGCCCTTCAGGTATCTCCCCGGTATTCTCCATGTGTTACATTATTAAAAATACAAACAATTCTCATCACATTGGCCCTCTCGGCCCTTCGGGTATCTCCCCGGAATTCTCTCTGTGTTACATTATTACAAATACAAACAATTCTCATCACATTGGCCCTCTCGGCCCTTCAGGTATCTCCCCGGAATTCTCTCTGTGTTACATTATTACAAATACAAACAATTCTCATCACATTGGCACTCTCGGCCCTTCAGGTATCTCCCCGGAATTCTCTCTGTGTTACATTATTACAAATACAAACAATTCTCATCGCATTGGCCCTCTCGGCCCTTTAGATATTCCCCCGGTATTCTCTCTGTGTTACATTATTACAAATACAAACAATTCTCATCGCATTGACCCTCTCAGCCCTTTAGGTATCCCCCCGGTATTCTCTCTGTGTTACATTATTACAAATACAAACAATTCTCATCGCATTGGCCCTCTCGGCCCTTTAGGTATCACCCCGGTATTCTCTCTGTGTTACATTATTACAAATACAAACAATTCTTATCGCATTGGCCCTCTCGGCCCTTTAGGTATCCCCGCGGTATTCTAGCTACATTATTACAAATACAAACAATTCTCATCGCATTGGCCCTCTCGGCCCTTTAGGTATCCCCCCGGTATTCTCTCTGTGTTACATTATTACAAATACAAACAATTCTCATCGCATTGGCCCTCTCGGCCCTTCAGGTATCTCCCCGGTATTCTCCATGTGTTACATTATTAAAAATACAAACAATTCTCATCACATTGGCCCTCTCGGCCCTTCGGGTATCTCCCCGGAATTCTCTCTGTGTTACATTATTACAAATACAAACAATTCTCATCACATTGGCCCTCTCGGCCCTTCAGGTATCTCCCCGGAATTCTCTCTGTGTTACATTATTACAAATACAAACAATTCTCATCACATTGGCCCTCTCGGCCCTTCAGGTATCTCCCCGGAATTCTCTCTGTGTTACATTATTACAAATACAAACAATTCTCATCGCATTGGCCCTCTCGGCCCTTTAGATATTCCCCCGGTATTCTCTCTGTGTTACATTATTACAAATACAAACAATTCTCATCGCATTGACCCTCTCAGCCCTTTAGGTATCCCCCCGGTATTCTCTCTGTGTTACATTATTACAAATACAAACAATTCTCATCACATTGGCCCTCTCGGCCCTTTAGGTATCACCCCGGTATTCTCTCTGTGTTACATTATTACAAATACAAACAATTCTTATCGCATTGGCCCTCTCGGCCCTTTAGGTATCCCCGCGGTATTCTAGCTACATTATTACAAATACAAACAATTCTCATCGCATTGGCCCTCTCGGCCCTTTAGGTATCCCCCCGGTATTCTCTCTGTGTTACATTATTACAAATACAAACAATTCTCATCGCATTGGCCCTCTCGGCCCTTTAGGTATCTCCCCGGTATTCTCTCTGTGTTACATTATTACAAATACAAACAATTCTCATCGCATTGGCCCTCTCGGCCCTTCAGGTATCCCCCCGGTATTCTCTCTGTGTTACATTATTACAAATACAAACAATTCTCATCGCATTGGCCCTCTCGGCCCTTTAGGTATCCCCAGGTATTCTCTGTGTGTTACATTATCACAAATACAAACAATTCTCATCGCATTGGCCCTCTCGGCCCTTCAGGTATCTCCCCGGTATTCTCTCTGTGTTACATTATTACAAATACAAACAATTCTCATCGCATTGGCCCTCTCGGCCCTTTAGGTATCCACCCGGTATTCTTTCTGTGTTACATTATTACAAATACAAACAATTCTCATCGCATTGGCCCTCTCTCGGCCCTTTAGGTATCTCCCCGGTATTCTCTCTGTGTTACATTATTACAAATACAAACAATTCTCATCGCATTGGCCCTCTCGGCCCATTAGGTATCTCCCCGGTATTCTCTCTGTGTTACATTATTACAAATACAAACAATCCTCATCACATTGGCCCTCTCCGCCCTTTAGGTATCTCCCCGGAATTCTCTCTGTGTTACATTATTACAAATACAAACAATTCTCAACACATTGGACCTCTCGGCCCTTTAGGTATCTCCCCGGAATTCTCTCTGTGTTACATTATTACAAATACAAACAATTCTCATCGCATTGGCCCTCTCGGCCCTTCAGGTATCCCCCCGGTATTCTCTCTGTGTTACATTATTACAAATACAAACAATTCTCATCGCATTGGCCCCCTCGGCCCTTTAGGTATCCCCCCGCTATTCTCTCTGTGTTACATTATTACAAATACAAACAATTCTCATCGCATTGGCCCTCTCCGCCCTTCAGGTATCCCCCCGGTATTCTCTCTGTGTTACATTATTACAAATACAAACATTTCTCATCGCATTGGCCCTCTCCGCCCTTCAGGTATCCCCCCGCTATTCTCTCTGTGTTACATTATTACAAATACAAACAATCCTCATCGCATTGGCCCTCTCGGCCCTTTAGGTATCTCCCCGGTATTCTCTCTGTGTTACATTATTACAAATACAAACAATCCTCATCACATTGGCCCTCTCCGCCCTTTAGGTATCTCCCCGGAATTCTCTCTGTGTTACATTATTACAAATACAAACAATTCTCAACACATTGGACCTCTTGGCCCTTTAGGTATCTCCCCGGAATTCTCTCTGTGTTACATTATTACAAATACAAACAATTCTCATCGCATTGGCCCTCTCGGCCCTTCAGGTATCCCCCCGGTATTCTCTCTGTGTTACATTATTACAAATACAAACAATTCTCATTGCATTGGCCCCCTCGGCCCTTTAGGTATCCCCCCGCTATTCTCTCTGTGTTACATTATTACAAATACAAACAATTCTCATCGCATTGGCCCTCTCCGCCCTTCAGGTATCCCCCCGGTATTCTCTCTGTGTTACATTATTGCAAATACAAACAATTCTCATCGCATTGGCCCTCTCCGCCCTTCAGGTATCCCCCCGGTATTCTCTCTGTGTTACATTATTAAAAATACAAACAATTCTCATCGCATTGGCCCTCTCGGCCCTTCAGGTATCTCCCCGGTATTCTCCATGTGTTACATTATTAAAAATACAAACAATTCTCATCACATTGGCCCTCTCGGCCCTTCGGGTATCTCCCCGGAATTCTCTCTGTGTTACATTATTACAAATACAAACAATTCTCATCACATTGGCCCTCTCGGCCCTTCAGGTATCTCCCCGGAATGCTCTCTGTGTTACATTATTACAAATACAAACAATTCTCATCACATTGGCCCTCTCGGCCCTTCAGGTATCTCCCCGGAATTCTCTCTGTGTTACATTATTACAAATACAAACAATTCTCATCGCATTGGCCCTCTCGGCCCTTTAGGTATTCCCCCGGTATTCTCTCTGTGTTACATTATTACAAATACAAACAATTCTCATCGCATTGACCCTCTCAGCCCTTTAGGTATCCCCCCGGTATTCTCTCTGTGTTACATTATTACAAATACAAACAATTCTCATCGCATTGGCCCTCTCGGCCCTTTAGGTATCACCCCGGTATTCTCTCTGTGTTACATTATTACAAATACAAACAATTCTTATCGCATTGGCCCTCTCGGCTCTTTAGGTATCCCTGCGGTATTCTAGCTGTGTTACATTATTACAAATACAAACAATTCTCATCGCATTGGCCCTCTCGGCCCTTTAGGTATCCCCCCGGTATTCTCTCTGTGTTACATTATTACAAATACAAACAATTCTCATCGCATTGGCCCTCTCGGCCCTTTAGGTATCTCCCCGGTATTCTCTCTGTGTTACATTATTACAAATACAAACAATTCTCATCGCATTGGCCCTCTCGGCCCTTCAGGTATCTCCCCGGTATTCTCTCTGTGTTACATTATTACAAATACAAACAATTCTCATCGCATTGGCCCTCTCCGCCCTTCAGGTATCCCCCCGGTATTTTCTCTGTGTTACATTATTACAAATACAAACAATTCTCATCGCATTGGCCCTCTCGGCCCTTTAGGTATCTCCCCGGTATTCTCTCTGTGTTACATTATTACAAATACAAACAATTCTCATCGCATTGGCCCTCTCCGCCCTTCAGGTATCCCCCCGGTATTCTCTCTGTGTTACATTATTACAAATACAAACAATTCTCATCGCATTGACCCTCTCAGCCCTTTAGGTATCCCCCCGTTATTCTCTCTGTGTTACATTATTACAAATACAAACAATTCTCATCACATTGGCCCTCTCGGCCCTTTAGGTATCACCCCGGTATTCTCTCTGTGTTACATTATTACAAATACAAACAATTCTTATCGCATTGGCCCTCTCGGCCCTTTAGGTATCCCCCCGGTATTCTAGCTGTGTTACATTATTACAAATACAAACAATTCTCATCGCATTGGCCCTCTCCGCCCTTTAGATATCCCCCCGGTATTCTCTCTGTGTTACATTATTACAAATACAAACAATTCTCATCGCATTGGCCCTCTCGGCCCTTGAGGTATCCCCCCGGTATTCTCTCTGTGTTACATTATTACAAATACAAACAATTCTCATCGCATTGGCCCTCTCGGCCCTTTAGGTATCCCCCAGGTATTCTCTGTGTGTTACATTATCACAAATACAAACAATTCTCATCGCATTGGCCCTCTCGGCCCTTTAGGTATCCCCGTGGTATTTTCTCTGTGGTACATTATTACAAATACAAACAATTCTCATCACATTGGCCCTCTCGGCCCTTTAGGTATCTCCCCGGTATTCTCTCTGTGTTACATTATTACAAATACAAACAATTCTCATCGCATTGGCCCTCCTGGCCCTTCAGGTATCCCCCCGGTATTCTCTCTGTGTTACATTATTACAAATACAAACAATTCTCATCGCATTGGCCCTCTCCGCCCTTTAGATATCCCCCCGGTATTCTCTCTGTGTTACATTATTACAAATACAAACAATTCTCATCGCATTGGCCCTCTCGGCCCTTGAGGTATCCCCCCGGTATTCTCTCTGTTACATTATTACAAATACAAACAATTCTCATCGCATTGGCCCTCTCGGCCCTTTAGGTATCCCCCCGGTATTCTCTGTGTGTTACATTATCACAAATACAAACAATTCTCATCGCATTGGCCCTCTCGGCCCTTCAGGTATCTCCCCGGTATTCTCTCTGTGTTACATTATTACAAATACAAACAATTCTCATCGCATTGGCCCTCTCGGCCCTTTAGGTATCCACCCGGTATTCTTTCTGTGTTACATTATTACAAATACAAACAATTCTCATCGCATTGGCCCTCTCTCGGCCCTTTAGGTATCTCCCCGGTATTCTCTCTGTGTTACATTATTACAAATACAAACAATTCTCATCGCATTGGCCCTCTCGGCCCTTTAGGTATCTCCCCGGTATTCTCTCTGTGTTACATTATTACAAATATAAACAATCCTCATCACATTGGCCCTCTCCGCCCTTTAGGTATCTCCCCGGAATTCCCTCTGTGTTACATTATTACAAATACAAACAATTCTCAACACATTGGACCTCTCGGCCCTTTAGGTATCTCCCCGGAATTCTCTCTGTGTTACATTATTACAAATACAAACAATTCTCATCGCATTGGCCCTCTCGGCCCTTCAGGTATCCCCCCGGTATTCTCTCTGTGTTACATTATTACAAATACAAACAATTCTCATCGCATTGGCCCCCTCGGCCCTTTAGGTATCCCCCCGCTATTCTCTCTGTGTTACATTATTACAAATACAAACAATTCTCATCGCATTGGCCCTCTCCGCCCTTCAGGTATCCCCCCGGTATTCTCTCTGTGTTACATTATTACAAATACAAACATTTCTCATCGCATTGGCCCTCTCCGCCCTTCAGGTATCCCCCCGCTATTCTCTCTGTGTTACATTATTACAAATACAAACAATCCTCATCGCATTGGCCCTCTCGGCCCTTTAGGTATCTCCCCGGTATTCTCTCTGTGTTACATTATTACAAATACAAACAATTCTCATCGCATTGGCCCTCTCGGCCCTTTAGGTATCTCCCCGGTATTCTCTCTGTGTTACATTATTACAAATACAAACAATCCTCATCACATTGGCCCTCTCCGCCCTTTAGGTATCTCCCCGGAATTCTCTCTGTGTTACATTATTACAAATACAAACAATTCTCAACACATTGGACCTCTTGGCCCTTTAGGTATCTCCCCGGAATTCTCTCTGTGTTACATTATTACAAATACAAACAATTCTCATCGCATTGGCCCTCTCGGCCCTTCAGGTATCCCCCCGGTATTCTCTCTGTGTTACATTATTACAAATACAAACAATTCTCATCGCATTGGCCCCCTCGGCCCTTTAGGTATCCCCCCGCTATTCTCTCTGTGTTACATTATTACAAATACAAACAATTCTCATCGCATTGGCCCTCTCCGCCCTTCAGGTATCCCCCCGGTATTCTCTCTGTGTTACATTATTGCAAATACAAACAATTCTCATCGCATTGGCCCTCTCCGCCCTTCAGGTATCCCCCCGGTATTCTCTCTGTGTTACATTATTAAAAATACAAACAATTCTCATCGCATTGGCCCTCTCGGCCCTTCAGGTATCTCCCCGGTATTCTCCATGTGTTACATTATTAAAAATACAAACAATTCTCATCACATTGGCCCTCTCGGCCCTTCGGGTATCTCCCCGGAATTCTCTCTGTGTTACATTATTACAAATACAAACAATTCTCATCACATTGGCCCTCTCGGCCCTTCAGGTATCTCCCCGGAATGCTCTCTGTGTTACATTATTACAAATACAAACAATTCTCATCGCATTGGCCCTCTCGGCCCTTTAGGTATTCCCCCGGTATTCTCTCTGTGTTACATTATTACAAATACAAACAATTCTCATCGCATTGACCCTCTCAGCCCTTTAGGTATCCCCCCGGTATTCTCTCTGTGTTACATTATTACAAATACAAACAATTCTCATCGCATTGGCCCTCTCGGCCCTTTAGGTATCACCCCGGTATTCTCTCTGTGTTACATTATTACAAATACAAACAATTCTTATCGCATTGGCCCTCTCGGCTCTTTAGGTATCCCTGCGGTATTCTAGCTGTGTTACATTATTACAAATACAAACAATTCTCATCGCATTGGCCCTCTCGGCCCTTTAGGTATCCCCCCGGTATTCTCTCTGTGTTACATTATTACAAATACAAACAATTCTCATCGCATTGGCCCTCTCGGCCCTTTAGGTATCTCCCCGGTATTCTCTCTGTGTTACATTATTACAAATACAAACAATTCTCATCGCATTGGCCCTCTCCGCCCTTCAGGTATCCCCCCGGTATTCTCTCTGTGTTACATTATTACAAATACAAACAATTCTCATCGCATTGGCCCTTTCCGCCCTTCAGGTATCCCCCCGGTATTCTCTCTGTGTTACATTATTAAAAATACAAACAATTCTCATCGCATTGGACCTCTCGGCCCTTTAGGTATTCCTCCGGTATTCTCTCTGTGTTACATTATTACAAATACAAACAATTCTCATCGTATTGACCCTCTCAGCCCTTTAGGTATCCCCCCGTTATTCTCTCTGTGTTACATTATTACAAATACAAACAATTCTCATCGCATTGACCCTCTCAGCCCTTTAGGTATCCCCCCGTTATTCTCTCTGTGTTACATTATTACAAATACAAACAATTCTCATCACATTGGCCCTCTCGGCCCTTTAGGTATCACCCCGGTATTCTCTCTGTGTTACATTATTACAAATACAAACAATTCTTATCGCATTGGCCCTCTCGGCCCTTTAGGTATCCCCCCGGTATTCTAGCTGTGTTACATTATTACAAATACAAACAATTCTCATCGCATTGGCCCTCTCCGCCCTTTAGATATCCCCCCGGTATTCTCTCTGTGTTACATTATTACAAATACAAACAATTCTCATCGCATTGGCCCTCTCGGCCCTTGAGGTATCCCCCCGGTATTCTCTCTGTGTTACATTATTACAAATACAAACAATTCTCATCGCATTGGCCCTCTCGGCCCTTTAGGTATCTCCCCGGTATTCTCTCTGTGTTACATTATTACAAATACAAACAATTCTCATCGCATTGGCCCTCTCGGCCCTTTAGGTATTTCCCCGGTATTCTCTCTGTGTTACATTATTACAAATACAAACAATTCTCATCACATTGGCCCTCTCCGCCCTTTAGGTATCTCCCTGGAATTCTCTCTGTGTTACATTATTACAAATACAAACAATTCTCATCACATTGGCCCTCTCGGCCCTTTAGGTATCTCCCCGGAATTCTCTCTGTGTTACATTATTACAAATACAAACAATTCTCATCGCATTGGCCCTCTCGGCCCTTTAGGTATCTCCCCGGTATTCTCTCTGTGTTACATTATTACAAATACAAACAATTCTCATCACATTGGCCCTCTCCGCCCTTTAGGTATCTCCCTGGAATTCTCTCTGTGTTACATTATTACAAATACAAACAATTCTCATCACATTGGACCTCTCGGCCCTTTAGGTATCTCCCCGGAATTCTCTCTGTGTTACATTATTACAAATACAAACAATTCTCATCGCATTGGCCCTCTCGGCCCTTCAGGTATCCCCCCGGTATTCTCTCTGTGTTACATTATTACAAATACAAACAATTCTCATCGCATTGGCCCTCTCGGCCCTTTAGGTATCCCCCCGGTATTCTCTCTGTGTTACATTATTACAAATACAAACAATTCTCATCGCATTGGCCCTCTCGGCCCTTTAGGTATCTTCCCGGTATTCTCTCTGTGTTACATTATTACAAATACAAACAATTCTCATCGCATTGGCCCTCTCGGCCCTTCAGGTATCCCCCCGGTATTCTCTCTGTGTTACATTATTACAAATACAAACAATTCTCATCGCATTGGCCCTCTCGGCCCTTTAGGTATCCCCCAGGTATTCTCTGTGTGTTACATTATCACAAATACAAACAATTGTCATCGCATTGGCCCTCTCGGCCCTTCAGGTATCTCCCCGGTATTCTCTCTGTGTTACATTATTACAAATACAAACAATTCTCATCGCATTGGCCCTCTCGGCCCTTTAGGTATCCCCCTGGTATTCTCTCTGTGTTACATTATTACAAATACAAACAATTCTCATCGCATTGGCCCTCTCGGCCCTTGAGGTATCCCCCCGGTATTCTCTCTGTGTTACATTATTACAAATACAAACAATTCTCATCGCATTGGCCCTCTCGGCCCTTCAGGTATCCCCCCGGTATTCTCTCTGTGTTACATTATTACAAATACAAACAATTCTCATCGCATTGGCCCTCTCGGCCCTTTAGGTATCCCCCCGGTATTCTCTCTGTGTTACATTATTACAAATACAAACAATTCTCATCGCATTGGCCCTCTCGGCCCTTTAGGTATCTCCCCGGTATTCTCTCTGTGTTACATTATTACAAATACAAACAATTCTCATCGCATTGGCCCTCTCGGCCCTTCAGGTATCCCCCCGGTATTCTCTCTGTGTTACATTATTACAAATACAAACAATTCTCATCGCATTGGCCCTCTCGGCCCTTTAGGTATCCCCCAGGTATTCTCTGTGTGTTACATTATCACAAATACAAACAATTGTCATCGCATTGGCCCTCTCGGCCCTTCAGGTATCTCCCCGGTATTCTCTCTGTGTTACATTATTACAAATACAAACAATTCTCATCGCATTGGCCCTCTTGGCCCTTTAGGTATCCCCCCGGTATTCTCTCTGTGTTACATTATTACAAATACAAACAATTCTCATCGCATTGGCCCTCTCGGCCCTTGAGGTATCCCCCCGGTATTCTCTCTGTGTTACATTATTACAAATACAAACAATTCTCATCACATTGGCCCTCTCGGCCCTTTAGGTATCTCCCCGGAATTCTCTCTGTGTTACATTATTACAAATACAAACAATTCTCATCGCATTGGCCCTCTCGGCCCTTTAGGTATCTCCCCGGTATTCTCTCTGTGTTACATTATTACAAATACAAACAATTCTCATCACATTGGCCCTCTCCGCCCTTTAGGTATCTCCCCGGAATTCTCTCTGTGTTACATTATTACAAATACAAACAATTCTCATCACATTGGACCTCTCGGCCCTTTAGGTATCTCCCCGGAATTCTCTCTGTGTTACATTATTACAAATACAAACAATTCTCATCGCATTGGCCCTCTCGGCCCTTCAGGTATCCCCCCGGTATTCTCTCTGTGTTACATTATTACAAATACAAACAATTCTCATCGCATTGGCCCTCTCGGCCCTTTAGGTATCCCCCCGGTAATCTCTCTGTGTTACATTATTACAAATACAAACAATTCTCATCGCATTGGCCCTCTCGGCCCTTTAGGTATCTCCCCGGTATTCTCTCTGTGTTACATTTTTACAAATACAAACAATTCTCATCGCATTGGCCCTCTCGGCCCTTCAGGTATCCCCCCGGTATTCTCTCTGTGTTACATTATTACAAATACAAACAATTCTCATCGCATTGGCCCTCTCGGCCCTTTAGGTATCCCCCAGGTATTCTCTGTGTGTTACATTATCACAAATACAAACAATTGTCATCGCATTGGCCCTCTCGGCCCTTCAGGTATCTCCCCGGTATTCTCTCTGTGTTACATTATTACAAATACAAACAATTCTCATCGCATTGGCCCTCTCGGCCCTTTAGGTATCCCCCCGGTATTCTTTCTGTGTTACATTATTACAAATACAAACAATTCTCATCGCATTGGCCCTCTCGGCCCTTGAGGTATCCCCCCGGTATTCTCTCTGTGTTACATTATTACAAATACAAACAATTCTCATCACATTGGCCCTCTCGGCCCTTTAGGTATCTCCCCGGAATTCTCTCTGTGTTACATTATTACAAATACAAACAATTCTCATCGCATTGGCCCTCTCGGCCCTTTAGGTATCTCCCCGGTATTCTCTCTGTGTTACATTATTACAAATACAAACAATTCTCATCGCATTGGCCCTCTCGGCCCTTTAGGTATCTCCCCGGTATTCTCTCTGTGTTACATTTTTACAAATACAAACAATTCTCATCGCATTGGCCCTCTCGGCCCTTCAGGTATCCCCCCGGTATTCTCTCTGTGTTACATTATTACAAATACAAACAATTCTCATCGCATTGGCCCTCTCGGCCCTTTAGGTATCCCCCAGGTATTCTCTGTGTGTTACATTATCACAAATACAAACAATTGTCATCGCATTGGCCCTCTCGGCCCTTCAGGTATCTCCCCGGTATTCTCTCTGTGTTACATTATTACAAATACAAACAATTCTCATCGCATTGGCCCTCTCGGCCCTTTAGGTATCCCCCCGGTATTCTTTCTGTGTTACATTATTACAAATACAAACAATTCTCATCGCATTGGCCCTCTCGGCCCTTGAGGTATCCCCCCGGTATTCTCTCTGTGTTACATTATTACAAATACAAACAATTCTCATCACATTGGCCCTCTCGGCCCTTTAGGTATCTCCCCGGAATTCTCTCTGTGTTACATTATTACAAATACAAACAATTCTCATCGCATTGGCCCTCTCGGCCCTTTAGGTATCTCCCCGGTATTCTCTCTGTGTTACATTATTACAAATACAAACAATTCTCATCACATTGGACCTCTCGGCCCTTTAGGTATCTCCCCGGAATTCTCTCTGTGTTACATTATTACAAATACAAACAATTCTCATCGCATTGGCACTCTCGGCCCTTCAGGTATCTCCCCGGAATTCTCTCTGTGTTACATTATTACAAATACAAACAATTCTCATCGCATTGGCCCTCTCGGCCCTTTAGATATTCCCCCGGTATTCTCTCTGTGTTACATTATTACAAATACAAACAATTCTCATCGCATTGACCCTCTCAGCCCTTTAGGTATCCCCCCGGTATTCTCTCTGTGTTACATTATTACAAATACAAACAATTCTCATCGCATTGGCCCTCTCGGCCCTTTAGGTATCACCCCGGTATTCTCTCTGTGTTACATTATTACAAATACAAACAATTCTTATCGCATTGGCCCTCTCGGCCCTTTAGGTATCCCCGCGGTATTCTAGCTACATTATTACAAATACAAACAATTCTCATCGCATTGGCCCTCTCGGCCCTTTAGGTATCCCCCCGGTATTCTCTCTGTGTTACATTATTACAAATACAAACAATTCTCATCGCATTGGCCCTCTCGGCCCTTCAGGTATCTCCCCGGTATTCTCCATGTGTTACATTATTAAAAATACAAACAATTCTCATCACATTGGCCCTCTCGGCCCTTCGGGTATCTCCCCGGAATTCTCTCTGTGTTACATTATTACAAATACAAACAATTCTCATCACATTGGCCCTCTCGGCCCTTCAGGTATCTCCCCGGAATTCTCTCTGTGTTACATTATTACAAATACAAACAATTCTCATCACATTGGCCCTCTCGGCCCTTCAGGTATCTCCCCGGAATTCTCTCTGTGTTACATTATTACAAATACAAACAATTCTCATCGCATTGGCCCTCTCGGCCCTTTAGATATTCCCCCGGTATTCTCTCTGTGTTACATTATTACAAATACAAACAATTCTCATCGCATTGACCCTCTCAGCCCTTTAGGTATCCCCCCGGTATTCTCTCTGTGTTACATTATTACAAATACAAACAATTCTCATCACATTGGCCCTCTCGGCCCTTTAGGTATCACCCCGGTATTCTCTCTGTGTTACATTATTACAAATACAAACAATTCTTATCGCATTGGCCCTCTCGGCCCTTTAGGTATCCCCGCGGTATTCTAGCTACATTATTACAAATACAAACAATTCTCATCGCATTGGCCCTCTCGGCCCTTTAGGTATCCCCCCGGTATTCTCTCTGTGTTACATTATTACAAATACAAACAATTCTCATCGCATTGGCCCTCTCGGCCCTTTAGGTATCTCCCCGGTATTCTCTCTGTGTTACATTATTACAAATACAAACAATTCTCATCGCATTGGCCCTCTCGGCCCTTCAGGTATCCCCCCGGTATTCTCTCTGTGTTACATTATTACAAATACAAACAATTCTCATCGCATTGGCCCTCTCGGCCCTTTAGGTATCCCCAGGTATTCTCTGTGTGTTACATTATCACAAATACAAACAATTCTCATCGCATTGGCCCTCTCGGCCCTTCAGGTATCTCCCCGGTATTCTCTCTGTGTTACATTATTACAAATACAAACAATTCTCATCGCATTGGCCCTCTCGGCCCTTTAGGTATCCACCCGGTATTCTTTCTGTGTTACATTATTACAAATACAAACAATTCTCATCGCATTGGCCCTCTCTCGGCCCTTTAGGTATCTCCCCGGTATTCTCTCTGTGTTACATTATTACAAATACAAACAATTCTCATCGCATTGGCCCTCTCGGCCCATTAGGTATCTCCCCGGTATTCTCTCTGTGTTACATTATTACAAATACAAACAATCCTCATCACATTGGCCCTCTCCGCCCTTTAGGTATCTCCCCGGAATTCTCTCTGTGTTACATTATTACAAATACAAACAATTCTCAACACATTGGACCTCTCGGCCCTTTAGGTATCTCCCCGGAATTCTCTCTGTGTTACATTATTACAAATACAAACAATTCTCATCGCATTGGCCCTCTCGGCCCTTCAGGTATCCCCCCGGTATTCTCTCTGTGTTACATTATTACAAATACAAACAATTCTCATCGCATTGGCCCCCTCGGCCCTTTAGGTATCCCCCCGCTATTCTCTCTGTGTTACATTATTACAAATACAAACAATTCTCATCGCATTGGCCCTCTCCGCCCTTCAGGTATCCCCCCGGTATTCTCTCTGTGTTACATTATTACAAATACAAACATTTCTCATCGCATTGGCCCTCTCCGCCCTTCAGGTATCCCCCCGCTATTCTCTCTGTGTTACATTATTACAAATACAAACAATCCTCATCGCATTGGCCCTCTCGGCCCTTTAGGTATCTCCCCGGTATTCTCTCTGTGTTACATTATTACAAATACAAACAATCCTCATCACATTGGCCCTCTCCGCCCTTTAGGTATCTCCCCGGAATTCTCTCTGTGTTACATTATTACAAATACAAACAATTCTCAACACATTGGACCTCTTGGCCCTTTAGGTATCTCCCCGGAATTCTCTCTGTGTTACATTATTACAAATACAAACAATTCTCATCGCATTGGCCCTCTCGGCCCTTCAGGTATCCCCCCGGTATTCTCTCTGTGTTACATTATTACAAATACAAACAATTCTCATTGCATTGGCCCCCTCGGCCCTTTAGGTATCCCCCCGCTATTCTCTCTGTGTTACATTATTACAAATACAAACAATTCTCATCGCATTGGCCCTCTCCGCCCTTCAGGTATCCCCCCGGTATTCTCTCTGTGTTACATTATTGCAAATACAAACAATTCTCATCGCATTGGCCCTCTCCGCCCTTCAGGTATCCCCCCGGTATTCTCTCTGTGTTACATTATTAAAAATACAAACAATTCTCATCGCATTGGCCCTCTCGGCCCTTCAGGTATCTCCCCGGTATTCTCCATGTGTTACATTATTAAAAATACAAACAATTCTCATCACATTGGCCCTCTCGGCCCTTCGGGTATCTCCCCGGAATTCTCTCTGTGTTACATTATTACAAATACAAACAATTCTCATCACATTGGCCCTCTCGGCCCTTCAGGTATCTCCCCGGAATGCTCTCTGTGTTACATTATTACAAATACAAACAATTCTCATCACATTGGCCCTCTCGGCCCTTCAGGTATCTCCCCGGAATTCTCTCTGTGTTACATTATTACAAATACAAACAATTCTCATCGCATTGGCCCTCTCGGCCCTTTAGGTATTCCCCCGGTATTCTCTCTGTGTTACATTATTACAAATACAAACAATTCTCATCGCATTGACCCTCTCAGCCCTTTAGGTATCCCCCCGGTATTCTCTCTGTGTTACATTATTACAAATACAAACAATTCTCATCGCATTGGCCCTCTCGGCCCTTTAGGTATCACCCCGGTATTCTCTCTGTGTTACATTATTACAAATACAAACAATTCTTATCGCATTGGCCCTCTCGGCTCTTTAGGTATCCCTGCGGTATTCTAGCTGTGTTACATTATTACAAATACAAACAATTCTCATCGCATTGGCCCTCTCGGCCCTTTAGGTATCCCCCCGGTATTCTCTCTGTGTTACATTATTACAAATACAAACAATTCTCATCGCATTGGCCCTCTCGGCCCTTTAGGTATCTCCCCGGTATTCTCTCTGTGTTACATTATTACAAATACAAACAATTCTCATCGCATTGGCCCTCTCGGCCCTTCAGGTATCTCCCCGGTATTCTCTCTGTGTTACATTATTACAAATACAAACAATTCTCATCGCATTGGCCCTCTCCGCCCTTCAGGTATCCCCCCGGTATTTTCTCTGTGTTACATTATTACAAATACAAACAATTCTCATCGCATTGGCCCTCTCGGCCCTTTAGGTATCTCCCCGGTATTCTCTCTGTGTTACATTATTACAAATACAAACAATTCTCATCGCATTGGCCCTCTCCGCCCTTCAGGTATCCCCCCGGTATTCTCTCTGTGTTACATTATTACAAATACAAACAATTCTCATCGCATTGACCCTCTCAGCCCTTTAGGTATCCCCCCGTTATTCTCTCTGTGTTACATTATTACAAATACAAACAATTCTCATCACATTGGCCCTCTCGGCCCTTTAGGTATCACCCCGGTATTCTCTCTGTGTTACATTATTACAAATACAAACAATTCTTATCGCATTGGCCCTCTCGGCCCTTTAGGTATCCCCCCGGTATTCTAGCTGTGTTACATTATTACAAATACAAACAATTCTCATCGCATTGGCCCTCTCCGCCCTTTAGATATCCCCCCGGTATTCTCTCTGTGTTACATTATTACAAATACAAACAATTCTCATCGCATTGGCCCTCTCGGCCCTTGAGGTATCCCCCCGGTATTCTCTCTGTGTTACATTATTACAAATACAAACAATTCTCATCGCATTGGCCCTCTCGGCCCTTTAGGTATCCCCCAGGTATTCTCTGTGTGTTACATTATCACAAATACAAACAATTCTCATCGCATTGGCCCTCTCGGCCCTTTAGGTATCCCCGTGGTATTTTCTCTGTGGTACATTATTACAAATACAAACAATTCTCATCACATTGGCCCTCTCGGCCCTTTAGGTATCTCCCCGGTATTCTCTCTGTGTTACATTATTACAAATACAAACAATTCTCATCGCATTGGCCCTCCTGGCCCTTCAGGTATCCCCCCGGTATTCTCTCTGTGTTACATTATTACAAATACAAACAATTCTCATCGCATTGGCCCTCTCCGCCCTTTAGATATCCCCCCGGTATTCTCTCTGTGTTACATTATTACAAATACAAACAATTCTCATCGCATTGGCCCTCTCGGCCCTTGAGGTATCCCCCCGGTATTCTCTCTGTTACATTATTACAAATACAAACAATTCTCATCGCATTGGCCCTCTCGGCCCTTTAGGTATCCCCCCGGTATTCTCTGTGTGTTACATTATCACAAATACAAACAATTCTCATCGCATTGGCCCTCTCGGCCCTTCAGGTATCTCCCCGGTATTCTCTCTGTGTTACATTATTACAAATACAAACAATTCTCATCGCATTGGCCCTCTCGGCCCTTTAGGTATCCACCCGGTATTCTTTCTGTGTTACATTATTACAAATACAAACAATTCTCATCGCATTGGCCCTCTCTCGGCCCTTTAGGTATCTCCCCGGTATTCTCTCTGTGTTACATTATTACAAATACAAACAATTCTCATCGCATTGGCCCTCTCGGCCCTTTAGGTATCTCCCCGGTATTCTCTCTGTGTTACATTATTACAAATATAAACAATCCTCATCACATTGGCCCTCTCCGCCCTTTAGGTATCTCCCCGGAATTCCCTCTGTGTTACATTATTACAAATACAAACAATTCTCAACACATTGGACCTCTCGGCCCTTTAGGTATCTCCCCGGAATTCTCTCTGTGTTACATTATTACAAATACAAACAATTCTCATCGCATTGGCCCTCTCGGCCCTTCAGGTATCCCCCCGGTATTCTCTCTGTGTTACATTATTACAAATACAAACAATTCTCATCGCATTGGCCCCCTCGGCCCTTTAGGTATCCCCCCGCTATTCTCTCTGTGTTACATTATTACAAATACAAACAATTCTCATCGCATTGGCCCTCTCCGCCCTTCAGGTATCCCCCCGGTATTCTCTCTGTGTTACATTATTACAAATACAAACATTTCTCATCGCATTGGCCCTCTCCGCCCTTCAGGTATCCCCCCGCTATTCTCTCTGTGTTACATTATTACAAATACAAACAATCCTCATCGCATTGGCCCTCTCGGCCCTTTAGGTATCTCCCCGGTATTCTCTCTGTGTTACATTATTACAAATACAAACAATTCTCATCGCATTGGCCCTCTCGGCCCTTTAGGTATCTCCCCGGTATTCTCTCTGTGTTACATTATTACAAATACAAACAATCCTCATCACATTGGCCCTCTCCGCCCTTTAGGTATCTCCCCGGAATTCTCTCTGTGTTACATTATTACAAATACAAACAATTCTCAACACATTGGACCTCTTGGCCCTTTAGGTATCTCCCCGGAATTCTCTCTGTGTTACATTATTACAAATACAAACAATTCTCATCGCATTGGCCCTCTCGGCCCTTCAGGTATCCCCCCGGTATTCTCTCTGTGTTACATTATTACAAATACAAACAATTCTCATCGCATTGGCCCCCTCGGCCCTTTAGGTATCCCCCCGCTATTCTCTCTGTGTTACATTATTACAAATACAAACAATTCTCATCGCATTGGCCCTCTCCGCCCTTCAGGTATCCCCCCGGTATTCTCTCTGTGTTACATTATTGCAAATACAAACAATTCTCATCGCATTGGCCCTCTCCGCCCTTCAGGTATCCCCCCGGTATTCTCTCTGTGTTACATTATTAAAAATACAAACAATTCTCATCGCATTGGCCCTCTCGGCCCTTCAGGTATCTCCCCGGTATTCTCCATGTGTTACATTATTAAAAATACAAACAATTCTCATCACATTGGCCCTCTCGGCCCTTCGGGTATCTCCCCGGAATTCTCTCTGTGTTACATTATTACAAATACAAACAATTCTCATCACATTGGCCCTCTCGGCCCTTCAGGTATCTCCCCGGAATGCTCTCTGTGTTACATTATTACAAATACAAACAATTCTCATCGCATTGGCCCTCTCGGCCCTTTAGGTATTCCCCCGGTATTCTCTCTGTGTTACATTATTACAAATACAAACAATTCTCATCGCATTGACCCTCTCAGCCCTTTAGGTATCCCCCCGGTATTCTCTCTGTGTTACATTATTACAAATACAAACAATTCTCATCGCATTGGCCCTCTCGGCCCTTTAGGTATCACCCCGGTATTCTCTCTGTGTTACATTATTACAAATACAAACAATTCTTATCGCATTGGCCCTCTCGGCTCTTTAGGTATCCCTGCGGTATTCTAGCTGTGTTACATTATTACAAATACAAACAATTCTCATCGCATTGGCCCTCTCGGCCCTTTAGGTATCCCCCCGGTATTCTCTCTGTGTTACATTATTACAAATACAAACAATTCTCATCGCATTGGCCCTCTCGGCCCTTTAGGTATCTCCCCGGTATTCTCTCTGTGTTACATTATTACAAATACAAACAATTCTCATCGCATTGGCCCTCTCCGCCCTTCAGGTATCCCCCCGGTATTCTCTCTGTGTTACATTATTACAAATACAAACAATTCTCATCGCATTGGCCCTTTCCGCCCTTCAGGTATCCCCCCGGTATTCTCTCTGTGTTACATTATTAAAAATACAAACAATTCTCATCGCATTGGACCTCTCGGCCCTTTAGGTATTCCTCCGGTATTCTCTCTGTGTTACATTATTACAAATACAAACAATTCTCATCGTATTGACCCTCTCAGCCCTTTAGGTATCCCCCCGTTATTCTCTCTGTGTTACATTATTACAAATACAAACAATTCTCATCGCATTGACCCTCTCAGCCCTTTAGGTATCCCCCCGTTATTCTCTCTGTGTTACATTATTACAAATACAAACAATTCTCATCACATTGGCCCTCTCGGCCCTTTAGGTATCACCCCGGTATTCTCTCTGTGTTACATTATTACAAATACAAACAATTCTTATCGCATTGGCCCTCTCGGCCCTTTAGGTATCCCCCCGGTATTCTAGCTGTGTTACATTATTACAAATACAAACAATTCTCATCGCATTGGCCCTCTCCGCCCTTTAGATATCCCCCCGGTATTCTCTCTGTGTTACATTATTACAAATACAAACAATTCTCATCGCATTGGCCCTCTCGGCCCTTGAGGTATCCCCCCGGTATTCTCTCTGTGTTACATTATTACAAATACAAACAATTCTCATCGCATTGGCCCTCTCGGCCCTTTAGGTATCTCCCCGGTATTCTCTCTGTGTTACATTATTACAAATACAAACAATTCTCATCGCATTGGCCCTCTCGGCCCTTTAGGTATTTCCCCGGTATTCTCTCTGTGTTACATTATTACAAATACAAACAATTCTCATCACATTGGCCCTCTCGGCCCTTCAGGTATCCCCCCGGTATTCTCTCTGTGTTACATTATTACAAATACAAACAATTCTCATCGCATTGGCCCTCTCGGCCCTTTAGGTATCCCCCAGGTATTCTCTGTGTGTTACATTATCACAAATACAAACAATTGTCATCGCATTGGCCCTCTCGGCCCTTCAGGTATCTCCCCGGTATTCTCTCTGTGTTACATTATTACAAATACAAACAATTCTCATCGCATTGGCCCTCTCGGCCCTTTAGGTATCCCCCTGGTATTCTCTCTGTGTTACATTATTACAAATACAAACAATTCTCATCGCATTGGCCCTCTCGGCCCTTGAGGTATCCCCCCGGTATTCTCTCTGTGTTACATTATTACAAATACAAACAATTCTCATCGCATTGGCCCTCTCGGCCCTTCAGGTATCCCCCCGGTATTCTCTCTGTGTTACATTATTACAAATACAAACAATTCTCATCGCATTGGCCCTCTCGGCCCTTTAGGTATCCCCCCGGTATTCTCTCTGTGTTACATTATTACAAATACAAACAATTCTCATCGCATTGGCCCTCTCGGCCCTTTAGGTATCTCCCCGGTATTCTCTCTGTGTTACATTATTACAAATACAAACAATTCTCATCGCATTGGCCCTCTCGGCCCTTCAGGTATCCCCCCGGTATTCTCTCTGTGTTACATTATTACAAATACAAACAATTCTCATCGCATTGGCCCTCTCGGCCCTTTAGGTATCCCCCAGGTATTCTCTGTGTGTTACATTATCACAAATACAAACAATTGTCATCGCATTGGCCCTCTCGGCCCTTCAGGTATCTCCCCGGTATTCTCTCTGTGTTACATTATTACAAATACAAACAATTCTCATCGCATTGGCCCTCTTGGCCCTTTAGGTATCCCCCCGGTATTCTCTCTGTGTTACATTATTACAAATACAAACAATTCTCATCGCATTGGCCCTCTCGGCCCTTGAGGTATCCCCCCGGTATTCTCTCTGTGTTACATTATTACAAATACAAACAATTCTCATCACATTGGCCCTCTCGGCCCTTTAGGTATCTCCCCGGAATTCTCTCTGTGTTACATTATTACAAATACAAACAATTCTCATCGCATTGGCCCTCTCGGCCCTTTAGGTATCTCCCCGGTATTCTCTCTGTGTTACATTATTACAAATACAAACAATTCTCATCACATTGGCCCTCTCCGCCCTTTAGGTATCTCCCCGGAATTCTCTCTGTGTTACATTATTACAAATACAAACAATTCTCATCACATTGGACCTCTCGGCCCTTTAGGTATCTCCCCGGAATTCTCTCTGTGTTACATTATTACAAATACAAACAATTCTCATCGCATTGGCCCTCTCGGCCCTTCAGGTATCCCCCCGGTATTCTCTCTGTGTTACATTATTACAAATACAAACAATTCTCATCGCATTGGCCCTCTCGGCCCTTTAGGTATCCCCCCGGTATTCTCTCTGTGTTACATTATTACAAATACAAACAATTCTCATCGCATTGGCCCTCTCGGCCCTTTAGGTATCTCCCCGGTATTCTCTCTGTGTTACATTTTTACAAATACAAACAATTCTCATCGCATTGGCCCTCTCGGCCCTTCAGGTATCCCCCCGGTATTCTCTCTGTGTTACATTATTACAAATACAAACAATTCTCATCGCATTGGCCCTCTCGGCCCTTTAGGTATCCCCCAGGTATTCTCTGTGTGTTACATTATCACAAATACAAACAATTGTCATCGCATTGGCCCTCTCGGCCCTTCAGGTATCTCCCCGGTATTCTCTCTGTGTTACATTATTACAAATACAAACAATTCTCATCGCATTGGCCCTCTCGGCCCTTTAGGTATCCCCCCGGTATTCTTTCTGTGTTACATTATTACAAATACAAACAATTCTCATCGCATTGGCCCTCTCGGCCCTTGAGGTATCCCCCCGGTATTCTCTCTGTGTTACATTATTACAAATACAAACAATTCTCATCACATTGGCCCTCTCGGCCCTTTAGGTATCTCCCCGGAATTCTCTCTGTGTTACATTATTACAAATACAAACAATTCTCATCGCATTGGCCCTCTCGGCCCTTTAGGTATCTCCCCGGTATTCTCTCTGTGTTACATTATTACAAATACAAACAATTCTCATCGCATTGGCCCTCTCGGCCCTTTAGGTATCTCCCCGGTATTCTCTCTGTGTTACATTTTTACAAATACAAACAATTCTCATCGCATTGGCCCTCTCGGCCCTTCAGGTATCCCCCCGGTATTCTCTCTGTGTTACATTATTACAAATACAAACAATTCTCATCACATTGGCCCTCTCGGCCCTTTAGGTATCTCCCCGGAATTCTCTCTGTGTTACATTATTACAAATACAAACAATTCTCATCGCATTGGCCCTCTCGGCCCTTTAGGTATCTCCCCGGTATTCTCTCTGTGTTACATTATTACAAATACAAACAATTCTCATCACATTGGACCTCTCGGCCCTTTAGGTATCTCCCCGGAATTCTCTCTGTGTTACATTATTACAAATACAAACAATTCTCATCGCATTGGCCCTCTCGGCCCTTTAGGTATCCCCCCGGTATTCTCTCTGTGTTACATTATTACAAATACAAACAATTCTCATCGCATTGGCCCTCTCGGCCCTTGAGGTATCCCCCCGGTATTCTCTCTGTGTTACATTATTACAAATACAAACAATTCTCATCGCATTGGCCCTCTCGGCCCTTTAGGTATCTCCCCGGTATTCTCTCTGTGTTACATTATTACAAATACAAACAATTCTCATCGCATTGGCCCTCTCGGCCCTTCAGGTATCTCCCCGGTATTCTCTCTGTGTTACATTATTACAAATACAAACAATTCTCATCGCATTGGCCCTCTCGGTCCTTTAGGTATCCCCCCGGAATTCTCTCTGTGTTACATTATTACAAATACAAACAATTCTCATCGCATTGGCCCTCTCGGCCCTTCAGGTATCTCCCCGGTATTCTCTCTGTGTTACATTATTACAAATACAAACAATTCTCATCGCATTGGCCCTCTCGGCCCTTCAGGTATCTCCCCGGTATTCTCTCTGTGTTACATTATTACAAATACAAACAATTCTCATCGCATTGGCCCTCTCGGTCCTTCAGGTATCCCCCCGGAATTCTCTCTGTGTTACATTATTACAAATACAAACAATTCTCATCACATTGGCCCCCTCGGCCCTTCAGGTATCTCCCCAGTATTCTCTCTGTGTTACATTATTACAAATACAAACAATTCTCATCACATTGGCCCTCTCGGCCCTTTAGGTATCTCCCCGGAATTCTCTCTGTGTTACATTATTACAAATACAAACAATTCTCATCGCATTGGCCCTCTCGGCCCTTCAGGTATCCCCCCCGGTATTTTCTCTGTGTTACATTATTACAAATACAAACAATTCTCATCGCATTGGCCCCCTCGGCCCTTTAGGTATCCCCCCGGTATTCTCTGTGTGTTACATTATTACAAATACAAACAATTCTCATCGCATTGGCCCTCTCCGCCCTTCAGGTATCCCCCCGGTATTCTCTCTGTGTTACATTATTACAAATACAAACAATTCTCATCGCATTGGCCCTCTCCGCCCTTCAGGTATCCCCCCGGTATTCTCTCTGTGTTACATTATTAAAAATACAAACAATTCTCATCGCATTGGCCCTCTCGGCCCTTTAGGTATTCCTCCGGTATTCTCTCTGTGTTACATTATTACAAATACAAACAATTCTCATCGCATTGACCCTCTCAGCCCTTTAGGTATCCCCCAGGTATTCTCTGTGTGTTACATTATCACAAATACAAACAATTGTCATCGCATTGGCCCTCTCGGCCCTTCAGGTATCTCCCCGGTATTCTCTCTGTGTTACATTATTACAAATACAAACAATTCTCATCGCATTGGCCCTCTCCGCCCTTCAGGTATCCCCCCGGTATTCTCTCTGTGTTACATTATTACAAATACAAACAATTCTCATCGCATTGGCCCTCTCGGCCCTTCAGGTATCTCCCCGGTATTCTCTCTGTGTTACATTATTACAAATACAAACAATTCTCATCGCATTGGCCCTCTCGGTCCTTTAGGTATCCCCCCGGAATTCTCTCTGTGTTACATTATTACAAATACAAACAATTCTCATCGCATTGGCCCTCTCGGCCCTTTAGGTATCTCCCCGGTATTCTCTCTGTGTTACATTATTACAAATACAAACAATTCTCATCGCATTGGCCCTCTCGGCCCTTCAGGTATCTCCCCGGTATTCTCTCTGTGTTACATTATTACAAATACAAACAATTCTCATCGCATTGGCCCTCTCGGTCCTTTAGGTATCCCCCCGGAATTCTCTCTGTGTTACATTATTACAAATACAAACAATTCTCATCGCATTGGCCCCCTCGGCCCTTCAGGTATCTCCCCAGTATTCTCTCTGTGTTACATTATTACAAATACAAACAATTCTCATCACATTGGCCCTCTCGGCCCTTTAGGTATCTCCCCGGAATTCTCTCTGTGTTACATTATTACAAATACAAACAATTCTCATCGCATTGGCCCTCTCGGCCCTTCAGGTATCCCCCCCGGTATTTTCTCTGTGTTACATTATTACAAATACAAACAATTCTCATCGCATTGGCCCTCTCCGCCCTTCAGGTATCCCCCCGGTATTCTCTCTGTGTTACATTATTACAAATACAAACAATTCTCATCGCATTGGCCCTCTCCGCCCTTCAGGTATCCCCCCGGTATTCTCTCTGTGTTACATTATTAAAAATACAAACAATTCTCATCGCATTGGCCCTCTCGGCCCTTTAGGTATTCCTCCGGTATTCTCTCTGTGTTACATTATTACAAATACAAACAATTCTCATCGCATTGACCCTCTCAGCCCTTTAGGTATCCCCCCGTTATTCTCTCTGTGTTACATTATTACAAATACAAACAATTCTCATCACATTGGGCCTCTCGGCCCTTTAGGTATCACCCCGGTATTCTCTCTGTGTTACATTATTACAAATACAAACAATTCTCATCGCATTGGCCCTCTCGGCCCTTTAGGTATCTCCCCGGTATTCTCTCTGTGTTACATTATTACAAATACAAACAATTCTCATCGCATTGGCCCTCTCGGCCCTTTCGGTATCCCCCTGGTATTCTCTCTGTGTTACATTATTACAAATACAAACAATTCTCATCGCATTGGCCCTCTCGGCCCTTTAGGTATCACCCCGGTATTCTCTCTGTGTTACATTATTACAAATACAAACAATTCTTTTCGCATTGGCCCTCTCGGCCCTTTAGGTATCCCCCCGGTATTCTAGCTGTGTTACATTATTACAAATACAAACAATTCTCATCGCATTGGCCCTCTCGGCCCTTTAGGTATCCCCCAGGTATTCTCTGTGTGTTACATTATCACAAATACAAACAATTCTCATCGCATTGGCCCTCTCGGCCCTTCAGGTATCCCCCCGGTAATCTCTCTGTGTTACATTATTACAAATACAAACAATTCTCATCGCATTGGCCCTCTCGGCCCTTCAGGTATCTCCCCGGTATTCTCTCTGTGTTACATTATTACAAATACAAACAATTCTCATCGCATTGGCCCTCTTCGCCCTTCAGGTATCCCCCCGGTATTCTCTCTGTGTTACATTATTAAAAATACAAACAATTCTCATCGCATTGGCCCTCTCGGCCCTTTAGGTATTCCTCCGGTATTCTCTCTGTGTTACATTATTACAAATACAAACAATTCTCATCGCATTGACCCTCTCAGCCCTTTAGGTATCCCCCCGTTATTCTCTCTGTGTTACATTATTACAAATACAAACAATTCTCATCACATTGGGCCTCTCGGCCCTTTAGGTATCACCCCGGTATTCTCTCTGTGTTACATTATTACAAATACAAACAATTCTTATCGCATTGGCCCTCTCGGCCCTTTAGGTATCCCCCCGGTATTCTAGCTGTGTTACATTATTACAAATACAAACAATTCTCATCGCATTGGCCCTCTCGGCCCTTTAGGTATCGCCCCGGTATTCTGTCTGTGTTACATTATTACAAATACAAACAATTCTCATCGCATTGGCCCTCTCGGCCCTTCAGGTATCCCCCCGGTATTCTCTCTGTGTTACATTATTACAAATACAAACAATTCTCATCGCATTGGCCCTCTCGGCCCTTTAGGTATCTCCCCGGTATTCTCTCTGTGTTACATTATTACAAATACAAACAATTCTCATCGCATTGGCCCTCTCGGCCCTTCAGGTATCTCCCCGGTATTCTCTCTTTGTTACATTATTACAAATACAAACAATTCTCATCGCATTGGCCCTCTCGGTCCTTTAGGTATCCCCCCGGAATTCTCTCTGTGTTACATTATTACAAATACAAACAATTCTCATCGCATTGGCCCTCTCCGCCCTTCAGGTATCCCCCCGGTATTCTCTCTGTGTTACATTATTAAAAATACAAACAATTCTCATCGCATTGGCCCTCTCGGCCCTTTAGGTATTCCTCCGGTATTCTCTCTGTGTTACATTATTACAAATACAAACAATTCTCATCGCATTGACCCTCTCAGCCCTTTAGGTATCCCCCCGTTATTCTCTCTGTGTTACATTATTACAAATACAAACAATTCTCATCACATTGGGCCTCTCGGCCCTTTAGGTATCACCCCGGTATTCTCTCTGTGTTACATTATTACAAATACAAACAATTCTTTTCGCATTGGCCCTCTCGGCCCTTTAGGTATCCCCCCGGTATTCTAGCTGTGTTACATTATTACAAATACAAACAATTCTTATCGCATTGGCCCTCTCGGCCCTTTAGGTATCCCCCAGGTATTCTCTGTGTGTTACATTATCACAAATACAAACAATTCTCATCGCATTGGCCCTCTCGGCCCTTCAGGTATCCCCCCGGTATTCTCTCTGTGTTACATTATTACAAATACAAACAATTCTCATCGCATTGGCCCTCTCGGCCCTTCAGGTATCTCCCCGGTATTCTCTCTGTGTTACATTATTACAAATACAAACAATTCTCATCGCATTGGCCCTCTCCGCCCTTCAGGTATCCCCCCGGTATTCTCTCTGTGTTACATTATTAAAAATACAAACAATTCTCATCGCATTGGCCCTCTCGGCCCTTTAGGTATTCCTCCGGTATTCTCTCTGTGTTACATTATTACAAATACAAACAATTCTCATCGCATTGACCCTCTCAGCCCTTTAGGTATCCCCCCGTTATTCTCTCTGTGTTACATTATTACAAATACAAACAATTCTCATCACATTGGGCCTCTCGGCCCTTTAGGTATCACCCCGGTATTCTCTCTGTGTTACATTATTACAAATACAAACAATTCTTATCGCATTGGCCCTCTCGGCCCTTTAGGTATCCCCCCGGTATTCTCTCTGTGTTACATTATTACCAATATAAACAATTCTCATCGCATTGGCCCTCTCGGCCCTTTAGGTATCCCCCCGGTATTCTCTCTGTGTTACATTATTACAAATACAAACAATTCTCATCGCATTGGCCCTCTCGGCCCTTTAGGTATCCCCCCGGTATTCTCTCTGTGTTTTATTATTACAAATACAAACAATTCTCATCGCATTGGCCCTCTCGGCCCTTTAGGTATCCCCCCGGTATTCTCTCTGTGTTACATTATTACAAATACAAACAATTCTCATCGCATTGGCCCTCTCGGCCCTTCAGGTATCTCCCCGGTATTCTCCATGTGTTACATTATTACAAATACAAACAATTCTCATCGCATTGGCCCTCTCGGCCCTTTAGGTATCCCCCCGGTATTCTCTCTGTGTTACATTATTACAAATACAAACAATTCTCATCGCATTGGCCCTCTCGGCCCTTCAGGTATCTCCCCGGTATTCTCTCTGTGTTACATTATTACAAATACAAACAATTCTCATCGCATTGGCCCTCTCGGCCCTTTAGGTATCCCCCAGGTATTCTCTGTGTGTTACATTATTACAAATACAAACAATTCTCATCGCATTGGCCCTCTCGGCCCTTCAGGTATCTCCCCGGTATTCTCTCTGTGTTACATTATTACAAATACAAACAATTCTCATCGCATTGGCCCTCTCGGCCCTTGAGGTATCCCCTCGGTATTCTCTCTGTGTTACATTATTACAAATACAAACAATTCTCATCGCATTGGCCCTCTCGGCCCTTTAGGTATCTTCCCGGTATTCTCTCTGTGTTACATTATTACAAATACAAACAATTCTCATCGCATTGGCCCTCTCGGTCCTTTAGGTATCCCCCCGGAATTCTCTCTGTGTTACATTATTACAAATACAAACAATTCTCATCGCATTGGCCCTCTCGGCCCTTCAGGTATCTCCCCGGTATTCTCTCTGTGTTACATTATTACAAATACAAACAATTCTCATCGCATTGGCCCTCTCGGCCCTTCAGGTATCTCCCCGGTATTCTCTCTGTGTTACATTATTACAAATACAAACAATTCTCATCGCATTGGCCCTCTCGGTCCTTCAGGTATCCCCCCGGAATTCTCTCTGTGTTACATTATTACAAATACAAACAATTCTCATCACATTGGCCCCCTCGGCCCTTCAGGTATCTCCCCAGTATTCTCTCTGTGTTACATTATTACAAATACAAACAATTCTCATCACATTGGCCCTCTCGGCCCTTTAGGTATCTCCCCGGAATTCTCTCTGTGTTACATTATTACAAATACAAACAATTCTCATCGCATTGGCCCTCTCGGCCCTTCAGGTATCCCCCCCGGTATTTTCTCTGTGTTACATTTTTACAAATACAAACAATTCTCATCGCATTGGCCCCCTCGGCCCTTTAGGTATCCCCCCGGTATTCTCTGTGTGTTACATTATTACAAATACAAACAATTCTCATCGCATTGGCCCTCTCCGCCCTTCAGGTATCCCCCCGGTATTCTCTCTGTGTTACATTATTACAAATACAAACAATTCTCATCGCATTGGCCCTCTCCGCCCTTCAGGTATCCCCCCGGTATTCTCTCTGTGTTACATTATTAAAAATACAAACAATTCTCATCGCATTGGCCCTCTCGGCCCTTTAGGTATTCCTCCGGTATTCTCTCTGTGTTACATTATTACAAATACAAACAATTCTCATCGCATTGACCCTCTCAGCCCTTTAGGTATCCCCCAGGTATTCTCTGTGTGTTACATTATCACAAATACAAACAATTGTCATCGCATTGGCCCTCTCGGCCCTTCAGGTATCTCCCCGGTATTCTCTCTGTGTTACATTATTACAAATACAAACAATTCTCATCGCATTGGCCCTCTCCGCCCTTCAGGTATCCCCCCGGTATTCTCTCTGTGTTACATTATTACAAATACAAACAATTCTCATCGCATTGGCCCTCTCGGCCCTTCAGGTATCTCCCCGGTATTCTCTCTGTGTTACATTATTACAAATACAAACAATTCTCATCGCATTGGCCCTCTCGGTCCTTTAGGTATCCCCCCGGAATTCTCTCTGTGTTACATTATTACAAATACAAACAATTCTCATCGCATTGGCCCTCTCGGCCCTTTAGGTATCTCCCCGGTATTCTCTCTGTGTTACATTATTACAAATACAAACAATTCTCATCGCATTGGCCCTCTCGGCCCTTCAGGTATCTCCCCGGTATTCTCTCTGTGTTACATTATTACAAATACAAACAATTCTCATCGCATTGGCCCTCTCGGTCCTTTAGGTATCCCCCCGGAATTCTCTCTGTGTTACATTATTACAAATACAAACAATTCTCATCGCATTGGCCCCCTCGGCCCTTCAGGTATCTCCCCAGTATTCTCTCTGTGTTACATTATTACAAATACAAACAATTCTCATCACATTGGGCCTCTCGGCCCTTTAGGTATCACCCCGGTATTCTCTCTGTGTTACATTATTACAAATACAAACAATTCTCATCGCATTGGCCCTCTCGGCCCTTTAGGTATCTCCCCGGTATTCTCTCTGTGTTACATTATTACAAATACAAACAATTCTCATCGCATTGGCCCTCTCGGCCCTTTCGGTATCCCCCTGGTATTCTCTCTGTGTTACATTATTACAAATACAAACAATTCTCATCGCATTGGCCCTCTCGGCCCTTTAGGTATCACCCCGGTATTCTCTCTGTGTTACATTATTACAAATACAAACAATTCTTTTCGCATTGGCCCTCTCGGCCCTTTAGGTATCCCCCCGGTATTCTAGCTGTGTTACATTATTACAAATACAAACAATTCTCATCGCATTGGCCCTCTCGGCCCTTTAGGTATCCCCCAGGTATTCTCTGTGTGTTACATTATCACAAATACAAACAATTCTCATCGCATTGGCCCTCTCGGCCCTTCAGGTATCCCCCCGGTAATCTCTCTGTGTTACATTATTACAAATACAAACAATTCTCATCGCATTGGCCCTCTCGGCCCTTCAGGTATCTCCCCGGTATTCTCTCTGTGTTACATTATTACAAATACAAACAATTCTCATCGCATTGGCCCTCTTCGCCCTTCAGGTATCCCTCCGGTATTCTCTCTGTGTTACATTATTAAAAATACAAACAATTCTCATCGCATTGGCCCTCTCGGCCCTTTAGGTATTCCTCCGGTATTCTCTCTGTGTTACATTATTACAAATACAAACAATTCTCATCGCATTGACCCTCTCAGCCCTTTAGGTATCCCCCCGTTATTCTCTCTGTGTTACATTATTACAAATACAAACAATTCTCATCACATTGGGCCTCTCGGCCCTTTAGGTATCACCCCGGTATTCTCTCTGTGTTACATTATTACAAATACAAACAATTCTTATCGCATTGGCCCTCTCGGCCCTTTAGGTATCCCCCCGGTATTCTAGCTGTGTTACATTATTACAAATACAAACAATTCTCATCGCATTGGCCCTCTCGGCCCTTTAGGTATCGCCCCGGTATTCTGTCTGTGTTACATTATTACAAATACAAACAATTCTCATCGCATTGGCCCTCTCGGCCCTTCAGGTATCCCCCCGGTATTCTCTCTGTGTTACATTATTACAAATACAAACAATTCTCATCGCATTGGCCCTCTCGGCCCTTTAGGTATCTCCCCGGTATTCTCTCTGTGTTACATTATTACAAATACAAACAATTCTCATCGCATTGGCCCTCTCGGCCCTTCAGGTATCTCCCCGGTATTCTCTCTTTGTTACATTATTACAAATACAAACAATTCTCATCGCATTGGCCCTCTCGGTCCTTTAGGTATCCCCCCGGAATTCTCTCTGTGTTACATTATTACAAATACAAACAATTCTCATCGCATTGGCCCTCTCCGCCCTTCAGGTATCCCCCCGGTATTCTCTCTGTGTTACATTATTAAAAATACAAACAATTCTCATCGCATTGGCCCTCTCGGCCCTTTAGGTATTCCTCCGGTATTCTCTCTGTGTTACATTATTACAAATACAAACAATTCTCATCGCATTGACCCTCTCAGCCCTTTAGGTATCCCCCCGTTATTCTCTCTGTGTTACATTATTACAAATACAAACAATTCTCATCACATTGGGCCTCTCGGCCCTTTAGGTATCACCCCGGTATTCTCTCTGTGTTACATTATTACAAATACAAACAATTCTTTTCGCATTGGCCCTCTCGGCCCTTTAGGTATCCCCCCGGTATTCTAGCTGTGTTACATTATTACAAATACAAACAATTCTCATCGCATTGGCCCTCTCGGCCCTTTAGGTATCCCCCAGGTATTCTCTGTGTGTTACATTATCACAAATACAAACAATTCTCATCGCATTGGCCCTCTCGGCCCTTCAGGTATCCCCCCGGTATTCTCTCTGTGTTACATTATTACAAATACAAACAATTCTCATCGCATTGGCCCTCTCGGCCCTTCAGGTATCTCCCCGGTATTCTCTCTGTGTTACATTATTACAAATACAAACAATTCTCATCGCATTGGCCCTCTCCGCCCTTCAGGTATCCCCCCGGTATTCTCTCTGTGTTACATTATTAAAAATACAAACAATTCTCATCGCATTGGCCCTCTCGGCCCTTTAGGTATTCCTCCGGTATTCTCTCTGTGTTACATTATTACAAATACAAACAATTCTCATCGCATTGGCCCTCTCCGCCCTTCAGGTATCCCCCCGGTATTCTCTCTGTGTTACATTATTACAAATACAAACAATTCTCATCGCATTGGCCCTCTCGGCCCTTTAGGTATCCCCCCGGTATTCTCTCTGTGTTACATTATTACAAATACAAACAATTCTCATCGCATTGGCCCTCTCGGCCCTTCAGGTATCTCCCCGGTATTCTCCATGTGTTACATTATTACAAATACAAACAATTCCCATCGCATTGGCCCTCTCGGCCCTTTAGGTATCCCCCCGGTATTCTCTCTGTGTTACATTATTACAAATACAAACAATTCTCATCGCATTGGCCCTCTCGGCACTTCAGGTATCTCCCCGGTATTCTCTCTGTGTTACATTATTACAAATACAAACAATTCTCATCGCATTGGCCCTCTCGGCCCTTTAGGTATCCCCCAGGTATTCTCTGTGTGTTACATTATTACAAATACAAACAATTCTCATCGCATTGGCCCTCTCGGCCCTTCAGGTATCTCCCCGGTATTCTCTCTGTGTTACATTATTACAAATACAAACAATTCTCATCGCATTGGCCCTCTCGGCCCTTGAGGTATCCCCCCGGTATTCTCTCTGTGTTACATTATTACAAATACAAACAATTCTCATCGCATTGGCCCTCTCGGCCCTTTAGGTATCTTCCCGGTATTCTCTCTGTGTTACATTATTACAAATACAAACAATTCTCATCGCATTGGCCCTCTCGGCCCTTTAGGTATCTCCCCGGTATTCTCTCTGTGTTACATTATTACAAATACAAACAATTCTCATCGCATTGGCCCTCTCGGCCCTTTAGGTATCCCCCCGTTATTCTTTCTGTGTTACATTATTACAAATACAAACAATTCTCATCACATTGGCCCTCTCGGCCCTTTAGGTATCTCCCCGGAATTCTCTCTGTGTTACATTATTACAAATACAAACAATTCTCATCGCATTGGCCCTCTCGGCCCTTCAGGTATCCCCCCGGTATTCTCTCTGTGTTACATTATTACAAATACAAACAATTTTCATCGCATTGGTCCCCTCGGCCCTTTAGGTATCCCCCCCGGTATTCTCTCTGTGTTACATTATTACAAATACAAACAATTCTCATCACATTGGCCCTCTCGGCCCTTTAGGTATCACCCCGGTATTCTCTCTGTGTTACATTATTACAAATACAAACAATTCTCATCGCATTGGCCCTCTCGGCCCTTTAGGTATCCCCCCGGTATTCTCTCTGTGTTACATTATTACAAATACAAACAATTCTCATCGCATTGGCCCTCTCGGCCCTTTAGGTATCCCCCCGGTATTCTCTCTGTGTTACATTATTACAAATACAAACAATTCTCATCGCATTGGCCCTCTCGGCCCTTTAGGTATCTCCCCGGTATTCTCTCTGTGTTACATTATTACAAATACAAACAATTCTCATCGCATTGGCCCTCTCGGCCCTTTAGGTATCCCCCCGGTATTCTCTCTGTGTTACATTATTACAAATACAAACAATTCTCATCGCATTGGCCCTCTCGGCCCTTCAGGTATCCCCCCGGTATTCTCTCTCTGTTACATTATTACAAATACAAACAATTCTCATCGCATTGGCCCTCTCGGCCCTTCAGGTATCTCCCCGGTATTCTCTCTGTGTTACATTATTCCAAATACAAACAATTCTCATCGCATTGGCCCTCTCGGCCCTTGAGGTATCCCCCCGGTATTCTCTCTGTGTTACATTATTACAAATACAAACAATTCTCATCGCATTGGCCCTCTTGGCCCTTCAGGTATCTCCCCGGTATTCTCCATGTGTTACATTATTACAAATACAAACAATTCTCATCGCATTGGCCCTCTCGGCACTTTAGGTATCCCCCCGGTATTCTCTCTGTGTTACATTATTACAAATACAAACAATTCTCATCGCATTGGCCCTCTCGGCCCTTTAGGTATCCCCCCGGTATTCTCTCTGTGTTACATTATTACAAATACAAACAATTCTCATCGCATTGACCCTCTCAGCCCTTTAGGTATCCCCCCGGTATTCTCTCTGTGTTACATTATTACAAATACAAACAATTCTCATCGCATTGGCCCTCTCGGCCCTTTAGGTATCTCCCCGGTATTCTCTCTGTGTTACATTATTACAAATACAAACAATTCTCATCGCATTGGCCCTCTCGGCCCTTTAGGTATCCCCCCGGTATTCTCTCTGTGTTACATTATTACAAATACAAACAATTCTCATCCCATTGGCCCTCTCGGCCCTTTAGTTATCCCCCCGGTATTCTCTCTGTGTTACATTATTACAAATACAAACAATTCTCATCACATTGGCCCTCTCGGCCCTTTAGGTATCTCCCCGGAATTCTCTCTGTGTTACATTATTACAAATACAAACAATTCTCATCGCATTGGCCCTCTCGGCCCTTCAGGTATCCCCCCGGTATTCTCTCTGTGTTACATTATTACAAATACAAACAATTTTCATCGCATTGGTCCCCTCGGCCCTTTAGGTATCCCCCCCGGTATTCTCTCTGTGTTACATTATTACAAATACAAACAATTCTCATCACATTGGCCCTCTCGGCCCTTTAGGTATCACCCCGGTATTCTCTCTGTGTTACATTATTACAAATACAAACAATTCTCATCGCATTGGCCCTCTCGGCCCTTTAGGTATCCCCCCGGTATTCTCTCTGTGTTACATTATTACAAATACAAACAATTCTCATCGCATTGGCCCTCTCGGCCCTTTAGGTATCCCCCCGGTATTCTCTCTGTGTTACATTATTACAAATACAAACAATTCTCATCGCATTGGCCCTCTCGGCCCTTTAGGTATCTCCCCGGTATTCTCTCTGTGTTACATTATTACAAATACAAACAATTCTCATCGCATTGGCCCTCTCGGCCCTTTAGGTATCCCCCCGGTATTTTCTCTGTGTTACATTATTACAAATACAAACAATTCTCATCGCATTGGCCCTCTCGGCCCTTCAGGTATCCCCCCGGTATTCTCTCTCTGTTACATTATTACAAATACAAACAATTCTCATCGCATTGGCCCTCTCGGCCCTTTAGGTATCCCCCAGGTATTCTCTGTGTGTTACATTATTACAAATACAAACAATTCTCATCGCATTGGCCCTCTCGGCCCTTCAGGTATCTCCCCGGTATTCTCTCTGTGTTACATTATTCCAAATACAAACAATTCTCATCGCATTGGCCCTCTCGGCCCTTGAGGTATCCCCCCGGTATTCTCTCTGTGTTACATTATTACAAATACAAACAATTCTCATCGCATTGGCCCTCTTGGCCCTTCAGGTATCTCCCCGGTATTCTCCATGTGTTACATTATTACAAATACAAACAATTCTCATCGCATTGGCCCTCTCGGCCCTTTAGGTATCCCCCCGGTATTCTCTCTGTGTTACATTATTACAAATACAAACAATTCTCATCGCATTGGCCCTCTCGGCCCTTTAGGTATCCCCCCGGTATTCTCTCTGTGTTACATTATTACAAATACAAACAATTCTCATCGCATTGACCCTCTCAGCCCTTTAGGTATCCCCCCGGTATTCTCTCTGTGTTACATTATTACAAATACAAACAATTCTCATCGCATTGGCCCTCTCGGCCCTTTAGGTATCTCCCCGGTATTCTCTCTGTGTTACATTATTACAAATACAAACAATTCTCATCGCATTGGCCCTCTCGGCCCTTTAGGTATCCCCCCGGTATTCTCTCTGTGTTACATTATTACAAATACAAACAATTCTCATCCCATTGGCCCTCTCGGCCCTTTAGTTATCCCCCCGGTATTCTCTCTGTGTTACATTATTAAAAATACAAACAATTCTCATCGCATTGGCCCTCTCGGCCCTTCCGGTATCTCCCCGGTATTCTCCATGTGTTACATTATTAAAAATACAAACAATTCTCATCACATTGGCCCTCTCGGCCCTTCAGGTATCTCCCCGGAATTCTCTCTGTGTTACATTATTACAAATACAAACAATTCTCATCACATTGGCCCTCTCGGCCCTTTAGGTATCCCCCGGTATTCTCTGTGTGTTACATTATTTCAAATACAAACAATTCTCATCGCATTGGCCCTATCGGCACTTTAGATATCTCCCCGGTATTCTCTCTGTGTTACATTATTACAAATACAAACAATTCTCATCGCATTGGCCCTCTCGGCCCTTCAGGTATCTCCCCGGAATTCTCTCTGTGTTAAATTATGAAAAATACAAACAATTCTCATCACATTGGCCCTCTCGGACTTTCAGGTATCTCCCCGAAATTCTCTCTGTGTTAAATTATTAAAAATACAAACAATTCTCATCACATTTGCCCTCTCGGCCCTTCAGGTATCTCCCCGGAATTCTCTCTGTGTTAAATTATTACAAATCCAAACAATTCTCATCACATTGGCCCTCCCTGCCCTTCAGGTATCTCCCCGGAATTCTCTCTGTGTTACATTATTACAAATACAAACAATTCTCATCACATTGGCCCTCTCGGCCCTTCAGGTATCTCCCCGGAATTCTCTCTGTGTTACATTATTACAAATACAAACAATTCTAATCGCATTGGCCCTCTCGGCCCTTTAGGTATTTCCCCGGTATTCTCTCTGTGTTACATTATTACAAATACAAACAATTCTCATCACATTGGCCCTCTCGGCCCTTCAGGTATCTCCCCGGAATTCTCTCTGTGTTAAATTATTACAAATCCAAACAATTCTCATCGCATTGGCCCTCCCTGCCCTTTAGGTATCTCCCCGGTATTCTCTCTGTGTTACATTATTACAAATACAAACAATTCTCATCACATTGGCCCTCTCGGCCCTTCAGGTATCTCCCCGGTTTTCTCTCTGTGTTACATTATTACAAATACAAACAATTCTCATCGCATTGGCCCTCTCGGCCCTTCAGGTATCCCCCCGGTATTCTCTCTCTGTTACATTATTACAAATACAAACAATTCTCATCGCATTGGCCCTCTCGGCCCTTTAGGTATCCCCCAGGTATTCTCTGTGTGTTACATTATTACAAATACAAACAATTCTCATCGCATTGGCCCTCTCGGCCCTTCAGGTATCTCCCCGGTATTCTCTCTGTGTTACATTATTCCAAATACAAACAATTCTCATCGCATTGGCCCTCTCGGCCCTTGAGGTATCCCCCCGGTATTCTCTCTGTGTTACATTATTACAAATACAAACAATTCTCATCGCATTGGCCCTCTTGGCCCTTCAGGTATCTCCCCGGTATTCTCCATGTGTTACATTATTACAAATACAAACAATTCTCATCGCATTGGCCCTCTCGGCCCTTTAGGTATCCCCCCGGTATTCTCTCTGTGTTACATTATTACAAATACAAACAATTCTCATCGCATTGGCCCTCTCGGCCCTTTAGGTATCCCCCCGGTATTCTCTCTGTGTTACATTATTACAAATACAAACAATTCTCATCGCATTGACCCTCTCAGCCCTTTAGGTATCCCCCCGGTATTCTCTCTGTGTTACATTATTACAAATACAAACAATTCTCATCGCATTGGCCCTCTCGGCCCTTTAGGTATCTCCCCGGTATTCTCTCTGTGTTACATTATTACAAATACAAACAATTCTCATCGCATTGGCCCTCTCGGCCCTTTAGGTATCCCCCCGGTATTCTCTCTGTGTTACATTATTACAAATACAAACAATTCTCATCCCATTGGCCCTCTCGGCCCTTTAGTTATCCCCCCGGTATTCTCTCTGTGTTACATTATTAAAAATACAAACAATTCTCATCGCATTGGCCCTCTCGGCCCTTCCGGTATCTCCCCGGTATTCTCCATGTGTTACATTATTAAAAATACAAACAATTCTCATCACATTGGCCCTCTCGGCCCTTCAGGTATCTCCCCGGAATTCTCTCTGTGTTACATTATTACAAATACAAACAATTCTCATCACATTGGCCCTCTCGGCCCTTTAGGTATCCCCCGGTATTCTCTGTGTGTTACATTATTTCAAATACAAACAATTCTCATCGCATTGGCCCTATCGGCACTTTAGATATCTCCCCGGTATTCTCTCTGTGTTACATTATTACAAATACAAACAATTCTCATCGCATTGGCCCTCTCGGCCCTTCAGGTATCTCCCCGGAATTCTCTCTGTGTTAAATTATGAAAAATACAAACAATTCTCATCACATTGGCCCTCTCGGACTTTCAGGTATCTCCCCGAAATTCTCTCTGTGTTAAATTATTAAAAATACAAACAATTCTCATCACATTTGCCCTCTCGGCCCTTCAGGTATCTCCCCGGAATTCTCTCTGTGTTAAATTATTACAAATCCAAACAATTCTCATCACATTGGCCCTCCCTGCCCTTCAGGTATCTCCCCGGAATTCTCTCTGTGTTACATTATTACAAATACAAACAATTCTCATCACATTGGCCCTCTCGGCCCTTCAGGTATCTCCCCGGAATTCTCTCTGTGTTACATTATTACAAATACAAACAATTCTAATCGCATTGGCCCTCTCGGCCCTTTAGGTATTTCCCCGGTATTCTCTCTGTGTTACATTATTACAAATACAAACAATTCTCATCACATTGGCCCTCTCGGCCCTTCAGGTATCTCCCCGGAATTCTCTCTGTGTTAAATTATTACAAATCCAAACAATTCTCATCGCATTGGCCCTCCCTGCCCTTTAGGTATCTCCCCGGTATTCTCTCTGTGTTACATTATTACAAATACAAACAATTCTCATCACATTGGCCCTCTCGGCCCTTCAGGTATCTCCCCGGTTTTCTCTCTGTGTTACATTATTACAAATACAAACAATTCTCATCGCATTGGCCCTCTTGGCCCTTTAAGTATCTCCCCGGTATTCTCTCTGTGTTACATTATTACAAATACAAACAATTCTCATCACATTGGCCCTCTCGGCCCTTCAGATATACCCCCGGTATTCTCTCTGTGTAACATTATTACAAATACAAATAATTCTCATCGCATTGGCCCTCTCGGCCCTTTAGGTATCTCTCCGGTATTCTCTCTGTGTTACATTATTACAAATACAAACAATTCTCATCGCATTGGCCCTCTCGGCCCTTTAGGTGTATCCCCCCGGTATTCTCTCTGTGTTACATTATTAAAAATACAAACAATTCTCATCGCATTGGCCCTCTCGGCCCTTCAGGTATCTCCCCGGTATTCTCCATATATGTGTTACATTATTAAAAATACAAACAATTCTCATCACATTGGCGCTCTCGGCCCTTCAGGTATCTCCCCGGAATTCTCTCTGTGTTACATTATTACAAATACAAACAATTCTCATCACATTGGCCCTCTCGGCCCTTCAGGTATCTCCCCGGTATTCTCTCTGTGTTACATTATTACAAATACAAACAATTCTCATCGCATTGGCCCTCTCGGCCCTTTAGGTATCCCCCCGGTATTCTCTCTGTTACATTATTACAAATACAAACAATTCTCATCGCATTGGCTCTCTCGGCCCTTTAGGTATCCCCCCGGTATTCTCTCTGTGTTACATTATTGCAAATACAAACAATTCTCATCGCATTGGCCCTCCTGGCCCTTTAGGTATCTCCCCGGTATTCTCTCTGTGTTACATTATTACAAATACAAACAATTCTCATCGCATTGGCCCTCTCGGCCCTTCAGGTATCTCCCCGGAATTCTCTCTGTGTTAAATTATTACAAATCCAAACAATTCTCATCGCATTGGCCCTCCCTGCCCTTCAGGTATCTCCCCGGTATTCTCTTTGTGTTACATTATTACAAATACAAACAATTCTCATCACATTGGCGCTCTCGGCCCTTCAGGTATCTCCCCGGTATTCTCTCTGTGTTACATTATTACAAATACAAACAATTCTCATCGCATTGACCCTCTCAGCCCTTTAGGTATCCCCCCGGTATTCTCTCTGTGTTACATTATTACAAATACAAACAATTCTCATAGCATTGGCCCTCTCGGCCCTTTAGGTATCTCCCCGGTATTCTCTCTGTGTTACATTATTACAAATACAAACAATTCTCATCGCATTGGCCCTCTCGGCCCTTTAGGTATCCCCCCGGTATTCTCTCTGTGTTACATTATTACAAATACAAACAATTCTCATCCCATTGGCCCTCTCGGCCCTTTAGTTATCCCCCCGGTATTCTCTCTGTGTTACATTATTAAAAATACAAACAATTCTCATCGCATCGGCCCTCTCGGCCCTTCCGGTATCTCCCCGGTATTCTCCATGTGTTACATTATTAAAAATACAAACAATTCTCATCGCATCGGCCCTCTCGGCCCTTCCGGTATCTCCCCGGTATTCTCCATGTGTTACATTATTAAAAATACAAACAATTCTCATCACATTGGCCCTCTCGGCCCTTCAGGTATCTCCCCGGAATTCTCTCTGTGTTACATTATTACAAATACAAACAATTCTCATCACATTGGCCCTCTCGGCCCTTTAGGTATCCCCCGGTATTCTCTGTGTGTTACATTATTTCAAATACAAACAATTCTCATCGCATTGGCCCTATCGGCACTTTAGATATCTCCCCGGTATTCTCTCTGTGTTACATTATTACAAATACAAACAATTCTCATCACATTGGCCCTCTCGGACTTTCAGGTATCTCCCCGAAATTCTCTCTGTGTTAAATTATTAAAAATACAAACAATTCTCATCACATTTGCCCTCTCGGCCCTTCAGGTATCTCCCCGGAATTCTCTCTGTGTTAAATTATTACAAATCCAAACAATTCTCATCACATTGGCCCTCCCTGCCCTTCAGGTATCTCCCCGGAATTCTCTCTGTGTTACATTATTACAAATACAAACAATTCTCATCACATTGGCCCTCTCGGCCCTTCAGGTATCTCCCCGGAATTCTCTCTGTGTTACATTATTACAAATACAAACAATTCTCATCGCATTGGCCCTCTCGGCCCTTTAGGTATTTCCCCGGTATTCTCTCTGTGTTACATTATTACAAATACAAACAATTCTCATCACATTGGCCCTCTCGGCCCTTCAGGTATCTCCCCGGAATTCTCTCTGTGTTAAATTATTACAAATCCAAACAATTCTCATCGCATTGGCCCTCCCTGCCCTTTAGGTATCTCCCCGGTATTCTCTCTGTGTTACATTATTACAAATACAAACAATTCTCATCACATTGGCCCTCTCGGCCCTTCAGGTATCTCCCCGGTTTTCTCTCTGTGTTACATTATTACAAATACAAACAATTCTCATCGCATTGGCCCTCTTGGCCCTTTAAGTATCTCCCCGGTATTCTCTCTGTGTTACATTATTACAAATACAAACAATTCTCATCACATTGGCCCTCTCGGCCCTTCAGATATACCCCCGGTATTCTCTCTGTGTAACATTATTACAAATACAAATAATTCTCATCGCATTGGCCCTCTCGGCCCTTTAGGTATCTCTCCGGTATTCTCTCTGTGTTACATTATTACAAATACAAACAATTCTCATCGCATTGGCCCTCTCGGCCCTTTAGGTGTATCCCCCCGGTATTCTCTCTGTGTTACATTATTAAAAATACAAACAATTCTCATCGCATTGGCCCTCTCGGCCCTTCAGGTATCTCCCCGGTATTCTCCATATATGTGTTACATTATTAAAAATACAAACAATTCTCATCACATTGGCGCTCTCGGCCCTTCAGGTATCTCCCCGGAATTCTCTCTGTGTTACATTATTACAAATACAAACAATTCTCATCACATTGGCCCTCTCGGCCCTTCAGGTATCTCCCCGGTATTCTCTCTGTGTTACATTATTACAAATACAAACAATTCTCATCGCATTGGCCCTCTCGGCCCTTTAGGTATCCCCCCGGTATTCTCTCTGTTACATTATTACAAATACAAACAATTCTCATCGCATTGGCTCTCTCGGCCCTTTAGGTATCTCCCCGGTATTCTCCATATATGTGTTACATTATTAAAAATACAAACAATTCTCATCACATTGGCGCTCTCGGCCCTTCAGGTATCTCCCCGGAATTCTCTCTGTGTTACATTATTACAAATACAAACAATTCTCATCACATTGGCCCTCTCGGCCCTTCAGGTATCTCCCCGGTATTCTCTCTGTGTTACATTATTACAAATACAAACAATTCTCATCGCATTGGCCCTCTCGGCCCTTTAAGTATCCCCCCGGTATTCTCTCTGTTACATTATTACAAATACAAACAATTCTCATCGCATTGGCCCTCCTGGCCCTTTAGGTATCTCCCCGGTATTCTCTTTGTGTTACATTATTACAAATACAAACAATTCTCATCGCATTGGCCCTCCTGGCCCTTTAGGTATCTCCCCGGAATTCTCTCTGTGTTACATTATTACAAATACAAACAATTCTCATCGCATTGGCCCTCTCGGCTCTTCAGGTATCTCCCCGGTATTCTTTCTGTTGTTACATTATTACAAATACAAACAATTCTCATCGCATTGGCCCTCTCGGCCCTTCAGGTATCCCCCCGGTATTCTCTCTGTGTTACATTATTACAAATACAAACAATTCTCATCACATTGGCCCTCTCGGCCCTTCAGGTATCTCCGCGGAATTCTCTCACAGGTGTTACATGATTACAAATACAAACAATTCTCATCGCATTGGCCCTCTCGACCCTTTAGGTATTTCCCCGGTATTCTCTCTGTGTTACATTATTACAAATACAAACAATTCTCATCACATTGGCCCTCTCGGCCCTTCAGGTATCTCCCCGGAATTCTCTCTGTGTTAAATTATTACAAATCCAAACAATTCTCATCGCATTGGCCCTCCCTGCCCTTCAGGTATCTCCCCGGAATTCTCTCTGTGTTACATTATTACAAATACAAACAATTCTCATCGCATTGGCCCTCTCGGCCCTTCAGGTATCTCCCCGGTATTCTCTCTGTGTTACATTATTACAAATACAAACAATTCTCATCGCATTGGCCCTCTCGGCCCTTCAGGTATCCCCCCGGTATTCTCTCTGTGTTACATTATTACAAATACAAACAATTCTCATCGCATGGCCCTCTCGGCCCTTCAGGTATCTCCCCGGAATTCTCTCTGTGTTAAATTATTACAAATCCAAACAATTCTCATCACATTGGCCCTCCCTGCCCTTCAGGTATCTCCCCGGAATTCTCTCTGTGTTACATTATTACAAATACAAACAATTCTCATCACATTGGCCCTCTCGGCCCTTCAGGTATCTCCCCGGAATTCTCTCTGTGTTACATTATTACAAATACAAACAATTCTCATCGCATTGGCCCTCTCGGCCCTTTAGGTATTTCCCCGGTATTCTCTCTGTGTTACATTATTACAAATACAAACAATTCTCATCACATTGGCCCTCTCGGCCCTTCAGGTATCTCCCCGGAATTCTCTCTGTGTTAAATTATTACAAATCCAAACAATTCTCATCGCATTGGCCCTCCCTGCCCTTTAGGTATCTCCCCGGTATTCTCTCTGTGTTACATTATTACAAATACAAACAATTCTCATCACATTGGCCCTCTCGGCCCTTCAGGTATCTCCCCGGTTTTCTCTCTGTGTTACATTATTACAAATACAAACAATTCTCATCGCATTGGCCCTCTTGGCCCTTTAAGTATCTCCCCGGTATTCTCTCTGTGTTACATTATTACAAATACAAACAATTCTCATCACATTGGCCCTCTCGGCCCTTCAGATATACCCCCGGTATTCTCTCTGTGTAACATTATTACAAATACAAATAATTCTCATCGCATTGGCCCTCTCGGCCCTTTAGGTATCTCTCCGGTATTCTCTCTGTGTTACATTATTACAAATACAAACAATTCTCATCGCATTGGCCCTCTCGGCCCTTTAGGTGTATCCCCCCGGTATTCTCTCTGTGTTACATTATTAAAAATACAAACAATTCTCATCGCATTGGCCCTCTCGGCCCTTCAGGTATCTCCCCGGTATTCTCCATATATGTGTTACATTATTAAAAATACAAACAATTCTCATCACATTGGCGCTCTCGGCCCTTCAGGTATCTCCCCGGAATTCTCTCTGTGTTACATTATTACAAATACAAACAATTCTCATCACATTGGCCCTCTCGGCCCTTCAGGTATCTCCCCGGTATTCTCTCTGTGTTACATTATTACAAATACAAACAATTCTCATCGCATTGGCCCTCTCGGCCCTTTAGGTATCCCCCCGGTATTCTCTCTGTTACATTATTACAAATACAAACAATTCTCATCGCATTGGCTCTCTCGGCCCTTTAGGTATCCCCCCGGTATTCTCTCTGTGTTACATTATTGCAAATACAAACAATTCTCATCGCATTGGCCCTCCTGGCCCTTTAGGTATCTCCCCGGTATTCTCTCTGTGTTACATTATTACAAATACAAACAATTCTCATCGCATTGGCCCTCTCGGCCCTTCAGGTATCTCCCCGGAATTCTCTCTGTGTTAAATTATTACAAATCCAAACAATTCTCATCGCATTGGCCCTCCCTGCCCTTCAGGTATCTCCCCGGTATTCTCTTTGTGTTACATTATTACAAATACAAACAATTCTCATCACATTGGCGCTCTCGGCCCTTCAGGTATCTCCCCGGAATTCTCTCTGTGTTACATTATTACAAATACAAACAATTCTCATCACATTGGCCCTCTCGGCCCTTCAGGTATCCCCCCGGTATTCTCTCTGTTACATTATTACAAATACAAACAATTCTCATCGCATTGGCCCTCTCGGCCCTTTAAGTATCCCCCCGGTATTCTCTCTGTTACATTATTACAAATACAAACAATTCTCATCGCATTGGCCCTCCTGGCCCTTTAGGTATCTCCCCGGTATTCTCTTTGTGTTACATTATTACAAATACAAACAATTCTCATCGCATTGGCCCTCCTGGCCCTTTAGGTATCTCCCCGGAATTCTCTCTGTGTTACATTATTACAAATACAAACAATTCTCATCGCATTGGCCCTCTCGGCTCTTCAGGTATCTCCCCGGTATTCTTTCTGTTGTTACATTATTACAAATACAAACAATTCTCATCGCATTGGCCCTCTCGGCCCTTCAGGTATCCCCCCGGTATTCTCTCTGTGTTACATTATTACAAATACAAACAATTCTCATCACATTGGCCCTCTCGGCCCTTCAGGTATCTCCGCGGAATTCTCTCACAGGTGTTACATGATTACAAATACAAACAATTCTCATCGCATTGGCCCTCTCGACCCTTTAGGTATTTCCCCGGTATTCTCTCTGTGTTACATTATTACAAATACAAACAATTCTCATCACATTGGCCCTCTCGGCCCTTCAGGTATCTCCCCGGAATTCTCTCTGTGTTAAATTATTACAAATCCAAACAATTCTCATCGCATTGGCCCTCCCTGCCCTTCAGGTATCTCCCCGGAATTCTCTCTGTGTTACATTATTACAAATACAAACAATTCTCATCGCATTGGCCCTCTCGGCCCTTCAGGTATCTCCCCGGTATTCTCTCTGTGTTACATTATTACAAATACAAACAATTCTCATCGCATTGGCCCTCTCGGCCCTTCAGGTATCCCCCCGGTATTCTCTCTGTGTTACATTATTACAAATACAAACAATTCTCATCGCATGGCCCTCTCGGCCCTTCAGGTATCTCCCCGGAATTCTCTCTGCGTTAAATTATGAAAAATACAAACAATTCTCATCACATTGGCCCTCTCGGCCCTTCAGGTATCTCCCCGGAATTCTCTCTGTTACATTATTACAAATACAAACAATTCTCATCGCATTGGCCCTCTTGGCCCTTTAAGTATCTCCCCGGTATTCTCTCTGTGTTACATTATTACAAATACAAACAATTCTCATCACATTGGCCCTCTCGGCCCTTCAGATATACCCCCGGTATTCTCTCTGTGTAACATTATTACAAATACAAATAATTCTCATCGCATTGGCCCTCTCGGCCCTTTAGGTATCTCTCCGGTATTCTCTCTGTGTTACATTATTACAAATACAAACAATTCTCATCGCATTGGCCCTCTCGGCCCTTTAGGTGTATCCCCCCGGTATTCTCTCTGTGTTACATTATTAAAAATACAAACAATTCTCATCGCATTGGCCCTCTCGGCCCTTCAGGTATCTCCCCGGTATTCTCCATATATGTGTTACATTATTAAAAATACAAACAATTCTCATCACATTGGCGCTCTCGGCCCTTCAGGTATCTCCCCGGAATTCTCTCTGTGTTACATTATTACAAATACAAACAATTCTCATCACATTGGCCCTCTCGGCCCTTCAGGTATCTCCCCGGTATTCTCTCTGTGTTACATTATTACAAATACAAACAATTCTCATCGCATTGGCCCTCTCGGCCCTTTAGGTATCCCCCCGGTATTCTCTCTGTTACATTATTACAAATACAAACAATTCTCATCGCATTGGCTCTCTCGGCCCTTTAGGTATCCCCCCGGTATTCTCTCTGTGTTACATTATTGCAAATACAAACAATTCTCATCGCATTGGCCCTCCTGGCCCTTTAGGTATCTCCCCGGTATTCTCTCTGTGTTACATTATTACAAATACAAACAATTCTCATCGCATTGGCCCTCTCGGCCCTTCAGGTATCTCCCCGGAATTCTCTCTGTGTTAAATTATTACAAATCCAAACAATTCTCATCGCATTGGCCCTCCCTGCCCTTCAGGTATCTCCCCGGTATTCTCTTTGTGTTACATTATTACAAATACAAACAATTCTCATCACATTGGCGCTCTCGGCCCTTCAGGTATCTCCCCGGAATTCTCTCTGTGTTACATTATTACAAATACAAACAATTCTCATCACATTGGCCCTCTCGGCCCTTCAGGTATCCCCCCGGTATTCTCTCTGTTACATTATTACAAATACAAACAATTCTCATCGCATTGGCCCTCTCGGCCCTTTAAGTATCCCCCCGGTATTCTCTCTGTTACATTATTACAAATACAAACAATTCTCATCGCATTGGCCCTCCTGGCCCTTTAGGTATCTCCCCGGTATTCTCTTTGTGTTACATTATTACAAATACAAACAATTCTCATCGCATTGGCCCTCCTGGCCCTTTAGGTATCTCCCCGGAATTCTCTCTGTGTTACATTATTACAAATACAAACAATTCTCATCGCATTGGCCCTCTCGGCTCTTCAGGTATCTCCCCGGTATTCTTTCTGTTGTTACATTATTACAAATACAAACAATTCTCATCGCATTGGCCCTCTCGGCCCTTCAGGTATCCCCCCGGTATTCTCTCTGTGTTACATTATTACAAATACAAACAATTCTCATCACATTGGCCCTCTCGGCCCTTCAGGTATCTCCGCGGAATTCTCTCACAGGTGTTACATGATTACAAATACAAACAATTCTCATCGCATTGGCCCTCTCGACCCTTTAGGTATTTCCCCGGTATTCTCTCTGTGTTACATTATTACAAATACAAACAATTCTCATCACATTGGCCCTCTCGGCCCTTCAGGTATCTCCCCGGAATTCTCTCTGTGTTAAATTATTACAAATCCAAACAATTCTCATCGCATTGGCCCTCCCTGCCCTTCAGGTATCTCCCCGGAATTCTCTCTGTGTTACATTATTACAAATACAAACAATTCTCATCGCATTGGCCCTCTCGGCCCTTCAGGTATCTCCCCGGTATTCTCTCTGTGTTACATTATTACAAATACAAACAATTCTCATCGCATTGGCCCTCTCGGCCCTTCAGGTATCCCCCCGGTATTCTCTCTGTGTTACATTATTACAAATACAAACAATTCTCATCGCATGGCCCTCTCGGCCCTTCAGGTATCTCCCCGGAATTCTCTCTGCGTTAAATTATGAAAAATACAAACAATTCTCATCACATTGGCCCTCTCGGCCCTTCAGGTATCTCCCCGGAATTCTCTCTGTGTTACATTATTACAAATACAAACAATTCTCGTCGCATTGACCCTCTCGGCCCTTCAGGTATCTCCCCGGAATTCTCTCTGTGTTAAATTATTACAAATCCAAACAATTCTCATCGCATTGGCCCTCCCTGCCCTTCAGGTATCTCCCCGGTATTCTCTTTGTGTTACATTATTACAAATACAAACAATTCTCATCACATTGGCGCTCTCGGCCCTTCAGGTATCTCCCCGGAATTCTCTCTGTGTTACATTATTACAAATACAAACAATTCTCATCGCATTGGCCCTCCCTGCCCTTTAGGTATCTCCCCGGTATTCTCTCTGTGTTACATTATTACAAATACAAACAATTCTCATCACATTGGCCCTCTCGGCCCTTCAGGTATCTCCCCGGTTTTCTCTCTGTGTTACATTATTACAAATACAAACAATTCTCATCGCATTGGCCCTCTTGGCCCTTTAAGTATCTCCCCGGTATTCTCTCTGTGTTACATTATTACAAATACAAACAATTCTCATCACATTGGCCCTCTCGGCCCTTCAGATATACCCCCGGTATTCTCTCTGTGTAACATTATTACAAATACAAATAATTCTCATCGCATTGGCCCTCTCGGCCCTTTAGGTATCTCTCCGGTATTCTCTCTGTGTTACATTATTACAAATACAAACAATTCTCATCGCATTGGCCCTCTCGGCCCTTTAGGTGTATCCCCCCGGTATTCTCTCTGTGTTACATTATTAAAAATACAAACAATTCTCATCGCATTGGCCCTCTCGGCCCTTCAGGTATCTCCCCGGTATTCTCCATATATGTGTTACATTATTAAAAATACAAACAATTCTCATCACATTGGCGCTCTCGGCCCTTCAGGTATCTCCCCGGAATTCTCTCTGTGTTACATTATTACAAATACAAACAATTCTCATCACATTGGCCCTCTCGGCCCTTCAGGTATCTCCCCGGTATTCTCTCTGTGTTACATTATTACAAATACAAACAATTCTCATCGCATTGGCCCTCTCGGCCCTTTAGGTATCCCCCCGGTATTCTCTCTGTTACATTATTACAAATACAAACAATTCTCATCGCATTGGCTCTCTCGGCCCTTTAGGTATCCCCCCGGTATTCTCTCTGTGTTACATTATTGCAAATACAAACAATTCTCATCGCATTGGCCCTCCTGGCCCTTTAGGTATCTCCCCGGTATTCTCTCTGTGTTACATTATTACAAATACAAACAATTCTCATCGCATTGGCCCTCTCGGCCCTTCAGGTATCTCCCCGGAATTCTCTCTGTGTTAAATTATTACAAATCCAAACAATTCTCATCGCATTGGCCCTCCCTGCCCTTCAGGTATCTCCCCGGTATTCTCTTTGTGTTACATTATTACAAATACAAACAATTCTCATCACATTGGCGCTCTCGGCCCTTCAGGTATCTCCCCGGAATTCTCTCTGTGTTACATTATTACAAATACAAACAATTCTCATCACATTGGCCCTCTCGGCCCTTCAGGTATCCCCCCGGTATTCTCTCTGTGTTACATTATTACAAATACAAACAATTCTCATCGCATTGGCCCTCCTGGCCCTTTAGGTATCTCCCCGGTATTCTCTCTGTGTTACATTATTACAAATACAAACAATTCTCATCGCATTGGCCCTCTCGGCCCTTCAGGTATCTCCCCGGAATTCTCTCTGTGTTACATTATTACAAATACAAACAATTCTCGTCGCATTGACCCTCTCGGCCCTTCAGGTATCTCCCCGGAATTCTCTCTGTGTTAAATTATTACAAATCCAAACAATTCTCATCGCATTGGCCCTCCCTGCCCTTCAGGTATCTCCCCGGTATTCTCTTTGTGTTACATTATTACAAATACAAACAATTCTCATCACATTGGCGCTCTCGGCCCTTCAGGTATCTCCCCGGAATTCTCTCTGTGTTACATTATTACAAATACAAACAATTCTCATCGCATTGGCCCTCCCTGCCCTTTAGGTATCTCCCCGGTATTCTCTCTGTGTTACATTATTACAAATACAAACAATTCTCATCACATTGGCCCTCTCGGCCCTTCAGGTATCTCCCCGGTTTTCTCTCTGTGTTACATTATTACAAATACAAACAATTCTCATCGCATTGGCCCTCTTGGCCCTTTAAGTATCTCCCCGGTATTCTCTCTGTGTTACATTATTACAAATACAAACAATTCTCATCACATTGGCCCTCTCGGCCCTTCAGATATACCCCCGGTATTCTCTCTGTGTAACATTATTACAAATACAAATAATTCTCATCGCATTGGCCCTCTCGGCCCTTTAGGTATCTCTCCGGTATTCTCTCTGTGTTACATTATTACAAATACAAACAATTCTCATCGCATTGGCCCTCTCGGCCCTTTAGGTGTATCCCCCCGGTATTCTCTCTGTGTTACATTATTAAAAATACAAACAATTCTCATCGCATTGGCCCTCTCGGCCCTTCAGGTATCTCCCCGGTATTCTCCATATATGTGTTACATTATTAAAAATACAAACAATTCTCATCACATTGGCGCTCTCGGCCCTTCAGGTATCTCCCCGGAATTCTCTCTGTGTTACATTATTACAAATACAAACAATTCTCATCACATTGGCCCTCTCGGCCCTTCAGGTATCTCCCCGGTATTCTCTCTGTGTTACATTATTACAAATACAAACAATTCTCATCGCATTGGCCCTCTCGGCCCTTTAGGTATCCCCCCGGTATTCTCTCTGTTACATTATTACAAATACAAACAATTCTCATCGCATTGGCTCTCTCGGCCCTTTAGGTATCCCCCCGGTATTCTCTCTGTGTTACATTATTGCAAATACAAACAATTCTCATCGCATTGGCCCTCCTGGCCCTTTAGGTATCTCCCCGGTATTCTCTCTGTGTTACATTATTACAAATACAAACAATTCTCATCGCATTGGCCCTCTCGGCCCTTCAGGTATCTCCCCGGAATTCTCTCTGTGTTAAATTATTACAAATCCAAACAATTCTCATCGCATTGGCCCTCCCTGCCCTTCAGGTATCTCCCCGGTATTCTCTTTGTGTTACATTATTACAAATACAAACAATTCTCATCACATTGGCGCTCTCGGCCCTTCAGGTATCTCCCCGGAATTCTCTCTGTGTTACATTATTACAAATACAAACAATTCTCATCACATTGGCCCTCTCGGCCCTTCAGGTATCCCCCCGGTATTCTCTCTGTTACATTATTACAAATACAAACAATTCTCATCGCATTGGCCCTCTCGGCCCTTTAAGTATCCCCCCGGTATTCTCTCTGTTACATTATTACAAATACAAACAATTCTCATCGCATTGGCCCTCCTGGCCCTTTAGGTATCTCCCCGGTATTCTCTTTGTGTTACATTATTACAAATACAAACAATTCTCATCGCATTGGCCCTCCTGGCCCTTTAGGTATCTCCCCGGAATTCTCTCTGTGTTACATTATTACAAATACAAACAATTCTCATCGCATTGGCCCTCTCGGCTCTTCAGGTATCTCCCCGGTATTCTTTCTGTTGTTACATTATTACAAATACAAACAATTCTCATCGCATTGGCCCTCTCGGCCCTTCAGGTATCCCCCCGGTATTCTCTCTGTGTTACATTATTACAAATACAAACAATTCTCATCACATTGGCCCTCTCGGCCCTTCAGGTATCTCCGCGGAATTCTCTCACAGGTGTTACATGATTACAAATACAAACAATTCTCATCGCATTGGCCCTCTCGACCCTTTAGGTATTTCCCCGGTATTCTCTCTGTGTTACATTATTACAAATACAAACAATTCTCATCACATTGGCCCTCTCGGCCCTTCAGGTATCTCCCCGGAATTCTCTCTGTGTTAAATTATTACAAATCCAAACAATTCTCATCGCATTGGCCCTCCCTGCCCTTCAGGTATCTCCCCGGAATTCTCTCTGTGTTACATTATTACAAATACAAACAATTCTCATCGCATTGGCCCTCTCGGCCCTTCAGGTATCTCCCCGGTATTCTCTCTGTGTTACATTATTACAAATACAAACAATTCTCATCGCATTGGCCCTCTCGGCCCTTCAGGTATCCCCCCGGTATTCTCTCTGTGTTACATTATTACAAATACAAACAATTCTCATCGCATGGCCCTCTCGGCCCTTCAGGTATCTCCCCGGAATTCTCTCTGCGTTAAATTATGAAAAATACAAACAATTCTCATCACATTGGCCCTCTCGGCCCTTCAGGTATCTCCCCGGAATTCTCTCTGTGTTACATTATTACAAATACAAACAATTCTCGTCGCATTGACCCTCTCGGCCCTTCAGGTATCTCCCCGGAATTCTCTCTGTGTTAAATTATTACAAATCCAAACAATTCTCATCGCATTGGCCCTCCCTGCCCTTCAGGTATCTCCCCGGTATTCTCTTTGTGTTACATTATTACAAATACAAACAATTCTCATCACATTGGCGCTCTCGGCCCTTCAGGTATCTCCCCGGAATTCTCTCTGTGTTACATTATTACAAATACAAACAATTCTCATCACATTGGCCCTCTCGGCCCTTCAGGTATCCCCCCGGTATTCTCTCTGTTACATTATTACAAATACAAACAATTCTCATCGCATTGGCCCTCTCGGCCCTTTAGGTATCCCCCCGGTATTCTCTCTGTTACATTATTACAAATACAAACAATTCTCATCGCATTGGCCCTCCTGGCCCTTTAGGTATCTCCCCGGTATTCTCTTTGTGTTACATTATTACAAATACAAACAATTCTCATCGCATTGGCCCTCCTGGCCCTTTAGGTATCTCCCCGGAATTCTCTCTGTGTTACATTATTACAAATACAAACAATTCTCATCGCATTGGCCCTCTCGGCTCTTCAGGTATCTCCCCGGTATTCTCTCTGTTGTTACATTATTACAAATACAAACAATTCTCATCGCATTGGCCCTCTCGGCCCTTCAGGTATCCCCCCGGTATTCTCTCTGTGTTACATTATTACAAATACAAACAATTCTCATCACATTGGCCCTCTCGGCCCTTCAGGTATCTCCGCGGAATTCTCTCACAGGTGTTACATGATTACAAATACAAACAATTCTCATCGCATTGGCCCTCTCGACCCTTTAGGTATTTCCCCGGTATTCTCTCTGTGTTACATTATTACAAATACAAACAATTCTCATCACATTGGCCCTCTCGGCCCTTCAGGTATCTCCCCGGAATTCTCTCTGTGTTAAATTATTACAAATCCAAACAATTCTCATCGCATTGGCCCTCCCTGCCCTTCAGGTATCTCCCCGGAATTCTCTCTGTGTTACATTATTACAAATACAAACAATTCTCATCGCATTGGCCCTCTCGGCCCTTCAGGTATCTCCCCGGTATTCTCTCTGTGTTACATTATTACAAATACAAACAATTCTCATCGCATTGGCCCTCTCGGCCCTTCAGGTATCCCCCCGGTATTCTCTCTGTGTTACATTATTACAAATACAAACAATTCTCATCGCATGGCCCTCTCGGCCCTTCAGGTATCTCCCCGGAATTCTCTCTGCGTTAAATTATGAAAAATACAAACAATTCTCATCACATTGGCCCTCTCGGCCCTTCAGGTATCTCCCCGGAATTCTCTCTGTGTTACATTATTACAAATACAAACAATTCTCGTCGCATTGACCCTCTCGGCCCTTCAGGTATCTCCCCGGAATTCTCTCTGTGTTAAATTATTACAAATCCAAACAATTCTCATCGCATTGGCCCTCCCTGCCCTTCAGGTATCTCCCCGGTATTCTCTTTGTGTTACATTATTACAAATACAAACAATTCTCATCACATTGGCGCTCTCGGCCCTTCAGGTATCTCCCCGGAATTCTCTCTGTGTTACATTATTACAAATACAAACAATTCTCATCACATTGGCCCTCTCGGCCCTTCAGGTATCCCCCCGGTATTCTCTCTGTTACATTATTACAAATACAAACAATTCTCATCGCATTGGCCCTCTCGGCCCTTTAGGTATCCCCCCGGTATTCTCTCTGTTACATTATTACAAATACAAACAATTCTCATCGCATTGGCCCTCCTGGCCCTTTAGGTATCTCCCCGGTATTCTCTTTGTGTTACATTATTACAAATACAAACAATTCTCATCGCATTGGCCCTCCTGGCCCTTTAGGTATCTCCCCGGAATTCTCTCTGTGTTACATTATTACAAATACAAACAATTCTCATCGCATTGGCCCTCTCGGCTCTTCAGGTATCTCCCCGGTATTCTCTCTGTTGTTACATTATTACAAATACAAACAATTCTCATCGCATTGGCCCTCTCGGCCCTTCAGGTATCCCCCCGGTATTCTCTCTGTGTTACATTATTACAAATACAAACAATTCTCATCACATTGGCCCTCTCGGCCCTTCAGGTATCTCCCCGGAATTCTCTCACAGGTGTTACATGATTACAAATACAAACAATTCTCATCGCATTGGCCCTCTCGACCCTTTAGGTATTTCCCCGGTATTCTCTCTGTGTTACATTATTACAAATACAAACAATTCTCATCCCATTGGCCCTCTCGGCCCTTTAGTTATCCCCCCGGTATTCTCTCTGTGTTACATTATTAAAAATACAAACAATTCTCATCGCATTGGCCCTCTCGGCCCTTCCGGTATCTCCCCGGTATTCTCCATGTGTTACATTATTAAAAATACAAACAATTCTCATCACATTGGCCCTCTCGGCCCTTCAGGTATCTCCCCGGAATTCTCTCTGTGTTACATTATTACAAATACAAACAATTCTCATCACATTGGCCCTCTCGGCCCTTTAGGTATCCCCCGGTATTCTCTGTGTGTTACATTATTTCAAATACAAACAATTCTCATCGCATTGGCCCTATCGACACTTTAGATATCTCCCCGGTATTCTCTCTGTGTTACATTATTACAAATACAAACAATTCTCATCGCATTGGCCCTCTCGGCCCTTCAGGTATCTCCCCGGAATTCTCTCTGTGTTAAATTATGAAAAATACAAACAATTCTCATCACATTGGCCCTCTCGGACTTTCAGGTATCTCCCCGAAATTCTCTCTGTGTTAAATTATTAAAAATACAAACAATTCTCATCACATTTGCCCTCTCGGCCCTTCAGGTATCTCCCCGGAATTCTCTCTGTGTTAAATTATTACAAATCCAAACAATTCTCATCACATTGGCCCTCCCTGCCCTTCAGGTATCTCCCCGGAATTCTCTCTGTGTTACATTATTACAAATACAAACAATTCTCATCACATTGGCCCTCTCGGCCCTTCAGGTATCTCCCCGGAATTCTCTCTGTGTTACATTATTACAAATCCAAACAATTCTAATCGCATTGGCCCTCCCTGCCCTTTAGGTATCTCCCCGGTATTCTCTCTGTGTTACATTATTACAAATACAAACAATTCTCATCACATTGGCCCTCTCGGCCCTTCAGGTATCTCCCCGGTTTTCTCTCTGTGTTACATTATTACAAATACAAACAATTCTCATCGCATTGGCCCTCTTGGCCCTTTAAGTATCTCCCCGGTATTCTCTCTGTGTTACATTATTACAAATACAAACAATTCTCATCACATTGGCCCTCTCGGCCCTTCAGATATACCCCCGGTATTCTCTCTGTGTAACATTATTACAAATACAAATAATTCTCATCGCATTGGCCCTCTCGGCCCTTTAGGTATCTCTCCGGTATTCTCTCTGTGTTACATTATTACAAATACAAACAATTCTCATCGCATTGGCCCTCTCGGCCCTTTAGGTGTATCCCCCCGGTATTCTCTCTGTGTTACATTATTAAAAATACAAACAATTCTCATCGCATTGGCCCTCTCGGCCCTTCAGGTATCTCCCCGGTATTCTCCATATATGTGTTACATTATTAAAAATACAAACAATTCTCATCACATTGGCGCTCTCGGCCCTTCAGGTATCTCCCCGGAATTCTCTCTGTGTTACATTATTACAAATACAAACAATTCTCATCACATTGGCCCTCTCGGCCCTTCAGGTATCTCCCCAGTATTCTCTCTGTGTTACATTATTACAAATACAAACAATTCTCATCGCATTGGCCCTCTCGGCCCTTTAGGTATCCCCCCGGTATTCTCTCTGTTACATTATTACAAATACAAACAATTCTCATCGCATTGGCCCTCTCGGCCCTTTAGGTATCCCCCCGGTATTCTCTCTGTGTTACATTATTGCAAATACAAACAATTCTCATCGCATTGGCCCTCCTGGCCCTTTAGGTATCTCCCCGGTATTCTCTCTGTGTTACATTATTACAAATACAAACAATTCTCATCGCATTGGCCCTCTCGGCCCTTCAGGTATCTCCCCGGAATTCTCTCTGTGTTAAATTATTACAAATCCAAACAATTCTCATCGCATTGGCCCTCCCTGCCCTTCAGGTATCTCCCCGGTATTCTCTTTGTGTTACATTATTACAAATACAAACAATTCTCATCACATTGGCGCTCTCGGCCCTTCAGGTATCTCCCCGGAATTCTCTCTGTGTTACATTATTACAAATACAAACAATTCTCATCACATTGGCCCTCTCGGCCCTTCAGGTATCCCCCCGGTATTCTCTCTGTTACATTATTACAAATACAAACAATTCTCATCGCATTGGCCCTCTCGGCCCTTTAGGTATCCCCCCGGTATTCTCTCTGTTACATTATTACAAATACAAACAATTCTCATCGCATTGGCCCTCCTGGCCCTTTAGGTATCTCCCCGGTATTCTCTTTGTGTTACATTATTACAAATACAAACAATTCTCATCGCATTGGCCCTCCTGGCCCTTTAGGTATCTCCCCGGAATTCTCTCTGTGTTACATTATTACAAATACAAACAATTCTCATCGCATTGGCCCTCTCGGCTCTTCAGGTATCTCCCCGGTATTCTCTCTGTTGTTACATTATTACAAATACAAACAATTCTCATCGCATTGGCCCTCTCGGCCCTTCAGTTATCTCCCCGGTATTCTCTCTGTGTTACATTATTACAAATACAAACAATTCTCATCGCATTGGCCCTCTCGGCCCTTCAGGTATCCCCCCGGTATTCTCTCTGTGTTACATTATTACAAATACAAACAATTCTCATCGCATGGCCCTCTCGGCCCTTCAGGTATCTCCCCGGAATTCTCTCTGCGTTAAATTATGAAAAATACAAACAATTCTCATCACATTGGCCCTCTCGGCCCTTCAGGTATCTCCCCGGAATTCTCTCTGTGTTACATTATTACAAATACAAACAATTCTCGTCGCATTGACCCTCTCGGCCCTTCAGGTATCTCCCCGGAATTCTCTCTGTGTTAAATTATTACAAATCCAAACAATTCTCATCGCATTGGCCCTCCCTGCCCTTCAGGTATCTCCCCGGTATTCTCTTTGTGTTACATTATTACAAATACAAACAATTCTCATCACATTGGCGCTCTCGGCCCTTCAGGTATCTCCCCGGAATTCTCTCTGTGTTACATTATTACAAATACAAACAATTCTCATCACATTGGCCCTCTCGGCCCTTCAGGTATCTCCCCGGTATTCTCCATATATGTGTTACATTATTAAAAATACAAACAATTCTCATCACATTGGCGCTCTCGGCCCTTCAGGTATCTCCCCGGAATTCTCTCTGTGTTACATTATTACAAATACAAACAATTCTCATCACATTGGCCCTCTCGGCCCTTCAGGTATCTCCCCAGTATTCTCTCTGTGTTACATTATTACAAATACAAACAATTCTCATCGCATTGGCCCTCTCGGCCCTTTAGGTATCCCCCCGGTATTCTCTCTGTTACATTATTACAAATACAAACAATTCTCATCGCATTGGCCCTCTCGGCCCTTTAGGTATCCCCCCGGTATTCTCTCTGTGTTACATTATTGCAAATACAAACAATTCTCATCGCATTGGCCCTCCTGGCCCTTTAGGTATCTCCCCGGTATTCTCTCTGTGTTACATTATTACAAATACAAACAATTCTCATCGCATTGGCCCTCTCGGCCCTTCAGGTATCTCCCCGGAATTCTCTCTGTGTTAAATTATTACAAATCCAAACAATTCTCATCGCATTGGCCCTCCCTGCCCTTCAGGTATCTCCCCGGTATTCTCTTTGTGTTACATTATTACAAATACAAACAATTCTCATCACATTGGCGCTCTCGGCCCTTCAGGTATCTCCCCGGAATTCTCTCTGTGTTACATTATTACAAATACAAACAATTCTCATCACATTGGCCCTCTCGGCCCTTCAGGTATCCCCCCGGTATTCTCTCTGTTACATTATTACAAATACAAACAATTCTCATCGCATTGGCCCTCTCGGCCCTTTAGGTATCCCCCCGGTATTCTCTCTGTTACATTATTACAAATACAAACAATTCTCATCGCATTGGCCCTCCTGGCCCTTTAGGTATCTCCCCGGTATTCTCTCTGTTGTTACATTATTACAAATACAAACAATTCTCATCGCATTGGCCCTCTCGGCCCTTCAGTTATCTCCCCGGTATTCTCTCTGTGTTACATTATTACAAATACAAACAATTCTCATCGCATTGGCCCTCTCGGCCCTTCAGGTATCCCCCCGGTATTCTCTCTGTGTTACATTATTACAAATACAAACAATTCTCATCGCATGGCCCTCTCGGCCCTTCAGGTATCTCCCCGGAATTCTCTCTGCGTTAAATTATGAAAAATACAAACAATTCTCATCACATTGGCCCTCTCGGCCCTTCAGGTATCTCCCCGGAATTCTCTCTGTGTTACATTATTACAAATACAAACAATTCTCGTCGCATTGACCCTCTCGGCCCTTCAGGTATCTCCCCGGAATTCTCTCTGTGTTAAATTATTACAAATCCAAACAATTCTCATCGCATTGGCCCTCCCTGCCCTTCAGGTATCTCCCCGGTATTCTCTTTGTGTTACATTATTACAAATACAAACAATTCTCATCACATTGGCGCTCTCGGCCCTTCAGGTATCTCCCCGGAATTCTCTCTGTGTTACATTATTACAAATACAAACAATTCTCATCACATTGGCCCTCTCGGCCCTTCAGGTATCCCCCCGGTATTCTCTCTGTTACATTATTACAAATACAAACAATTCTCATCGCATTGGCCCTCTCGGCCCTTTAGGTATCCCCCCGGTATTCTCTCTGTTACATTATTACAAATACAAACAATTCTCATCGCATTGGCCCTCCTGGCCCTTTAGGTATCTCCCCGGTATTCTCTTTGTGTTACATTATTACAAATACAAACAATTCTCATCGCATTGGCCCTCCTGGCCCTTTAGGTATCTCCCCGGAATTCTCTCTGTGTTACATTATTACAAATACAAACAATTCTCATCGCATTGGCCCTCTCGGCTCTTCAGGTATCTCCCCGGTATTCTCTCTGTTGTTACATTATTACAAATACAAACAATTCTCATCGCATTGGCCCTCTCGGCCCTTCAGGTATCCCCCCGGTATTCTCTCTGTGTTACATTATTACAAATACAAACAATTCTCATCACATTGGCCCTCTCGGCCCTTCAGGTATCTCCCCGGAATTCTCTCACAGGTGTTACATGATTACAAATACAAACAATTCTCATCGCATTGGCCCTCTCGACCCTTTAGGTATTTCCCCGGTATTCTCTCTGTGTTACATTATTACAAATACAAACAATTCTCATCCCATTGGCCCTCTCGGCCCTTTAGTTATCCCCCCGGTATTCTCTCTGTGTTACATTATTAAAAATACAAACAATTCTCATCGCATTGGCCCTCTCGGCCCTTCCGGTATCTCCCCGGTATTCTCCATGTGTTACATTATTAAAAATACAAACAATTCTCATCACATTGGCCCTCTCGGCCCTTCAGGTATCTCCCCGGAATTCTCTCTGTGTTACATTATTACAAATACAAACAATTCTCATCACATTGGCCCTCTCGGCCCTTTAGGTATCCCCCGGTATTCTCTGTGTGTTACATTATTTCAAATACAAACAATTCTCATCGCATTGGCCCTATCGGCACTTTAGATATCTCCCCGGTATTCTCTCTGTGTTACATTATTACAAATACAAACAATTCTCATCGCATTGGCCCTCTCGGCCCTTCAGGTATCTCCCCGGAATTCTCTCTGTGTTAAATTATTACAAATCCAAACAATTCTCATCACATTGGCCCTCCCTGCCCTTCAGGTATCTCCCCGGAATTCTCTCTGTGTTACATTATTACAAATACAAACAATTCTCATCACATTGGCCCTCTCGGCCCTTCAGGTATCTCCCCGGAATTCTCTCTGTGTTACATTATTACAAATACAAACAATTCTCATCGCATTGGCCCTCTCGACCCTTTAGGTATTTCCCCGGTATTCTCTCTGTGTTACATTATTACAAATACAAACAATTCTCATCCCATTGGCCCTCTCGGCCCTTTAGTTATCCCCCCGGTATTCTCTCTGTGTTACATTATTAAAAATACAAACAATTCTCATCGCATTGGCCCTCTCGGCCCTTCCGGTATCTCCCCGGTATTCTCCATGTGTTACATTATTAAAAATACAAACAATTCTCATCACATTGGCCCTCTCGGCCCTTCAGGTATCTCCCCGGAATTCTCTCTGTGTTACATTATTACAAATACAAACAATTCTCATCACATTGGCCCTCTCGGCCCTTTAGGTATCCCCCGGTATTCTCTGTGTGTTACATTATTTCAAATACAAACAATTCTCATCGCATTGGCCCTATCGACACTTTAGATATCTCCCCGGTATTCTCTCTGTGTTACATTATTACAAATACAAACAATTCTCATCGCATTGGCCCTCTCGGCCCTTCAGGTATCTCCCCGGAATTCTCTCTGTGTTAAATTATGAAAAATACAAACAATTCTCATCACATTGGCCCTCTCGGACTTTCAGGTATCTCCCCGAAATTCTCTCTGTGTTAAATTATTAAAAATACAAACAATTCTCATCACATTTGCCCTCTCGGCCCTTCAGGTATCTCCCCGGAATTCTCTCTGTGTTAAATTATTACAAATCCAAACAATTCTCATCACATTGGCCCTCCCTGCCCTTCAGGTATCTCCCCGGAATTCTCTCTGTGTTACATTATTACAAATACAAACAATTCTCATCACATTGGCCCTCTCGGCCCTTCAGGTATCTCCCCGGAATTCTCTCTGTGTTACATTATTACAAATCCAAACAATTCTAATCGCATTGGCCCTCCCTGCCCTTTAGGTATCTCCCCGGTATTCTCTCTGTGTTACATTATTACAAATACAAACAATTCTCATCACATTGGCCCTCTCGGCCCTTCAGGTATCTCCCCGGTTTTCTCTCTGTGTTACATTATTACAAATACAAACAATTCTCATCGCATTGGCCCTCTTGGCCCTTTAAGTATCTCCCCGGTATTCTCTCTGTGTTACATTATTACAAATACAAACAATTCTCATCACATTGGCCCTCTCGGCCCTTCAGATATACCCCCGGTATTCTCTCTGTGTAACATTATTACAAATACAAATAATTCTCATCGCATTGGCCCTCTCGGCCCTTTAGGTATCTCTCCGGTATTCTCTCTGTGTTACATTATTACAAATACAAACAATTCTCATCGCATTGGCCCTCTCGGCCCTTTAGGTGTATCCCCCCGGTATTCTCTCTGTGTTACATTATTAAAAATACAAACAATTCTCATCGCATTGGCCCTCTCGGCCCTTCAGGTATCTCCCCGGTATTCTCCATATATGTGTTACATTATTAAAAATACAAACAATTCTCATCACATTGGCGCTCTCGGCCCTTCAGGTATCTCCCCGGAATTCTCTCTGTGTTACATTATTACAAATACAAACAATTCTCATCACATTGGCCCTCTCGGCCCTTCAGGTATCTCCCCAGTATTCTCTCTGTGTTACATTATTACAAATACAAACAATTCTCATCGCATTGGCCCTCTCGGCCCTTTAGGTATCCCCCCGGTATTCTCTCTGTTACATTATTACAAATACAAACAATTCTCATCGCATTGGCCCTCTCGGCCCTTTAGGTATCCCCCCGGTATTCTCTCTGTGTTACATTATTGCAAATACAAACAATTCTCATCGCATTGGCCCTCCTGGCCCTTTAGGTATCTCCCCGGTATTCTCTCTGTGTTACATTATTACAAATACAAACAATTCTCATCGCATTGGCCCTCTCGGCCCTTCAGGTATCTCCCCGGAATTCTCTCTGTGTTAAATTATTACAAATCCAAACAATTCTCATCGCATTGGCCCTCCCTGCCCTTCAGGTATCTCCCCGGTATTCTCTTTGTGTTACATTATTACAAATACAAACAATTCTCATCACATTGGCGCTCTCGGCCCTTCAGGTATCTCCCCGGAATTCTCTCTGTGTTACATTATTACAAATACAAACAATTCTCATCACATTGGCCCTCTCGGCCCTTCAGGTATCCCCCCGGTATTCTCTCTGTTACATTATTACAAATACAAACAATTCTCATCGCATTGGCCCTCTCGGCCCTTTAGGTATCCCCCCGGTATTCTCTCTGTTACATTATTACAAATACAAACAATTCTCATCGCATTGGCCCTCCTGGCCCTTTAGGTATCTCCCCGGTATTCTCTTTGTGTTACATTATTACAAATACAAACAATTCTCATCGCATTGGCCCTCCTGGCCCTTTAGGTATCTCCCCGGAATTCTCTCTGTGTTACATTATTACAAATACAAACAATTCTCATCGCATTGGCCCTCTCGGCTCTTCAGGTATCTCCCCGGTATTCTCTCTGTTGTTACATTATTACAAATACAAACAATTCTCATCGCATTGGCCCTCTCGGCCCTTCAGTTATCTCCCCGGTATTCTCTCTGTGTTACATTATTACAAATACAAACAATTCTCATCGCATTGGCCCTCTCGGCCCTTCAGGTATCCCCCCGGTATTCTCTCTGTGTTACATTATTACAAATACAAACAATTCTCATCGCATGGCCCTCTCGGCCCTTCAGGTATCTCCCCGGAATTCTCTCTGCGTTAAATTATGAAAAATACAAACAATTCTCATCACATTGGCCCTCTCGGCCCTTCAGGTATCTCCCCGGAATTCTCTCTGTGTTACATTATTACAAATACAAACAATTCTCGTCGCATTGACCCTCTCGGCCCTTCAGGTATCTCCCCGGAATTCTCTCTGTGTTAAATTATTACAAATCCAAACAATTCTCATCGCATTGGCCCTCCCTGCCCTTCAGGTATCTCCCCGGTATTCTCTTTGTGTTACATTATTACAAATACAAACAATTCTCATCACATTGGCGCTCTCGGCCCTTCAGGTATCTCCCCGGAATTCTCTCTGTGTTACATTATTACAAATACAAACAATTCTCATCACATTGGCCCTCTCGGCCCTTCAGGTATCTCCCCGGTATTCTCCATATATGTGTTACATTATTAAAAATACAAACAATTCTCATCACATTGGCGCTCTCGGCCCTTCAGGTATCTCCCCGGAATTCTCTCTGTGTTACATTATTACAAATACAAACAATTCTCATCACATTGGCCCTCTCGGCCCTTCAGGTATCCCCCCGGTATTCTCTCTGTTACATTATTACAAATACAAACAATTCTCATCGCATTGGCCCTCTCGGCCCTTTAGGTATCCCCCCGGTATTCTCTCTGTTACATTATTACAAATACAAACAATTCTCATCGCATTGGCCCTCTCGGCCCTTCAGGTATCTCCCCGGAATTCTCTCTGTGTTAAATTATTACAAATCCAAACAATTCTCATCGCATTGGCCCTCCCTGCCCTTCAGGTATCTCCCCGGTATTCTCTTTGTGTTACATTATTACAAATACAAACAATTCTCATCACATTGGCGCTCTCGGCCCTTCAGGTATCTCCCCGGAATTCTCTCTGTGTTACATTATTACAAATACAAACAATTCTCATCACATTGGCCCTCTCGGCCCTTCAGGTATCCCCCCGGTATTCTCTCTGTTACATTATTACAAATACAAACAATTCTCATCGCATTGGCCCTCTCGGCCCTTTAGGTATCCCCCCGGTATTCTCTCTGTTACATTATTACAAATACAAACAATTCTCATCGCATTGGCCCTCCTGGCCCTTTAGGTATCTCCCCGGTATTCTCTTTGTGTTACATTATTACAAATACAAACAATTCTCATCGCATTGGCCCTCCTGGCCCTTTAGGTATCTCCCCGGAATTCTCTCTGTGTTACATTATTACAAATACAAACAATTCTCATCGCATTGGCCCTCTCGGCTCTTCAGGTATCTCCCCGGTATTCTCTCTGTTGTTACATTATTACAAATACAAACAATTCTCATCGCATTGGCCCTCTCGGCCCTTCAGGTATCCCCCCGGTATTCTCTCTGTGTTACATTATTACAAATACAAACAATTCTCATCACATTGGCCCTCTCGGCCCTTCAGGTATCTCCCCGGAATTCTCTCACAGGTGTTACATGATTACAAATACAAACAATTCTCATCGCATTGGCCCTCTCGACCCTTTAGGTATTTCCCCGGTATTCTCTCTGTGTTACATTATTACAAATACAAACAATTCTCATCCCATTGGCCCTCTCGGCCCTTTAGTTATCCCCCCGGTATTCTCTCTGTGTTACATTATTAAAAATACAAACAATTCTCATCGCATTGGCCCTCTCGGCCCTTCCGGTATCTCCCCGGTATTCTCCATGTGTTACATTATTAAAAATACAAACAATTCTCATCACATTGGCCCTCTCGGCCCTTCAGGTATCTCCCCGGAATTCTCTCTGTGTTACATTATTACAAATACAAACAATTCTCATCACATTGGCCCTCTCGGCCCTTTAGGTATCCCCCGGTATTCTCTGTGTGTTACATTATTTCAAATACAAACAATTCTCATCGCATTGGCCCTATCGGCACTTTAGATATCTCCCCGGTATTCTCTCTGTGTTACATTATTACAAATACAAACAATTCTCATCGCATTGGCCCTCTCGGCCCTTCAGGTATCTCCCCGGAATTCTCTCTGTGTTAAATTATTACAAATCCAAACAATTCTCATCACATTGGCCCTCCCTGCCCTTCAGGTATCTCCCCGGAATTCTCTCTGTGTTACATTATTACAAATACAAACAATTCTCATCACATTGGCCCTCTCGGCCCTTCAGGTATCTCCCCGGAATTCTCTCTGTGTTACATTATTACAAATACAAACAATTCTAATCGCATTGGCCCTCTCGGCCCTTTAGGTATTTTCCCGGTATTCTCTCTGTGTTACATTATTACAAATACAAACAATTCTCATCACATTGGCCCTCTCGGCCCTTCAGGTATCTCCCCGGAATTCTCTCTGTGTTAAATTATTACAAATCCAAACAATTCTCATCGCATTGGCCCTCCCTGCCCTTTAGGTATCTCCCCGGTATTCTCTCTGTGTTACATTATTACAAATACAAACAATTCTCATCACATTGGCCCTCTCGGCCCTTCAGGTATCTCCCCGGTTTTCTCTCTGTGTTACATTATTACAAATACAAACAATTCTCATCGCATTGGCCCTCTTGGCCCTTTAAGTATCCCCCCGGTATTCTCTCTGTGTTACATTATTACAAATACAAACAATTCTCATCACATTGGCCCTCTCGGCCCTTCAGATATACCCCCGGTATTCTCTCTGTGTAACATTATTACAAATACAAATAATTCTCATCGCATTGGCCCTCTCGGCCCTTTAGGTATCTCTCCGGTATTCTCTCTGTGTTACATTATTACAAATACAAACAATTCTCATCGCATTGGCCCTCTCGGCCCTTTAGGTGTATCCCCCCGGTATTCTCTCTGTGTTACATTATTAAAAATACAAACAATTCTCATCGCATTGGCCCTCTCGGCCCTTCAGGTATCTCCCCGGTATTCTCCATATATGTGTTACATTATTAAAAATACAAACAATTCTCATCACATTGGCGCTCTCGGCCCTTCAGGTATCTCCCCGGAATTCTCTCTGTGTTACATTATTACAAATACAAACAATTCTCATCACATTGGCCCTCTCGGCCCTTCAGGTATCTCCCCGGTATTCTCTCTGTGTTACATTATTACAAATACAAACAATTCTCATCGCATTGGCCCTCTCGGCCCTTTAGGTATCCCCCCGGTATTCTCTCTGTTACATTATTACAAATACAAACAATTCTCATCGCATTGGCCCTCTCGGCCCTTTAGGTATCCCCCCGGTATTCTCTCTGTGTTACATTATTGCAAATACAAACAATTCTCATCGCATTGGCCCTCCTGGCCCTTTAGGTATCTCCCCGGTATTCTCTCTGTGTTACATTATTACAAATACAAACAATTCTCATCGCATTGGCCCTCTCGGCCCTTCAGGTATCTCCACGGAATTCTCTCTGTGTTAAATTATTACAAATCCAAACAATTCTCATCGCATTGGCCCTCCCTGCCCTTCAGGTATCTCCCCGGTATTCTCTTTGTGTTACATTATTACAAATACAAACAATTCTCATCACATTGGCGCTCTCGGCCCTTCAGGTATCTCCCCGGAATTCTCTCTGTGTTACATTATTACAAATACAAACAATTCTCATCACATTGGCCCTCTCGGCCCTTCAGGTATCCCCCCGGTAATCTCTCTGTTACATTATTACAAATACAAACAATTCTCATCGCATTGGCCCTCTCGGCCCTTTAGGTATCCCCCCGGTATTCTCTCTGTTACATTATTACAAATACAAACAATTCTCATCGCATTGGCCCTCCTGGCCCTTTAGGTATCTCCCCGGTATTCTCTTTGTGTTACATTATTACAAATACAAACAATTCTCATCGCATTGGCCCTCCTGGCCCTTTAGGTATCTCCCCGGAATTCTCTCTGTGTTACATTATTACAAATACAAACAATTCTCATCGCATTGGCCCTCTCGGCTCTTCAGGTATCTCCCCGGTATTCTCTCTGTTGTTACATTATTACAAATACAAACAATTCTCATCGCATTGGCCCTCTCGGCCCTTCAGGTATCCCCCCGGTATTCTCTCTGTGTTACATTATTACAAATACAAACAATTCTCATCACATTGGCCCTCTCGGCCCTTCAGGTATCTCCCCGGAATTCTCTCACAGGTGTTACATGATTACAAATACAAACAATTCTCATCGCATTGGCCCTCTCGACCCTTTAGGTATTTCCCCGGTATTCTCTCTGTGTTACATTATTACAAATACAAACAATTCTCATCACATTGGCCCTCTCGGCCCTTCAGGTATCTCCCCGGAATTCTCTCTGTGTTAAATTATTACAAATCCAAACAATTCTCATCGCATTGGCCCTCCCTGCCCTTCAGGTATCTCCCCGGAATTCTCTCTGTGTTACATTATTACAAATACAAACAATTCTCATCGCATTGGCCCTCTCGGCCCTTCAGGTATCTCCCCGGTATTCTCTCTGTGTTACATTATTACAAATACAAACAATTCTCATCGCATTGGCCCTCTCGGCCCTTCAGGTATCTCCCCGGTATTCTCTCTGTGTTACATTATTACAAATACAAACAATTCTCATCGCATTGGCCCTCTCGGTCCTTTAGGTATCCCCCCGGAATTCTCTCTGTGTTACATTATTACAAATACAAACAATTCTCATCGCATTGGCCCTCTCGGCCCTTTAGGTATCTCCCCGGTATTCTCTCTGTGTTACATTATTACAAATACAAACAATTCTCATCGCATTGGCCCTCTCGGCCCTTCAGGTATCTCCCCGGTATTCTCTCTGTGTTACATTATTACAAATACAAACAATTCTCATCGCATTGGCCCTCTCGGTCCTTTAGGTATCCCCCCGGAATTCTCTCTGTGTTACATTATTACAAATACAAACAATTCTCATCACATTGGCCCCCTCGGCCCTTCAGGTATCTCCCCAGTATTCTCTCTGTGTTACATTATTACAAATACAAACAATTCTCATCACATTGGCCCTCTCGGCCCTTTAGGTATCTCCCCGGAATTCTCTCTGTGTTACATTATTACAAATACAAACAATTCTCATCGCATTGGCCCTCTCGGCCCTTTAGGTATCTCCCCGGTATTCTCTCTGTGTTACATTATTACAAATACAAACAATTCTCATCGCATTGGCCCTCTCGGCCCTTTCGGTATCCCCCTGGTATTCTCTCTGTGTTACATTATTACAAATACAAACAATTCTCATCGCATTGGCCCTCTCGGCCCTTTAGGTATCACCCCGGTATTCTCTCTGTGTTACATTATTACAAATACAAACAATTCTTTTCGCATTGGCCCTCTCGGCCCTTTAGGTATCCCCCCGGTATTCTAGCTGTGTTACATTATTACAAATACAAACAATTCTCATCGCATTGGCCCTCTCGGCCCTTTAGGTATCCCCCAGGTATTCTCTGTGTGTTACATTATCACAAATACAAACAATTCTCATCGCATTGGCCCTCTCGGCCCTTCAGGTATCCCCCCGGTAATCTCTCTGTGTTACATTATTACAAATACAAACAATTCTCATCGCATTGGCCCTCTCGGCCCTTCAGGTATCTCCCCGGTATTCTCTCTGTGTTACATTATTACAAATACAAACAATTCTCATCGCATTGGCCCTCTTCGCCCTTCAGGTATCCCCCCGGTATTCTCTCTGTGTTACATTATTAAAAATACAAACAATTCTCATCGCATTGGCCCTCTCGGCCCTTTAGGTATTCCTCCGGTATTCTCTCTGTGTTACATTATTACAAATACAAACAATTCTCATCGCATTGACCCTCTCAGCCCTTTAGGTATCCCCCCGTTATTCTCTCTGTGTTACATTATTACAAATACAAACAATTCTCATCACATTGGGCCTCTCGGCCCTTTAGGTATCACCCCGGTATTCTCTCTGTGTTACATTATTACAAATACAAACAATTCTTATCGCATTGGCCCTCTCGGCCCTTTAGGTATCCCCCCGGTATTCTAGCTGTGTTACATTATTACAAATACAAACAATTCTCATCGCATTGGCCCTCTCGGCCCTTTAGGTATCGCCCCGGTATTCTGTCTGTGTTACATTATTACAAATACAAACAATTCTCATCGCATTGGCCCTCTCGGCCCTTCAGGTATCCCCCCGGTATTCTCTCTGTGTTACATTATTACAAATACAAACAATTCTCATCGCATTGGCCCTCTCGGCCCTTTAGGTATCTCCCCGGTATTCTCTCTGTGTTACATTATTACAAATACAAACAATTCTCATCGCATTGGCCCTCTCGGCCCTTCAGGTATCTCCCCGGTATTCTCTCTTTGTTACATTATTACAAATACAAACAATTCTCATCGCATTGGCCCTCTCGGTCCTTTAGGTATCCCCCCGGAATTCTCTCTGTGTTACATTATTACAAATACAAACAATTCTCATCGCATTGGCCCTCTCCGCCCTTCAGGTATCCCCCCGGTATTCTCTCTGTGTTACATTATTAAAAATACAAACAATTCTCATCGCATTGGCCCTCTCGGCCCTTTAGGTATTCCTCCGGTATTCTCTCTGTGTTACATTATTACAAATACAAACAATTCTCATCGCATTGACCCTCTCAGCCCTTTAGGTATCCCCCCGTTATTCTCTCTGTGTTACATTATTACAAATACAAACAATTCTCATCACATTGGGCCTCTCGGCCCTTTAGGTATCACCCCGGTATTCTCTCTGTGTTACATTATTACAAATACAAACAATTCTTTTCGCATTGGCCCTCTCGGCCCTTTAGGTATCCCCCCGGTATTCTAGCTGTGTTACATTATTACAAATACAAACAATTCTCATCGCATTGGCCCTCTCGGCCCTTTAGGTATCCCCCAGGTATTCTCTGTGTGTTACATTATCACAAATACAAACAATTCTCATCGCATTGGCCCTCTCGGCCCTTCAGGTATCCCCCCGGTATTCTCTCTGTGTTACATTATTACAAATACAAACAATTCTCATCGCATTGGCCCTCTCGGCCCTTCAGGTATCTCCCCGGTATTCTCTCTGTGTTACATTATTACAAATACAAACAATTCTCATCGCATTGGCCCTCTCCGCCCTTCAGGTATCCCCCCGGTATTCTCTCTGTGTTACATTATTAAAAATACAAACAATTCTCATCGCATTGGCCCTCTCGGCCCTTTAGGTATTCCTCCGGTATTCTCTCTGTGTTACATTATTACAAATACAAACAATTCTCATCGCATTGGCCCTCTCCGCCCTTCAGGTATCCCCCCGGTATTCTCTCTGTGTTACATTATTACAAATACAAACAATTCTCATCGCATTGGCCCTCTCGGCCCTTTAGGTATCCCCCCGGTATTCTCTCTGTGTTACATTATTACAAATACAAACAATTCTCATCGCATTGGCCCTCTCGGCCCTTCAGGTATCTCCCCGGTATTCTCCATGTGTTACATTATTACAAATACAAACAATTCCCATCGCATTGGCCCTCTCGGCCCTTTAGGTATCCCCCCGGTATTCTCTCTGTGTTACATTATTACAAATACAAACAATTCTCATCGCATTGGCCCTCTCGGCACTTCAGGTATCTCCCCGGTATTCTCTCTGTGTTACATTATTACAAATACAAACAATTCTCATCGCATTGGCCCTCTCGGCCCTTTAGGTATCCCCCAGGTATTCTCTGTGTGTTACATTATTACAAATACAAACAATTCTCATCGCATTGGCCCTCTCGGCCCTTCAGGTATCTCCCCGGTATTCTCTCTGTGTTACATTATTACAAATACAAACAATTCTCATCGCATTGGCCCTCTCGGCCCTTGAGGTATCCCCCCGGTATTCTCTCTGTGTTACATTATTACAAATACAAACAATTCTCATCGCATTGGCCCTCTCGGCCCTTTAGGTATCTTCCCGGTATTCTCTCTGTGTTACATTATTACAAATACAAACAATTCTCATCGCATTGGCCCTCTCGGCCCTTTAGGTATCTCCCCGGTATTCTCTCTGTGTTACATTATTACAAATACAAACAATTCTCATCGCATTGGCCCTCTCGGCCCTTTAGGTATCCCCCCGTTATTCTTTCTGTGTTACATTATTACAAATACAAACAATTCTCATCACATTGGCCCTCTCGGCCCTTTAGGTATCTCCCCGGAATTCTCTCTGTGTTACATTATTACAAATACAAACAATTCTCATCGCATTGGCCCTCTCGGCCCTTCAGGTATCCCCCCGGTATTCTCTCTGTGTTACATTATTACAAATACAAACAATTTTCATCGCATTGGTCCCCTCGGCCCTTTAGGTATCCCCCCCGGTATTCTCTCTGTGTTACATTATTACAAATACAAACAATTCTCATCACATTGGCCCTCTCGGCCCTTTAGGTATCACCCCGGTATTCTCTCTGTGTTACATTATTACAAATACAAACAATTCTCATCGCATTGGCCCTCTCGGCCCTTTAGGTATCCCCCCGGTATTCTCTCTGTGTTACATTATTACAAATACAAACAATTCTCATCGCATTGGCCCTCTCGGCCCTTTAGGTATCCCCCCGGTATTCTCTCTGTGTTACATTATTACAAATACAAACAATTCTCATCGCATTGGCCCTCTCGGCCCTTTAGGTATCTCCCCGGTATTCTCTCTGTGTTACATTATTACAAATACAAACAATTCTCATCGCATTGGCCCTCTCGGCCCTTTAGGTATCCCCCCGGTATTCTCTCTGTGTTACATTATTACAAATACAAACAATTCTCATCGCATTGGCCCTCTCGGCCCTTCAGGTATCCCCCCGGTATTCTCTCTCTGTTACATTATTACAAATACAAACAATTCTCATCGCATTGGCCCTCTCGGCCCTTCAGGTATCTCCCCGGTATTCTCTCTGTGTTACATTATTCCAAATACAAACAATTCTCATCGCATTGGCCCTCTCGGCCCTTGAGGTATCCCCCCGGTATTCTCTCTGTGTTACATTATTACAAATACAAACAATTCTCATCGCATTGGCCCTCTTGGCCCTTCAGGTATCTCCCCGGTATTCTCCATGTGTTACATTATTACAAATACAAACAATTCTCATCGCATTGGCCCTCTCGGCACTTTAGGTATCCCCCCGGTATTCTCTCTGTGTTACATTATTACAAATACAAACAATTCTCATCGCATTGGCCCTCTCGGCCCTTTAGGTATCCCCCCGGTATTCTCTCTGTGTTACATTATTACAAATACAAACAATTCTCATCGCATTGACCCTCTCAGCCCTTTAGGTATCCCCCCGGTATTCTCTCTGTGTTACATTATTACAAATACAAACAATTCTCATCGCATTGGCCCTCTCGGCCCTTTAGGTATCTCCCCGGTATTCTCTCTGTGTTACATTATTACAAATACAAACAATTCTCATCGCATTGGCCCTCTCGGCCCTTTAGGTATCCCCCCGGTATTCTCTCTGTGTTACATTATTACAAATACAAACAATTCTCATCCCATTGGCCCTCTCGGCCCTTTAGTTATCCCCCCGGTATTCTCTCTGTGTTACATTATTACAAATACAAACAATTCTCATCACATTGGCCCTCTCGGCCCTTTAGGTATCTCCCCGGAATTCTCTCTGTGTTACATTATTACAAATACAAACAATTCTCATCGCATTGGCCCTCTCGGCCCTTCAGGTATCCCCCCGGTATTCTCTCTGTGTTACATTATTACAAATACAAACAATTTTCATCGCATTGGTCCCCTCGGCCCTTTAGGTATCCCCCCCGGTATTCTCTCTGTGTTACATTATTACAAATACAAACAATTCTCATCACATTGGCCCTCTCGGCCCTTTAGGTATCACCCCGGTATTCTCTCTGTGTTACATTATTACAAATACAAACAATTCTCATCGCATTGGCCCTCTCGGCCCTTTAGGTATCCCCCCGGTATTCTCTCTGTGTTACATTATTACAAATACAAACAATTCTCATCGCATTGGCCCTCTCGGCCCTTTAGGTATCCCCCAGGTATTCTCTGTGTGTTACATTATTACAAATACAAACAATTCTCATCGCATTGGCCCTCTCGGCCCTTCAGGTATCTCCCCGGTATTCTCTCTGTGTTACATTATTCCAAATACAAACAATTCTCATCGCATTGGCCCTCTCGGCCCTTGAGGTATCCCCCCGGTATTCTCTCTGTGTTACATTATTACAAATACAAACAATTCTCATCGCATTGGCCCTCTTGGCCCTTCAGGTATCTCCCCGGTATTCTCCATGTGTTACATTATTACAAATACAAACAATTCTCATCGCATTGGCCCTCTCGGCCCTTTAGGTATCCCCCCGGTATTCTCTCTGTGTTACATTATTACAAATACAAACAATTCTCATCGCATTGGCCCTCTCGGCCCTTTAGGTATCCCCCCGGTATTCTCTCTGTGTTACATTATTACAAATACAAACAATTCTCATCGCATTGACCCTCTCAGCCCTTTAGGTATCCCCCCGGTATTCTCTCTGTGTTACATTATTACAAATACAAACAATTCTCATCGCATTGGCCCTCTCGGCCCTTTAGGTATCTCCCCGGTATTCTCTCTGTGTTACATTATTACAAATACAAACAATTCTCATCGCATTGGCCCTCTCGGCCCTTTAGGTATCCCCCCGGTATTCTCTCTGTGTTACATTATTACAAATACAAACAATTCTCATCCCATTGGCCCTCTCGGCCCTTTAGTTATCCCCCCGGTATTCTCTCTGTGTTACATTATTAAAAATACAAACAATTCTCATCGCATTGGCCCTCTCGGCCCTTCCGGTATCTCCCCGGTATTCTCCATGTGTTACATTATTAAAAATACAAACAATTCTCATCACATTGGCCCTCTCGGCCCTTCAGGTATCTCCCCGGAATTCTCTCTGTGTTACATTATTTCAAATACAAACAATTCTCATCGCATTGGCCCTATCGGCACTTTAGATATCTCCCCGGTATTCTCTCTGTGTTACATTATTACAAATACAAACAATTCTCATCGCATTGGCCCTCTCGGCCCTTCAGGTATCTCCCCGGAATTCTCTCTGTGTTAAATTATGAAAAATACAAACAATTCTCATCACATTGGCCCTCTCGGACTTTCAGGTATCTCCCCGAAATTCTCTCTGTGTTAAATTATTAAAAATACAAACAATTCTCATCACATTTGCCCTCTCGGCCCTTCAGGTATCTCCCCGGAATTCTCTCTGTGTTAAATTATTACAAATCCAAACAATTCTCATCACATTGGCCCTCCCTGCCCTTCAGGTATCTCCCCGGAATTCTCTCTGTGTTACATTATTACAAATACAAACAATTCTCATCACATTGGCCCTCTCGGCCCTTCAGGTATCTCCCCGGAATTCTCTCTGTGTTACATTATTACAAATACAAACAATTCTAATCGCATTGGCCCTCTCGGCCCTTTAGGTATTTCCCCGGTATTCTCTCTGTGTTACATTATTACAAATACAAACAATTCTCATCACATTGGCCCTCTCGGCCCTTCAGGTATCTCCCCGGAATTCTCTCTGTGTTAAATTATTACAAATCCAAACAATTCTCATCGCATTGGCCCTCCCTGCCCTTTAGGTATCTCCCCGGTATTCTCTCTGTGTTACATTATTACAAATACAAACAATTCTCATCACATTGGCCCTCTCGGCCCTTCAGGTATCTCCCCGGTATTCTCTCTGTGTTACATTATTCCAAATACAAACAATTCTCATCGCATTGGCCCTCTCGGCCCTTGAGGTATCCCCCAGGTATTCTCCATGTGTTACATTATTACAAATACAAACAATTCTCATCGCATTGGCCCTCTCGGCCCTTTAGGTATCCCCCCGGTATTCTCTCTGTGTTACATTATTACAAATACAAACAATTCTCATCGCATTGGCCCTCTCGGCCCTTTAGGTATCCCCCCGGTATTCTCTCTGTGTTACATTATTACAAATACAAACAATTCTCATCGCATTGACCCTCTCAGCCCTTTAGGTATCCCCCCGGTATTCTCTCTGTGTTACATTATTACAAATACAAACAATTCTCATAGCATTGGCCCTCTCGGCCCTTTAGGTATCTCCCCGGTATTCTCTCTGTGTTACATTATTACAAATACAAACAATTCTCATCGCATTGGCCCTCTCGGCCCTTTAGGTATCCCCCCGGTATTCTCTCTGTGTTACATTATTACAAATACAAACAATTCTCATCCCATTGGCCCTCTCGGCCCTTTAGTTATCCCCCCGGTATTCTCTCTGTGTTACATTATTACAAATACAAACAATTCTCATCGCATTGGCCCTCTCGGCCCTTCAGGTATCTCCCCGGAATTCTCTCTGTGTTAAATTATGAAAAATACAAACAATTCTCATCACATTGGCCCTCTCGGACTTTCAGGTATCTCCCCGAAATTCTCTCTGTGTTAAATTATTAAAAATACAAACAATTCTCATCACATTTGCCCTCTCGGCCCTTCAGGTATCTCCCCGGAATTCTCTCTGTGTTAAATTATTACAAATCCAAACAATTCTCATCACATTGGCCCTCCCTGCCCTTCAGGTATCTCCCCGGAATTCTCTCTGTGTTACATTATTACAAATACAAACAATTCTCATCACATTGGCCCTCTCGGCCCTTCAGGTATCTCCCCGGAATTCTCTCTGTGTTACATTATTACAAATACAAACAATTCTCATCGCATTGGCCCTCTCGGCCCTTTAGGTATTTCCCCGGTATTCTCTCTGTGTTACATTATTACAAATACAAACAATTCTCATCACATTGGCCCTCTCGGCCCTTCAGGTATCCCCCCGGTATTCTCTCTCTGTTACATTATTACAAATACAAACAATTCTCATCACATTGGCCCTCCCTGCCCTTTAGGTATCTCCCCGGTATTCTCTCTGTGTTACATTATTAAAAATACAAACAATTCTCATCGCATTGGCCCTCTCGGCCCTTCAGGTATCTCCCCGGTATTCTCTCTGTGTTACATTATTACAAATACAAACAATTCTCATCGCATTGGCCCTCTCGGCCCTTTAGGTATCCCCCAGGTATTCTCTGTGTGTTACATTATCACAAATACAAACACTTCTCATCACATTGGCCCTCTCGGCCCTTCAGGTATCTCCCCGGAATTCTCTCACAGGTGTTACATGATTACAAATACAAACAATTGTCATCGCATTGGCCCTCTCGGCCCTTCAGGTATCTCCCCGGTATTCTCTCTGTGTTACATTATTACAAATACAAACAATTCTCATCACATTGGCCCTCTCGGCCCTTCAGGTATCTCCCCGGTTTTCTCTCTGTGTTACATTATTACAAATACAAACAATTCTCATCGCATTGGCCCTCTTGGCCCTTTAAGTATCTCCCCGGTATTCTCTCTGTGTTACATTATTACAAATACAAACAATTCTCATCACATTGGCCCTCTCGGCCCTTCAGATATACCCCCGGTATTCTCTCTGTGTAACATTATTACAAATACAAATAATTCTCATCGCATTGGCCCTCTCGGCCCTTTAGGTATCTCTCCGGTATTCTCTCTGTGTTACATTATTACAAATACAAACAATTCTCATCGCATTGGCCCTCTCGGCCCTTTAGGTGTATCCCCCCGGTATTCTCTCTGTGTTACATTATTAAAAATACAAACAATTCTCATCGCATTGGCCCTCTCGGCCCTTCAGGTATCTCCCCGGTATTCTCCATATATGTGTTACATTATTAAAAATACAAACAATTCTCATCACATTGGCGCTCTCGGCCCTTCAGGTATCTCCCCGGAATTCTCTCTGTGTTACATTATTACAAATACAAACAATTCTCATCACATTGGCCCTCTCGGCCCTTCAGGTATCTCCCCGGTATTCTCTCTGTGTTACATTATTACAAATACAAACAATTCTCATCGCATTGGCCCTCTCGGCCCTTTAGGTATCCCCCCGGTATTCTCTCTGTTACATTATTACAAATACAAACAATTCTCATCGCATTGGCTCTCTCGGCCCTTTAGGTATCTCCCCGGTATTCTCCATATATGTGTTACATTATTAAAAATACAAACAATTCTCATCACATTGGCGCTCTCGGCCCTTCAGGTATCTCCCCGGAATTCTCTCTGTGTTACATTATTACAAATACAAACAATTCTCATCACATTGGCCCTCTCGGCCCTTCAGGTATCTCCCCGGTATTCTCTCTGTGTTACATTATTACAAATACAAACAATTCTCATCGCATTGGCCCTCTCGGCCCTTTAAGTATCCCCCCGGTATTCTCTCTGTTACATTATTACAAATACAAACAATTCTCATCGCATTGGCCCTCCTGGCCCTTTAGGTATCTCCCCGGTATTCTCTTTGTGTTACATTATTACAAATACAAACAATTCTCATCGCATTGGCCCTCCTGGCCCTTTAGGTATCTCCCCGGAATTCTCTCTGTGTTACATTATTACAAATACAAACAATTCTCATCGCATTGGCCCTCTCGGCTCTTCAGGTATCTCCCCGGTATTCTTTCTGTTGTTACATTATTACAAATACAAACAATTCTCATCGCATTGGCCCTCTCGGCCCTTCAGGTATCCCCCCGGTATTCTCTCTGTGTTACATTATTACAAATACAAACAATTCTCATCACATTGGCCCTCTCGGCCCTTCAGGTATCTCCCCGGAATTCTCTCTGTGTTAAATTATTACAAATCCAAACAATTCTCATCGCATTGGCCCTCCCTGCCCTTCAGGTATCTCCCCGGAATTCTCTCTGTGTTACATTATTACAAATACAAACAATTCTCATCGCATTGGCCCTCTCGGCCCTTCAGGTATCTCCCCGGTATTCTCTCTGTGTTACATTATTACAAATACAAACAATTCTCATCGCATTGGCCCTCTCGGCCCTTCAGGTATCCCCCCGGTATTCTCTCTGTGTTACATTATTACAAATACAAACAATTCTCATCGCATGGCCCTCTCGGCCCTTCAGGTATCTCCCCGGTATTCTCCATATATGTGTTAAATTATTACAAATCCAAACAATTCTCATCACATTGGCCCTCCCTGCCCTTCAGGTATCTCCCCGGAATTCTCTCTGTGTTACATTATTACAAATACAAACAATTCTCATCACATTGGCCCTCTCGGCCCTTCAGGTATCTCCCCGGAATTCTCTCTGTGTTACATTATTACAAATACAAACAATTCTCATCGCATTGGCCCTCTCGGCCCTTTAGGTATTTCCCCGGTATTCTCTCTGTGTTACATTATTACAAATACAAACAATTCTCATCACATTGGCCCTCTCGGCCCTTCAGGTATCTCCCCGGAATTCTCTCTGTGTTAAATTATTACAAATCCAAACAATTCTCATCGCATTGGCCCTCCCTGCCCTTTAGGTATCTCCCCGGTATTCTCTCTGTGTTACATTATTACAAATACAAACAATTCTCATCACATTGGCCCTCTCGGCCCTTCAGGTATCTCCCCGGTTTTCTCTCTGTGTTACATTATTACAAATACAAACAATTCTCATCGCATTGGCCCTCTTGGCCCTTTAAGTATCTCCCCGGTATTCTCTCTGTGTTACATTATTACAAATACAAACAATTCTCATCACATTGGCCCTCTCGGCCCTTCAGATATACCCCCGGTATTCTCTCTGTGTAACATTATTACAAATACAAATAATTCTCATCGCATTGGCCCTCTCGGCCCTTTAGGTATCTCTCCGGTATTCTCTCTGTGTTACATTATTACAAATACAAACAATTCTCATCGCATTGGCCCTCTCGGCCCTTTAGGTGTATCCCCCCGGTATTCTCTCTGTGTTACATTATTAAAAATACAAACAATTCTCATCGCATTGGCCCTCTCGGCCCTTCAGGTATCTCCCCGGTATTCTCCATATATGTGTTACATTATTAAAAATACAAACAATTCTCATCACATTGGCGCTCTCGGCCCTTCAGGTATCTCCCCGGAATTCTCTCTGTGTTACATTATTACAAATACAAACAATTCTCATCACATTGGCCCTCTCGGCCCTTCAGGTATCTCCCCGGTATTCTCTCTGTGTTACATTATTACAAATACAAACAATTCTCATCGCATTGGCCCTCTCGGCCCTTTAGGTATCCCCCCGGTATTCTCTCTGTTACATTATTACAAATACAAACAATTCTCATCGCATTGGCTCTCTCGGCCCTTTAGGTATCCCCCCGGTATTCTCTCTGTGTTACATTATTGCAAATACAAACAATTCTCATCGCATTGGCCCTCCTGGCCCTTTAGGTATCTCCCCGGTATTCTCTCTGTGTTACATTATTACAAATACAAACAATTCTCATCGCATTGGCCCTCTCGGCCCTTCAGGTATCTCCCCGGAATTCTCTCTGTGTTAAATTATTACAAATCCAAACAATTCTCATCGCATTGGCCCTCCCTGCCCTTCAGGTATCTCCCCGGTATTCTCTTTGTGTTACATTATTACAAATACAAACAATTCTCATCACATTGGCGCTCTCGGCCCTTCAGGTATCTCCCCGGAATTCTCTCTGTGTTACATTATTACAAATACAAACAATTCTCATCACATTGGCCCTCTCGGCCCTTCAGGTATCCCCCCGGTATTCTCTCTGTTACATTATTACAAATACAAACAATTCTCATCGCATTGGCCCTCTCGGCCCTTTAAGTATCCCCCCGGTATTCTCTCTGTTACATTATTACAAATACAAACAATTCTCATCGCATTGGCCCTCCTGGCCCTTTAGGTATCTCCCCGGTATTCTCTTTGTGTTACATTATTACAAATACAAACAATTCTCATCGCATTGGCCCTCCTGGCCCTTTAGGTATCTCCCCGGAATTCTCTCTGTGTTACATTATTACAAATACAAACAATTCTCATCGCATTGGCCCTCTCGGCTCTTCAGGTATCTCCCCGGTATTCTCTCTGTTGTTACATTATTACAAATACAAACAATTCTCATCGCATTGGCCCTCTCGGCCCTTCAGGTATCCCCCCGGTATTCTCTCTGTGTTACATTATTACAAATACAAACAATTCTCATCACATTGGCCCTCTCGGCCCTTCAGGTATCTCCGCGGAATTCTCTCACAGGTGTTACATGATTACAAATACAAACAATTCTCATCGCATTGGCCCTCTCGACCCTTTAGGTATTTCCCCGGTATTCTCTCTGTGTTACATTATTACAAATACAAACAATTCTCATCACATTGGCCCTCTCGGCCCTTCAGGTATCTCCCCGGAATTCTCTCTGTGTTAAATTATTACAAATCCAAACAATTCTCATCGCATTGGCCCTCCCTGCCCTTCAGGTATCTCCCCGGAATTCTCTCTGTGTTACATTATTACAAATACAAACAATTCTCATCGCATTGGCCCTCTCGGCCCTTCAGGTATCTCCCCGGTATTCTCTCTGTGTTACATTATTACAAATACAAACAATTCTCATCGCATTGGCCCTCTCGGCCCTTCAGGTATCCCCCCGGTATTCTCTCTGTGTTACATTATTACAAATACAAACAATTCTCATCGCATGGCCCTCTCGGCCCTTCAGGTATCTCCCCGGAATTCTCTCTGCGTTAAATTATGAAAAATACAAACAATTCTCATCACATTGGCCCTCTCGGCCCTTCAGGTATCTCCCCGGAATTCTCTCTGTGTTACATTATTACAAATACAAACAATTCTCGTCGCATTGACCCTCTCGGCCCTTCAGGTATCTCCCCGGAATTCTCTCTGTGTTAAATTATTACAAATCCAAACAATTCTCATCGCATTGGCCCTCCCTGCCCTTCAGGTATCTCCCCGGTATTCTCTTTGTGTTACATTATTACAAATACAAACAATTCTCATCACATTGGCGCTCTCGGCCCTTCAGGTATCTCCCCGGAATTCTCTCTGTGTTACATTATTACAAATACAAACAATTCTCATCACATTGGCCCTCTCGGCCCTTCAGGTATCCCCCCGGTATTCTCTCTGTTACATTATTACAAATACAAACAATTCTCATCGCATTGGCCCTCTCGGCCCTTTAGGTATCCCCCCGGTATTCTCTCTGTTACATTATTACAAATACAAACAATTCTCATCGCATTGGCCCTCCTGGCCCTTTAGGTATCTCCCCGGTATTCTCTTTGTGTTACATTATTACAAATACAAACAATTCTCATCGCATTGGCCCTCCTGGCCCTTTAGGTATCTCCCCGGAATTCTCTCTGTGTTACATTATTACAAATACAAACAATTCTCATCGCATTGGCCCTCTCGGCTCTTCAGGTATCTCCCCGGTATTCTCTCTGTTGTTACATTATTACAAATACAAACAATTCTCATCGCATTGGCCCTCTCGGCCCTTCAGGTATCCCCCCGGTATTCTCTCTGTGTTACATTATTACAAATACAAACAATTCTCATCACATTGGCCCTCTCGGCCCTTCAGGTATCTCCCCGGAATTCTCTCACAGGTGTTACATGATTACAAATACAAACAATTCTCATCGCATTGGCCCTCTCGACCCTTTAGGTATTTCCCCGGTATTCTCTCTGTGTTACATTATTACAAATACAAACAATTCTCATCCCATTGGCCCTCTCGGCCCTTTAGTTATCCCCCCGGTATTCTCTCTGTGTTACATTATTAAAAATACAAACAATTCTCATCGCATTGGCCCTCTCGGCCCTTCCGGTATCTCCCCGGTATTCTCCATGTGTTACATTATTAAAAATACAAACAATTCTCATCACATTGGCCCTCTCGGCCCTTCAGGTATCTCCCCGGAATTCTCTCTGTGTTACATTATTACAAATACAAACAATTCTCATCACATTGGCCCTCTCGGCCCTTTAGGTATCCCCCGGTATTCTCTGTGTGTTACATTATTTCAAATACAAACAATTCTCATCGCATTGGCCCTATCGACACTTTAGATATCTCCCCGGTATTCTCTCTGTGTTACATTATTACAAATACAAACAATTCTCATCGCATTGGCCCTCTCGGCCCTTCAGGTATCTCCCCGGAATTCTCTCTGTGTTAAATTATGAAAAATACAAACAATTCTCATCACATTGGCCCTCTCGGACTTTCAGGTATCTCCCCGAAATTCTCTCTGTGTTAAATTATTAAAAATACAAACAATTCTCATCACATTTGCCCTCTCGGCCCTTCAGGTATCTCCCCGGAATTCTCTCTGTGTTAAATTATTACAAATCCAAACAATTCTCATCACATTGGCCCTCCCTGCCCTTCAGGTATCTCCCCGGAATTCTCTCTGTGTTACATTATTACAAATACAAACAATTCTCATCACATTGGCCCTCTCGGCCCTTCAGGTATCTCCCCGGAATTCTCTCTGTGTTACATTATTACAAATCCAAACAATTCTAATCGCATTGGCCCTCCCTGCCCTTTAGGTATCTCCCCGGTATTCTCTCTGTGTTACATTATTACAAATACAAACAATTCTCATCACATTGGCCCTCTCGGCCCTTCAGGTATCTCCCCGGTTTTCTCTCTGTGTTACATTATTACAAATACAAACAATTCTCATCGCATTGGCCCTCTTGGCCCTTTAAGTATCTCCCCGGTATTCTCTCTGTGTTACATTATTACAAATACAAACAATTCTCATCACATTGGCCCTCTCGGCCCTTCAGATATACCCCCGGTATTCTCTCTGTGTAACATTATTACAAATACAAATAATTCTCATCGCATTGGCCCTCTCGGCCCTTTAGGTATCTCTCCGGTATTCTCTCTGTGTTACATTATTACAAATACAAACAATTCTCATCGCATTGGCCCTCTCGGCCCTTTAGGTGTATCCCCCCGGTATTCTCTCTGTGTTACATTATTAAAAATACAAACAATTCTCATCGCATTGGCCCTCTCGGCCCTTCAGGTATCTCCCCGGTATTCTCCATATATGTGTTACATTATTAAAAATACAAACAATTCTCATCACATTGGCGCTCTCGGCCCTTCAGGTATCTCCCCGGAATTCTCTCTGTGTTACATTATTACAAATACAAACAATTCTCATCACATTGGCCCTCTCGGCCCTTCAGGTATCTCCCCAGTATTCTCTCTGTGTTACATTATTACAAATACAAACAATTCTCATCGCATTGGCCCTCTCGGCCCTTTAGGTATCCCCCCGGTATTCTCTCTGTTACATTATTACAAATACAAACAATTCTCATCGCATTGGCCCTCTCGGCCCTTTAGGTATCCCCCCGGTATTCTCTCTGTGTTACATTATTGCAAATACAAACAATTCTCATCGCATTGGCCCTCCTGGCCCTTTAGGTATCTCCCCGGTATTCTCTCTGTGTTACATTATTACAAATACAAACAATTCTCATCGCATTGGCCCTCTCGGCCCTTCAGGTATCTCCCCGGAATTCTCTCTGTGTTAAATTATTACAAATCCAAACAATTCTCATCGCATTGGCCCTCCCTGCCCTTCAGGTATCTCCCCGGTATTCTCTTTGTGTTACATTATTACAAATACAAACAATTCTCATCACATTGGCGCTCTCGGCCCTTCAGGTATCTCCCCGGAATTCTCTCTGTGTTACATTATTACAAATACAAACAATTCTCATCACATTGGCCCTCTCGGCCCTTCAGGTATCCCCCCGGTATTCTCTCTGTTACATTATTACAAATACAAACAATTCTCATCGCATTGGCCCTCTCGGCCCTTTAGGTATCCCCCCGGTATTCTCTCTGTTACATTATTACAAATACAAACAATTCTCATCGCATTGGCCCTCCTGGCCCTTTAGGTATCTCCCCGGTATTCTCTTTGTGTTACATTATTACAAATACAAACAATTCTCATCGCATTGGCCCTCCTGGCCCTTTAGGTATCTCCCCGGAATTCTCTCTGTGTTACATTATTACAAATACAAACAATTCTCATCGCATTGGCCCTCTCGGCTCTTCAGGTATCTCCCCGGTATTCTCTCTGTTGTTACATTATTACAAATACAAACAATTCTCATCGCATTGGCCCTCTCGGCCCTTCAGTTATCTCCCCGGTATTCTCTCTGTGTTACATTATTACAAATACAAACAATTCTCATCGCATTGGCCCTCTCGGCCCTTCAGGTATCCCCCCGGTATTCTCTCTGTGTTACATTATTACAAATACAAACAATTCTCATCGCATGGCCCTCTCGGCCCTTCAGGTATCTCCCCAGAATTCTCTCTGCGTTAAATTATGAAAAATACAAACAATTCTCATCACATTGGCCCTCTCGGCCCTTCAGGTATCTCCCCGGAATTCTCTCTGTGTTACATTATTACAAATACAAACAATTCTCGTCGCATTGACCCTCTCGGCCCTTCAGGTATCTCCCCGGAATTCTCTCTGTGTTAAATTATTACAAATCCAAACAATTCTCATCGCATTGGCCCTCCCTGCCCTTCAGGTATCTCCCCGGTATTCTCTTTGTGTTACATTATTACAAATACAAACAATTCTCATCACATTGGCGCTCTCGGCCCTTCAGGTATCTCCCCGGAATTCTCTCTGTGTTACATTATTACAAATACAAACAATTCTCATCACATTGGCCCTCTCGGCCCTTCAGGTATCTCCCCGGTATTCTCCATATATGTGTTACATTATTAAAAATACAAACAATTCTCATCACATTGGCGCTCTCGGCCCTTCAGGTATCTCCCCGGAATTCTCTCTGTGTTACATTATTACAAATACAAACAATTCTCATCACATTGGCCCTCTCGGCCCTTCAGGTATCTCCCCAGTATTCTCTCTGTGTTACATTATTACAAATACAAACAATTCTCATCGCATTGGCCCTCTCGGCCCTTTAGGTATCCCCCCGGTATTCTCTCTGTTACATTATTACAAATACAAACAATTCTCATCGCATTGGCCCTCTCGGCCCTTTAGGTATCCCCCCGGTATTCTCTCTGTGTTACATTATTGCAAATACAAACAATTCTCATCGCATTGGCCCTCCTGGCCCTTTAGGTATCTCCCCGGTATTCTCTCTGTGTTACATTATTACAAATACAAACAATTCTCATCGCATTGGCCCTCTCGGCCCTTCAGGTATCTCCCCGGAATTCTCTCTGTGTTAAATTATTACAAATCCAAACAATTCTCATCGCATTGGCCCTCCCTGCCCTTCAGGTATCTCCCCGGTATTCTCTTTGTGTTACATTATTACAAATACAAACAATTCTCATCACATTGGCGCTCTCGGCCCTTCAGGTATCTCCCCGGAATTCTCTCTGTGTTACATTATTACAAATACAAACAATTCTCATCACATTGGCCCTCTCGGCCCTTCAGGTATCCCCCCGGTATTCTCTCTGTTACATTATTACAAATACAAACAATTCTCATCGCATTGGCCCTCTCGGCCCTTTAGGTATCCCCCCGGTATTCTCTCTGTTACATTATTACAAATACAAACAATTCTCATCGCATTGGCCCTCCTGGCCCTTTAGGTATCTCCCCGGTATTCTCTTTGTGTTACATTATTACAAATACAAACAATTCTCATCGCATTGGCCCTCCTGGCCCTTTAGGTATCTCCCCGGAATTCTCTCTGTGTTACATTATTACAAATACAAACAATTCTCATCGCATTGGCCCTCTCGGCTCTTCAGGTATCTCCCCGGTATTCTCTCTGTTGTTACATTATTACAAATACAAACAATTCTCATCGCATTGGCCCTCTCGGCCCTTCAGTTATCTCCCCGGTATTCTCTCTGTGTTACATTATTACAAATACAAACAATTCTCATCGCATTGGCCCTCTCGGCCCTTCAGGTATCCCCCCGGTATTCTCTCTGTGTTACATTATTACAAATACAAACAATTCTCATCGCATGGCCCTCTCGGCCCTTCAGGTATCTCCCCGGAATTCTCTCTGCGTTAAATTATGAAAAATACAAACAATTCTCATCACATTGGCCCTCTCGGCCCTTCAGGTATCTCCCCGGAATTCTCTCTGTGTTACATTATTACAAATACAAACAATTCTCGTCGCATTGACCCTCTCGGCCCTTCAGGTATCTCCCCGGAATTCTCTCTGTGTTAAATTATTACAAATCCAAACAATTCTCATCGCATTGGCCCTCCCTGCCCTTCAGGTATCTCCCCGGTATTCTCTTTGTGTTACATTATTACAAATACAAACAATTCTCATCACATTGGCGCTCTCGGCCCTTCAGGTATCTCCCCGGAATTCTCTCTGTGTTACATTATTACAAATACAAACAATTCTCATCACATTGGCCCTCTCGGCCCTTCAGGTATCCCCCCGGTATTCTCTCTGTTACATTATTACAAATACAAACAATTCTCATCGCATTGGCCCTCTCGGCCCTTTAGGTATCCCCCCGGTATTCTCTCTGTTACATTATTACAAATACAAACAATTCTCATCGCATTGGCCCTCCTGGCCCTTTAGGTATCTCCCCGGTATTCTCTTTGTGTTACATTATTACAAATACAAACAATTCTCATCGCATTGGCCCTCCTGGCCCTTTAGGTATCTCCCCGGAATTCTCTCTGTGTTACATTATTACAAATACAAACAATTCTCATCGCATTGGCCCTCTCGGCTCTTCAGGTATCTCCCCGGTATTCTCTCTGTTGTTACATTATTACAAATACAAACAATTCTCATCGCATTGGCCCTCTCGGCCCTTCAGGTATCCCCCCGGTATTCTCTCTGTGTTACATTATTACAAATACAAACAATTCTCATCACATTGGCCCTCTCGGCCCTTCAGGTATCTCCCCGGAATTCTCTCACAGGTGTTACATGATTACAAATACAAACAATTCTCATCGCATTGGCCCTCTCGACCCTTTAGGTATTTCCCCGGTATTCTCTCTGTGTTACATTATTACAAATACAAACAATTCTCATCCCATTGGCCCTCTCGGCCCTTTAGTTATCCCCCCGGTATTCTCTCTGTGTTACATTATTAAAAATACAAACAATTCTCATCGCATTGGCCCTCTCGGCCCTTCCGGTATCTCCCCGGTATTCTCCATGTGTTACATTATTAAAAATACAAACAATTCTCATCACATTGGCCCTCTCGGCCCTTCAGGTATCTCCCCGGAATTCTCTCTGTGTTACATTATTACAAATACAAACAATTCTCATCACATTGGCCCTCTCGGCCCTTTAGGTATCCCCCGGTATTCTCTGTGTGTTACATTATTTCAAATACAAACAATTCTCATCGCATTGGCCCTATCGGCACTTTAGATATCTCCCCGGTATTCTCTCTGTGTTACATTATTACAAATACAAACAATTCTCATCGCATTGGCCCTCTCGGCCCTTCAGGTATCTCCCCGGAATTCTCTCTGTGTTAAATTATTACAAATCCAAACAATTCTCATCACATTGGCCCTCCCTGCCCTTCAGGTATCTCCCCGGAATTCTCTCTGTGTTACATTATTACAAATACAAACAATTCTCATCACATTGGCCCTCTCGGCCCTTCAGGTATCTCCCCGGAATTCTCTCTGTGTTACATTATTACAAATACAAACAATTCTCATCGCATTGGCCCTCTCGACCCTTTAGGTATTTCCCCGGTATTCTCTCTGTGTTACATTATTACAAATACAAACAATTCTCATCCCATTGGCCCTCTCGGCCCTTTAGTTATCCCCCCGGTATTCTCTCTGTGTTACATTATTAAAAATACAAACAATTCTCATCGCATTGGCCCTCTCGGCCCTTCCGGTATCTCCCCGGTATTCTCCATGTGTTACATTATTAAAAATACAAACAATTCTCATCACATTGGCCCTCTCGGCCCTTCAGGTATCTCCCCGGAATTCTCTCTGTGTTACATTATTACAAATACAAACAATTCTCATCACATTGGCCCTCTCGGCCCTTTAGGTATCCCCCGGTATTCTCTGTGTGTTACATTATTTCAAATACAAACAATTCTCATCGCATTGGCCCTATCGACACTTTAGATATCTCCCCGGTATTCTCTCTGTGTTACATTATTACAAATACAAACAATTCTCATCGCATTGGCCCTCTCGGCCCTTCAGGTATCTCCCCGGAATTCTCTCTGTGTTAAATTATGAAAAATACAAACAATTCTCATCACATTGGCCCTCTCGGACTTTCAGGTATCTCCCCGAAATTCTCTCTGTGTTAAATTATTAAAAATACAAACAATTCTCATCACATTTGCCCTCTCGGCCCTTCAGGTATCTCCCCGGAATTCTCTCTGTGTTAAATTATTACAAATCCAAACAATTCTCATCACATTGGCCCTCCCTGCCCTTCAGGTATCTCCCCGGAATTCTCTCTGTGTTACATTATTACAAATACAAACAATTCTCATCACATTGGCCCTCTCGGCCCTTCAGGTATCTCCCCGGAATTCTCTCTGTGTTACATTATTACAAATCCAAACAATTCTAATCGCATTGGCCCTCCCTGCCCTTTAGGTATCTCCCCGGTATTCTCTCTGTGTTACATTATTACAAATACAAACAATTCTCATCACATTGGCCCTCTCGGCCCTTCAGGTATCTCTCCGGTTTTCTCTCTGTGTTACATTATTACAAATACAAACAATTCTCATCGCATTGGCCCTCTTGGCCCTTTAAGTATCTCCCCGGTATTCTCTCTGTGTTACATTATTACAAATACAAACAATTCTCATCACATTGGCCCTCTCGGCCCTTCAGATATACCCCCGGTATTCTCTCTGTGTAACATTATTACAAATACAAATAATTCTCATCGCATTGGCCCTCTCGGCCCTTTAGGTATCTCTCCGGTATTCTCTCTGTGTTACATTATTACAAATACAAACAATTCTCATCGCATTGGCCCTCTCGGCCCTTTAGGTGTATCCCCCCGGTATTCTCTCTGTGTTACATTATTAAAAATACAAACAATTCTCATCGCATTGGCCCTCTCGGCCCTTCAGGTATCTCCCCGGTATTCTCCATATATGTGTTACATTATTAAAAATACAAACAATTCTCATCACATTGGCGCTCTCGGCCCTTCAGGTATCTCCCCGGAATTCTCTCTGTGTTACATTATTACAAATACAAACAATTCTCATCACATTGGCCCTCTCGGCCCTTCAGGTATCTCCCCAGTATTCTCTCTGTGTTACATTATTACAAATACAAACAATTCTCATCGCATTGGCCCTCTCGGCCCTTTAGGTATCCCCCCGGTATTCTCTCTGTTACATTATTACAAATACAAACAATTCTCATCGCATTGGCCCTCTCGGCCCTTTAGGTATCCCCCCGGTATTCTCTCTGTGTTACATTATTGCAAATACAAACAATTCTCATCGCATTGGCCCTCCTGGCCCTTTAGGTATCTCCCCGGTATTCTCTCTGTGTTACATTATTACAAATACAAACAATTCTCATCGCATTGGCCCTCTCGGCCCTTCAGGTATCTCCCCGGAATTCTCTCTGTGTTAAATTATTACAAATCCAAACAATTCTCATCGCATTGGCCCTCCCTGCCCTTCAGGTATCTCCCCGGTATTCTCTTTGTGTTACATTATTACAAATACAAACAATTCTCATCACATTGGCGCTCTCGGCCCTTCAGGTATCTCCCCGGAATTCTCTCTGTGTTACATTATTACAAATACAAACAATTCTCATCACATTGGCCCTCTCGGCCCTTCAGGTATCCCCCCGGTATTCTCTCTGTTACATTATTACAAATACAAACAATTCTCATCGCATTGGCCCTCTCGGCCCTTTAGGTATCCCCCCGGTATTCTCTCTGTTACATTATTACAAATACAAACAATTCTCATCGCATTGGCCCTCCTGGCCCTTTAGGTATCTCCCCGGTATTCTCTTTGTGTTACATTATTACAAATACAAACAATTCTCATCGCATTGGCCCTCCTGGCCCTTTAGGTATCTCCCCGGAATTCTCTCTGTGTTACATTATTACAAATACAAACAATTCTCATCGCATTGGCCCTCTCGGCTCTTCAGGTATCTCCCCGGTATTCTCTCTGTTGTTACATTATTACAAATACAAACAATTCTCATCGCATTGGCCCTCTCGGCCCTTCAGTTATCTCCCCGGTATTCTCTCTGTGTTACATTATTACAAATACAAACAATTCTCATCGCATTGGCCCTCTCGGCCCTTCAGGTATCCCCCCGGTATTCTCTCTGTGTTACATTATTACAAATACAAACAATTCTCATCGCATGGCCCTCTCGGCCCTTCAGGTATCTCCCCGGAATTCTCTCTGCGTTAAATTATGAAAAATACAAACAATTCTCATCACATTGGCCCTCTCGGCCCTTCAGGTATCTCCCCGGAATTCTCTCTGTGTTACATTATTACAAATACAAACAATTCTCGTCGCATTGACCCTCTCGGCCCTTCAGGTATCTCCCCGGAATTCTCTCTGTGTTAAATTATTACAAATCCAAACAATTCTCATCGCATTGGCCCTCCCTGCCCTTCAGGTATCTCCCCGGTATTCTCTTTGTGTTACATTATTACAAATACAAACAATTCTCATCACATTGGCGCTCTCGGCCCTTCAGGTATCTCCCCGGAATTCTCTCTGTGTTACATTATTACAAATACAAACAATTCTCATCACATTGGCCCTCTCGGCCCTTCAGGTATCTCCCCGGTATTCTCCATATATGTGTTACATTATTAAAAATACAAACAATTCTCATCACATTGGCGCTCTCGGCCCTTCAGGTATCTCCCCGGAATTCTCTCTGTGTTACATTATTACAAATACAAACAATTCTCATCACATTGGCCCTCTCGGCCCTTCAGGTATCCCCCCGGTATTCTCTCTGTTACATTATTACAAATACAAACAATTCTCATCGCATTGGCCCTCTCGGCCCTTTAGGTATCCCCCCGGTATTCTCTCTGTTACATTATTACAAATACAAACAATTCTCATCGCATTGGCCCTCCTGGCCCTTTAGGTATCTCCCCGGTATTCTCTTTGTGTTACATTATTACAAATACAAACAATTCTCATCGCATTGGCCCTCCTGGCCCTTTAGGTATCTCCCCGGAATTCTCTCTGTGTTACATTATTACAAATACAAACAATTCTCATCGCATTGGCCCTCTCGGCTCTTCAGGTATCTCCCCGGTATTCTCTCTGTTGTTACATTATTACAAATACAAACAATTCTCATCGCATTGGCCCTCTCGGCCCTTCAGGTATCCCCCCGGTATTCTCTCTGTGTTACATTATTACAAATACAAACAATTCTCATCACATTGGCCCTCTCGGCCCTTCAGGTATCTCCCCGGAATTCTCTCACAGGTGTTACATGATTACAAATACAAACAATTCTCATCGCATTGGCCCTCTCGACCCTTTAGGTATTTCCCCGGTATTCTCTCTGTGTTACATTATTACAAATACAAACAATTCTCATCACATTGGCCCTCTCGGCCCTTCAGGTATCTCCCCGGAATTCTCTCTGTGTTAAATTATTACAAATCCAAACAATTCTCATCGCATTGGCCCTCCCTGCCCTTCAGGTATCTCCCCGGAATTCTCTCTGTGTTACATTATTACAAATACAAACAATTCTCATCGCATTGGCCCTCTCGGCCCTTCAGGTATCTCCCCGGTATTCTCTCTGTGTTACATTATTACAAATACAAACAATTCTCATCGCATTGGCCCTCTCGGCCCTTCAGGTATCTCCCCGGTATTCTCTCTGTGTTACATTATTACAAATACAAACAATTCTCATCGCATTGGCCCTCTCGGTCCTTTAGGTATCCCCCCGGAATTCTCTCTGTGTTACATTATTACAAATACAAACAATTCTCATCGCATTGGCCCTCTCGGCCCTTTAGGTATCTCCCCGGTATTCTCTCTGTGTTACATTATTACAAATACAAACAATTCTCATCGCATTGGCCCTCTCGGCCCTTCAGGTATCTCCCCGGTATTCTCTCTGTGTTACATTATTACAAATACAAACAATTCTCATCGCATTGGCCCTCTCGGTCCTTTAGGTATCCCCCCGGAATTCTCTCTGTGTTACATTATTACAAATACAAACAATTCTCATCACATTGGCCCCCTCGGCCCTTCAGGTATCTCCCCAGTATTCTCTCTGTGTTACATTATTACAAATACAAACAATTCTCATCACATTGGCCCTCTCGGCCCTTTAGGTATCTCCCCGGAATTCTCTCTGTGTTACATTATTACAAATACAAACAATTCTCATCGCATTGGCCCTCTCGGCCCTTCAGGTATCCCCCCCGGTATTTTCTCTGTGTTACATTATTACAAATACAAACAATTCTCATCGCATTGGCCCCCTCGGCCCTTTAGGTATCCCCCCGGTATTCTCTGTGTGTTACATTATTACAAATACAAACAATTCTCATCGCATTGGCCCTCTCAGCCCTTCAGGTATCCCCCCGGTATTCTCTCTGTGTTACATTATTAAAAATACAAACAATTCTCATCGCATTGGCCCTCTCGGCCCTTTAGGTATTCCTCCGGTATTCTCTCTGTGTTACATTATTACAAATACAAACAATTCTCATCGCATTGACCCTCTCAGCCCTTTAGGTATCCCCCAGGTATTCTCTGTGTGTTACATTATCACAAATACAAACAATTGTCATCGCATTGGCCCTCTCGGCCCTTCAGGTATCTCCCCGGTATTCTCTCTGTGTTACATTATTACAAATACAAACAATTCTCATCGCATTGGCCCTCTCCGCCCTTCAGGTATCCCCCCGGTATTCTCTCTGTGTTACATTATTAAAAATACAAACAATTCTCATCGCATTGGCCCTCTCGGCCCTTCCGGTATCTCCCCGGTATTCTCCATGTGTTACATTATTAAAAATACAAACAATTCTCATCACATTGGCCCTCTCGGCCCTTCAGGTATCTCCCCGGAATTCTCTCTGTGTTACATTATTACAAATACAAACAATTCTCATCACATTGGCCCTCTCGGCCCTTTAGGTATCCCCCGGTATTCTCTGTGTGTTACATTATTTCAAATACAAACAATTCTCATCGCATTGGCCCTATCGGCACTTTAGATATCTCCCCGGTATTCTCTCTGTGTTACATTATTACAAATACAAACAATTCTCATCGCATTGGCCCTCTCGGCCCTTCAGGTATCTCCCCGGAATTCTCTCTGTGTTAAATTATTACAAATCCAAACAATTCTCATCACATTGGCCCTCCCTGCCCTTCAGGTATCTCCCCGGAATTCTCTCTGTGTTACATTATTACAAATACAAACAATTCTCATCACATTGGCCCTCTCGGCCCTTCAGGTATCTCCCCGGAATTCTCTCTGTGTTACATTATTACAAATACAAACAATTCTAATCGCATTGGCCCTCTCGGCCCTTTAGGTATTTCCCCGGTATTCTCTCTGTGTTACATTATTACAAATACAAACAATTCTCATCACATTGGCCCTCTCGGCCCTTCAGGTATCTCCCCGGAATTCTCTCTGTGTTAAATTATTACAAATCCAAACAATTCTCATCGCATTGGCCCTCCCTGCCCTTTAGGTATCTCCCCGGTATTCTCTCTGTGTTACATTATTACAAATACAAACAATTCTCATCACATTGGCCCTCTCGGCCCTTCAGGTATCTCCCCGGTTTTCTCTCTGTGTTACATTATTACAAATACAAACAATTCTCATCGCATTGGCCCTCTTGGCCCTTTAAGTATCCCCCCGGTATTCTCTCTGTGTTACATTATTACAAATACAAACAATTCTCATCACATTGGCCCTCTCGGCCCTTCAGATATACCCCCGGTATTCTCTCTGTGTAACATTATTACAAATACAAATAATTCTCATCGCATTGGCCCTCTCGGCCCTTTAGGTATCTCTCCGGTATTCTCTCTGTGTTACATTATTACAAATACAAACAATTCTCATCGCATTGGCCCTCTCGGCCCTTTAGGTGTATCCCCCCGGTATTCTCTCTGTGTTACATTATTAAAAATACAAACAATTCTCATCGCATTGGCCCTCTCGGCCCTTCAGGTATCTCCCCGGTATTCTCCATATATGTGTTACATTATTAAAAATACAAACAATTCTCATCACATTGGCGCTCTCGGCCCTTCAGGTATCTCCCCGGAATTCTCTCTGTGTTACATTATTACAAATACAAACAATTCTCATCACATTGGCCCTCTCGGCCCTTCAGGTATCTCCCCGGTATTCTCTCTGTGTTACATTATTACAAATACAAACAATTCTCATCGCATTGGCCCTCTCGGCCCTTTAGGTATCCCCCCGGTATTCTCTCTGTTACATTATTACAAATACAAACAATTCTCATCGCATTGGCCCTCTCGGCCCTTTAGGTATCCCCCCGGTATTCTCTCTGTGTTACATTATTGCAAATACAAACAATTCTCATCGCATTGGCCCTCCTGGCCCTTTAGGTATCTCCCCGGTATTCTCTCTGTGTTACATTATTACAAATACAAACAATTCTCATCGCATTGGCCCTCTCGGCCCTTCAGGTATCTCCCCGGAATTCTCTCTGTGTTAAATTATTACAAATCCAAACAATTCTCATCGCATTGGCCCTCCCTGCCCTTCAGGTATCTCCCCGGTATTCTCTTTGTGTTACATTATTACAAATACAAACAATTCTCATCACATTGGCGCTCTCGGCCCTTCAGGTATCTCCCCGGAATTCTCTCTGTGTTACATTATTACAAATACAAACAATTCTCATCACATTGGCCCTCTCGGCCCTTCAGGTATCCCCCCGGTATTCTCTCTGTTACATTATTACAAATACAAACAATTCTCATCGCATTGGCCCTCTCGGCCCTTTAGGTATCCCCCCGGTATTCTCTCTGTTACATTATTACAAATACAAACAATTCTCATCGCATTGGCCCTCCTGGCCCTTTAGGTATCTCCCCGGTATTCTCTTTGTGTTACATTATTACAAATACAAACAATTCTCATCGCATTGGCCCTCCTGGCCCTTTAGGTATCTCCCCGGAATTCTCTCTGTGTTACATTATTACAAATACAAACAATTCTCATCGCATTGGCCCTCTCGGCTCTTCAGGTATCTCCCCGGTATTTTCTCTGTTGTTACATTATTACAAATACAAACAATTCTCATCGCATTGGCCCTCTCGGCCCTTCAGGTATCCCCCCGGTATTCTCTCTGTGTTACATTATTACAAATACAAACAATTCTCATCACATTGGCCCTCTCGGCCCTTCAGGTATCTCCCCGGAATTCTCTCACAGGTGTTACATGATTACAAATACAAACAATTCTCATCGCATTGGCCCTCTCGACCCTTTAGGTATTTCCCCGGTATTCTCTCTGTGTTACATTATTACAAATACAAACAATTCTCATCACATTGGCCCTCTCGGCCCTTCAGGTATCTCCCCGGAATTCTCTCTGTGTTAAATTATTACAAATCCAAACAATTCTCATCGCATTGGCCCTCCCTGCCCTTCAGGTATCTCCCCGGAATTCTCTCTGTGTTACATTATTACAAATACAAACAATTCTCATCGCATTGGCCCTCTCGGCCCTTCAGGTATCTCCCCGGTATTCTCTCTGTGTTACATTATTACAAATACAAACAATTCTCATCGCATTGGCCCTCTCGGCCCTTCAGGTATCTCCCCGGTATTCTCTCTGTGTTACATTATTACAAATACAAACAATTCTCATCGCATTGGCCCTCTCGGTCCTTTAGGTATCCCCCCGGAATTCTCTCTGTGTTACATTATTACAAATACAAACAATTCTCATCGCATTGGCCCTCTCGGCCCTTTAGGTATCTCCCCGGTATTCTCTCTGTGTTACATTATTACAAATACAAACAATTCTCATCGCATTGGCCCTCTCGGCCCTTCAGGTATCTCCCCGGTATTCTCTCTGTGTTACATTATTACAAATACAAACAATTCTCATCGCATTGGCCCTCTCGGTCCTTTAGGTATCCCCCCGGAATTCTCTCTGTGTTACATTATTACAAATACAAACAATTCTCATCACATTGGCCCCCTCGGCCCTTCAGGTATCTCCCCAGTATTCTCTCTGTGTTACATTATTACAAATACAAACAATTCTCATCACATTGGCCCTCTCGGCCCTTTAGGTATCTCCCCGGAATTCTCTCTGTGTTACATTATTACAAATACAAACAATTCTCATCGCATTGGCCCTCTCGGCCCTTCAGGTATCCCCCCCGGTATTTTCTCTGTGTTACATTATTACAAATACAAACAATTCTCATCGCATTGGCCCCCTCGGCCCTTTAGGTATCCCCCCGGTATTCTCTGTGTGTTACATTATTACAAATACAAACAATTCTCATCGCATTGGCCCTCTCAGCCCTTCAGGTATCCCCCCGGTATTCTCTCTGTGTTACATTATTACAAATACAAACAATTCTCATCGCATTGGCCCTCTCCGCCCTTCAGGTATCCCCCCGGTATTCTCTCTGTGTTACATTATTAAAAATACAAACAATTCTCATCGCATTGGCCCTCTCGGCTCTTTAGGTATTCCTCCGGTATTCTCTCTGTGTTACATTATTACAAATACAAACAATTCTCATCGCATTGACCCTCTCAGCCCTTTAGGTATCCCCCAGGTATTCTCTGTGTGTTACATTATCACAAATACAAACAATTGTCATCGCATTGGCCCTCTCGGCCCTTCAGGTATCTCCCCGGTATTCTCTCTGTGTTACATTATTACAAATACAAACAATTCTCATCGCATTGGCCCTCTCCGCCCTTCAGGTATCCCCCCGGTATTCTCTCTGTGTTACATTATTACAAATACAAACAATTCTCATCGCATTGGCCCTCTCGGCCCTTCAGGTATCTCCCCGGTATTCTCTCTGTGTTACATTATTACAAATACAAACAATTCTCATCGCATTGGCCCTCTCGGTCCTTTAGGTATCCCCCCGGAATTCTCTCTGTGTTACATTATTACAAATACAAACAATTCTCATCGCATTGGCCCTCTCGGCCCTTTAGGTATCTCCCCGGTATTCTCTCTGTGTTACATTATTACAAATACAAACAATTCTCATCGCATTGGCCCTCTCGGCCCTTCAGGTATCTCCCCGGTATTCTCTCTGTGTTACATTATTACAAATACAAACAATTCTCATCGCATTGGCCCTCTCGGTCCTTTAGGTATCCCCCCGGAATTCTCTCTGTGTTACATTATTACAAATACAAACAATTCTCATCGCATTGGCCCCCTCGGCCCTTCAGGTATCTCCCCGGTATTCTCTCTGTGTTACATTATTACAAATACAAACAATTCTCATCACATTGGCCCTCTCGGCCCTTCAGGTATCTCCCCGGTATTCTCCATATATGTGTTACATTATTAAAAATACAAACAATTCTCATCACATTGGCGCTCTCGGCCCTTCAGGTATCTCCCCGGAATTCTCTCTGTGTTACATTATTACAAATACAAACAATTCTCATCACATTGGCCCTCTCGGCCCTTCAGGTATCCCCCCGGTATTCTCTCTGTTACATTATTACAAATACAAACAATTCTCATCGCATTGGCCCTCTCGGCCCTTTAGGTATCCCCCCGGTATTCTCTCTGTTACATTATTACAAATACAAACAATTCTCATCGCATTGGCCCTCTCGGCCCTTTAGGTATCCCCCCGGTATTCTCTCTGTTACATTATTACAAATACAAACAATTCTCATCGCATTGGCCCTCCTGGCCCTTTAGGTATCTCCCCGGTATTCTCTTTGTGTTACATTATTACAAATACAAACAATTCTCATCGCATTGGCCCTCCTGGCCCTTTAGGTATCTCCCCGGAATTCTCTCTGTGTTACATTATTACAAATACAAACAATTCTCATCGCATTGGCCCTCTCGGCTCTTCAGGTATCTCCCCGGTATTCTCTCTGTTGTTACATTATTACAAATACAAACAATTCTCATCGCATTGGCCCTCTCGGCCCTTCAGTTATCTCCCCGGTATTCTCTCTGTGTTACATTATTACAAATACAAACAATTCTCATCGCATTGGCCCTCTCGGCCCTTCAGGTATCCCCCCGGTATTCTCTCTGTGTTACATTATTACAAATACAAACAATTCTCATCGCATGGCCCTCTCGGCCCTTCAGGTATCTCCCCGGAATTCTCTCTGCGTTAAATTATGAAAAATACAAACAATTCTCATCACATTGGCCCTCTCGGCCCTTCAGGTATCTCCCCGGAATTCTCTCTGTGTTACATTATTACAAATACAAACAATTCTCGTCGCATTGACCCTCTCGGCCCTTCAGGTATCTCCCCGGAATTCTCTCTGTGTTAAATTATTACAAATCCAAACAATTCTCATCGCATTGGCCCTCCCTGCCCTTCAGGTATCTCCCCGGTATTCTCTTTGTGTTACATTATTACAAATACAAACAATTCTCATCACATTGGCGCTCTCGGCCCTTCAGGTATCTCCCCGGAATTCTCTCTGTGTTACATTATTACAAATACAAACAATTCTCATCACATTGGCCCTCTCGGCCCTTCAGGTATCCCCCCGGTATTCTCTCTGTTACATTATTACAAATACAAACAATTCTCATCGCATTGGCCCTCTCGGCCCTTTAGGTATCCCCCCGGTATTCTCTCTGTTACATTATTACAAATACAAACAATTCTCATCGCATTGGCCCTCCTGGCTCTTTAGGTATCTCCCCGGTATTCTCTTTGTGTTACATTATTACAAATACAAACAATTCTCATCGCATTGGCCCTCCTGGCCCTTTAGGTATCTCCCCGGAATTCTCTCTGTGTTACATTATTACAAATACAAACAATTCTCATCGCATTGGCCCTCTCGGCTCTTCAGGTATCTCCCCGGTATTCTCTCTGTTGTTACATTATTACAAATACAAACAATTCTCATCGCATTGGCCCTCTCGGCCCTTCAGGTATCCCCCCGGTATTCTCTCTGTGTTACATTATTACAAATACAAACAATTCTCATCACATTGGCCCTCTCGGCCCTTCAGGTATCTCCCCGGAATTCTCTCACAGGTGTTACATGATTACAAATACAAACAATTCTCATCGCATTGGCCCTCTCGACCCTTTAGGTATTTCCCCGGTATTCTCTCTGTGTTACATTATTACAAATACAAACAATTCTCATCCCATTGGCCCTCTCGGCCCTTTAGTTATCCCCCCGGTATTCTCTCTGTGTTACATTATTAAAAATACAAACAATTCTCATCACATTGGCCCTCTCGGCCCTTCAGGTATCTCCCCGGAATTCTCTCTGTGTTACATTATTACAAATACAAACAATTCTAATCGCATTGGCCCTCTCGGCCCTTTAGGTATTTTCCCGGTATTCTCTCTGTGTTACATTATTACAAATACAAACAATTCTCATCACATTGGCCCTCTCGGCCCTTCAGGTATCTCCCCGGAATTCTCTCTGTGTTAAATTATTACAAATCCAAACAATTCTCATCGCATTGGCCCTCCCTGCCCTTTAGGTATCTCCCCGGTATTCTCTCTGTGTTACATTATTACAAATACAAACAATTCTCATCACATTGGCCCTCTCGGCCCTTCAGGTATCTCCCCGGTTTTCTCTCTGTGTTACATTATTACAAATACAAACAATTCTCATCGCATTGGCCCTCTTGGCCCTTTAAGTATCCCCCCGGTATTCTCTCTGTGTTACATTATTACAAATACAAACAATTCTCATCACATTGGCCCTCTCGGCCCTTCAGATATACCCCCGGTATTCTCTCTGTGTAACATTATTACAAATACAAATAATTCTCATCGCATTGGCCCTCTCGGCCCTTTAGGTATCTCTCCGGTATTCTCTCTGTGTTACATTATTACAAATACAAACAATTCTCATCGCATTGGCCCTCTCGGCCCTTTAGGTGTATCCCCCCGGTATTCTCTCTGTGTTACATTATTAAAAATACAAACAATTCTCATCGCATTGGCCCTCTCGGCCCTTCAGGTATCTCCCCGGTATTCTCCATATATGTGTTACATTATTAAAAATACAAACAATTCTCATCACATTGGCGCTCTCGGCCCTTCAGGTATCTCCCCGGAATTCTCTCTGTGTTACATTATTACAAATACAAACAATTCTCATCACATTGGCCCTCTCGGCCCTTCAGGTATCTCCCCGGTATTCTCTCTGTGTTACATTATTACAAATACAAACAATTCTCATCGCATTGGCCCTCTCGGCCCTTTAGGTATCCCCCCGGTATTCTCTCTGTTACATTATTACAAATACAAACAATTCTCATCGCATTGGCCCTCTCGGCCCTTTAGGTATCCCCCCGGTATTCTCTCTGTGTTACATTATTGCAAATACAAACAATTCTCATCGCATTGGCCCTCCTGGCCCTTTAGGTATCTCCCCGGTATTCTCTCTGTGTTACATTATTACAAATACAAACAATTCTCATCGCATTGGCCCTCTCGGCCCTTCAGGTATCTCCCCGGAATTCTCTCTGTGTTAAATTATTACAAATCCAAACAATTCTCATCGCATTGGCCCTCCCTGCCCTTCAGGTATCTCCCCGGTATTCTCTTTGTGTTACATTATTACAAATACAAACAATTCTCATCACATTGGCGCTCTCGGCCCTTCAGGTATCTCCCCGGAATTCTCTCTGTGTTACATTATTACAAATACAAACAATTCTCATCACATTGGCCCTCTCGGCCCTTCAGGTATCCCCCCGGTATTCTCTCTGTTACATTATTACAAATACAAACAATTCTCATCGCATTGGCCCTCTCGGCCCTTTAGGTATCCCCCCGGTATTCTCTCTGTTACATTATTACAAATACAAACAATTCTCATCGCATTGGCCCTCCTGGCCCTTTAGGTATCTCCCCGGTATTCTCTTTGTGTTACATTATTACAAATACAAACAATTCTCATCGCATTGGCCCTCCTGGCCCTTTAGGTATCTCCCCGGAATTCTCTCTGTGTTACATTATTACAAATACAAACAATTCTCATCGCATTGGCCCTCTCGGCTCTTCAGGTATCTCCCCGGTATTCTCTCTGTTGTTACATTATTACAAATACAAACAATTCTCATCGCATTGGCCCTCTCGGCCCTTCAGGTATCCCCCCGGTATTCTCTCTGTGTTACATTATTACAAATACAAACAATTCTCATCACATTGGCCCTCTCGGCCCTTCAGGTATCTCCCCGGAATTCTCTCACAGGTGTTACATGATTACAAATACAAACAATTCTCATCGCATTGGCCCTCTCGACCCTTTAGGTATTTCCCCGGTATTCTCTCTGTGTTACATTATTACAAATACAAACAATTCTCATCACATTGGCCCTCTCGGCCCTTCAGGTATCTCCCCGGAATTCTCTCTGTGTTAAATTATTACAAATCCAAACAATTCTCATCGCATTGGCCCTCCCTGCCCTTCAGGTATCTCCCCGGAATTCTCTCTGTGTTACATTATTACAAATACAAACAATTCTCATCGCATTGGCCCTCTCGGCCCTTCAGGTATCTCCCCGGTATTCTCTCTGTGTTACATTATTACAAATACAAACAATTCTCATCGCATTGGCCCTCTCGGCCCTTCAGGTATCTCCCCGGTATTCTCTCTGTGTTACATTATTACAAATACAAACAATTCTCATCGCATTGGCCCTCTCGGTCCTTTAGGTATCCCCCCGGAATTCTCTCTGTGTTACATTATTACAAATACAAACAATTCTCATCGCATTGGCCCTCTCGGCCCTTTAGGTATCTCCCCGGTATTCTCTCTGTGTTACATTATTACAAATACAAACAATTCTCATCGCATTGGCCCTCTCGGCCCTTCAGGTATCTCCCCGGTATTCTCTCTGTGTTACATTATTACAAATACAAACAATTCTCATCGCATTGGCCCTCTCGGTCCTTTAGGTATCCCCCCGGAATTCTCTCTGTGTTACATTATTACAAATACAAACAATTCTCATCACATTGGCCCCCTCGGCCCTTCAGGTATCTCCCCAGTATTCTCTCTGTGTTACATTATTACAAATACAAACAATTCTCATCACATTGGCCCTCTCGGCCCTTTAGGTATCTCCCCGGAATTCTCTCTGTGTTACATTATTACAAATACAAACAATTCTCATCGCATTGGCCCTCTCGGCCCTTCAGGTATCCCCCCCGGTATTTTCTCTGTGTTACATTATTACAAATACAAACAATTCTCATCGCATTGGCCCCCTCGGCCCTTTAGGTATCCCCCCGGTATTCTCTGTGTGTTACATTATTACAAATACAAACAATTCTCATCGCATTGGCCCTCTCAGCCCTTCAGGTATCCCCCCGGTATTCTCTCTGTGTTACATTATTAAAAATACAAACAATTCTCATCGCATTGGCCCTCTCGGCCCTTTAGGTATTCCTCCGGTATTCTCTCTGTGTTACATTATTACAAATACAAACAATTCTCATCGCATTGACCCTCTCAGCCCTTTAGGTATCCCCCAGGTATTCTCTGTGTGTTACATTATCACAAATACAAACAATTGTCATCGCATTGGCCCTCTCGGCCCTTCAGGTATCTCCCCGGTATTCTCTCTGTGTTACATTATTACAAATACAAACAATTCTCATCGCATTGGCCCTCTCCGCCCTTCAGGTATCCCCCCGGTATTCTCTCTGTGTTACATTATTAAAAATACAAACAATTCTCATCGCATTGGCCCTCTCGGCCCTTCCGGTATCTCCCCGGTATTCTCCATGTGTTACATTATTAAAAATACAAACAATTCTCATCACATTGGCCCTCTCGGCCCTTCAGGTATCTCCCCGGAATTCTCTCTGTGTTACATTATTACAAATACAAACAATTCTCATCACATTGGCCCTCTCGGCCCTTTAGGTATCCCCCGGTATTCTCTGTGTGTTACATTATTTCAAATACAAACAATTCTCATCGCATTGGCCCTATCGGCACTTTAGATATCTCCCCGGTATTCTCTCTGTGTTACATTATTACAAATACAAACAATTCTCATCGCATTGGCCCTCTCGGCCCTTCAGGTATCTCCCCGGAATTCTCTCTGTGTTAAATTATTACAAATCCAAACAATTCTCATCACATTGGCCCTCCCTGCCCTTCAGGTATCTCCCCGGAATTCTCTCTGTGTTACATTATTACAAATACAAACAATTCTCATCACATTGGCCCTCTCGGCCCTTCAGGTATCTCCCCGGAATTCTCTCTGTGTTACATTATTACAAATACAAACAATTCTAATCGCATTGGCCCTCTCGGCCCTTTAGGTATTTCCCCGGTATTCTCTCTGTGTTACATTATTACAAATACAAACAATTCTCATCACATTGGCCCTCTCGGCCCTTCAGATATACCCCCGGTATTCTCTCTGTGTAACATTATTACAAATACAAATAATTCTCATCGCATTGGCCCTCTCGGCCCTTTAGGTATCTCTCCGGTATTCTCTCTGTGTTACATTATTACAAATACAAACAATTCTCATCGCATTGGCCCTCTCGGCCCTTTAGGTGTATCCCCCCGGTATTCTCTCTGTGTTACATTATTAAAAATACAAACAATTCTCATCGCATTGGCCCTCTCGGCCCTTCAGGTATCTCCCCGGTATTCTCCATATATGTGTTACATTATTAAAAATACAAACAATTCTCATCACATTGGCGCTCTCGGCCCTTCAGGTATCTCCCCGGAATTCTCTCTGTGTTACATTATTACAAATACAAACAATTCTCATCACATTGGCCCTCTCGGCCCTTCAGGTATCTCCCCGGTATTCTCTCTGTGTTACATTATTACAAATACAAACAATTCTCATCGCATTGGCCCTCTCGGCCCTTTAGGTATCCCCCCGGTATTCTCTCTGTTACATTATTACAAATACAAACAATTCTCATCGCATTGGCCCTCTCGGCCCTTTAGGTATCCCCCCGGTATTCTCTCTGTGTTACATTATTGCAAATACAAACAATTCTCATCGCATTGGCCCTCCTGGCCCTTTAGGTATCTCCCCGGTATTCTCTCTGTGTTACATTATTACAAATACAAACAATTCTCATCGCATTGGCCCTCTCGGCCCTTCAGGTATCTCCCCGGAATTCTCTCTGTGTTAAATTATTACAAATCCAAACAATTCTCATCGCATTGGCCCTCCCTGCCCTTCAGGTATCTCCCCGGTATTCTCTTTGTGTTACATTATTACAAATACAAACAATTCTCATCACATTGGCGCTCTCGGCCCTTCAGGTATCTCCCCGGAATTCTCTCTGTGTTACATTATTACAAATACAAACAATTCTCATCACATTGGCCCTCTCGGCCCTTCAGGTATCCCCCCGGTATTCTCTCTGTTACATTATTACAAATACAAACAATTCTCATCGCATTGGCCCTCTCGGCCCTTTAGGTATCCCCCCGGTATTCTCTCTGTTACATTATTACAAATACAAACAATTCTCATCGCATTGGCCCTCCTGGCCCTTTAGGTATCTCCCCGGTATTCTCTTTGTGTTACATTATTACAAATACAAACAATTCTCATCGCATTGGCGCTCTCGGCCCTTCAGGTATCTCCCCGGAATTCTCTCTGTGTTACATTATTACAAATACAAACAATTCTCATCACATTGGCCCTCTCGGCCCTTCAGGTATCCCCCCGGTATTCTCTCTGTTACATTATTACAAATACAAACAATTCTCATCGCATTGGCCCTCTCGGCCCTTTAGGTATCCCCCCGGTATTCTCTCTGTTACATTATTACAAATACAAACAATTCTCATCGCATTGGCCCTCCTGGCCCTTTAGGTATCTCCCCGGAATTCTCTCTGTGTTACATTATTACAAATACAAACAATTCTCATCGCATTGGCCCTCTCGGCTCTTCAGGTATCTCCCCGGTATTTTCTCTGTTGTTACATTATTACAAATACAAACAATTCTCATCACATTGGCCCTCTCGGCCCTTCAGGTATCTCCCCGGAATTCTCTCACAGGTGTTACATGATTACAAATACAAACAATTCTCATCGCATTGGCCCTCTCGACCCTTTAGGTATTTCCCCGGTATTCTCTCTGTGTTACATTATTACAAATACAAACAATTCTCATCACATTGGCCCTCTCGGCCCTTCAGGTATCTCCCCGGAATTCTCTCTGTGTTAAATTATTACAAATCCAAACAATTCTCATCGCATTGGCCCTCCCTGCCCTTCAGGTATCTCCCCGGAATTCTCTCTGTGTTACATTATTACAAATACAAACAATTCTCATCGCATTGGCCCTCTCGGCCCTTCAGGTATCTCCCCGGTATTCTCTCTGTGTTACATTATTACAAATACAAACAATTCTCATCGCATTGGCCCTCTCGGCCCTTCAGGTATCTCCCCGGTATTCTCTCTGTGTTACATTATTACAAATACAAACAATTCTCATCGCATTGGCCCTCTCGGTCCTTTAGGTATCCCCCCGGAATTCTCTCTGTGTTACATTATTACAAATACAAACAATTCTCATCGCATTGGCCCTCTCGGCCCTTTAGGTATCTCCCCGGTATTCTCTCTGTGTTACATTATTACAAATACAAACAATTCTCATCGCATTGGCCCTCTCGGCCCTTCAGGTATCTCCCCGGTATTCTCTCTGTGTTACATTATTACAAATACAAACAATTCTCATCGCATTGGCCCTCTCGGTCCTTTAGGTATCCCCCCGGAATTCTCTCTGTGTTACATTATTACAAATACAAACAATTCTCATCACATTGGCCCCCTCGGCCCTTCAGGTATCTCCCCAGTATTCTCTCTGTGTTACATTATTACAAATACAAACAATTCTCATCACATTGGCCCTCTCGGCCCTTCAGGTATCTCCCCGGAATTCTCTCACAGGTGTTACATGATTACAAATACAAACAATTCTCATCGCATTGGCCCTCTCGACCCTTTAGGTATTTCCCCGGTATTCTCTCTGTGTTACATTATTACAAATACAAACAATTCTCATCCCATTGGCCCTCTCGGCCCTTTAGTTATCCCCCCGGTATTCTCTCTGTGTTACATTATTAAAAATACAAACAATTCTCATCGCATTGGCCCTCTCGGCCCTTCCGGTATCTCCCCGGTATTCTCCATGTGTTACATTATTAAAAATACAAACAATTCTCATCACATTGGCCCTCTCGGCCCTTCAGGTATCTCCCCGGAATTCTCTCTGTGTTACATTATTACAAATACAAACAATTCTCATCACATTGGCCCTCTCGGCCCTTTAGGTATCCCCCGGTATTCTCTCTGTGTTACATTATTACAAATACAAACAATTCTCATCGCATTGGCCCTCTCGGCCCTTCAGGTATCTCCCCGGAATTCTCTCTGTGTTAAATTATTACAAATCCAAACAATTCTCATCACATTGGCCCTCCCTGCCCTTCAGGTATCTCCCCGGAATTCTCTCTGTGTTACATTATTACAAATACAAACAATTCTCATCACATTGGCCCTCTCGGCCCTTCAGGTATCTCCCCGGAATTCTCTCTGTGTTACATTATTACAAATACAAACAATTCTAATCGCATTGGCCCTCTCGGCCCTTTAGGTATTTTCCCGGTATTCTCTCTGTGTTACATTATTACAAATACAAACAATTCTCATCACATTGGCCCTCTCGGCCCTTCAGGTATCTCCCCGGAATTCTCTCTGTGTTAAATTATTACAAATCCAAACAATTCTCATCGCATTGGCCCTCCCTGCCCTTTAGGTATCTCCCCGGTATTCTCTCTGTGTTACATTATTACAAATACAAACAATTCTCATCACATTGGCCCTCTCGGCCCTTCAGGTATCTCCCCGGTTTTCTCTCTGTGTTACATTATTACAAATACAAACAATTCTCATCGCATTGGCCCTCTTGGCCCTTTAAGTATCCCCCCGGTATTCTCTCTGTGTTACATTATTACAAATACAAACAATTCTCATCACATTGGCCCTCTCGGCCCTTCAGATATACCCCCGGTATTCTCTCTGTGTAACATTATTACAAATACAAATAATTCTCATCGCATTGGCCCTCTCGGCCCTTTAGGTATCTCTCCGGTATTCTCTCTGTGTTACATTATTACAAATACAAACAATTCTCATCGCATTGGCCCTCTCGGCCCTTTAGGTGTATCCCCCCGGTATTCTCTCTGTGTTACATTATTAAAAATACAAACAATTCTCATCGCATTGGCCCTCTCGGCCCTTCAGGTATCTCCCCGGTATTCTCCATATATGTGTTACATTATTAAAAATACAAACAATTCTCATCACATTGGCGCTCTCGGCCCTTCAGGTATCTCCCCGGAATTCTCTCTGTGTTACATTATTACAAATACAAACAATTCTCATCACATTGGCCCTCTCGGCCCTTCAGGTATCTCCCCGGTATTCTCTCTGTGTTACATTATTACAAATACAAACAATTCTCATCGCATTGGCCCTCTCGGCCCTTTAGGTATCCCCCCGGTATTCTCTCTGTTACATTATTACAAATACAAACAATTCTCATCGCATTGGCCCTCTCGGCCCTTTAGGTATCCCCCCGGTATTCTCTCTGTGTTACATTATTGCAAATACAAACAATTCTCATCGCATTGGCCCTCCTGGCCCTTTAGGTATCTCCCCGGTATTCTCTCTGTGTTACATTATTACAAATACAAACAATTCTCATCGCATTGGCCCTCTCGGCCCTTCAGGTATCTCCCCGGAATTCTCTCTGTGTTAAATTATTACAAATCCAAACAATTCTCATCGCATTGGCCCTCCCTGCCCTTCAGGTATCTCCCCGGTATTCTCTTTGTGTTACATTATTACAAATACAAACAATTCTCATCACATTGGCGCTCTCGGCCCTTCAGGTATCTCCCCGGAATTCTCTCTGTGTTACATTATTACAAATACAAACAATTCTCATCACATTGGCCCTCTCGGCCCTTCAGGTATCCCCCCGGTATTCTCTCTGTTACATTATTACAAATACAAACAATTCTCATCGCATTGGCCCTCTCGGCCCTTTAGGTATCCCCCCGGTATTCTCTCTGTTACATTATTACAAATACAAACAATTCTCATCGCATTGGCCCTCCTGGCCCTTTAGGTATCTCCCCGGTATTCTCTTTGTGTTACATTATTACAAATACAAACAATTCTCATCGCATTGGCCCTCCTGGCCCTTTAGGTATCTCCCCGGAATTCTCTCTGTGTTACATTATTACAAATACAAACAATTCTCATCGCATTGGCCCTCTCGGCTCTTCAGGTATCTCCCCGGTATTCTCTCTGTTGTTACATTATTACAAATACAAACAATTCTCATCGCATTGGCCCTCTCGGCCCTTCAGGTATCCCCCCGGTATTCTCTCTGTGTTACATTATTACAAATACAAACAATTCTCATCACATTGGCCCTCTCGGCCCTTCAGGTATCTCCCCGGAATTCTCTCACAGGTGTTACATGATTACAAATACAAACAATTCTCATCGCATTGGCCCTCTCGACCCTTTAGGTATTTCCCCGGTATTCTCTCTGTGTTACATTATTACAAATACAAACAATTCTCATCACATTGGCCCTCTCGGCCCTTCAGGTATCTCCCCGGAATTCTCTCTGTGTTAAATTATTACAAATCCAAACAATTCTCATCGCATTGGCCCTCCCTGCCCTTCAGGTATCTCCCCGGAATTCTCTCTGTGTTACATTATTACAAATACAAACAATTCTCATCGCATTGGCCCTCTCGGCCCTTCAGGTATCTCCCCGGTATTCTCTCTGTGTTACATTATTACAAATACAAACAATTCTCATCGCATTGGCCCTCTCGGCCCTTCAGGTATCTCCCCGGTATTCTCTCTGTGTTACATTATTACAAATACAAACAATTCTCATCGCATTGGCCCTCTCGGTCCTTTAGGTATCCCCCCGGAATTCTCTCTGTGTTACATTATTACAAATACAAACAATTCTCATCGCATTGGCCCTCTCGGCCCTTTAGGTATCTCCCCGGTATTCTCTCTGTGTTACATTATTACAAATACAAACAATTCTCATCGCATTGGCCCTCTCGGCCCTTCAGGTATCTCCCCGGTATTCTCTCTGTGTTACATTATTACAAATACAAACAATTCTCATCACATTGGCCCTCTCGGCCCTTTAGGTATCTCCCCGGAATTCTCTCTGTGTTACATTATTACAAATACAAACAATTCTCATCGCATTGGCCCTCTCGGCCCTTCAGGTATCCCCCCCGGTATTTTCTCTGTGTTACATTATTACAAATACAAACAATTCTCATCGCATTGGCCCCCTCGGCCCTTTAGGTATCCCCCCGGTATTCTCTGTGTGTTACATTATTACAAATACAAACAATTCTCATCGCATTGGCCCTCTCAGCCCTTCAGGTATCCCCCCGGTATTCTCTCTGTGTTACATTATTAAAAATACAAACAATTCTCATCGCATTGGCCCTCTCGGCCCTTTAGGTATTCCTCCGGTATTCTCTCTGTGTTACATTATTACAAATACAAACAATTCTCATCGCATTGACCCTCTCAGCCCTTTAGGTATCCCCCAGGTATTCTCTGTGTGTTACATTATCACAAATACAAACAATTGTCATCGCATTGGCCCTCTCGGCCCTTCAGGTATCTCCCCGGTATTCTCTCTGTGTTACATTATTACAAATACAAACAATTCTCATCGCATTGGCCCTCTCCGCCCTTCAGGTATCCCCCCGGTATTCTCTCTGTGTTACATTATTAAAAATACAAACAATTCTCATCGCATTGGCCCTCTCGGCCCTTCCGGTATCTCCCCGGTATTCTCCATGTGTTACATTATTAAAAATACAAACAATTCTCATCACATTGGCCCTCTCGGCCCTTCAGGTATCTCCCCGGAATTCTCTCTGTGTTACATTATTACAAATACAAACAATTCTCATCACATTGGCCCTCTCGGCCCTTTAGGTATCCCCCGGTATTCTCTGTGTGTTACATTATTTCAAATACAAACAATTCTCATCGCATTGGCCCTATCGGCACTTTAGATATCTCCCCGGTATTCTCTCTGTGTTACATTATTACAAATACAAACAATTCTCATCGCATTGGCCCTCTCGGCCCTTCAGGTATCTCCCCGGAATTCTCTCTGTGTTAAATTATTACAAATCCAAACAATTCTCATCGCATTGGCCCTCCCTGCCCTTTAGGTATCTCCCCGGTATTCTCTCTGTGTTACATTATTACAAATACAAACAATTCTCATCACATTGGCCCTCTCGGCCCTTCAGGTATCTCCCCGGTTTTCTCTCTGTGTTACATTATTACAAATACAAACAATTCTCATCGCATTGGCCCTCTTGGCCCTTTAAGTATCCCCCCGGTATTCTCTCTGTGTTACATTATTACAAATACAAACAATTCTCATCACATTGGCCCTCTCGGCCCTTCAGATATACCCCCGGTATTCTCTCTGTGTAACATTATTACAAATACAAATAATTCTCATCGCATTGGCCCTCTCGGCCCTTTAGGTATCTCTCCGGTATTCTCTCTGTGTTACATTATTACAAATACAAACAATTCTCATCGCATTGGCCCTCTCGGCCCTTTAGGTGTATCCCCCCGGTATTCTCTCTGTGTTACATTATTAAAAATACAAACAATTCTCATCGCATTGGCCCTCTCGGCCCTTCAGGTATCTCCCCGGTATTCTCCATATATGTGTTACATTATTAAAAATACAAACAATTCTCATCACATTGGCGCTCTCGGCCCTTCAGGTATCTCCCCGGAATTCTCTCTGTGTTACATTATTACAAATACAAACAATTCTCATCACATTGGCCCTCTCGGCCCTTCAGGTATCTCCCCGGTATTCTCTCTGTGTTACATTATTACAAATACAAACAATTCTCATCGCATTGGCCCTCTCGGCCCTTTAGGTATCCCCCCGGTATTCTCTCTGTTACATTATTACAAATACAAACAATTCTCATCGCATTGGCCCTCTCGGCCCTTTAGGTATCCCCCCGGTATTCTCTCTGTGTTACATTATTGCAAATACAAACAATTCTCATCGCATTGGCCCTCCTGGCCCTTTAGGTATCTCCCCGGTATTCTCTCTGTGTTACATTATTACAAATACAAACAATTCTCATCGCATTGGCCCTCTCGGCCCTTCAGGTATCTCCCCGGAATTCTCTCTGTGTTAAATTATTACAAATCCAAACAATTCTCATCGCATTGGCCCTCCCTGCCCTTCAGGTATCTCCCCGGTATTCTCTTTGTGTTACATTATTACAAATACAAACAATTCTCATCACATTGGCGCTCTCGGCCCTTCAGGTATCTCCCCGGAATTCTCTCTGTGTTACATTATTACAAATACAAACAATTCTCATCACATTGGCCCTCTCGGCCCTTCAGGTATCCCCCCGGTATTCTCTCTGTTACATTATTACAAATACAAACAATTCTCATCGCATTGGCCCTCTCGGCCCTTTAGGTATCCCCCCGGTATTCTCTCTGTTACATTATTACAAATACAAACAATTCTCATCGCATTGGCCCTCCTGGCCCTTTAGGTATCTCCCCGGTATTCTCTTTGTGTTACATTATTACAAATACAAACAATTCTCATCGCATTGGCCCTCCTGGCCCTTTAGGTATCTCCCCGGAATTCTCTCTGTGTTACATTATTACAAATACAAACAATTCTCATCGCATTGGCCCTCTCGGCTCTTCAGGTATCTCCCCGGTATTTTCTCTGTTGTTACATTATTACAAATACAAACAATTCTCATCGCATTGGCCCTCTCGGCCCTTCAGGTATCCCCCCGGTATTCTCTCTGTGTTACATTATTACAAATACAAACAATTCTCATCACATTGGCCCTCTCGGCCCTTCAGGTATCTCCCCGGAATTCTCTCACAGGTGTTACATGATTACAAATACAAACAATTCTCATCGCATTGGCCCTCTCGACCCTTTAGGTATTTCCCCGGTATTCTCTCTGTGTTACATTATTACAAATACAAACAATTCTCATCACATTGGCCCTCTCGGCCCTTCAGGTATCTCCCCGGAATTCTCTCTGTGTTAAATTATTACAAATCCAAACAATTCTCATCGCATTGGCCCTCCCTGCCCTTCAGGTATCTCCCCGGAATTCTCTCTGTGTTACATTATTACAAATACAAACAATTCTCATCGCATTGGCCCTCTCGGCCCTTCAGGTATCTCCCCGGTATTCTCTCTGTGTTACATTATTACAAATACAAACAATTCTCATCGCATTGGCCCTCTCGGCCCTTCAGGTATCTCCCCGGTATTCTCTCTGTGTTACATTATTACAAATACAAACAATTCTCATCGCATTGGCCCTCTCGGTCCTTTAGGTATCCCCCCGGAATTCTCTCTGTGTTACATTATTACAAATACAAACAATTCTCATCGCATTGGCCCTCTCGGCCCTTTAGGTATCTCCCCGGTATTCTCTCTGTGTTACATTATTACAAATACAAACAATTCTCATCGCATTGGCCCTCTCGGCCCTTCAGGTATCTCCCCGGTATTCTCTCTGTGTTACATTATTACAAATACAAACAATTCTCATCGCATTGGCCCTCTCGGTCCTTTAGGTATCCCCCCGGAATTCTCTCTGTGTTACATTATTACAAATACAAACAATTCTCATCACATTGGCCCCCTCGGCCCTTCAGGTATCTCCCCAGTATTCTCTCTGTGTTACATTATTACAAATACAAACAATTCTCATCACATTGGCCCTCTCGGCCCTTTAGGTATCTCCCCGGAATTCTCTCTGTGTTACATTATTACAAATACAAACAATTCTCATCGCATTGGCCCTCTCGGCCCTTCAGGTATCCCCCCCGGTATTTTCTCTGTGTTACATTATTACAAATACAAACAATTCTCATCGCATTGGCCCCCTCGGCCCTTTAGGTATCCCCCCGGTATTCTCTGTGTGTTACATTATTACAAATACAAACAATTCTCATCGCATTGGCCCTCTCAGCCCTTCAGGTATCCCCCCGGTATTCTCTCTGTGTTACATTATTACAAATACAAACAATTCTCATCGCATTGGCCCTCTCCGCCCTTCAGGTATCCCCCCGGTATTCTCTCTGTGTTACATTATTAAAAATACAAACAATTCTCATCGCATTGGCCCTCTCGGCTCTTTAGGTATTCCTCCGGTATTCTCTCTGTGTTACATTATTACAAATACAAACAATTCTCATCGCATTGACCCTCTCAGCCCTTTAGGTATCCCCCAGGTATTCTCTGTGTGTTACATTATCACAAATACAAACAATTGTCATCGCATTGGCCCTCTCGGCCCTTCAGGTATCTCCCCGGTATTCTCTCTGTGTTACATTATTACAAATACAAACAATTCTCATCGCATTGGCCCTCTCCGCCCTTCAGGTATCCCCCCGGTATTCTCTCTGTGTTACATTATTACAAATACAAACAATTCTCATCGCATTGGCCCTCTCGGCCCTTCAGGTATCTCCCCGGTATTCTCTCTGTGTTACATTATTACAAATACAAACAATTCTCATCGCATTGGCCCTCTCGGTCCTTTAGGTATCCCCCCGGAATTCTCTCTGTGTTACATTATTACAAATACAAACAATTCTCATCGCATTGGCCCTCTCGGCCCTTTAGGTATCTCCCCGGTATTCTCTCTGTGTTACATTATTACAAATACAAACAATTCTCATCGCATTGGCCCTCTCGGCCCTTCAGGTATCTCCCCGGTATTCTCTCTGTGTTACATTATTACAAATACAAACAATTCTCATCGCATTGGCCCTCTCGGTCCTTTAGGTATCCTCCCGGAATTCTCTCTGTGTTACATTATTACAAATACAAACAATTCTCATCGCATTGGCCCCCTCGGCCCTTCAGGTATCTCCCCGGTATTCTCTCTGTGTTACATTATTACAAATACAAACAATTCTCATCACATTGGCCCTCTCGGCCCTTCAGGTATCTCCCCGGTATTCTCCATATATGTGTTACATTATTAAAAATACAAACAATTCTCATCACATTGGCGCTCTCGGCCCTTCAGGTATCTCCCCGGAATTCTCTCTGTGTTACATTATTACAAATACAAACAATTCTCATCACATTGGCCCTCTCGGCCCTTCAGGTATCCCCCCGGTATTCTCTCTGTTACATTATTACAAATACAAACAATTCTCATCGCATTGGCCCTCTCGGCCCTTTAGGTATCCCCCCGGTATTCTCTCTGTTACATTATTACAAATACAAACAATTCTCATCGCATTGGCCCTCTCGGCCCTTTAGGTATCCCCCCGGTATTCTCTCTGTTACATTATTACAAATACAAACAATTCTCATCGCATTGGCCCTCCTGGCCCTTTAGGTATCTCCCCGGTATTCTCTTTGTGTTACATTATTACAAATACAAACAATTCTCATCGCATTGGCCCTCCTGGCCCTTTAGGTATCTCCCCGGAATTCTCTCTGTGTTACATTATTACAAATACAAACAATTCTCATCGCATTGGCCCTCTCGGCTCTTCAGGTATCTCCCCGGTATTCTCTCTGTTGTTACATTATTACAAATACAAACAATTCTCATCGCATTGGCCCTCTCGGCCCTTCAGTTATCTCCCCGGTATTCTCTCTGTGTTACATTATTACAAATACAAACAATTCTCATCGCATTGGCCCTCTCGGCCCTTCAGGTATCCCCCCGGTATTCTCTCTGTGTTACATTATTACAAATACAAACAATTCTCATCGCATGGCCCTCTCGGCCCTTCAGGTATCTCCCCGGAATTCTCTCTGCGTTAAATTATGAAAAATACAAACAATTCTCATCACATTGGCCCTCTCGGCCCTTCAGGTATCTCCCCGGAATTCTCTCTGTGTTACATTATTACAAATACAAACAATTCTCGTCGCATTGACCCTCTCGGCCCTTCAGGTATCTCCCCGGAATTCTCTCTGTGTTAAATTATTACAAATCCAAACAATTCTCATCGCATTGGCCCTCCCTGCCCTTCAGGTATCTCCCCGGTATTCTCTTTGTGTTACATTATTACAAATACAAACAATTCTCATCACATTGGCGCTCTCGGCCCTTCAGGTATCTCCCCGGAATTCTCTCTGTGTTACATTATTACAAATACAAACAATTCTCATCACATTGGCCCTCTCGGCCCTTCAGGTATCCCCCCGGTATTCTCTCTGTTACATTATTACAAATACAAACAATTCTCATCGCATTGGCCCTCTCGGCCCTTTAGGTATCCCCCCGGTATTCTCTCTGTTACATTATTACAAATACAAACAATTCTCATCGCATTGGCCCTCCTGGCTCTTTAGGTATCTCCCCGGTATTCTCTTTGTGTTACATTATTACAAATACAAACAATTCTCATCGCATTGGCCCTCCTGGCCCTTTAGGTATCTCCCCGGAATTCTCTCTGTGTTACATTATTACAAATACAAACAATTCTCATCGCATTGGCCCTCTCGGCTCTTCAGGTATCTCCCCGGTATTCTCTCTGTTGTTACATTATTACAAATACAAACAATTCTCATCGCATTGGCCCTCTCGGCCCTTCAGGTATCCCCCCGGTATTCTCTCTGTGTTACATTATTACAAATACAAACAATTCTCATCACATTGGCCCTCTCGGCCCTTCAGGTATCTCCCCGGAATTCTCTCACAGGTGTTACATGATTACAAATACAAACAATTCTCATCGCATTGGCCCTCTCGACCCTTTAGGTATTTCCCCGGTATTCTCTCTGTGTTACATTATTACAAATACAAACAATTCTCATCCCATTGGCCCTCTCGGCCCTTTAGTTATCCCCCCGGTATTCTCTCTGTGTTACATTATTAAAAATACAAACAATTCTCATCGCATTGGCCCTCTCGGCCCTTCCGGTATCTCCCCGGTATTCTCCATGTGTTACATTATTAAAAATACAAACAATTCTCATCACATTGGCCCTCTCGGCCCTTCAGGTATCTCCCCGGAATTCTCTCTGTGTTACATTATTACAAATACAAACAATTCTCATCACATTGGCCCTCTCGGCCCTTTAGGTATCCCCCGGTATTCTCTGTGTGTTACATTATTTCAAATACAAACAATTCTCATCGCATTGGCCCTATCGGCACTTTAGATATCTCCCCGGTATTCTCTCTGTGTTACATTATTACAAATACAAACAATTCTCATCGCATTGGCCCTCTCGGCCCTTCAGGTATCTCCCCGGAATTCTCTCTGTGTTAAATTATTACAAATCCAAACAATTCTCATCACATTGGCCCTCCCTGCCCTTCAGGTATCTCCCCGGAATTCTCTCTGTGTTACATTATTACAAATACAAACAATTCTCATCACATTGGCCCTCTCGGCCCTTCAGGTATCTCCCCGGAATTCTCTCTGTGTTACATTATTACAAATACAAACAATTCTAATCGCATTGGCCCTCTCGGCCCTTTAGGTATTTTCCCGGTATTCTCTCTGTGTTACATTATTACAAATACAAACAATTCTCATCACATTGGCCCTCTCGGCCCTTCAGGTATCTCCCCGGAATTCTCTCTGTGTTAAATTATTACAAATCCAAACAATTCTCATCGCATTGGCCCTCCCTGCCCTTTAGGTATCTCCCCGGTATTCTCTCTGTGTTACATTATTACAAATACAAACAATTCTCATCACATTGGCCCTCTCGGCCCTTCAGGTATCTCCCCGGTTTTCTCTCTGTGTTACATTATTACAAATACAAACAATTCTCATCGCATTGGCCCTCTTGGCCCTTTAAGTATCCCCCCGGTATTCTCTCTGTGTTACATTATTACAAATACAAACAATTCTCATCACATTGGCCCTCTCGGCCCTTCAGATATACCCCCGGTATTCTCTCTGTGTAACATTATTACAAATACAAATAATTCTCATCGCATTGGCCCTCTCGGCCCTTTAGGTATCTCTCCGGTATTCTCTCTGTGTTACATTATTACAAATACAAACAATTCTCATCGCATTGGCCCTCTCGGCCCTTTAGGTGTATCCCCCCGGTATTCTCTCTGTGTTACATTATTAAAAATACAAACAATTCTCATCGCATTGGCCCTCTCGGCCCTTCAGGTATCTCCCCGGTATTCTCCATATATGTGTTACATTATTAAAAATACAAACAATTCTCATCACATTGGCGCTCTCGGCCCTTCAGGTATCTCCCCGGAATTCTCTCTGTGTTACATTATTACAAATACAAACAATTCTCATCACATTGGCCCTCTCGGCCCTTCAGGTATCTCCCCGGTATTCTCTCTGTGTTACATTATTACAAATACAAACAATTCTCATCGCATTGGCCCTCTCGGCCCTTTAGGTATCCCCCCGGTATTCTCTCTGTTACATTATTACAAATACAAACAATTCTCATCGCATTGGCCCTCTCGGCCCTTTAGGTATCCCCCCGGTATTCTCTCTGTGTTACATTATTGCAAATACAAACAATTCTCATCGCATTGGCCCTCCTGGCCCTTTAGGTATCTCCCCGGTATTCTCTCTGTGTTACATTATTACAAATACAAACAATTCTCATCGCATTGGCCCTCTCGGCCCTTCAGGTATCTCCCCGGAATTCTCTCTGTGTTAAATTATTACAAATCCAAACAATTCTCATCGCATTGGCCCTCCCTGCCCTTCAGGTATCTCCCCGGTATTCTCTTTGTGTTACATTATTACAAATACAAACAATTCTCATCACATTGGCGCTCTCGGCCCTTCAGGTATCTCCCCGGAATTCTCTCTGTGTTACATTATTACAAATACAAACAATTCTCATCACATTGGCCCTCTCGGCCCTTCAGGTATCCCCCCGGTATTCTCTCTGTTACATTATTACAAATACAAACAATTCTCATCGCATTGGCCCTCTCGGCCCTTTAGGTATCCCCCCGGTATTCTCTCTGTTACATTATTACAAATACAAACAATTCTCATCGCATTGGCCCTCCTGGCCCTTTAGGTATCTCCCCGGTATTCTCTTTGTGTTACATTATTACAAATACAAACAATTCTCATCGCATTGGCCCTCCTGGCCCTTTAGGTATCTCCCCGGAATTCTCTCTGTGTTACATTATTACAAATACAAACAATTCTCATCGCATTGGCCCTCTCGGCTCTTCAGGTATCTCCCCGGTATTCTCTCTGTTGTTACATTATTACAAATACAAACAATTCTCATCGCATTGGCCCTCTCGGCCCTTCAGGTATCCCCCCGGTATTCTCTCTGTGTTACATTATTACAAATACAAACAATTCTCATCACATTGGCCCTCTCGGCCCTTCAGGTATCTCCCCGGAATTCTCTCACAGGTGTTACATGATTACAAATACAAACAATTCTCATCGCATTGGCCCTCTCGACCCTTTAGGTATTTCCCCGGTATTCTCTCTGTGTTACATTATTACAAATACAAACAATTCTCATCACATTGGCCCTCTCGGCCCTTCAGGTATCTCCCCGGAATTCTCTCTGTGTTAAATTATTACAAATCCAAACAATTCTCATCGCATTGGCCCTCCCTGCCCTTCAGGTATCTCCCCGGAATTCTCTCTGTGTTACATTATTACAAATACAAACAATTCTCATCGCATTGGCCCTCTCGGCCCTTCAGGTATCTCCCCGGTATTCTCTCTGTGTTACATTATTACAAATACAAACAATTCTCATCGCATTGGCCCTCTCGGCCCTTCAGGTATCTCCCCGGTATTCTCTCTGTGTTACATTATTACAAATACAAACAATTCTCATCGCATTGGCCCTCTCGGTCCTTTAGGTATCCCCCCGGAATTCTCTCTGTGTTACATTATTACAAATACAAACAATTCTCATCGCATTGGCCCTCTCGGCCCTTTAGGTATCTCCCCGGTATTCTCTCTGTGTTACATTATTACAAATACAAACAATTCTCATCGCATTGGCCCTCTCGGCCCTTCAGGTATCTCCCCGGTATTCTCTCTGTGTTACATTATTACAAATACAAACAATTCTCATCGCATTGGCCCTCTCGGTCCTTTAGGTATCCCCCCGGAATTCTCTCTGTGTTACATTATTACAAATACAAACAATTCTCATCACATTGGCCCCCTCGGCCCTTCAGGTATCTCCCCAGTATTCTCTCTGTGTTACATTATTACAAATACAAACAATTCTCATCACATTGGCCCTCTCGGCCCTTTAGGTATCTCCCCGGAATTCTCTCTGTGTTACATTATTACAAATACAAACAATTCTCATCGCATTGGCCCTCTCGGCCCTTCAGGTATCCCCCCCGGTATTTTCTCTGTGTTACATTATTACAAATACAAACAATTCTCATCGCATTGGCCCCCTCGGCCCTTTAGGTATCCCCCCGGTATTCTCTGTGTGTTACATTATTACAAATACAAACAATTCTCATCGCATTGGCCCTCTCAGCCCTTCAGGTATCCCCCCGGTATTCTCTCTGTGTTACATTATTAAAAATACAAACAATTCTCATCGCATTGGCCCTCTCGGCCCTTTAGGTATTCCTCCGGTATTCTCTCTGTGTTACATTATTACAAATACAAACAATTCTCATCGCATTGACCCTCTCAGCCCTTTAGGTATCCCCCAGGTATTCTCTGTGTGTTACATTATCACAAATACAAACAATTGTCATCGCATTGGCCCTCTCGGCCCTTCAGGTATCTCCCCGGTATTCTCTCTGTGTTACATTATTACAAATACAAACAATTCTCATCGCATTGGCCCTCTCCGCCCTTCAGGTATCCCCCCGGTATTCTCTCTGTGTTACATTATTAAAAATACAAACAATTCTCATCGCATTGGCCCTCTCGGCCCTTCCGGTATCTCCCCGGTATTCTCCATGTGTTACATTATTAAAAATACAAACAATTCTCATCACATTGGCCCTCTCGGCCCTTCAGGTATCTCCCCGGAATTCTCTCTGTGTTACATTATTACAAATACAAACAATTCTCATCACATTGGCCCTCTCGGCCCTTTAGGTATCCCCCGGTATTCTCTGTGTGTTACATTATTTCAAATACAAACAATTCTCATCGCATTGGCCCTATCGGCACTTTAGATATCTCCCCGGTATTCTCTCTGTGTTACATTATTACAAATACAAACAATTCTCATCGCATTGGCCCTCTCGGCCCTTCAGGTATCTCCCCGGAATTCTCTCTGTGTTAAATTATTACAAATCCAAACAATTCTCATCACATTGGCCCTCCCTGCCCTTCAGGTATCTCCCCGGAATTCTCTCTGTGTTACATTATTACAAATACAAACAATTCTCATCACATTGGCCCTCTCGGCCCTTCAGGTATCTCCCCGGAATTCTCTCTGTGTTACATTATTACAAATACAAACAATTCTAATCGCATTGGCCCTCTCGGCCCTTTAGGTATTTCCCCGGTATTCTCTCTGTGTTACATTATTACAAATACAAACAATTCTCATCACATTGGCCCTCTCGGCCCTTCAGGTATCTCCCCGGAATTCTCTCTGTGTTAAATTATTACAAATCCAAACAATTCTCATCGCATTGGCCCTCCCTGCCCTTTAGGTATCTCCCCGGTATTCTCTCTGTGTTACATTATTACAAATACAAACAATTCTCATCACATTGGCCCTCTCGGCCCTTCAGGTATCTCCCCGGTTTTCTCTCTGTGTTACATTATTACAAATACAAACAATTCTCATCGCATTGGCCCTCTTGGCCCTTTAAGTATCCCCCCGGTATTCTCTCTGTGTTACATTATTACAAATACAAACAATTCTCATCACATTGGCCCTCTCGGCCCTTCAGATATACCCCCGGTATTCTCTCTGTGTAACATTATTACAAATACAAATAATTCTCATCGCATTGGCCCTCTCGGCCCTTTAGGTATCTCTCCGGTATTCTCTCTGTGTTACATTATTACAAATACAAACAATTCTCATCGCATTGGCCCTCTCGGCCCTTTAGGTGTATCCCCCCGGTATTCTCTCTGTGTTACATTATTAAAAATACAAACAATTCTCATCGCATTGGCCCTCTCGGCCCTTCAGGTATCTCCCCGGTATTCTCCATATATGTGTTACATTATTAAAAATACAAACAATTCTCATCACATTGGCGCTCTCGGCCCTTCAGGTATCTCCCCGGAATTCTCTCTGTGTTACATTATTACAAATACAAACAATTCTCATCACATTGGCCCTCTCGGCCCTTCAGGTATCTCCCCGGTATTCTCTCTGTGTTACATTATTACAAATACAAACAATTCTCATCGCATTGGCCCTCTCGGCCCTTTAGGTATCCCCCCGGTATTCTCTCTGTTACATTATTACAAATACAAACAATTCTCATCGCATTGGCCCTCTCGGCCCTTTAGGTATCCCCCCGGTATTCTCTCTGTGTTACATTATTGCAAATACAAACAATTCTCATCGCATTGGCCCTCCTGGCCCTTTAGGTATCTCCCCGGTATTCTCTCTGTGTTACATTATTACAAATACAAACAATTCTCATCGCATTGGCCCTCTCGGCCCTTCAGGTATCTCCCCGGAATTCTCTCTGTGTTAAATTATTACAAATCCAAACAATTCTCATCGCATTGGCCCTCCCTGCCCTTCAGGTATCTCCCCGGTATTCTCTTTGTGTTACATTATTACAAATACAAACAATTCTCATCACATTGGCGCTCTCGGCCCTTCAGGTATCTCCCCGGAATTCTCTCTGTGTTACATTATTACAAATACAAACAATTCTCATCACATTGGCCCTCTCGGCCCTTCAGGTATCCCCCCGGTATTCTCTCTGTTACATTATTACAAATACAAACAATTCTCATCGCATTGGCCCTCTCGGCCCTTTAGGTATCCCCCCGGTATTCTCTCTGTTACATTATTACAAATACAAACAATTCTCATCGCATTGGCCCTCCTGGCCCTTTAGGTATCTCCCCGGTATTCTCTTTGTGTTACATTATTACAAATACAAACAATTCTCATCGCATTGGCGCTCTCGGCCCTTCAGGTATCTCCCCGGAATTCTCTCTGTGTTACATTATTACAAATACAAACAATTCTCATCACATTGGCCCTCTCGGCCCTTCAGGTATCCCCCCGGTATTCTCTCTGTTACATTATTACAAATACAAACAATTCTCATCGCATTGGCCCTCTCGGCCCTTTAGGTATCCCCCCGGTATTCTCTCTGTTACATTATTACAAATACAAACAATTCTCATCGCATTGGCCCTCCTGGCCCTTTAGGTATCTCCCCGGAATTCTCTCTGTGTTACATTATTACAAATACAAACAATTCTCATCGCATTGGCCCTCTCGGCTCTTCAGGTATCTCCCCGGTATTTTCTCTGTTGTTACATTATTACAAATACAAACAATTCTCATCGCATTGGCCCTCTCGGCCCTTCAGGTATCCCCCCGGTATTCTCTCTGTGTTACATTATTACAAATACAAACAATTCTCATCACATTGGCCCTCTCGGCCCTTCAGGTATCTCCCCGGAATTCTCTCACAGGTGTTACATGATTACAAATACAAACAATTCTCATCGCATTGGCCCTCTCGACCCTTTAGGTATTTCCCCGGTATTCTCTCTGTGTTACATTATTACAAATACAAACAATTCTCATCACATTGGCCCTCTCGGCCCTTCAGGTATCTCCCCGGAATTCTCTCTGTGTTAAATTATTACAAATCCAAACAATTCTCATCGCATTGGCCCTCCCTGCCCTTCAGGTATCTCCCCGGAATTCTCTCTGTGTTACATTATTACAAATACAAACAATTCTCATCGCATTGGCCCTCTCGGCCCTTCAGGTATCTCCCCGGTATTCTCTCTGTGTTACATTATTACAAATACAAACAATTCTCATCGCATTGGCCCTCTCGGCCCTTCAGGTATCTCCCCGGTATTCTCTCTGTGTTACATTATTACAAATACAAACAATTCTCATCGCATTGGCCCTCTCGGTCCTTTAGGTATCCCCCCGGAATTCTCTCTGTGTTACATTATTACAAATACAAACAATTCTCATCGCATTGGCCCTCTCGGCCCTTTAGGTATCTCCCCGGTATTCTCTCTGTGTTACATTATTACAAATACAAACAATTCTCATCGCATTGGCCCTCTCGGCCCTTCAGGTATCTCCCCGGTATTCTCTCTGTGTTACATTATTACAAATACAAACAATTCTCATCGCATTGGCCCTCTCGGTCCTTTAGGTATCCCCCCGGAATTCTCTCTGTGTTACATTATTACAAATACAAACAATTCTCATCACATTGGCCCCCTCGGCCCTTCAGGTATCTCCCCAGTATTCTCTCTGTGTTACATTATTACAAATACAAACAATTCTCATCACATTGGCCCTCTCGGCCCTTTAGGTATCTCCCCGGAATTCTCTCTGTGTTACATTATTACAAATACAAACAATTCTCATCGCATTGGCCCTCTCGGCCCTTCAGGTATCCCCCCCGGTATTTTCTCTGTGTTACATTATTACAAATACAAACAATTCTCATCGCATTGGCCCCCTCGGCCCTTTAGGTATCCCCCCGGTATTCTCTGTGTGTTACATTATTACAAATACAAACAATTCTCATCGCATTGGCCCTCTCAGCCCTTCAGGTATCCCCCCGGTATTCTCTCTGTGTTACATTATTACAAATACAAACAATTCTCATCGCATTGGCCCTCTCCGCCCTTCAGGTATCCCCCCGGTATTCTCTCTGTGTTACATTATTAAAAATACAAACAATTCTCATCGCATTGGCCCTCTCGGCCCTTTAGGTATTCCTCCGGTATTCTCTCTGTGTTACATTATTACAAATACAAACAATTCTCATCGCATTGACCCTCTCAGCCCTTTAGGTATCCCCCAGGTATTCTCTGTGTGTTACATTATCACAAATACAAACAATTGTCATCGCATTGGCCCTCTCGGCCCTTCAGGTATCTCCCCGGTATTCTCTCTGTGTTACATTATTACAAATACAAACAATTCTCATCGCATTGGCCCTCTCCGCCCTTCAGGTATCCCCCCGGTATTCTCTCTGTGTTACATTATTACAAATACAAACAATTCTCATCGCATTGGCCCTCTCGGCCCTTCAGGTATCTCCCCGGTATTCTCTCTGTGTTACATTATTACAAATACAAACAATTCTCATCGCATTGGCCCTCTCGGTCCTTTAGGTATCCCCCCGGAATTCTCTCTGTGTTACATTATTACAAATACAAACAATTCTCATCGCATTGGCCCTCTCGGCCCTTTAGGTATCTCCCCGGTATTCTCTCTGTGTTACATTATTACAAATACAAACAATTCTCATCGCATTGGCCCTCTCGGCCCTTCAGGTATCTCCCCGGTATTCTCTCTGTGTTACATTATTACAAATACAAACAATTCTCATCGCATTGGCCCTCTCGGTCCTTTAGGTATCCCCCCGGAATTCTCTCTGTGTTACATTATTACAAATACAAACAATTCTCATCGCATTGGCCCCCTCGGCCCTTCAGGTATCTCCCCGGTATTCTCTCTGTGTTACATTATTACAAATACAAACAATTCTCATCACATTGGCCCTCTCGGCCCTTTAGGTATCTCCCCGGAATTCTCTCTGTGTTACATTATTACAAATACAAACAATTCTCATCGCATTGGCCCTCTCGGCCCTTCAGGTATCCCCCCCGGTATTTTCTCTGTGTTACATTATTACAAATACAAACAATTCTCATCGCATTGGCCCCCTCGGCCCTTTAGGTATCCCCCCGGTATTCTCTGTGTGTTACATTATTACAAATACAAACAATTCTCATCGCATTGGCCCTCTCCGCCCTTCAGGTATCCCCCCGGTATTCTCTCTGTGTTACATTATTACAAATACAAACAATTCTCATCGCATTGGCCCTCTCCGCCCTTCAGGTATCCCCCCGGTATTCTCTCTGTGTTACATTATTAAAAATACAAACAATTCTCATCGCATTGGCCCTCTCGGCCCTTTAGGTATTCCTCCGGTATTCTCTCTGTGTTACATTATTACAAATACAAACAATTCTCATCGCATTGACCCTCTCAGCCCTTTAGGTATCCCCCAGGTATTCTCTGTGTGTTACATTATCACAAATACAAACAATTGTCATCGCATTGGCCCTCTCGGCCCTTCAGGTATCTCCCCGGTATTCTCTCTGTGTTACATTATTACAAATACAAACAATTCTCATCGCATTGGCCCTCTCCGCCCTTCAGGTATCCCCCCGGTATTCTCTCTGTGTTACATTATTACAAATACAAACAATTCTCATCGCATTGGCCCTCTCGGCCCTTCAGGTATCTCCCCGGTATTCTCTCTGTGTTACATTATTACAAATACAAACAATTCTCATCGCATTGGCCCTCTCGGTCCTTTAGGTATCCCCCCGGAATTCTCTCTGTGTTACATTATTACAAATACAAACAATTCTCATCGCATTGGCCCTCTCGGCCCTTTAGGTATCTCCCCGGTATTCTCTCTGTGTTACATTATTACAAATACAAACAATTCTCATCGCATTGGCCCTCTCGGCCCTTCAGGTATCTCCCCGGTATTCTCTCTGTGTTACATTATTACAAATACAAACAATTCTCATCGCATTGGCCCTCTCGGTCCTTTAGGTATCCCCCCGGAATTCTCTCTGTGTTACATTATTACAAATACAAACAATTCTCATCGCATTGGCCCCCTCGGCCCTTCAGGTATCTCCCCAGTATTCTCTCTGTGTTACATTATTACAAATACAAACAATTCTCATCACATTGGCCCTCTCGGCCCTTTAGGTATCTCCCCGGAATTCTCTCTGTGTTACATTATTACAAATACAAACAATTCTCATCGCATTGGCCCTCTCGGCCCTTCAGGTATCCCCCCCGGTATTTTCTCTGTGTTACATTATTACAAATACAAACAATTCTCATCGCATTGGCCCTCTCCGCCCTTCAGGTATCCCCCCGGTATTCTCTCTGTGTTACATTGTTACAAATACAAACAATTCTCATCGCATTGGCCCTCTCCGCCCTTCAGGTATCCCCCCGGTATTCTCTCTGTGTTACATTATTAAAAATACAAACAATTCTCATCGCATTGGCCCTCTCGGCCCTTTAGGTATTCCTCCGGTATTCTCTCTGTGTTACATTATTACAAATACAAACAATTCTCATCGCATTGACCCTCTCAGCCCTTTAGGTATCCCCCCGTTATTCTCTCTGTGTTACATTATTACAAATACAAACAATTCTCATCACATTGGGCCTCTCGGCCCTTTAGGTATCACCCCGGTATTCTCTCTGTGTTACATTATTACAAATACAAACAATTCTCATCGCATTGGCCCTCTCGGCCCTTTAGGTATCTCCCCGGTATTCTCTCTGTGTTACATTATTACAAATACAAACAATTCTCATCGCATTGGCCCTCTCGGCCCTTTCGGTATCCCCCTGGTATTCTCTCTGTGTTACATTATTACAAATACAAACAATTCTCATCGCATTGGCCCTCTCGGCCCTTTAGGTATCACCCCGGTATTCTCTCTGTGTTACATTATTACAAATACAAACAATTCTTTTCGCATTGGCCCTCTCGGCCCTTTAGGTATCCCCCCGGTATTCTAGCTGTGTTACATTATTACAAATACAAACAATTCTCATCGCATTGGCCCTCTCGGCCCTTTAGGTATCCCCCAGGTATTCTCTGTGTGTTACATTATCACAAATACAAACAATTCTCATCGCATTGGCCCTCTCGGCCCTTCAGATATACCCCCGGTATTCTCTCTGTGTAACATTATTACAAATACAAATAATTCTCATCGCATTGGCCCTCTCGGCCCTTTAGGTATCTCTCCGGTATTCTCTCTGTGTTACATTATTACAAATACAAACAATTCTCATCGCATTGGCCCTCTCGGCTCTTTAAGTGTATCCCCCCGGTATTCTCTCTGTGTTACATTATTAAAAATACAAACAATTCTCATCGCATTGGCCCTCTCGGCCCTTTAGGTATCTCCCCGGTATTCTCCATATATGTGTTACATTATTAAAAATACAAACAATTCTCATCACATTGGCGCTCTCGGCCCTTCAGGTATCCCCCCGGTATTCTCTCTGTGTTACATTATTACAAATACAAACAATTCTCATCGCATTGGCCCTCTCGGACCTTTAGGTATCTCCCCGGTATTCTCTCTGTGTTACATTATTACAAATACAAACAATTCTCATCACATTGGCCCTCTCGGCCCTTCAGATATACCCCCGGTATTCTCTCTGTGTAACATTATTACAAATACAAACAATTCTCATCGCATTGGCCCTTTCGGCCCTTTAGGTATCTCCCCGGTTTTCTCTCTGTGTTACATTATTACAAATACAAACAATTCTCATCGCATTGGCCCTCTTGGCCCTTTAAGTATCTCCCCGGTATTCTCTCTGTGTTACATTATTACAAATACAAACAATTCTCATCACATTGGCCCTCTCGGCCTTTCAGATATACCCCCGGTATTCTCTCTGTGTAACATTATTACAAATACAAACAATTCTTATCGCATTGGCCCTCTCGGCCCTTTAGGTATCTCTCCGGTATTCTCTCTGTGTTACATTATTACAAATACAAACAATTCTCATCGCATTGGCCCTCTCGGCCCTTTAGGTGTATCCCCCCGGTATTCTCTCTGTGTTACATTATTAAAAATACAAACAATTCTCATCGCATTGGCCCTCTCGGCCCTTTAGGTATCTCCCCGGAATTCTCTCTGTGTTAAATTATTAAAAATACAAACAATTCTCATCACATTGGCCCTCTCGGCCTTTCGGGTATCTTCGCAGAATTCTCTCTGTGTTAAATTATACAAACAATTATCATCACATTGGCCCTCTCGGCCCTTCAGGTATCTCCCCGGAATTCTCTCTGTGTTAAATTATTACAAATACAAACAATTCTCATCACATTGGCCCTCTCGGCCTTTCAGATATACCCCCGGTATTCTCTCTGTGTAACATTATTACAAATCCAAACAATTCTTATCGCATTGGCCCTCTCGGCCCTTTAGGTATCTCTCCGGTATTCTCTCTGTGTTACATTATTACAAATACAAACAATTCTCATCGCATTGGCCCTCTCGGCCCTTTAGGTGTATCCCCCCGGTATTCTCTCTGTGTTACATTATTAAAAATACAAACAATTCTCATCGCATTGGCCCTCTCGGCCCTTTAGGTATCTCCCCGGAATTCTCTCTGTGTTAAATTATTAAAAATACAAACAATTCTCATCACATTGGCCCTCTCGGCCTTTCGGGTATCTTCGCAGAATTCTCTCTGTGTTAAATTATACAAACAATTATCATCACATTGGCCCTCTCGGCCCTTCAGGTATCTCCCCGGAATTCTCTCTGTGTTAAATTATTACAAATACAAACAATTCTCATCACATTGGCCCTCCCTGCCCTTCAGATATCTCCCCGTAATTCTCTCTGTGTTAAATTATTACAAATCCAAACAATTCTCATCGCATTGGCCCTCTCGACCCTTTAGGTATTTCCCCGGTATTCTCTCTGTGTTACATTATTACAAATACAAACAATTCTTATCACATTGGCCCTCTCGGCCCTTCAGGTATCTCCCCGGAATTCTCTCTGTGTTAAATTATTACAAATCCAAACAATTCTCATCGCATTGGCCCTCCCTGCCCTTCAGGTATCTCCCCGGAATTTTCTCTGTGTTACATTATTACAAATACAAACAATTCTCATCGCATTGGCCCTCTCGGCCCTTCAGGTATCTCCCCGGTATTCTCTCTGTGTTACATTATTACAAATACAAACAATTCTCATCGCATTGGCCCTCTCGGCCCTTCAGGTATCCCCCCGGTATTCTCTCTGTGTTACATTATTACAAATACAAACAATTCTCATCGCATGGCCCTCTCGGCCCTTCAGGTATCTCCCCGGAATTCTCTCTGCGTTAAATTATGAAAAAATACAAACAATTCTCATCACATTGGCCCTCTCGGCCCTTCAGGTATCTCCCCGGTATTCTCTCTGTGTTACATTATTGCAAATACAAACAATTCTCATCGCATTGGCCCTCCTGGCCCTTTAGGTATCTCCCCGGTATTCTCTCTGTGTTACATTATTACAAATACAAACAATTCTCATCGCATTGGCCCTCTCGGCCCTTCCGGTATCTCCCCGTAATTCTCTCACAGGTGTTACATTATTACAAATACAAACAATTCTCATCGCATTGGCCCTCTCGGCCCTCTCGGCCCTTCAGGTACATGTATCTCCCCGGTATTCTCTCTGTGTTACATTATACAAACAATTCTCATCGCATTGGCCCTCTCGGCCCTTTAGGTATCCCCCCGGTATTCTCTCTGTGTTACATTATTACAAATACAAACAATTCTCATCGCATGGCCCTCTCGGCCCTTTAGGTATCCCCCCGGTATTCTCTTTGTGTTACATTATTACAAATACAAACAATTCTCATCGCATGGCCCTGTCGGCCCTTTAGGTATCCCCCCGGTATTCTCTCTGTGTTACATTATTACAAATACAAACAATTCTCATCGCATGGCCCTCTCGGCCCTTTAGGTATCCCCCCGGTATTCTCTTTGTGTTACATTATTACAAATACAAACAATTCTAATCGCATTGGCCCTCTCGGCCCTTCAGGTATCTCCCCGGTATTCTCTCTGTGTTACATTATTACAAATACAAACAATTCTCATCGCATTGGCCCTCTCGGCCCTTTAGGTATCCCCCCGGTATTCTCTCTGTGTTACATTATTGCAAATACAAACAATTCTCATCGCATTGGCCCTCTCGGCCTTTTAGGTATCTCCCCGGTATTCTCTCTGTGTTACATTATTACAAATACAAACAATTCTCATCACATTGGCCCTCCCTGCCCTTCAGGTATCTCCCCGGAATTCTCTCTGTGTTACATTATTACAAATACAAACAATTCTCATCACATTGGCCCTCTCGGCCCTTCAGGTATCTCCCCGGAATTCTCTCTGTGTTACATTATTACAAATACAAACAATTGTCATCACATTGACCCTCTCGGCCCTTCAGGTATCTCCCCGTAATTCTCTCACAGGTGTTACATTATTACAAATAAAAACAATTCTCATCGCATGGCCCTCTCGGCCCTTCAGGTATCTCCCCGGAATTCTCTCTGCGTTAAATTATGAAAAATACAAACAATTCTCATCACATTGGCCCTCTCGGCCCTTCAGGTATCCCCCGGTATTCTCTCTGTGTTACATTATTACAAATACAAACAATTCTCATCGCATTGGCCCTCTCGGCCCTTCAGGTATCTCCCCGGTATTCTCTCTGTGTTACATTATTCCAAATACAAACAGTTCTCATCGCATTGGCCCTCTCGGCCCTTTAGGTATCCCCCCGGTATTCTCTCTGTTACATTATTACAAATACAAACAATTCCCATCGCATTGGCCCTCTCGGCCCTTTAGGTATATCCCCGGTATTCTCTCTGTGTTACATTATTGCAAATACAAACAATTCTCATCGCATTGGCCCTCTCGGCCCTTTAGGTATCTCCCCGGTATTCTCTCTGTGTTACATTATTACAAATACAAACAATTCTCATCGCATTGGCCCTCTCGGCCCTTCAGGTATCTCCCCGGAATTTTCTCTGTGTTAAATTATTACAAATACAAACAATTCTCATCGCATTGGCACTCTCGGCCCTTTAGGTATCCCCCGGTATTCTCTCTGTGTTACATTATTAAAAATTCTCATCGCATTGGCCCTCTCGGCCCTTCAGGTATCTCCCCGGTATTCTCTCTGTGTTACATTATACAAACAATTCTCATCGCATTGGCCCTCTCGGCCCTTTAGGTATCCCCCCGGTATTCTCTTTGTGTTACATTATTACAAATACAAACAATTCTCATCGCATTGGCCCTCTCGGCCCTTCAGGTATCTCCCCGGTATTCTTTCTGTGTTACATTATTACAAATACAAACAATTCTCATCGCATTGGCCCTCTCGGCCTTTTAGGTATCCCCCCGGTATTCTTTCTGTTACATTATTACAAATACAAACAATTCTCATCGCATTGGCCCTCTCGGCCCTTTAGGTATCCCCCCGGTATTCTCTCTGTGTTACATTATTACAAATACAAACAATTCCCATCACATTGGCCCTCTCGGCCCTTTAGGTATTCCCCCGGTATTCTTTCTGTGTTACATTATTACAAATACAAACAATTCTCATCGCATTGGCCCTTTCAGCCCTTTAGGTATCCCCCCGGTATTCTCTCTGTGTTACATTATTACAAATACAAACAATTCTCATCGCATTGGCCCTCTCGGCCCTTTAGGTATCCCCTCGGTATTCTCTCTGTGTTACATTATTACAAATACAAACAATTGTCATCACATTGGCCCTCTCGGCCCTTCAGGTATCTCCCCGGAATTCTCTCTGTGTTAAATTATAAAAAATACAAACAATTCTCATCACATTGGCCCTCTCGGACTTTCAGGTATCTCCCCGGAATTCTCTCTGTGTTAAATTATTACAAATACAAACAATTCTCATCACATTGGCCCTCTCGGCCCTTCAGGTATCTCCCCGGAATTCTCTCTGTGTTACATTATTACAAATACAAACAATTGTCATCACATTGACCCTCTCGGCCCTTCAGGTATCTCCCCGTAATTCTCTCACAGGTGTTACATTATTACAAATAAAAACAATTCTCATCGCATGGCCCTCTCGGCCCTTCAGGTATCTCCCCGGAATTCTCTCTGCGTTAAATTATGAAAAATACAAACAATTCTCATCACATTGGCCCTCTCGGCCCTTCAGGTATCCCCCGGTATTCTCTCTGTGTTACATTATTACAAATACAAACAATTCTCATCGCATTGGCCCTCTCGGCCCTTCAGGTATCTCCCCGGTATTCTCTCTGTGTTACATTATTACAAATACAAACAATTCTCATCGCATTGGCCTTCTCGGCCCTTTAGGTATCCCCCCGGTATTCTCTCTGTTACATTATTACAAATACAAACAATTCCCATCGCATTGGCCCTCTCGGCCCTTTAGGTATATCCCCGGTATTCTCTCTGTGTTACATTATTGCAAATACAAACAATTCTCATCGCATTGGCCCTCTCGGCCCTTTAGGTATCTCCCCGGTATTCTCTCTGTGTTACATTATTACAAATACAAACAATTCTCATCGCATTGGCCCTCTCGGCCCTTCAGGTATCTCCCCGGAATTTTCTCTGTGTTAAATTATGAAAAATACAAACAATTCTCATCGCATTGGCCCTCTCGGCCCTTTAGGTATCTCCCCGGTATTCTCTCTGTGTTACATTATTACAAATACAAACAATTCTCATCGCATTGGCCCTCTCGGCCTTTTAGGTATCCCCCCGGTATTCTTTCTGTTACATTATTACAAATACAAACAATTCTCATCGCATTGGCCCTCTCGGCCCTTTAGGTATCTCCCCGGTATTCTCTCTGTATTACATTATTACAAATACAAACAATTCTCATCGCATTGGCCCTCTCGGCCCTTTAGGTATCTCCCCGTTATTCTCTCTGTGTTACATTATTACAAATACAAACAATTCTCATCGCATTGGCACTCTCGGCCCTTTAGGTATCCCCCGGTATTCTCTCTGTGTTACATTATTAAAAATTCTCATCGCATTGGCCCTCTCGGCCCTTTAGGTATCCCCCCGGTATTCTCTTTGTGTTACATTATTACAAATACAAACAATTCTCATCGCATTGGCCCTCTCGGCCCTTCAGGTATCTCGCCGGTATTCTTTCTGTGTTACATTATTACAAATACAAACAATTCTCATCGCATTGGCCCTCTCGGCCTTTTAGGTATCCCCCCGGTATTCTTTCTGTTACATTATTACAAATACAAACAATTCTCATCGCATTGGCCCTCTCGGCCCTTTAGGTATCCCCCCGGTATTCTCTCTGTGTTACATTATTGCAAATACAAACAATTCTCATCGCATTGGCCCTCTCGGCCTTTTAGGTATCCCCCCGGTATTCTCTCTGTGTTACATTATTAAAAATACAAACAATTCTCATCACATTGGCCCTCTCGGCCCTTCAGGTATCCCCCGGTATTCTCTCTGTGTTACATTATTACAAATACAAACAATTCTCATCGCAATGGCCCTCTCGGCCCTTCAGGTATCTCCCCGGTATTCTCTCTGTGTTACATTATTACAAATACAAACAATTCTCATTGCATTGGCCCTCTCGGCCCTTTAGGTATCCCCCCAGTATTCTCTCTGTTACATTATTACAAATACAAACAATTCCCATCGCATTGGCCCTCTCGGCCCTTTAGGTATATCCCCGGTATTCTCTCTGTGTTACATTATTGCAAATACAAACAATTCTCATCGCATTGGCCCTCTCGGCCCTTTAGGTATCTCCCCGGTATTCTCTCTGTGTTACATTATTACAAATACAAACAATTCTCATTGCATTGGCCCTCTCGGCCCTTCAGGTATCTCCCCGGAATTTTCTCTGTGTTAAATTATGAAAAATACAAACAATTCTCATCACATTGGCCCTCTCGGCCCTTCAGGTATCTCCCCGGAATTCTCTCACAGGTGTTACATTATTACAAATACAAACAATTCTAATCGCATTGGCCCTCTCGGCCCTTCAGATATCCCCCCGGTATTCTCTCTGTGTTACATTATTACAAATACAAACAATTCTCATCGCATGGCCCTCTCGGCCCTTTAGGTATCTCCCCGGTATTCTCTCTGTATTACATTATTACAAATACAAACAATTCTCATCGCATTGGCCCTCTCGGCCCTTCAGGTATCTCCCCGGTATTCTCTCTGTGTTACATTATACAAACAATTCTCATCGCATTGGCCCTCTCGGCCCTTTAGGTATCCCCCCGGTATTCTCTTTGTGTTACATTATTACAAATACAAACAATTCTCATCGCATTGGCCCTCTCGGCCCTTCAGGTATCTCCCCGGTATTCTTTCTGTGTTACATTATTACAAATACAAACAATTCTCATCGCATTGGCCCTCTCGGCCTTTTAGGTATCCCCCCGGTATTCTTTCTGTTACATTATTACAAATACAAACAATTCTCATCGCATTGGCCCTCTCGGCCCTTTAGGTATCCCCCCGGTATTCTCTCTGTGTTACATTATTGCAAATACAAACAATTCTCATCGCATTGGCCCTCTCGGCCTTTTAGGTATCCCCCCGGTATTCTCTCTGTGTTACATTATTAAAAATACAAACAATTCTCATCACATTGGCCCTCTTGGCCCTTCAGGTATCTCCCCGGAATTCTTTCTGTGTTACATTATTACAAATACAAACAATTCCCATCACATTGGCCCTCTCGGCCCTTTAGGTATTCCCCCGGTATTCTTTCTGTGTTACATTATTACAAATACAAACAATTGTCATCACATTGGCCCTCTCGGCCCTTCAGGTATCTCCCCGGAATTCTCTCTGTGTTAAATTATAAAAAATACAAACAATTCTCATCACATTGGCCCTCTCGGACTTTCAGGTATCTCCCCGAAATTCTCTCTGTGTTAAATTATTACAAATCCAAACAATTCTCATCACATTGGCCCTCCCTGCCCTTGAGGTATCTCCCCGGAATTCTCTCTGTGTTACATTATTACAAATACAAACAATTCTCATCGCATTGGCCCTCTCGGCCCTTTAGGTATCTCCCCGGTATTCTCTCTGTGTTACATTATTACAAATACAAACAATTCTCATTGCATTGGCCCTCTCGGCCCTTCAGGTATCTCCCCAGAATTTTCTCTGTGTTAAATTATGAAAAATACAAACAATTCTCATCACATTGGCCCTCTCGGCCCTTCAGGTATCTCCCCGGAATTCTCTCACAGGTGTTACATTATTACAAATACAAACAATTCTAATCGCATTGGCCCTCTCGGCCCTTCAGATATCCCCCCGGTATTCTCTCTGTGTTACATTATTACAAATACAAACAATTCTCATCGCATGGCCCTCTCGGCCCTTTAGGTATCTCCCCGGTATTCTCTCTGTATTACATTATTACAAATACAAACAATTCTCATCGCATTGGCCCTCTCGGCCCTTTAGGTATCTCCCCGTTATTCTCTCTGTGTTAAATTATTACAAATCCAAACAATTCTCATCACATTGGCCCTCCCTGCCCTTCAGGTATCTCCCCGGAATTCTCTCTGTGTTACATTATTACAAATACAAACAATTCTCATCACATTGGCCCTCTCGGCCCTTCAGGTATCTCCCCGGAATTCTCTCTGTGTTACATTATTACAAATACAAACAATTGTCATCACATTGACCCTCTCGGCCCTTCAGGTATCTCCCCGTAATTCTCTCACAGGTGTTACATTATTACAAATAAAAACAATTCTCATCGCATGGCCCTCTCGGCCCTTCAGGTATCTCCCCGGAATTCTCTCTGCGTTAAATTATGAAAAATACAAACAATTCTCATCACATTGGCCCTCTCGGCCCTTCAGGTATCCCCCGGTATTCTCTCTGTGTTACATTATTACAAATACAAACAATTCTCATCGCATTGGCCTTCTCGGCCCTTTAGGTATCCCCCCGGTATTCTCTCTGTTACATTATTACAAATACAAACAATTCCCATCGCATTGGCCCTCTCGGCCCTTTAGGTATATCCCCGGTATTCTCTCTGTGTTACATTATTGCAAATACAAACAATTCTCATCGCATTGGCCCTCTCGGCCCTTTAGGTATCTCCCCGGTATTCTCTCTGTGTTACATTATTACAAATACAAACAATTCTCATCACATTGGCCCTCTCGGCCCTTCAGGTATCTCCCCGGAATTTTCTCTGTGTTAAATTATGAAAAATACAAACAATTCTCATCGCATTGGCCCTCTCGGCCCTTTAGGTATCTCCCCGGTATTCTCTCTGTGTTACATTATTACAAATACAAACAATTCTCATCGCATTGGCCCTCTCGGCCTTTTAGGTATCCCCCCGGTATTCTTTCTGTTACATTATTACAAATACAAACAATTCTCATCGCATTGGCCCTCTCGGCCCTTTAGGTATCCCCCCGGTATTCTCTCTGTGTTACATTATTGCAAATACAAACAATTCTCATCGCATTGGCCCTCTCGGCCTTTTAGGTATCCCCCCGGTATTCTCTCTGTGTTACATTATTAAAAATACAAACAATTCTCATCACATTGGCCCTCTTGGCCCTTCAGGTATCTCCCCGGAATTTTCTCTGTGTTAAATTATGAAAAATACAAACAATTCTCATCGCATTGGCCCTCTCGGCCCTTTAGGTATCTCCCCGGTATTCTCTCTGTGTTACATTATTACAAATACAAACAATTCTCATCGCATTGGCCCTCTCGGCCTTTTAGGTATCCCCCCGGTATTCTTTCTGTTACATTATTACAAATACAAACAATTCTCATCGCATTGGCCCTCTCGGCCCTTTAGGTATCCCCCCGGTATTCTCTCTGTGTTACATTATTGCAAATACAAACAATTCTCATCGCATTGGCCCTCTCGGCCTTTTAGGTATCCCCCCGGTATTCTCTCTGTGTTAAATTATTACAAATCCAAACAATTCTCATCACATTGGCCCTCCCTGCCCTTCAGGTATCTCCCCGGAATTCTCTCTGTGTTACATTATTACAAATACAAACAATTCTCATCACATTGGCCCTCTCGGCCCTTCAGGTATCTCCCCGGAATTCTCTCTGTGTTACATTATTACAAATACAAACAATTGTCATCACATTGACCCTCTCGGCCCTTCAGGTATCTCCCCGTAATTCTCTCACAGGTGTTACATTATTACAAATACAAACAATTCTCATCGCATTGGCCCTCTCGGCCCTTTAGGTATTTCCCCGGTATTTTCTCTGTGTTACATTATTACAAATACAAACAATTCTCATCGCATTGACCCTCTCGGCCCTTCAGGTATCTCCCCGGAATTCTCTCTGTGTTAAATTATAAAAAATACAAACAATTCTCATCACATTGGCCCTCTCGGACTTTCAGGTATCTCCCCGAAATTCTCTCTGTGTTAAATTATTACAAATCCAAACAATTCTCATCACATTGGCCCTCCCTGCCCTTCAGGTATCTCCCCGGAATTCTCTCTGTGTTACATTATTACAAATACAAACAATTCTCATCACATTGGCCCTCTCGGCCCTTCAGGTATCTCCCCGGAATTCTCTCTGTGTTACATTATTACAAATACAAACAATTGTCATCACATTGACCCTCTCGGCCCTTCAGGTATCTCCCCGTAATTCTCTCACAGGTGTTACATTATTACAAATAAAAACAATTCTCATCGCATGGCCCTCTCGGCCCTTCAGGTATCTCCCCGGAATTCTCTCTGCGTTAAATTATGAAAAATACAAACAATTCTCATCCCATTGGCCCTCCCGGCCCTTCAGGTATCCCCCGGTATTCTCTCTGTGTTACATTATTACAAATACAAACAATTCTCATCGCATTGGCCCTCTCGGCCCTTCAGGTATCTCCCCGGTATTCTCTCTGTGTTACATTATTACAAATACAAACAATTCTCATCGCATTGGCCTTCTCGGCCCTTTAGGTATCCCCCCGGTATTCTCTCTGTTACATTATTACAAATACAAACAATTCCCATCGCATTGGCCCTCTCGGCCCTTTAGGTATATCCCCGGTATTCTCTCTGTGTTACATTATTGCAAATACAAACAATTCTCATCGCATTGGCCCTCTCGGCCCTTTAGGTATCTCCCCGGTATTCTCTCTGTGTTACATTATTACAAATACAAACAATTCTCATCGCATTGGCCCTCTCGGCCCTTCAGGTATCTCCCCGGAATTTTCTCTGTGTTAAATTATGAAAAATACAAACAATTCTCATCGCATTGGCCCTCTCGGCCCTTTAGGTATCTCCCCGGTATTCTCTCTGTGTTACATTATTACAAATACAAACAATTCTCATCGCATTGGCCCTCTCGGCTTTTCAGGTATCTCCCCTGAATTCTCTCTGTGTTACATTATTACAAATACAAACAATTGTCATCACATTGGCCCTCTCGGCCCTTCCGGTATCTCCCCGTAATTCTCTCACAGGTGTTACATTATTACAAATACAAACAATTCTCATCGCATTGGCCTTCTCGGCCCTTCAGGTATCTCCCCGGAATTTTCTCTGTGTTAAATTATGAAAAATACAAACAATTCTCATCGCATTGGCCCTCTCGGCCCTTTAGGTATCTCCCCGGTATTCTCTCTGTGTTACATTATTACAAATACAAACAATTCTCATCGCATTGGCCCTCTCGGCTTTTCAGGTATCTCCCCGGAATTCTCTCTGTGTTACATTATTACAAATACAAACAATTCTCATCGCATTGGCCCTCTCGGCCCTTGAGGTATCTCCGCGGTATTCTCTCTGTGTTACATTGTTACAAATACAAACAATTGTCATCACATTGGCCCTCTCGGCCCTTCAGGTATCTCCCCGTAATTCTCTCACAGGTGTTGCATTATTACAAATACAAACAATTCTCATCGCATTGGCCCTCTCGGCCCTTTAGGTATCCCCTCGGTATTTTCTCTGTGTTACATTATTACAAATACAGTACAAACAATTCTCATCACATTGGCCCTCTCGGCACTTCAGGTATCTCCCCGGAATTCTCTCTGTGTTAAATTATGAAAAATCCAAACAATTCTCATCACATTGGCCCTCTCGGCCCTTCAGGTATCTCTCCGGAATTTTCTCTGTGTTAAATTATTACAAATACAAACAATTCTCATCACATTGGCCCTCTCGGACTTTCAGGTATCTCCCCGAAATTCTCTCAGTGTTAAATTATTACAAATCCAAACAATTCTCATCACATTGGCCCTCCCTGCCCTTCAGGTATCTCCCCGGAATTCTCTCTGTGTTACATTATTACAAATACAAACAATTCCCATCACATTGGCCCTCTCGGCCCTTTAGGTATTCCCCCGGTATTCTTTCTGTGTTACATTATTACAAATACAAACAATTCTCATCGCATTGGCCCTCTCGGCCCTTTCTCTCTGTGTTACATTATTACAAATACAATGTACAAACAATTCTCATCGCATTGGCCCACTCTGCCCTTCAGGTATCTCCCCTGTATTCTCTCTGTGTTACATTATACAAACAATTCTCATCGCATTGGCCCTCTCGGCCCTTTAGGTATCCCCCCGGTATTCTCTCTGTGTTAAATTATTAAAAATACAAACAATTCTCATCACATTGGCCCTCTCGGCCCTTCAGGTATCTCCCCGGAATTCTCTCTGTGTTAAATTATTACAAATCCAAACAATTCTCATCACATTGGCCCTCCCTGCCCTTCAGGTATCTCCCCGGAATTCTCTCTGTGTTACATTATTACAAATACAAACAATTCTCATCACATTGGCCCTCTCGGCCCTTCAGGTATCTCCCCGGAATTCTCTCTGTGTTTACAAATACAAACAATTGTCATCACATTGGCCCTCTCGGCCCTTCAGGTATCTCCCCGTAATTCTCTCACAGGTGTTACATTATTACAAATACAAACAATTCTCATCGCATGGCCCTCTCGGCCCTTTAGGTATTTCCCCGGTATTCTCTCTGTGTTACATTATTACAAATACAAACAATTCTCATCGCATTGGCCCTCTCGGCCCTTCAGGTATCTCCCCAGGATTCTCTCTGTGTTACATTATACAAACAATTCTCATCGCATTGGCCCTCGGCCCTTTAGGTATCCCCCCGGTATTCTCTCTGTGTTACATTATTACAAATACAAACAATTCTCATCGCATTGGCCCTCTCGGCCCTTCAGGTATCTCCCCGGTATTCTCTCTGTGTTACATTATTACAAATACAAACAATTCTCATCGCATTGGCCCTCTCGGCCCTTTAGGTATCCCCCCGGTATTCTAGCTGTGTTACATTATTACAAATACAAACAATTCTCATCGCATTGGCCCTCTCGGCCCTTTAGGTATCCCCCCGGTATTCTCTCTGTTACATTATTACAAATACAAACAATTCTCATCGCATTGGCCCTCTCGGCCCTTTAGGTATCCCCCCGGTATTCTCTCTGTGTTACATTATTGCAAATACAAACAATTCTCATCGCATTGGCCCTCTCGGCCCTTTAGGTATCTCCCCGGTATTCTCTCTGTGTTACATTATTACAAATACAAACAATTCTCATCGCATTGGCCCTCTCGGCCCTTCAGGTATCTCCCCGGAATTCTCTCTGTGTTAAATTATAAAAAAATACAAACATTTCTCATCACATTGGCCCTCCCTGCCCTTCAGGTATCTCCCCGGAATTCTTTCTGTGTTAAATTATTACAAATACAAACAATTGTCATCACATTGGCCCTCTCGGCCCTTCCGGTATCTCCCCGTAATTCTCTCACAGGTGTTACATTATTACAAATACAAACAATTCTCATCGCATTGGCCTTCTCGGCCCTTCAGGTATCTCCCCGGAATTTTCTCTGTGTTAAATTATGAAAAATACAAACAATTCTCATCGCATTGGCCCTCTCGGCCCTTTAGGTATCTCCCCGGTATTCTCTCTGTGTTACATTATTACAAATACAAACAATTCTCATCGCATTGGCCCTCTCGGCTTTTCAGGTATCTCCCCGGAATTCTCTCTGTGTTACATTATTACAAATACAAACAATTCTCATCGCATTGGCCCTCTCGGCCCTTGAGGTATCTCCGCGGTATTCTCTCTGTGTTACATTGTTACAAATACAAACAATTGTCATCACATTGGCCCTCTCGGCCCTTCAGGTATCTCCCCGTAATTCTCTCACAGGTGTTGCATTATTACAAATACAAACAATTCTCATCGCATTGGCCCTCTCGGCCCTTTAGGTATCCCCTCGGTATTTTCTCTGTGTTACATTATTACAAATACAGTACAAACAATTCTCATCACATTGGCCCTCTCGGCACTTCAGGTATCTCCCCGGAATTCTCTCTGTGTTAAATTATGAAAAATCCAAACAATTCTCATCACATTGGCCCTCTCGGCCCTTCAGGTATCTCTCCGGAATTTTCTCTGTGTTAAATTATTACAAATACAAACAATTCTCATCACATTGGCCCTCTCGGACTTTCAGGTATCTCCCCGAAATTCTCTCAGTGTTAAATTATTACAAATCCAAACAATTCTCATCACATTGGCCCTCCCTGCCCTTCAGGTATCTCCCCGGAATTCTCTCTGTGTTACATTATTACAAATACAAACAATTCCCATCACATTGGCCCTCTCGGCCCTTTAGGTATTCCCCCGGTATTCTTTCTGTGTTACATTATTACAAATACAAACAATTCTCATCGCATTGGCCCTCTCGGCCCTTTCTCTCTGTGTTACATTATTACAAATACAATGTACAAACAATTCTCATCGCATTGGCCCACTCTGCCCTTCAGGTATCTCCCCTGTATTCTCTCTGTGTTACATTATACAAACAATTCTCATCGCATTGGCCCTCTCGGCCCTTTAGGTATCCCCCCGGTATTCTCTCTGTGTTAAATTATTAAAAATACAAACAATTCTCATCACATTGGCCCTCTCGGCCCTTCAGGTATCTCCCCGGAATTCTCTCTGTGTTAAATTATTACAAATCCAAACAATTCTCATCACATTGGCCCTCCCTGCCCTTCAGGTATCTCCCCGGAATTCTCTCTGTGTTACATTATTACAAATACAAACAATTCTCATCACATTGGCCCTCTCGGCCCTTCAGGTATCTCCCCGGAATTCTCTCTGTGTTTACAAATACAAACAATTGTCATCACATTGGCCCTCTCGGCCCTTCAGGTATCTCCCCGTAATTCTCTCACAGGTGTTACATTATTACAAATACAAACAATTCTCATCGCATGGCCCTCTCGGCCCTTTAGGTATTTCCCCGGTATTCTCTCTGTGTTACATTATTACAAATACAAACAATTCTCATCGCATTGGCCCTCTCGGCCCTTCAGGTATCTCCCCAGGATTCTCTCTGTGTTACATTATACAAACAATTCTCATCGCATTGGCCCTCGGCCCTTTAGGTATCCCCCCGGTATTCTCTCTGTGTTACATTATTACAAATACAAACAATTCTCATCGCATTGGCCCTCTCGGCCCTTCAGGTATCTCCCCGGTATTCTCTCTGTGTTACATTATTACAAATACAAACAATTCTCATCGCATTGGCCCTCTCGGCCCTTTAGGTATCCCCCCGGTATTCTAGCTGTGTTACATTATTACAAATACAAACAATTCTCATCGCATTGGCCCTCTCGGCCCTTTAGGTATCCCCCCGGTATTCTCTCTGTTACATTATTACAAATACAAACAATTCTCATCGCATTGGCCCTCTCGGCCCTTTAGGTATCCCCCCGGTATTCTCTCTGTGTTACATTATTGCAAATACAAACAATTCTCATCGCATTGGCCCTCTCGGCCCTTTAGGTATCTCCCCGGTATTCTCTCTGTGTTACATTATTACAAATACAAACAATTCTCATCGCATTGGCCCTCTCGGCCCTTCAGGTATCTCCCCGGAATTCTCTCTGTGTTAAATTATAAAAAAATACAAACATTTCTCATCACATTGGCCCTCCCTGCCCTTCAGGTATCTCCCCGGAATTCTTTCTGTGTTAAATTATTACAAATCCAAACAATTCTCATCACATTGGCCCTCTCGGCCTTTCAGGTATCTCCCTAACAACACTCCTAAATGCTCTATAGCGCCCATTGAGCCTAACAAACACTTGTTGGCACTATTTACCTTCAGATCACGAAATGAACTTACAACACTCCCAAATGCTCTATAGCGCCCATTAAGCCTAACAAACACTTTTCGGCACTATTTACCTTCAGATCACGAAATTGACTAACAACACTCCCAAATGCTCTGTAGCGCCTATTGAGCCTAACAAACACTTTTCGGCACTTTTTACCTTCAGATCACGAAATTGACTAACAACACTCCTAAATGCTCTATAGCGCCCATTGAGCCTAACAAACACTTTTTGGCACTATTTACCTTCAGATCACGAAATGGACTTACAACACTCCCAAATGGTCTATAGTGCCCATTGAGCCTAACAAACACTTTTCGGCACTATTTACCTTCAGATCACAAAATGAACTTACAACACTCCCAAATGCTCTATAGCGCCCATTAAGCCTAACAAACACTTTTCGGCACTATTTACCTTCAGATCACGAAATTGACTAACAACACTCCCAAATGTGACCCGCTCTACATAAATGAGTCTGATGTAGCAAAAAAAAATTTCGGAGTTATTTATAGGGCTTGAAAGAGCATCTGATAAGCTTCAATTTGATGTATGTCGGAGCGCTATAGAGTACTGCATTAATTTTTTATGATTTTTTGAAATAATATATTTTTCAAGTGTGAAACAGCCACTTTTAACAGAAAATTAACGTATCCCAACGATCAAAATAACTGAACTTGAAACATAACAGTCAACAAAATCCTGTATTAAAACACTTTAAGATTCAAAATTAAGTTTTATTTCGTTTTTTTCTGAAAATATGGATACAAATGAAGTAATACACAGCAAAAAAAAAAAAAAAAAAAAAAATTCAATCGCCCTGTATGTGTCAACGGTAATTGCGACATCCGACTCATTTATGTAGAGCGGGTCACAAATGCTCTGTAGCGCCTATTGAGCCTAACAAACACTTTTCGTCACTTTTTACCTTCAGATCACGAAATTGACTTAACAACACTCCGAAATGCTCTATAGCGCTCATTGAGCCTAACAAACACTTTTCGGCACTTTTTACCTTCAGATCACGAAATTGACTAACAACACTCCCAAATGCTCTATAGCGCCTATTGAGCCTAACAAACACTTTTCGGCACTTTTTACCTTCAGATCACGAAATGGACTTACAACACTCCCAAATGCTCTATAGCGCCCATTGAGCCTAACAAACACTTTTTGGCACTATTTACCTTCAGATCACGAAATTGACTAACAACACTCCTAAATGCTCTATAGCGCCCATTGAGCCTAACAAACACTTGTTGGCACTATTTACCTTCAGATCACGAAATGGACTTACAACAGTCCCAAATGGTCTATAGCGCCCATTGAGCCTAACAAACACTTTTCGGCACTATTTACCTTCAGATCACGAAATGAACTTACAACACTCCCAAATGCTCTATAGCGCCCATTAAGCCTAACAAACACTTTTCGGCACTATTTACCTTCAGATCACGAAATTGACTAACAACACTCCCAAATGCTCTGTAGCGCCCATTAAGCCTAACAAACACTTTTCGGCACTATTTACCTTCAGATCACGAAAATTGACTAACAACACTCCCAAATGCTCTATAGCGCCTATTGAGCCTAACAAACACTTTTTGGCACTATTTACCTTCAGATCACGAAATTGACTAACAACACTCCCAAATGGTCTATAGCGCCCATTGAGCCTAACAAACACTTTTCGGCACTATTTACCTTCAGATCACGAAATGAACTTACAACACTCCCAAATGCTCTATAGCGCCCATTAAGCCTAACAAACACTTTTCGGCACTATTTACCTTCAGATCACGAAATTGACTAACAACACTCCCAAATGCTCTATAGCGCCTATTGAGCCTAACAAACACTTTTCGTCACTTTTTACCTTCAGATCACAAGATGGACTTACAACACTCCCAAATGCTCTATAGCGCCTATTGAGCCTAACAAACACTTTTCGGCACTTTTTACCTTCAGATCACGAAATGGACTTACAACACTCCCAAATGCTCTATAGCGCCTATTGAGCCTAACAAACACTTTTCGGCACTTTTTACCTTCAGATCACGAAATTGACTAACAACACTCCTAAATGCTCTATAGCGCCCATTGAGCCTATTGCTGTTTTGAGGAATCCATAACTGTTATTGGCAACGTGATTTTTTTAGAAATCAAAATTTCTGAGGTCAACTACACCCTTTAATTCTTCTTTTTCGACGTTTGGAGCTTTTACAAAAGTACCTTGTAAGTTGTATTAAAATTCATGACCTTGAAGCTGTCACTCAAACGGAGGTAATTTCGGGCATGAAAATGGCGCCACCAACGTCCATGGTGGTGTTTCAGCCTACTTGGGCTATTAATTAGTAGTAATAAGGAGCCTATTTGTACTGACAATATTTTCATAAAAAGGACAACTTAAATGTACATTACTTTTTATAAACCTTGACAGGATGTACTGTGGCTGGTATCAACATTTAGAGGCATTGAATTGGATTGGATTACAAGAAACTGCAAAGGCCATGGATAAGTGTGTCCATATCAAGAAACTGCGAGTAACGCACAATCACTTCGTGTTCAACCCACAAAAATGGCTGTGCAAGGTGTGTGGTACAACCGAGAGTGTTTGGGTAAGTGACTATATGTGATGAGATTAAGCAAAATCAGTCTGAAGGGGAGTTTTACATATTCTTTTGTAGCGTAATTTAGGCTCCATTTCAGTGAAAACCCCATGTGAATACGACCTTTGGTTAACAAATTACAACCATTTGAACACCAGCATGTTAAAAATAAAGAAACTCAGAAAATCATGTTTTTGTATCATTTCACTTCTGAATTTGGTTAACCCTTTGGTGCACAGATTAATTTTATTGTTTTTAATGTAAAATAAAAGAAGTAATGCAATTTATTTAAAAATGGTGCTCGGTGCTTTACCTGATTGAGATACAGATATGAACCTGTGGAATTATTTGTAGCCAAGGGGATAATCTTTCAGAATATGAAAAAGAGCAATGAAAAAAACCAATATTTTTAAAACAAAACAACCCTGATTATTAGCACGAAGATCATCAGCAGAGTGCAAGATCGAATCCATGGCTGCAGGTTCTTGCCGGACTCGAATGCCTTGTGATGTACGTATGTGTCATAACCATCGTTCACTGTGTCGTTTTCATCAATTATGAAAAAGGATCATCTTGAATCTTATCATATGATATATTATCAAGGAATTCCAGTGCTTGATCAGGCCCAAAACGAGTCGCCATGTCGCTTTTTCATCGCAAAATTAAAAAAAAAAAAAAACAACCACGTTCAACCATATTTTTCTACATTTTTTTCAATAGCGCCCCCTATTGAATATCACATCAAACGAAAGCTCAAGAATTGCTCTAAACAACCGAATGAGGGCGGTATATAAGGGGACCGTAGTTTTTGAGTTATGACCACTTATCAAAGTCCAAATTGAACGTGTTTTTGGTGGTCGCTAGTGACCGCAGTGTGCACCAAGAGGTTCAAAGAGTATTTTCATGTAAAAGAAAAATATTTTCCCCTTCTGTTTTTGTAAAAAAGTCAATTTGGATTTGTCTACCCCTACGAACATATTTTGGCCCTATCTCAAAACAAGAATTGCCTTGTCCCGACTGATTTTGCTTGGTCGAATCACATATATATTGACTTGACTATAAACTGTATACTGTGACCTAACTCACTCGAATTAATGACTGAATGACCTCAAGTCACTTATGACAATGACATTGTTAAGGAAGTATTTTATACACAGTGGCTGTCATTACAGCAGTCGGTGATCTGGTAAGTAGTAGGTAAGTTAAACCCCGCCACTCACTTCATATTTGAATACTAGGGTAAACACCCAAACAAATCTGCAAATAAACCTGGTCGACATTCTGACAAACAAACCTGATACTGAATGTGCACAAACCTATGGAGCCGGGTACCAGTTTTGTATCGATCGGTTGATTTCAACAGGTGGCGCCCTGTGCTACGGCGTACTTAGTAAAGAAAGGGAGCATCGCGCGCACGGCAAACCACTCGAAAATATGTCGTCAAAAAAATTCCTCAATCTAAAAAGAAGACCAACTCTCATCGTATTTGAGGGCCAGAGGTGTTGTAGTAAATGATGAAAAGCACAAAGAGCTTGCCGAGAAGGCATACCGGGCCAAAAAGCTTGGTTTAGTTACAAAACAGCTCCCTTTGTCTCCCCATCATGCTTTGCGCTACGTCTTTGGGATTGCGATCAGCAACCTTATGTATGCTTTTATATTGTATTTTGAGAATAATTGTGGAAATCTTTTTACACATTGTTGCACTAGTAATTAAATTTAGATGTTATTTTAAAAATTCAAATTTAATAAAGCCTAGTGTAACGTCTCACTTGGGTAGAGGCGTTATCAAAATAAGAGTCAAGATACAGCATCTTACACACACTATACTACTGGTTTATTCAGAAGTATTTACATCACAATAGAGGGCGCACTATATACAAGATCTAGTTTGTGCCTTGCATGTTATCTGAGTATTGAGAGAGTGAAGCTCTGTGGCTAGAGCATACAGCTCATGCTGGGAACGAAGCTCTGTGTATGAGCTCAGCTCGGATAATAATCTACCTCGCCATTTCCACACCCTTTATATAGGCTTTTGGGTGCGCGTCTTAACCAATGAGAGCATTGGATTCTGGTAGTTATGAATAATGCATACGTGTACAAAGTCAATGGGGATGTTCCTATGGAGGATTTGTACACGTTCTGACTTAGACATTCTTGCAGGAGAAAGTACGGGAGTTGTGGTGAGCGGGTGAAGTAGGATTACTCGTGGGTGCGTTACGGGGAGTAATCCTCGAGGAAAGGGAAAGGGGTAACTTTCTCGGTACATAGGGTTATGCACAAGACTTAGTCTCTAGACAAGATGAGAACCTACACACAGTTCTATGGAGTAACTCTTGCGTGGGGAGGGTAACTTGACCTCTGGTGTACCGTGACAGTACAGTGTGGTTTAGCGGCTCCCAGTTGCTATGTATAGGGTCAGATACACGGGAAGGTTTAGCGGTCCACACTCGCTAATGTGAAGGGTCAGTTTGGGTCGAATACAGGGGTAAGGTATATGAGGGGAATTCACATCGACTCCGGGGAAAGTATGAGGGAAAACGACTAAGTCATAACTCGCTGTGAACGAGGTCATAGCACACAGTACATGCTAGATGCATTGCGCGCTATACAATAGCGTACCGTACCATGTGCTGTACACGCGTACCAGTATTGGTGCGTGATAACTTCGCGCTGTGTGAGGGCACACATATCGCTGCAAGAACACTGCGCGTTGGTTGGGAAAGAAATAAAGACCGCTCGCTGTATGCGTGAACGCAACACTAGCATTTAGCCAATTTGATGTCGAACGTTAGACTGAACAATGTATTTTTAAGGTCGAACAAAACAAAACATGCTGTCACGTGGGTTTGTTATTCAAAATTCGGTCTCAGAATTCATTGCTCACAACTGAGCCAACTCGACCGTAGGTCCGATAAATGGAAAGACACGCCGACCGTTGAGACACGCCGACCGTTGAGACACGCCGACCGTTGAGACACGCCGACCGTTGAGACACGCCGACCGTTGAGACACGCCGACCGTTGAGACACGCCGACCGTTGAGACACGCCGACCGTTGAGACAGGCCGACCGTTGAGACAGGCCGACCATTGGGACACGCCGACGGTTGAGACAAGCCGACCGTTGAGACAACTCGCCGTTGAGTGGGTTGAGTAGGGTGGGTAGGGTGGGTAGGGTGAGTAGGTGTAGGGAAGGGTGGGAAGGGTGAGTAGGTGTAGGGAAGGGTGAGTAGGTGTAGGGAAGGGTGAGTAGGTGTAGGGAAGGGTGAGTAGGTGTAGGGAAGGGTGAGTAGGTGTAGGGAAGGGTGAGTAGGTGTAGGGAAGGGTGAGTAGGATGAGACAGGCCGACCGTTGAGACACGCCGACCGTTGAGGTACGCCGACTGTTGAGGTACGCCGACCGTTGAGACACGCCGACCGTTAAGACACGCCGACCGTTGAGACACGTGTCTCAATGGTCGACAGGTCTCGACACATCAAAGTGTCTCTTTACGTCGACCCACGTCGACCCACGTCGAGACACGTCGACCCACGTCGAGACACGCCGACCGTAGGGTGAGTAGGTGTAGGGAAGGGTGAGTAGGTGTAGCGAAGAATGAGTAGGCGTGGGGAAGGGTGAGTAGGGTGAGTAGGTGTAGGGAAGGGTGAGTAGGTGTAGGGAAGGGTGAGTAGGGTGAGACAGGCCGACCGTTGAGACGACGCCGACCGTTGAGACACGCCGACCGTTGAGGTACGCCGACCGTTGAGACATGTGTCTCAACGGTCGACAGGTCTCGACACATCAAAGTGTCTCATTACGTCAACCCACGTCGACCCACGTCTTGACACGTCGACCCACGTCGAGACACGCCGACCGTAGGGTGAGTAGGTGTAGGGAAGGGTGAGTAGGTGTAGGGAAGGGTGAGTAGGTGTAGGGAAGGGTGAGTAGGTGTAGGGAAGGGTGAGTAGGTGTAGGGAAGGGTGAGACAGGCCGACCGTTGAGACGACGCCGACCGTTGAGACACGCCGACCGTTGAGGTACGCCGACCGTTGAGACACGCCGATCGTTGAGACACGCCGACCGTTGAGACATGTGTCTCAACGGTCGACAGGTCTCGACACATCAAAGTGTCTCATTACGTCAACCCACGTTGACCCACGTCTTGACACGTCGACCCACGTCGAGACACGTCGACCGTAGGGTGAGTAGATGTAGGGAAGGGTGAGTAGGTGTAGCGAAGAATGAGTAGGTGTGGGGAAGGGTGAGTAGGTGTAGGGTAGGGTGAGACACGTCGACCCACGTTGAGACACGCCGACCCACGTTGAGACACGCCGACCCACGTTGAGACACGCCGACCCACGTTGAGACACGCCGACCCACGTTGAGACACGCCGACCCACGTTGAGACACGCCGACCCACGTTGAGACACGCCGACCCACGTTGAGACACGCCGACCCACGTTGAGACACGCCGACCCACGTTGAGACACGCCGACCCACGTTGAGACAGGCCGACCCACGTTGAGACAGGCCGACCGTTGAGACAGGCCGACCGTTGAGACACGCCGACTGTTGAGACACGTCATGATACATGAAGAGGTTTTGTTTTTGTTCGGGCGGTGCCGGGTGATCAATACGGCTGGGGTTGCCGCTGGGTGAGATGAAAGGTTTAGCTGCTTTAGTTTAGGAAAATGATGGTGCTATCCCATTCAAACTAAGTACTACAGATGTAATTGAAAACTGGGTTAAAATACCATGTAAACTAGGAGGTACATTGGGCATTACAAATATGCCGTTTGTTGCATATTTAACACTTGAATAAGATTAATACTGCTGCAAACTGCTTATTGGCTGGAATGACCTGAAATATACAAATCAAATAAGTTAAGAGGTCCTAATATTTCGATCTTAACAAGATCTTCTTCAGTGACTAAATGGCTGTGTACAAGAAACAAACATACAGCATGATGCACATCATGGATGCTGAAGAAACACAAACGAAAAATATTTAACACTTATTATTTTTCTATTTACAGATGAGGCGGTGGCTCGCCAATGTACCATTTGTGTTGCATGAGACGATTGTAGTGCTGTCCGTGATGAATCGCAGTCATTTCAAGACTGACAAGTTCACATTCATGACGAAATTAAAAAAACCTTGGGCTATCAGTATCAGGTTATAAATTTATAATCTAAACGCCTTCAAGAATCGAAAAAGTGTAGAGATATGTACACATTTGTTTTATATCAATCAAGCACTCGGAACAGTTTTCTAAAAACAAATCCTTACCACGTATTTAGTTTATTTGGATAAGAATTTAATACGAATTTAGAATTTTATAAAAATGTACTTTAAGACCTGGTGTTTCCTGAAAAAAATAGAAAAAAAATATGCAGGTAGACATTGTGACACACAAACTAACTTCTTTTATAATGGACATTAGTCAAAAAAATATGTTTGTAATGCACAGGTTTTTCAAATGAAATGCTTGCAAATGTGATTATTGTCTCTCCTTATTAAGTATAATACAGAAGCATGTACATGTACATCAACTGTCGACTTGTCTCAACGGTCGACTTGTCCCGAGTCGAGTTGTCTCAACGGTCGACCTTTCTGACATCCTCTGGAAGCATCGACCTCTCAATGCTATTTTGTCCTTGTAATAACTGACCTCACAATGAAATTATTTCCTGCAAGGTAGGGATGGGTCTGGATCTCGGAGTCTGCACTAGAAAAAAAATTATGGGAAAAAAAATTGTGGGTCTCCATGCAAATGATTCGGTTGCACACAACAAAAATTGGCAAAGGTGGGTGGGTCACTGGTCAGATTTATGTTAGGATTTTCTACACATGATATAAAATAAAACATTTCCGAATACCCTCGATAAGGAGAAACAAAAATATTCAGACAGGGGTAATAATAATTATGTGAACAATAAGTTTCTTGATACAGAGGGAAAACTACACACACAACTCTGCTAGATAGAACTGACAATTTTAATTTTTTTAAGAGGGTACGGGGTGATATAGTGTAATTATATACTGGTTTGGTTTCATCATGCGCGTTTTGAATTCAAATTGGAGTGACTGCGGTATCCGAATGAAAATATTGAGAAAAATATGCTAATTTAATATTATAATTTCAAAGCTTTCAACCATCCTAAATTTGCACTAAGCACATAACCGTGCTTAGTAAAACCAGCTTACCAGCCGTTTAAAATTATTTACTTTTATAGTTATAATTAACTTTTATATATACATATATTTGTTTTAAAGCCTGATTTATACTAACGGGCCAGAATCGCGGAATATGTTTGTGTGTAGAAATACAACGAGTGGTCTGCCAAGACTGTGACACGTGCCCGCCTGCTCTTTCATTTAGCCAGCTGGTGTTGCGTGTGAAGATCCGTCTCTACCGGTAAAGAGAATTGTGGCCATTTCCCCGCAGCTACAGACTTGGTGAGCTTATAAAGATGCTTCTTGCTAAATCAATGGAGAAATAAGAACGATGTTAAATGTTTGAAGCAAACCTTGATCAGGTAAAAGTAATTTGCAGTACAAGTCAACTCGATTAATACTCCCCTCCACCCGGTTGGTTAGGGGTTATTAATTATACTATAGGGTCATTATCGTTCATTTAATCGGTAGGCGTTAACGTGGGAAGATCCCCGCAACTTGGTGAGATTATGAAGGTGCTTCTTGCTGAACCGGGCCATGGCGTTGCATTTTAAAAGGTTCTAACGTGACAAACTAAACCAAAAAAAACCGAGCCTGAACATTCTCGTAAACCATATAATTAAATCAAGTTTATAATTTGTAAATGTTTACTTATTGATTGACAGATGATGACTTTTATTTATCTTTGGGGTAAACAGTTTCTCTATAATTGTTTCCGTAGGGAGACACAGCAACCTCAATCGTTAGCAAATGTGGATATAATTGCTTCTTTTTAACGAATTTGTTAGATTGCCTCAATTTGACGATCAGTCCGACAACTTGTTTTGAATTGTTGGTCCACTGTGTTTTGCACTGAGATTTGCAAAATAAAAACAGCATCAGGGATTTTTGTCGAAACTACGACCCTCTTTGCTGAGGCCATGCATTGTTTGCTTCTGGGCAACTTGAAATGTTTTAACTTTTAGTTTTCCGTACCTTTCTGGCTGCACTTGCCTTGATATGTGATTGATATTCTAATTACCAGTTACTTCTTGTTTACCCAATTTAATTTGATCTGTGTTTTATTTTTGGTAGTTGTTTTTGTGATAGGTTCTATTCTGTTAAACCACTATAGTTCATAGTTTGCTTTATTGTCACACATTTATTGAAACGTGCCTTAATTGTTTTGCGTTTTAAAATTTAGATACAATGTACTGTGCAAGTGTAGACTCAAAATCAATTTATTATATATTGTCGTCTTAATTTATTGTCGTCTGTGCAGGTACATGTACTTTTTATACCACCGAAATAAACATCTTTGGGGTATTCATCGCATCCAGGGAGAAGATTGCTGATTTCATCAGTTTTGCGAACGAGTACCACTCGGCACTTTGATTCACAGCCAAAGTCGGTAAAGTATCTTTATTCTTCCTTTATATGCAAGTTAGCATCAGTCAGAACCACTTGTTACCAGCATCTAGTACAAGCCAACCGACTCTCCTTCGTACTTGCAATAGAGTAGACTGGGGTTAGTTGGATCGATTTTTACCCAAACATATATACTTCACAAGCTAGTTTTTATTCAGAAAAACAATGTACCAGATGTACCAGTTTGTGCATTTCTGTGTAGCAAATGTATCTACCTGTTTGGTGTAAGTTGATATATAAATGTATGGTATGCGGTAATGACTTAAAAACTTCATTTAATATTTGAGTTCAAGTAAAAGAAATATTTCAAGCACTATAGCCCATGCACCCAGCATGTAAACACAAATTTACTGAAATAAATATGCAGGGAAGTTCTACAAATACTCTATAAAAGGGTTAAGATTTGTTTAACCATTTAAAAACCGATACTTTTAGTTTTCAGGCAAAAAAAAACGATTGGTAGTCTGACATAACAATTGCTTAGAGGTTTGTTATGTCAGACTACCATCGAATGCTTTGAGGTTTGTTATGTCAGACTGCCATCGAATGCTTTGAGGTTTGTTACGTCAGACTACCATCAAGAGCTTTGAGGTTTGTTATGCCAGACTACCATCGAGAGCTTTGAGGTTTGTTACGTCAGACTACCATCAAGAGCTTTGAGGTTTGTTATGTCAGACTACCATCGAATGCTTTGAGGTTTGTTATGTCAGACTGCCATCGAATGCTTTGAGGTTTGTTACGTCAGACTACCATCAAGAGTTTTGAGGTTTGTTATGCCAGACTACCATCGAGAGCTTTGAGGTTTGTTACGTCAGACTACCATCAAGAGCTTTGAGGTTTGTTATGTCAGACTACCATCGAAAGCTTTGAGGTTTGTATGTCAGACTACCATCAAGAGCTTTGAGGTTTGTTATGCCAGACTACCATCGAATGTTTAGAGGTTTGTTACGTCAGAATACCATCAAGAGCTTTGAGGTTTGTTATGTCAGACTACCATCGAATGCTTTGAGGTTTGTATGTCAGACTACCATCGAATGCTTTGAGGTTTGTTCTGTCAGACTACCATCGAATGTTTAGAGGTTTGTTATGTCAGACTACCATCGAATGCTTTAAGGGTTTTTTTCTGTCAGACTACCATCGAATGTTTAGAGGTTTGTTACGTCAGACTAGCATCGAATGCTTTGAGGTTTGTTATGTCAGACTAGCATCGAATGCTTTGAGGTTTGTTATGTCAGACTAGCATCGAATGCTTTGAGGTTTGTTCTGTCAGACTACCATCAAATGCTTTGAGGTTTGTTCTGTCAGACTACCATCGAATGTTTAGAGCTTTGTTATGTCAGACTACCATCGAATGTTTAGAGGTTTGTTACGTCAGACTAGCATCGAATGCTTTGAGGTTTGTTATGTCAGACTAGCATCGAATGCTTTGAGGTTTGTTACGTCAGACTACCATCAAGAGCTTTGAGGTTTGTTATGCCAGACTACCATCAAGAGCTTTGAGGTTTGTTATGCCAGACTACCATCGAATGTTAAGAGGTTTGTTATGTCAGACTACCATCGAATGCTTTGAGGTTTGTTATGTCAGACTACCATCGAATGCTTTGAGGTTTGTTATGTCAGACTACCATCGAATGCTTTGAGGTTTGTTACGTCAGACTAGCATCGAATGCTTTGAGGTTTGTTATGTCAGACTAGCATCGAATGCTTTGAGGTTTGTTATGTCAGACTAGCATCGAATGCTTTGAGGTTTGATCTGTCAGACTACCATCAAATGCTTTGAGGTTTGTTCTGTCAGACTACCATCGAATGTTTAGAGCTTTGTTATGTCAGACTACCATCGAATGTTTAGAGGTTTGTTATGTCAGACTAGCATCGAATGCTTTGAGGTTTGTTATGTCAGACTAGCATCGAATGCTTTGAGGTTTGTTATGTCAGACTAGCATCGAATGCTTTGAGGTTTGTTCTGTCAGACTACCATCAAATGCTTTGAGGTTTGTTCTGTCAGACTACCATCGAATGTTTAGAGCTTTGTTATGTCAGACTACCATCGAATGTTTAGAGGTTTGTTACGTCAGACTAGCATCGAATGCTTTGAGGTTTGTTATGTCAGACTAGCATCGAATGCTTTGAGGTTTGTTACGTCAGACTACCATCAAGAGCTTTGAGGTTTGTTACGTCAGACTAGCATCGAATGCTTTGAGGTTTGTTATGTCAGACTAGCATCGAATGCTTTGAGGTTTGTTACGTCAGACTACCATCAAGAGTTTTGAGGTTTGTTATGCCAGACTACCATCGAGAGCTTTGAGGTTTGTTACGTCAGACTACCATCAAGAGCTTTGAGGTTTGTTATGTCAGACTACCATCGAAAGCTTTGAGGTTTGTATGTCAGACTACCATCAAGAGCTTTGAGGTTTGTTATGCCAGACTACCATCGAATGTTTAGAGGTTTGTTACGTCAGAATACCATCAAGAGCTTTGAGGTTTGTTATGTCAGACTACCATCGAATGCTTTGAGGTTTGTATGTCAGACTACCATCGAATGCTTTGAGGTTTGTTCTGTCAGACTACCATCGAATGTTTAGAGGTTTGTTATGTCAGACTACCATCGAATGCTTTAAGGGTTTTTTTCTGTCAGACTACCATCGAATGTTTAGAGGTTTGTTACGTCAGACTAGCATCGAATGCTTTGAGGTTTGTTATGTCAGACTAGCATCGAATGCTTTGAGGTTTGTTATGTCAGACTAGCATCGAATGCTTTGAGGTTTGTTCTGTCAGACTACCATCAAATGCTTTGAGGTTTGTTCTGTCAGACTACCATCGAATGTTTAGAGCTTTGTTATGTCAGACTACCATCGAATGTTTAGAGGTTTGTTACGTCAGACTAGCATCGAATGCTTTGAGGTTTGTTATGTCAGACTAGCATCGAATGCTTTGAGGTTTGTTACGTCAGACTACCATCAAGAGCTTTGAGGTTTGTTATGCCAGACTACCATCAAGAGCTTTGAGGTTTGTTATGCCAGACTACCATCGAATGTTAAGAGGTTTGTTATGTCAGACTACCATCGAATGCTTTGAGGTTTGTTATGTCAGACTACCATCGAATGCTTTGAGGTTTGTTATGTCAGACTACCATCGAATGCTTTGAGGTTTGTTACGTCAGACTAGCATCGAATGCTTTGAGGTTTGTTATGTCAGACTAGCATCGAATGCTTTGAGGTTTGTTATGTCAGACTAGCATCGAATGCTTTGAGGTTTGATCTGTCAGACTACCATCAAATGCTTTGAGGTTTGTTCTGTCAGACTACCATCGAATGTTTAGAGCTTTGTTATGTCAGACTACCATCGAATGTTTAGAGGTTTGTTATGTCAGACTAGCATCGAATGCTTTGAGGTTTGTTATGTCAGACTAGCATCGAATGCTTTGAGGTTTGTTATGTCAGACTAGCATCGAATGCTTTGAGGTTTGTTCTGTCAGACTACCATCAAATGCTTTGAGGTTTGTTCTGTCAGACTACCATCGAATGTTTAGAGCTTTGTTATGTCAGACTACCATCGAATGTTTAGAGGTTTGTTACGTCAGACTAGCATCGAATGCTTTGAGGTTTGTTATGTCAGACTAGCATCGAATGCTTTGAGGTTTGTTATGTCAGACTAGCATCGAATGCTTTGAGGTTTGTTATGCCAGACTACCATCGAATGTTTAGAGGTTTGTTATGTCAGACTAGCATCGAATGCTTTGAGGTTTGTTCTGTCAGACTACCATCAAATGCTTTGAGGTTTGTTATGTCAGACTACCATTGAATGCTTTGAGGTTTGTTACGTCAGACTAGCATTGAATGTTTAGAGGTTTGTTATGTCAGACTAGCATCGAATGCTTTGAGGTTTGTTCTGTCAGACTACCATCAAATGCTTTGAGGTTTGTTATGTCAGACTACCATTGAATGCTTTGAGGTTTGTTACGTCAGACTACCATCGAATGTTTAGAGGTTTGTTATGTCAGACTAGCATCGAATGCTTTGAGGTTTGTTATGTCAGACTAGCATCGAATGCTTTGAGGTTTGTTATGTCAGACTAGCATCGAATGCTTTGAGGTTTGTTCTGTCAGACTACCATCAAATGCTTTGAGGTTTGTTCTGTCAGACTACCATCGAATGTTTAGAGCTTTGTTATGTCAGACTACCATCGAATGTTTAGAGGTTTGTTACGTCAGACTAGCATCGAATGCTTTGAGGTTTGTTATGTCAGACTAGCATCGAATGCTTTGAGGTTTGTTACGTCAGACTACCATCAAGAGCTTTGAGGTTTGTTACGTCAGACTAGCATCGAATGCTTTGAGGTTTGTTATGTCAGACTAGCATCGAATGCTTTGAGGTTTGTTACGTCAGACTACCATCAAGAGTTTTGAGGTTTGTTATGCCAGACTACCATCGAGAGCTTTGAGGTTTGTTACGTCAGACTACCATCAAGAGCTTTGAGGTTTGTTATGTCAGACTATCATCGAAAGCTTTGAGGTTTGTATGTCAGACTACCATCAAGAGCTTTGAGGTTTGTTATGCCAGACTACCATCGAATGTTTAGAGGTTTGTTACGTCAGACTACCATCGAATGTTTAGAGCTTTGTTATGTCAGACTACCATCGAATGTTTAGAGGTTTGTTACGTCAGACTACCATCGAATGTTTAGAGCTTTGTTATGTCAGACTACCATCGAATGTTTAGAGGTTTGTTATGTCAGACTAGCATCGAATGCTTTGAGGTTTGTTATGTCAGACTAGCATCGAATGCTTTGAGGTTTGTTATGTCAGACTAGCATCGAATGCTTTGAGGTTTGTTATGGCAGACTACCATCGAATGCTTTGAGGTTTGTTATGCCAGACTACCATCGAATGTTAAGAGGTTTGTTATGCCAGACTACCATCGAATGTTTAGAGGTTTGTTATGTCAGACTAGCATCGAATGCTTTGAGGTTTGTTCTGTCAGACTAGCATCGAATGCTTTGAGGTTTGTTCTGTCAGACTACCATCAAATGCTTTGAGGTTTGTTATGTCAGACTACCATTGAATGCTTTGAGGTTTGTTACGTCAGACTAGCATTGAATGTTTAGAGGTTTGTTATGTCAGACTATCATTGAATGCTTTGAGGTTTGTTACGTCAGACTACCATTGAATGCTTTGAGGTTTGTTACGTCAGACTACCATTGAATGTTTTGAGGTTTGTTATGTCAGACTACCATCGAATGCTTTGAGGTTTGACATTAGGTAAGACATTGAGTTTTATTTCCTTTCAAACATATGTTTGAAATAGGATAAGTAAAAAATCTAGGAACTTTTCTAGGATTTCAGGACATAGTGCCCCTTTATAGGTGTTACTTTGGCTAGGAGTTGTAAATCATTATAATTTGTTTGCTTGTTTTCTTTAGTTTGTTTTTACTCCTCTGGTTTCTCACGTCCAATTTAATTCTATACCCCTTTCTTGTAATACTGTTCCCCACTCCTTTTCCTCACAACCACCTCCCCTATTAATCCTAGTCACACTTAGTTCTTTCCTTTGATCTTCACCCTGAACCCTTTCCTTGTGGTTTCACCCAGGTTTTTACCCCCTTGGTCTGTATTTGATCTTACCCACTTTGACTTTTTTCAATCCTTGGCCTAATCCTCCTCCGTTTTATTGGTTCTTTCATCCTATCCTTCTTTTGTGTTTCTTCTCCCAACCATGTTTGTTTCATGAACACAGCTATTATGTCTCAAGATCTTGACTTATTTGATTGGTATATTTTAGATAATTTCAGCCAGTAATGCTACTTTTACATTATGTTCCCGGCGGCCACGGCAATCACGTTTCAGGCCACCGTGGACAAAACGGGATGGACGGAATGGGCAAACGTGACAGGCCTTGATTGCCGTGAATGTCGGGCAAGATTTTTAAACTGTCAAGAAATTTGCCACGGCAGTCACGGTGCGGATGAGAAATCTAGTAGGCCGTAGTAAAACGGGGTGAACGCAACCAAACGTGACAGTACGTAATAGGCCGTAACAAACTTGGAGGCGGTCCGTAGTGGGATGGGAAGCGTGTATATTTCCCGGCATCTCACGGTCCTTTCAAACACAAAATCGTCTTCATCTTGGGCATTCATGATGTTGTCTCGTCGAAATCTCAGGATACAATGATTGCTATTGCTTGGGAGGCCTTCTCTTTATACCGTGGGCACAAACGTGCTCCAACTTCCCGGCGTCCACGTTTCATCCGTAGAAAGCCTTGACAGAACGTGAAAAACGTGTTAGACCTTGATCAGAACGTCAGAAACGTGAGGGACCCCATCAGAACGTGACGGGCCGGGAGGGAACGTACTGGCATCCGTGGTAGACCGCGGGCCGAACCGTAGTGTGCCTTGGAGCATCCGGGACTCAGCAGCCCCTTCCCCCCACGGCCCGTCACGGATACCGTGATAGACCGTGAGAAAACTTGGCAAGACCTAACAAAACTTGAATACAGAGAAAAAATTGCCAAAATCCCACGGCGCACTACGTTTCGGGTAAACGGGGCTGCCGTGGCCGCCGGGAACATAATGTAAACGTAGCATAAGCAGTTTGCGGCCGTTTTAATCTGATTAAAATATTATTTTTATCGTGATATAGTAACCTTTGTTCTTGTTTCAGGACGTACAAAAACCAAAGGGAAGCATGAGGTCAAAAGGTCGTATCCTGCGACAGCCCAGAACCTCTGCAGGGTGTCTTAGTAGGGGGTTACGTGAAGCTGTTGACCCGCCCAGGTACAAGGCCCCTAGAACAGCCAGCAATTTGTAAGTGGAAAATATTGTCTTATCTCAATCATCAACATCAGTAGTTGTTTCTTAGGCATTGTTGCTGTAAAATGTATAACAGGTCCTCACAAATCCATCATTGACTTTACCTAAACTGCCTTGACTGTTACTTCATGTGCTACCACAAACTGTCTGAGTAATGTGCACCATCATTTCACCCCACTCTCTCCTAAACTGGACCTCTCTCAAAAATGGTGCCTCATGCTATTCCGAGTTGAGACCTCTCAACATTGCGTCTTATTAACTTCTGTTTTGTCTTTCAGTCCACTATGTCATGAGCTACACGTCTTGTACTGTGTATTGTGGTCAGGCAAGTGGGCCATTGTGTCTTCTCACGCTATTCTGAGTTAAGACCTCTGAACATGGCGTCTTATTACTTCTGTTTTGTCTTTCAGTCCACTATGTCATGAGCTACACGTCTTGTACCGTGTCATGTGGTCAGGCAAGTGGGCCATTGTGTCTCCTTATGCTATTCTGAGCAGTGTATGGAGACTTATTCCTTCTTTTAGAGGCTACTCACAGCAAGATGCTCAAAAGTTCTTATGGTAAGTTTTACCATAAACAATGGTAAGTTTTACCATAAACAGTGGTAAGTTTTACCAAAAACAGTGGTAAGTTTTACCACAAACAGTGATAAGTTTTACTATAAACAGTGGTTGAGTGGAGTTCATCATCTGTGATTCATTCTGCAAGGAATTCAAGTCTGAAACCTTTAACCTGTGACAGTTGTTTCTTGGTTATTGGTCATGCCTGTTATGAGTGACTGGGCTTGTGAAAGGATGTACAATGAATGTGTGATGAAGTCTATAACACTGACCATAAGCAAATTTGATGAACGACCATAAATGAACCCTGAAATGGTCAGGAAGGGCCGAGCAAAACTCCCCCTAATGTGTTAATGATAATAATGGTTATCACATACAAGTGGACCTCTTACTGAAAGCAAACGGGAAAATTTTCTCTTTTAAGTTGATTTCCTCTGTTTTGATTTTGATTTTCCTCTTTTTTTTGTTTCTTTCACTTTCTGTGTACAAAAGTGAAGGAAATAACACCTTTTCTTTCTTTTTTGACCTAGTTTCCTTTTTTTCCCTTTTTCACTTAATATTTCATTCGTACTTTAATACTCAAAAACCTGTGAATAATGTCTTTTGTTTTTACTGCGTAAATCTAGTGCAGCTTTTCTGGGATTCATTTAGAAAACTTCTTTCTCTTCCAAATTGAGTTGGCAATTTCATGATTAATGCTAATTGGCACTTTGCACTTGCGATTTGTTTCAGTGAGTTCCTGGATAAAATCCACGCTGAACTTAAGTGTTTGTCCTCAGTGCCATCTACACAGACGGTCAGTGAGACGTCCACTCAGACGGTCATTGAGACGTCCATTCCAACCAATGACATCATTGGCTAAAGCTTTGAAGGAGGTCTAGATTTTGTAAGATTATCGCTTGAAATTTAATTTGCAAGACTCGCCCCTTGGTCGACTCATCTCCTGGCCGACTCGTCCCCTGGCCGACTCGTCCCCTGGCCGACTCGGCCCCCTCCCCCGGCCCGAGTGCCCCGTCCCGAGTGCCCCGTGCTGGCTGCCCTGTCCCGAGGCTGCCCCGTCTCGTCCCGAGGCTGCCCCGTCTCGTCCCGAGGCTGCCCCGTCTCGTCCCGAGGCTGCCCCGTCTCGTCCCGAGGCTGCCCCGTCTCGTCCCGAGGCTGCCCCGTCTTGTCCCGAGGCTGCCCCGTCCCGAGGCTGCCCTGTCCGGAGGCTGCCCCGTCCTGAGGCTGCCCCGTCTCGTCCCGAGGCTGCCCCGTCCCGTCCCGAGGCTGCCCCGTCTCGTCCCGAGGCTGCCTCGTCTCATTCCGGCTGCCTCGTCTCGTCCCGGCTGCCTCGCGCCGGCTGCCTCGTCTCGTCCCGGCTGCCCCGTTCCGAGGCTGCCCCGTCCCGTCCCGAGGCTGCCCTGTCTCGTCCCGAGGCTGCCCCGTCTTGTCCCGAGGCTGCCCCGTCCCGAGGCTGCCCCGTCTCGAGGCTGCCCCGTCTCGTCCCGAGGCTGCCCCGTCTTGTCCTGAGGCTGCCCCGTCTCGTCCCAAGGCTGCTCCGTCTCGTCCCGAGGCTGCCCCGTCTCGTCCCGGCTGCCTCAGCTTGAATTAGGCTAGTGCGTGGCCGCCTCCTTGCATTTTAACAATTGTCAGTTTGTGTTTAACGTCATATGTAGCAGACAAGAACAAGCCTCGGGAGACATTTTTCCGGATTGTGATACATCAGCGAAATGTTATTACTGGCAGCGCTGAACAGGTAAAGAAACTGTTTACCGAACGTATAAAATTTGGACCGTGAATTAATTTATTTGTTGATTTTCAACATGTCGCCAGTTGACCTGGTTAGTCAAATGGTCCTTCCACTACAAATTCCGGCATATAAAGCAATAATGTGTGACAGGTGGAAACGGGCTCTTCAAGTCTTGAGATGGAATTCATGTTTTTATTCCTTTATCATCAGTGGCTGCATTGCAGCTTGTGCAGCATGAGAACCCTCCCTGCCCCTCCTTTGTGTTGATCATTGGCCTTGCAGAATGTTTTGGTTTCTTTTTAGGTTTTTAGGGGAGGTGCGTTAGGTAACAATAGTCAAGAGAATGTATATGTATGGCATATGAAGCACGAAATGTGGCAGAGATAACCCCCCCCCCCCTTCTTTTGTGTTGACCATTGTGTTCCCGGAATCTCAGGAATTCCTTTTAGGTTTCAAGGGGGGGGGGGGGTGGGGTGGGGTGGGTGGGTGGGTTAGGTTACAATAGTGTTGAGTGCGTATAAAGTATAGGGATAAGAGGGGGGTACCCATCTGCCACATATCGTGCTGGGTATAAGGTATGGGGGACTAAGGGGGAATCGCGTAGTCCAATACCATGCTTGGTATGATAAATTCCGGAGCGCGGCTGTTGAATTTTAGTTTTCTGGCCCCTCCCATAAACCTGTGATGAGGAAGTATAACAATGAATTTGCATTATTAGTGCGTTGCGTTTCTGTTGTTAGATGTTCATAGTGGTATAGTTTCTATTTCTACCTTTGTGTATACCAAGCATACCGTTGTATTGTTATAGAAGTATTACACAAATACAGCACTGTCTTAATTGTTGCGTGAGCTCATTTGTATGCATAAGTTATATAACTTCGCCAGGAAGGGACGCCAACGGTGTATTCGACTTGCATGCCTTTGCTTTTCTTTTCAAGTTTTGGCTACAATACACGTCACAGTTCTTCACTATGCGCATAACTGTGTACATACAATTAAGGCACGGATATCTCGCTCGCTACACGTACAAATATAAAACGCGTACGGCCGTACGGAAAGCTACGCGTACGGATAGCTACGCGTACGGCCGTACGGATAGCTACGCGTACGCGTATCCGTTCGTGTTCGGAACCTCAGTCCGTTTTTGAGTTTGCTGGAGAGAGCATCAACTCGCCTCTCCTGAAATAGCGCCGGACGAGCCACATCTTGGGTCGGTGGCTATAAGACAGAGGAAATAGCTGAACTGCAGAGAGCAGATCCAGACCTGAGAATCATCATGGAATTGATGATCAAATCTCCCGACAGACCAAGCAGAGACCAGATAGCACGAGAGAGTCCCGCCTCAAGGAACTTGTGGTTGCTATGGCAACAGCTGGTGCTAAAAGACGGTGTTCTTTTCAAAAGATGGGTGACCCCTGATCAAACCCAGTCTTACCTACAACTTGTTGTTCCACAAGAACTACAGGGTGCCGTTCTTAAAGCTACACACGACGCCGTGATCTCTGCTCATCTCGGGGTGAAGAAAACTTCTCAGAAAGTCAAACGCCAGTTTTACTGGTACCGACTGAAGGAAACCGTTCGTGAATGGGTCCGGAAGTGTGCGAAGTGTGGTGCACGGAAAAGGCCACACACAACCCCCAGAGCACATCTCAAGGATTATCGAGTCGGCGCGCCGCTAGACAGACTGGTCACGGATATCCTTGGTCCGTTTCCTGTCAGTGACAATGGCAACAGATACATTCTCCTAGTCGGTGACCAATTCACAAAGTGGATGGAGGCTTACCCCATTCCCAACCAGAAGGCAGAGACGGTAGCTCATAAAATCGTCTACGAGTATATTTCCCGTTTTGGCCCACCCCTTGACATTCACTCTGATCAGGGTCGAACGTAGAGGGCGCACTATATACAAGATCTAGTTTGTGCCTTACATGTTATCTGAGTATTGAGAGAGTGAAGCTCTGTGGCTAGAGCATACAGCTCATACTGGGAACGAAGCTCTGTGTATGAGCTCAGCTCGGATAACCGACAGACCAAGCAGAGACCAGATAGCACGAGAGAGTCCCGCCTCAAGGAACTTGTGGTTGCTATGGCAACAGCTGGTGCTAAAAGACGGTGTTCTTTTTAAAAGATGGGTGACCCCTGATCAAACCCAGTCTTACCTACAACTTGTTGTTCCACAAGAACTGCAGGGTGCCGTTCTTAAAGCTACACACGACGCCGTGATCTCTGCTCATCTCGGGTTGAAGAAAACTTCTCAGAAAGTCAAACGCCAGTTTTACTGGTACCGACTGAAGGAAACCGTTCGTGAATGGGTCCGGAAGTGTGCGAAGTGTGGTGCACGGAAAAGGCCACATACAACCCTCAGAGCACATCTCAAGGATTATCGAGTCGGCGCGCCGCTGGACAGACTGGTAACGGATATCCTTGGTCCGTTTCCTATCAGTGACAATGGCAACAGATACATTCTTCTAGTCGGTGACCAATTCACAAAGTGGATGGAGGCTTACCCCATTCCCAACCAGAAGGCAGAGACGGTAGCTCATAAAATCGTCTACGAGTATATTTCCCGTTTTGGCCCACCCCTTGACATTCACTCCGATCAGGGTCGAACGTACGAGTCTCATCTCATGCAAGAAGTTTGTAAACTGTTGGAAATCCACAAAACTCGAACTTCTCCATATCATCCATCCGCCAATGGACAGGCGGAGAGATTTAATCAAGTTTTAGTCGACATGATCGCAGCGTATGTTGACGGTGACCAACGAAATTGGGATACCCACCTCCCACTTCTAACTTCAGCGTACAGAAGTTGTCAGCATGAAGCTACACGTTACTCACCTAACATGTTGATGTTAGGTCGAGAAACGCACTTGCCAATTGCGTTTGTACTCGGTGGCCCCGCCACAGAGTACCCACCTCAAAATGAATGCGAGTATGTTGCATCATTAAGGAAGAGGATGGAAACCGTCTATCATCTAGTTCGCAAACATCTTGGTAAATCCGCTGAACGACAGAGGAAAGACCACGATCCCCGAGTTTCCCAAAGAAACTATCAAATTGGTGACCTGGTGTACATGCGCGATAGCACCAGAACCCCTGGTTTATCCCCTAAGCTAAAACAAGCTAAATGGGTCATTCTCATCATTCTCCGAACAATGAGTGATCTCCTGTTTGAGATACGGGTCAAGCAAAGAGGAAAAACAAAAATTCTTTATCACGACCGGCTTAAACATTATTTCAGCGATGAAGTCCCTTCATGGTTGGTGGACATCCGTAAGACGTTACTTGCGAAAAGTTCTCCTTCAACGGATGATGCCGTCCTCCGCAGTAACACCAACAAAAACACCTGGCACCAGGAACACTGGCGCCCCCTCGTCAGCCCGGCCTGCTAAAGTACATGGTTCCCCCAAACCAACTGTAGCGCCATCTACGTCAGGAACTTCAACCTTGTCAGAGAGGAGAAGTGCCCGTACTAAGAGTAGGCCAGCGAGACTGCAAGATTATTTCTAGTCTCCCAGCCCGATATTCGCGATGAACTGCGTCAATTGTGAACTTATAGTGATTTCACTACCATCTCAATGGACACTGAACTTTTACTTTCGTCGTTTTAGATGGATATTTATTCTTCTGTTTTCGCTCTCATTATTCTTATGTTAAAGGAGTGTATTCTTTTGATTTTCTTTTTGAGTTAACCTTTAGTGTGTCTTTTCTAGCGCTCCGTTTAACTTTGATGTATTCAGTTACTTTAGTTCAATTTTCTATTATTTTGTTTACCGTATGTTATTCCCTACGTTACAACGAGGACGTTGTAAAAACTGGGGGGAGATAGTGTTGCGTTCACGCATACAGCGAGCGGTCTTTATTTCTTTCCCAACCAACGCGCAGCGTTCTTGCAGCGAGATATGTGTGCCCTCACACAGCGCGAAGTTATCACGCACCACTACTGGTACGGGTGTACAGCACATGGTACGGTACGCTATTGTATAGCGCGCAATGCATCCAGCATGTACTGTGTGCTATGGGCCCGTTCACAGCGAGTTATGACTTAGTCGTTTTCCCTCATACTTTCCCCGGAGTCGATGTGAATTCCCCTCATATACCTTACCCCTGTATTCGACCCAAACTGACCCTTCACATTAGCGAGTGTGGACCGCTAAACCTTCCCGTGTATCTGACCCTATACATAGCGACTGGGAGCCGCTAAACCACACTGTACTGCCACGGTACACCAGAGGTCAAGTTACCCTCCCCACGCAAGAGTTTACTCCATAGAACTGTGTGTAGGTTCTCATCTTGTCTAGAGACTAAGTCTTGTGCATAACCCTATGTACCGAGAAAGTTACCCCTTTCCCTTTCCTCGAGGATTACTCCCCGTAACGCACCCACGAGTAATCCTACTTCACCCGCTCACCACAACTCTTGGACTTTCTCCTGCAAGAATGTCTAAGTCAGAACGTGTACAAATCCTCCATAGGAATATCCCCATTAACTTTGTACACGTATGCATTATTCATAACTACTAGAATCCAATGCTCTCATTGGTTAAGACGCGCACCCAAAAGCCTATATAAAGGGTGTGGAAATGGCGGAGTAGATTATTATCCGAGCTGAGCTCATACACAGAGCTTGTTTCCCAGCATGAGCTGTATGCTCTAGCCACAGAGCTTCACTCTCTCAATACTCAGATAACATGTAAGGCACAAACTAGATCTTGTATATAGTGCGCCCTCTATTGTGATGTAAATACTTATGAATAATCCAGTAGTATAGTGTGTGTAAGATGCTGTATCTTGACTCTTATTTTGATAACGCCTCTACCCAAGTGAGACGTTACAATATTTATAATGTCATGTACCTCTTAATTTATCGGTGCTGTTTTGCACAGTTTGGCTGGCACCAGTTGAGGAACGTCACATGCATGGTAAATAAAGTGATCTTTACTGTTTTAATAAAACGTAGCTTGAATTTGGTTATTTAATTCTGGTGCAAGACTAATTAGGGAGTTTGACATAGTGTGACGTTATCAGTCGCGCACGTACACTTAATGAATTAATAAGTAGGCAGATTTTGTGCGTGATTCATTTCCATGCGCTGTCGGCGCGCGGCACATGAAGCTAATAAAAAGTCCCCTTCCGTGATGGTTTAGAGTAGACAAGTTATTTTGCAAGTTTGTGTGTGATTTCTTTAGTTTACTTCTCATTACGGAGGAGGGGGCCGGGGTTTATTCGTCAGACCCCCTAAATCTGCGCGGTCCTATTTCTGCGCACTCGCCTTTAATTTCAATTTGGCAACGCGCGCGTCTTAAAAATGATGTACCGTCACTAGGATCGTATTCTTTGATGCATGAACTTTCACAACCACCGAAAAAATATGTAAAGTGAATGCTTTAACGGTAAGTCGGGCAAAAATTGGAAAAAAATCTGCTTTTTACAGCTAATTTACTAGGTACAATTGTTGGTAGAGGCTTTCGGGCCTGCAGAAGTCGAAAAGATGACCGCACGGTAAACTTTGTTATTCGCCCTCTGTCGTCAGTATTATAGCTACCGTGTCCTATATAATTCATTATTTTTTTAAAGGGGGTTTAAGACTTGCGGTGCAACAAAGAAGACATGTTTCTTATATTATTTTGGAATTTTCTTCTGTCATACCTATTAAAATCTGACATCTTGACAATTTTCTCTGTTGATTGGGATGATCAATATATGACATATATGACATAGATCTATCAAGATAATTCGTTCAGGATACCAAATCTAAGAAGGGGTCAATTTATTAAGGCATTTAAATATTATTAGATTTATTTGTATTTTTATTTAATTCAGGCCTAATCAACAACTGAGTTTATTGATGCACCCTTCTAAAAACTCAGCGAACCAATTGCTACTTGAAATGAACAATACAACGCACAACTTGGTCCTGGGTGTACCTTGTATAAACCATTATCACAAAGATTATTAATATTAGAACGAGAGGCTTTGAACGTCTGAGGTGCCGATTTGTAATATTGTAAAACTATTTTGTATTGCCTAAAGAACATAAAAAGCCATTTTAGTATGAATTCAGAGCACGGCAGTCTTTAGTTTAGTTTGACTGAGAGTATGATTCGTGAACACTCGTGTAGAGCTAATCCTACTATATTTAAAGTAACACAAATTGAATTAATTATTTTAATATTAATGTACATTTCCAACTTTAATAATACATTTCTTCAATGATAACAATACAAACTGGGGTCTACATATATATTAAATAGTTAAATATGTATAAATTGGATGTGAATTTTAAATATATGCCTTTTTGTAAAAACAAAATTAACAATTATCTATTGAGAATTCAACCAATATGTCGAATTAATCTTGAAATTACGAAAAGTGTACTGGCATTGAAAAAAAAAAGGAAATAATTATGTTAAAAATGTTCAAGCTAATAGGCCTATATTTTCCACAATCAAGGAGTACAAAATGTTGTTCTTGAGTTGCATGGCCCGGACACCGTAGATTTTCCATGAAGCGCCCCAGTGCGCAGATTTAGGCAGGATTTTTTTCTGAACGCCAAAACTGCACGCTTTGCAATTCCCCGCTTGTCGCTACAAATAAAGATAATTTTTCTTTGTTAATCGGCATGGTGGAAGATCGTAAGCCAACAATATAAGTTTTGTTGATAAAAAGAGTGGTTGCTCTTTTAGTTTTAAGCTACTCGGTTGCAAACCCTTATGTGCGCAGAAATAGGATGATCGAGGATATAATAACGGTAAAGTACATGTATTGAGAATGTTTAACTTTTATGCAAACAGTGAAAAAGATACTATTCGCGTTTACACGAGGCAAGTTTTGTTAATGTAAGGCGGCAAAAGGGAAGAGTTGCTGAACATTGGCTGCATTTTGTGTCAATCTGGATATGCTTTTTGTTTTTATGGGCTCATAAGATTAAAGGCCAACGAAAAAAGTCTCCGGTTTCTGGTATGCGCGCGCGTCGCCGTAGCCATGCGCGTCGGCAGGGGGGGGGGGGGGGGGGGGGGGGCCCTTCGAGACTGTGATTGCGCAACGCTGACGTACCGTCCATTCTCAAAATAGGGGGGAACAATTTTCTCACGCGAAAAATAAAGAGTTTTTGGCATCCAATCTTAACATCTTGTCTTTTGTAGTTGTAAAAGGTTGTTATTTACCTTAATTTTTATCATCCAATGACAAAAATTGTATTGAAAATAACAAAAAGCAGTCGAAAAAATTAAGCGTTGACGTACCGTTGATGCACGTAGAGATTGTGCACAAATACTAAAACGACGTTGACAAATACCTCCCCTAAAAAGGGCAATAATAATCGATAAATTGTGAAAAATCGTGCTTCGAACCCACTCACTTTTTTCCATGGATACGTTTAAAAAGGATGTAGCACTGATATACTGAATTTTTAAAAAAATCTGCCTGTGAACCCCTTGCGTTTTATCGTGTTGTTTTCGAACGAAAATGGCAGAAAATGACATCGCCCCAAACAAAATCCGTGTAGATCGTGCCTGCGTACCTGGCTTTGCGGACGTTGTATGAATCACTAAATGCGGAGAGCGATACACGGGGCAAATTTGTACGTGTTTCAATGGTGCGCTTCGCGGTAGCGATCTATACGTATTTACTGTGTGAGATGTGTGGCTCATGAGCGTGGAAGAACGAATGAGATACATTTCAACGTTGGTGGCGCACTTTGTTGGGCCCCCCCCAGAGCCGTAGATAGAGAGAGTTGCGACAACTACGGATTAGAAGCCATTTTGTTTCCACGTAACGCCGCGCGCGCTATCCGTGTTTTTGTACTACATGCACTCGCTCATCAAAGTGACTCAAACATATAGAGCTAATTAACAAATTAAAAAGTTTCAGGCTACAAAAGTAATTTGGAAAGTCATTTTCGAAAGGAAGAACTATTTACCCAAGGAGCTGAAGCACTGATTTCGCGTTTTGTATTCTTTTGTTTTCTTTAAGAATTTTTTTTTTTTAATGCCAAGAATGAAGTATACTGTATATGATTTATTGAAATACCAGGCCAAACAGAAATATATTTAGTCACAACAAACAAAAGTAGTCAAAAGTACGACCCAGCTGGATGTTTTTATTTCTTAGATATTAAATTTTCAGAAAATATCTATAAACAAAGTGGCAAAAAGTCAATTTTAAGTGTTTAAGTTTTAAGTTTGATTGTCATTTTAGTCTGGATTCATTTTCAAGTAGGTTAACACGTAAAAGTAAACCAATGAAATACATGTACAGTTAAAATCCATTTGTTCTAGTAAAAAAACAAACTTGAATTTTGAATCTTTGGCTATTATTTCAAGACAAAGGATTTTTTTCTTCAGAAGTTCAGAGTGTACTGTTCCTCAGGTGACACATCATTCATGATACTGCTTGTTTGGAATGAACACACATGTTTTTACAAATCAAAGCTCATTATACAGCCACTCAAGTCAAAGCAGTTCATTTTGATCTGGCTAGGTCAACAATATTTTTTTGTCTTTCAACTTATTGGGGCAAGTGTTCCTGACAAATCTTGATCCATGATAGCAGCAATGATTTGAGCCAGTAACATCCGTGTACTTCAAGTACAAGCAGCATAACTTGTGTTGAATTTGTAGGGGGGGGGGGGGGGGGGCACCTTCTAAATTTGAAAGGGAGGGTGGGGGGGGGGGGGGGGGGGTGGTATAGTTACACCACTGCCGAGTACAAGCGGACCTGCTGCATGAAGGCAGTGTCGGCCCAAACTGCTTTGCAAGAGTAGCCAAAAAGTTAATAAAACTAACACAACAAAAGTAAAGGTACATGTGAAACAATGCTTCTACTGCATGTATAATTTTTAATTTAATTTTAACAATTTACTTTTCTTTTTACAAATGTCATGGCACAAACTGCAATATGACGAGGAACAGGATTTCTCATTCCTAAACAGTGTTCTCCAACTTTCCAAAGTCAAGTGCCCTTTGTGGAAAGGCCGTGGCTATTTTTACGTGACCGTAAACCGTACCTACGTACTTTTGCTATTTTTATGCCTGGCGAGTTCTGGTTGTGCATGCGCAGTCCCTAGTTAATTGTATACAGTTCCTAGTATTTCGTATACAAGACCTTTATACCTTTTTCTATAAGACCCTATCTAGATGAGATTATTAACCAATAATTTTGGTTAAATCGTGTATACGAAAAAACTAGGGACTGTATACAATTAACTAGGGATTGCATCCATTTATTTTGGTGAATTATGGCTGTCAACCGTCGTTGGCCTTCATATGTTCTGCGCGTATTGAGTTTCCCTTGTCTGTGTCGGGAACCAGTTATATCACGTTCACGTAATAGCCACTTTGTTGTGGAAATCCTTGTGATAAGCTAGTTGTAGAGACTTGCAGGAACTTGCAGGAACTTCAACTTTCTGTCAGCCTGTTGAGGCTTTACTTGCCGTCAAGGAAAGTTCTCCTACACAAAGGGAAAAAAAGGGTGTTGTTAATACTAAATTTGAAAAGTGTAATCATTTGAACAGACACAACTATATAAGGCATGCTTATACAAAATAAAAAAATGTAAAAGCAGTGTACATGCAATCCAGTTGGGCATACGGGTACATGTATTTTAAGCCAGAACATTTGTATTTTCTGGTGCCATACAAATCAGAATACAGGTCAACTCGTACGCAAGCCAACTCGTATGCGAACCAACTCGTACGCGGTCCAACTCGTACGCGTGCCAAATATTTTGTTGTTATCTTAAAAATACTAATCAAACGAAAACATTAGTCTAAAAATATATATTATTATACGATTATCTACGATGATTACGAAATTAAAACCAAGATGTTTTTACACTAATGGAATGCCTTTGTAAAAAGAAAAGTCTTAAGCAATAGTCTTCTTAAAAACCGAAAGAGATGAGACTGTACAGACTGAATCGCATGCAACTTGTGCATTGTTACATTTAATGGAAATAAAATAAATTGTTGACGAAAATGTATACAAGGCTAAAGCCCAAGGTTAACCCTAACTCCCTACACAACAAAGGAAGTTGGAGGATTTTAGAGGAATTGTATTGTTCAATAACAATGGTGAGGGAGTTAGGGTTAATAATGCCAAAAAGGTTCATAATGCCTAACAAGTACAGTGTACTACTAACACTAGGGGTGTCATACACACCGTGCAGACCCACTAGACAACGAGTAACAACATGAGAATTTGCAGATCTCATGAAATGTATCATCTGAAAAAGAAAGACTTATATGAAAAATATGAGCAACATACATACTAGAAAAGATGATTTGAAATGCTTGAAAGATGTAAATAGAATAAATGAGATGGTTCAAAAAACACTTTTTAATTACTGTTGCTTAATACGTTTGTTGTCTAGGAAAAAGCGCAATCTGAAAAGTTTATCGGACCATAACTTGGCAACGCTTTGACCGATTTTGAAAGTTCAAGAAATAGTCCCAAATAACTTCCTAAAAGCAATATTAAAATTTGTATTGTCCCCCCTACTAACACTAACATCGTGTATTCTTTGTAATTTTGGTCTGTGCATTTGTTGATGTTTCCCGAGAAATAAAATAGAGAATAGATTCGCCTTGGATGCCCAAAGTATCTGCCTTTTTAATTGATCAACACAACCCAGTCCCGTACCCGTGAACCACATTTTTAAACCGCGTACGAGTTGGTTGGTGTACGAGTTGTACCGCGTACGAGTTGGCACCATTCGCACGTTACAAGTCACGTAAAATCGCAAATATTTTCGCGAAATCTTTGCCAAATTGCTTAGGCTTTCACAACTCATCGTGCTCACAAAATCTAGAACTTGCATTCAACTTGCCTTTCCATGTTTTCGGAGTAACTATAGAATGCAGGGCCACCCGCGAACACCTTTTTTTTCGGTTGGATGCGCTGTGGGTCGACCTGAAGTAACTTTAAATTCAGAGATGCCGTTACAGATATCATACAGTTTTGGGCGGATGTGCGTTGAAGTTCGATAAAATGTCTAAGTACAAAAAACTTCACCAGTGATTGCGGTGGACATATGAAGCGAATCGTATTTTACAAGTATAAGGTTATGCCTGGATGCAGTCAACAGAGGGCCGTATATGAAGCGAATTATATATATAGAAGTGACGGTTTCGGGTTGTCTGGGATGCGCGGATGCGCGGATGCGCGGATGCGCGGATGCGCGGATGCGCGGATGCGCGGATGCGCGGATGCGCGGATGCGCGGATGCGCGGATGCGCGGATGCGCGGTTGCGCGGATGCGCGGATGCGCGGATGCGCGGATGCGCGGATGCGCGGATGCGCGGATGCGCGGATGCGCGGATGCGCGGATGCGCGGATGCGCGGATGCGCGGATGCGCGGATGCGCGGAGGTCGAAAAAGCTTGACGTCATCACGTGTTAGGCTCATTACAGTCAACAGTTTGGGAGATTCAGAGTTGCTGGAGACTGATGGCATAACCATTGCTTGTGTCATTTCTCCCTTGAGCAAACAGTGGTACCATTGTAGCATGTCTCTCCATTATATGTAGCCTCATACTAGCTGCCAGCCAGAAGGACTTCAGTGGTGCCTAGTTTAGGACTCTTGATTTCTGAAAACAATATACAAGTGAAATGTTTAAATGATCACAAATTAATATTTAAAACATGAATACAATGGCTGCTTGTTAGCAGTCTAGTTTTCAATCTTTCTGCAACAAAACGTAATCATCATTGCTCTATTTTCAAAGATTTTCCATTCACAATGCTCTCATACAAGGGAAATTTTGTTTCGTCACTATAGTCGAATGATGCTAATAAATCAGTATATATACATGTACATGTACATATGCTTTTTTTTTGGTGGGGGGAGGGGGAGGAGGGGGGCGGGGGGGGGGGGGGAGGGGGGGGGGGGTAATAAATATGTAATATTATTTTTAATATGTTAAATAAAAAATGCCACAATGACTGGAATTTTTACCCTGCTGAGGTATCTGCCAGATTGTACAGGTCGGTTTATATTAATTGTGAATTTGTTTCTTCTCACGGAAGGCAATGCACAGAGCTGACATACAGTAAGCATATCGCTGAAGGGCAGAGCCTGTTATCTAATTTGCTTTATTCTGATGCAAAATTACATTAACTAGTGATAATTGTTACAGGCCATACCTGTGGTCATGGTGCATAGCCCTGTCTGTCACCAACATTCTGAAGTGCTGGCCGTATTTACTCCAAAGTCCAATTTCCACGTTTCTTAAAAAAAGAAAGTGAACTTAAGTTAAGTTCAGTTAACACAAACTAATCAAAAATTGACACAACAGTTTATTTAATTTAAAGACCATGGTCCTAGTCTGGATGGCAATCGTGTACATGTACTGTAGTTTCACTCCCATTTTTTACAAGTTCCATTCTAAAATTGCTTTTGCATTTGAAAGCCAATTAAAAAGTGACTTTTCCAGCTTCAAGCAGTCATTGTTCTTTAGATTTGAACCTAGTCCGAGTAACTTGGACCCCAAAATCACCTTTTTCAACATTTGGACATATCACCCGACCATGTCCAAATGTTGAAAAAGGTGATTTTTGGGTCCAAGTTACTCGGACTAATTTGAACCCATGATTTTTTGAATTTTTGATAAGTGGTTTTGAAGAAAATGTGACTCAGTGTCTTACCCTTTTTGCACAGTCATGTTTATTGCCATCTTGTGTTTTTGTGCCATGACGGTTGTCGGTTTTTCCCCAACCATAGGCCCAACCAGTCTTTCCACAAAGTTTTGCTTGATGGTAAATACTTGCATGATTCCAAATCATGATTTTTCCTACTTGTATCATCGTCAAATTCATCGTCATAAAATTGCCTTTTTTTGTTTGTACTAAACTGTAGTCTTATTCCTACGTTAAACTAGACCGTACACTCACGCAGTGGACTTCCCTGTTCCCAGCATAGCGTACGACAGCGGAATCAAACACACCGACAAAAACGCCGAGTTGTGGCCCAAAATATTGGCAAAATTAACATGGCAAGTCACTTACATTGTACACTGGAATTTTGCTTTGCCTGGCTCAGCTCCTGTGGCTAAAGGGTTGTTCAATCGACGTCAGAATCCTTCAATGTCGACACAAAAGAGAAATAAATGCCGCACACAGTGTTTTTCAAGATGGCGATTCGCTGAAAGTTTTTACACCGTGACGTCATCAAGCCCGGCGTTAGCCAGCTTTCGCGAGGCTTGGTGGGGCTTCGGAATACAGCCTGAAATCTAGCCCCGGGCTTACTTCGCGTAGCCTAGGCCGTCGTTTGGTATGAGGCTTCAAAATGGCGCCGCAAAAATCTAGCCCAAGCCTAGCCTCTAGCCTCCGTTTTGTAAACGCCCATAGAAGTGACGGTTTTGGGTTGTCTGGGATGCGTGGATGCGCGGATGCGCGGATGCGAGGTCGAAAAAAGCTTGACGTCATCACGTGTTAGGCTCATTACAGTCAACAGAGGGCCGTATATGAAGCGAATTATATATATAGAAGTGACGGTTTTGGGTTGTCTGGGATGCGTGGATGCGCGGATGCGAGGTCAAAAAAAGCTTGACGTCATCACGTGTTAGGCTCATTACAGTCAACAGAGGGCCGTATATGAAGCGAATTATATATAGAAGTGACGGTTTCGGGTTGTCTGGGATGCGTGGATGCGCGGATGCGCGGTCGGCATAGGCAAAAAGTCAATAGACGTGGGACGTAGTATGTCTATTTACACATGCGCTTTCTTACGCGAACAAAGTCGGGACGCCAGATGAGTTTATTTAGGTGCATAATTAACCCATAATAATTGATACAGTCCCTAGTTAATTGTATACAGTCCCTAGTTTTTCGTATACACGACTTTTATACCTTTTTCTATAAGACCCTATCTAGACGAGAATATTTAGGTGCATAATTCACCCATACAAACGGATACAGTCCCTAGTTAATTGTATACAGTCCCTAGTTTTTCGTATACACGACTGTTATACCTTTTTCTATAAGATCCTATCTAGATGAGATTATTTAGGTGCATAATTCACTTATAAAAATGGATACAGTCCCTAGTTAATTGTATACAGTCCCTAGTTTTCCGTATACACGACTTTTATATCCTTTTCTATAAGATCCTATCTAGATGAGATTATTTAGGTGCATAATTCACCAATAAAAATGTATACAGTCCCTAATTAATTGTATACAGTCCCTAGTGTTTCGTATACACGACTTTGATACCTTTTTCTATAAGACCCTATCTAGATGAGATTATTTAGGTGTCTATTTAAACAATTCTTTTTGTTAATATAAACAATAATGAAAGTCGTGTCTATGGACTGTATCCATTTATTTTGAATTATCGCTGTCAACCGGCGTTGGTTTTTATACGTTCAGCGCGTATTGAGTTTAATGATTTAACTAAAAATGGTTTGCGCAGCAGCGCCCTCTTGTGGTATTTCGTTTTTTTAGTTACCGTCTAGCTGGGCGGAGAATGGAATGACCCGGTTTATAGGCCGTTTTCTAAACCCCTGCCTTCAGCCTATTGCTAAACCGCATGGATGAAACCGAGACGTAGACGAAGCTGGGGTTTGTAAAACGGCCATAAAGTCTTGGCTGCGCATCCACGCATCCGGATGCGGGGAGCTGAGCTGGGGTTTCGAAAACGGCCATAAAGTCTCGACTGCGCATCCGCGCATCCACGCATCCGGATGCGGGGAGGTTTCATGGTGACCGCGCATCCACACAGCCATGGATGCGCGGTGACGTGACCGCGCATCCACGCAGCCATGGATGCGCGGATATAGAATGGAGTGGCCCTGCATTCTATAGTTGATACCTAATTATTTTGTTTTAGTGAACAAAAGAGGACCTGGCAGAACCTAGCCCGCGATTCAACACGCGATTCAGCCCGCGATTCAGCCTTCGATTCAACCCGCGATTCAGCCCGCGATTCGGCTGAACGCAGCCGTTTATAGAAATTTAGAATCCATGCGACAAAAGGAGGTGCTGATTTGAAACTAGATTCACAGATTAGATCAACGAATTTTCGAAAAAGGTACGGAAATTAATCCCCAATTAAAGATTAACTTCCACAATAACTACCAGCAAGACTATAAATAGTATTCTTAACACTTTTTTTTCTCCAAAATTGCCATTATATTAGTCGATTCCAGAGAACCTAATGTTTAAGCGTTTCTCGTAACATATTACTTTCAAATCAATAAAATGCCTTCTTAAAAAAAAAAGTGTACCGCACATGTTTTGTAAAATACTTATTTTTACTTCATAATCGTAATTGTCACCTTCCTGGGCACACTTACTTTCAGCAAGGGCGTATTCCAATAAGCCGATCCGTTCCAAACGGCCTCTCAAAGAAGCAACGTTTTCGATAACATCTGAAAAAGGCGGTATTTAATGTTTCTAGTAAAACGCAGTCTTAAAAAAAAAGTGTACCGCACATGTTTTGTAAAATTAACTTTTTTACTTCATAATCGTAATTGTCACCTTCCTGGGCACACTTAATTTCAGCAAGGGCGTATTCCAATAAGCCGATCCGTTCCAAAAGGCCTCTTAAAGAGGCAACGTTTTCGATAACATCTAAAAAAGGCGGTATTTGATGTTTCTAGTAAAACGCAGTCTTAAAAAAAAAGTGTACCGCACATGTTTTGGAAAATTAACTTTTTTACTTCATAATCGTAATTGTCACCTTCCTGGGCACACTTAATTTCAGCAAGGGCGTATTCCAATAAGCCGATCTGTTCCAAAAGGCCTCTTAAAGAGGCAACGTTTTCGATAACATCTAAAAAAGGCGGTATTTGATGTTTCTAGTAAAACGCAGTCTTAAAAAAAAAGTGTACCGCACATGTTTTGTCAAATACTTATTTTTACTTCATTATCCTAATTATCACCTTCCTATGCACACTTAATTTCAGCAAGGGCGTATTCCAATAAACCGTTCCGTTCCAAACGGCCTCTTAAAGAAGCAACGTTTTCGATAACATCTAAAAAAGGCGGTATTTGATGTTTCTAGTAAAACGCAGTCTTAAAAAAAAAGGTGTACCGCACATGTTTTGTCAAATACTTATTTTTACTTCATTATCCTAATTATCACCTTCCTGGGCACACTTAATTTCAGCAAGGGCGTATTCCAATAAGCCGATCTGTTCCAAAAGGCCTCTTAAAGAGGCAACGTTTTCGATAACATCTGAAAAAGGCGGTATTTGATGTTTCTAGTAAAACGCAGTCTTAAAAAAAAAGTGTACCGCACATGTTTTGGAAAATTAACTTTTTTACTTCATAATCGTAGTTGTCACCTTCCTGGGCACACTTAATTTCAGCAAGGGCGTATTCCAATAAGCCGATCTGTTCCACTCGTCCATCGTCATTTCGGTGTGTAATCATATTATTCTGCCAACAACAACATTATTCAGCAGTTATTGAAAAAAGATTTTGAACAATTTGCAAGTTTAAGTATTGAATAATAAGCCTTTAGTGGACCAACACAATTGTAAGGTCCCTGTCACACTTGTCCGAATCTATAATTCCTTTCATAAACCGATCTTTTTTTAGGGAGGCATTTTACATCCAAATGACACGTTACAAGCGTGTCGGTAATAGGTACAGTGATTATAATGACTTACGGATATAGTATAAAATATATATTTTGTCATTTAAAGTTTGTTAGAAAGGCTTTTATGTCTGTATAAGTCAAATGTTTTATATATAGAGTCATCCATCATAATAAAACGGTGCTGACATTGAGTGAGCTAAACAGAAAAACCGATCATGAAGATATGAAATAAAGATAAACATGTGCGTTAGGCGACATTTTCTCTCTAAATTCGTGTTTTCTTAAAATTATGAAAGAGCGCAGGAAAAAAAACCCAAATAATGAAAAACAAGTTTTCAGATGTAATCGAAACGTTGCTTCTTTAAAGGTAGTATACACCATTGGTAATTGCTTGAATTATCATGAATGGGTGGATTTAGGGGGTTATATTTCATAGTAAATATCGTTTAACTGACCTGTCCGAAGTTTTAGAATCATTGTTGCAGAGGAAAGCAAGAAAAAAGACTTTCGTTTTCAACCGGAATCGGGAAGTTTTTCTTATGTTATTTTAGTTTTTTTCGCGATCGCCGTCCGGCGATAATACGTTTGAGGCAATTAAAAATTCAAATGATTTATCCCCGCTGGACAATTTGGAAGGCTTTGACGGAACTAGAGTTTGGTCAATTCAGGTCACTCCCCTTGTGGTCGGATTGATTTATGGATATGAACTAGTTCAGTCTTGGCTTGATACTATAACCTCAATTCGAGCACTCGGCCAGTCTCACTTTAGTTCGAGCAGCCGAGATGTTTAGATGTAGAAATTTCGTCTTGCCAAAAATTCTTTAATGTTTTCTTGCCGATAAGTTCGCCAAATATTGGCGTAAATATGCCCCGTGCCAGGTCGAAGCGACGGGTTGCCTCTGGGCCGGTGGATGGAGCCAAGCGGCCGCAAGGACGGCCTTGATCGTTCGTCCTCTCGGCAGGATGCTGTGGCCAGTCGACGCGATGCGAGTTCAGTCGAGCTATGGGATGCACCGACGGTAGCGGGTATTGCATACCCGGCCGTTGGATACGGCAAAAAAAGGCCCTGTCAGCAGCGACGGAGGCCCAATTGTTGGACCATCCACCATCGGTCGGTCCGGAGGTGACTCGTCCACGACTTTGGAGTCGGGTAAGTCTAGTGTGGCTATTAATGCTGAGGAATCATCCCCTCAACCAATTATTACCACTAGTGTTCAGTCTATTTGGCCGTGCGTCACCAACTGTGACAATATTTCTAAATATAATTGCTGTTTGCGTAACCAACTGTGGCAATATTGCTGAATATAATTGCTGTTTGCGTCACAAACTGTGACAATATTTCTGAATATAAATGCTGTTTGCGTCACTGACTGTGACAATATTGCTGTTCCCCGACATCAGCTTCGGACGGGAACAAACTGTGATAATTGCGTAACATCAGTTGAGCAGTGGACATCTGCCTTTTTGTTTTTTGCGTTGATATACTGTCTTGTTGCGCCAACCTAGCCAGGCACGCCAATTGCTCAAATATTGCCGGCGGTCAACAATAACCGTGCAAGGTTTTTAATCGCGGAAAATGCCTCCGGCCCAATTCCCGGTTTGCGTACCATTGCTCCACCTGTCGGGTATTTGGCCACCCAGCAGCCCGCTGTCTAGACAATCGTCAGTCCAGCGGGCCAGGGCAAATACCAGTAAACCTAAGTAATATGTTACCATTCTTGCGCGTTTACACTAGCAGTAGCACTAAAGATGCGCAAATATTGCTGGAAGGCTTTGCCTTTGGCTTTCAACTTAGTTATTTAGGACCTAGCGTTAGTTCCACTGCTCGTTATTCTCCGTCTGCTCTTCAACAACCAGCTATGTTGCAATTAAAAAATTGATCGCGAGAATCGAGTTGGGCCGCGTAGCCGGGCCGTTAGCTAATGCGCCTATTCCTAATTTGCGTTGACAAACACTGCCGTCAATTACACAAGTTTTGATGAAGCTATAGCGATGGTATTCAATTTTGCTCAGGGTGCAGTTATGGCCAACTCGGATAATAAATCGGCTTTTCGATTACTCCATGTTCACCAGGATGATTTCGATTTGCTATGGTTTTCCCCTAATGGCCAAATATATTTATGATACACGTATGCCGCGCCGATGGGGTGCACCATCTTATGTGTCACTTTTGAACGTTTTACTTAGCACTTTCATTGCGTACTGCACTCGTAAGGTGGCTAACTCCAAACACATTGTGCATTAGCTTGATGATTTCTAGTTTGTAAGTGGATTATGGTAATTGCAGATCTGTGTCACGAACTTCATCATTGCTAACTTTAATTGCTGTTTGCGTCACAAACTGTGACAATATTGCTGAATATAATTGCCGTTTGCGTCACCAACTGTGACGATATTGCTGAATATAATTGCCGTTTGCGTCACAAACTGTGACAATAGTGCTGAATATAATTGCTGTTTGCGTCACAACCTGTGACAATATTGCTGAATATGATTGCTGTTTGCGTCACAAACTGTGACAATGTTGCTGAATATAATTGCTGTTTGCGTCACCAACTGTGACAAGATTGCTGAATATAATTGCTGTTTGCGTCACCAACTGTGACAATATTGCTGAATATCATTGCTGTTTGCGTCACAACCTGTGACAATATTGCTGAATATGATTGCTGTTTGCGTCACAAACTGTGACAATGTTGCTGAATATAATTGCTGTTTGCGTCACCAACTGTGACAAGATTGCTGAATATGATTGCTGTTTGCGTCACAACCTGTGACAATATTGCTGAAGATAATTGCTGTTTGCGTCACCAACTGTGACAATATTGCTAAATACAATTGCTGTTTGCGTCACCACATGTGACCATACATGTATTGCTGAATATAATTGCTGTTTGCGTCACAAACTGTGACAATATTGCTGAATATCATTGCCGTTTGCGTCACAAACTGTGACACTATTGCTAAATATAATTGCTGTTTGCGTCACCAAATGTGACCATACATGTGTTGCTGAATATAATTGCTGTTTGCGTCACAAACTGTGACAATAGTTGCAAAAAATAATTGCTGTTTGCGTCACAAACTGTGACAATATTGCTGAATTTAATTGCTGTTTGCGTCACCAACTGTGACAATATTGCTGTATATAATTGCTGTTTGCGTCACAAACTGTGACAATATTGCTGAAGATAATTGCTGTTTGCGTCACCAACTGTGACAATATTGCTAAATACAATTGCTGTTTGCGTCACCAACTGTGACAATATTGCTGAATATCATTGCTGTTTACGTCACCAACTGTGACAATATTGCTGAATATGATTGCTGTTTGCGTCACCAACTGTGACAATATTGCTGAGTATGATTGCTGTTTGCGTCACAACCTGTGACAATATTGCTGAATATGATTGCTGTTTGCGTCACAAACTGTGACAATGTTGCTGAATATAATTACTGTTTGCGTCACCAACGGTGACAATATTGCTGAATATGATTGCTGTCTGCGTCACAACCTGTGACAATATTGCTGAATATGATTGCTGTTTGCGTCACAAACTGTGACAATGTTGCTGAATATAATTGCTGTTTGCGTCACCAACTGTGACAAGATTGCTGAATATAATTGCTGTTTGCGTCACCAACTGTGACAATATTGCTGAATATCATTGCTGTTTGCGTCACAACCTGTGACAATATTGCTGAATATGATTGCTGTTTGCGTCACAAACTGTGACAATGTTGCTGAATATAATTGCTGTTTGCGTCACCAACTGTGACAAGATTGCTGAATATGATTGCTGTTTGCGTCACAACCTGTGACAATATTGCTGAAGATAATTGCTGTTTGCGTCACCAACTGTGACAATATTGCTAAATACAATTGCTGTTTGCGTCACCACATGTGACCATACATGTATTGCTGAATATAATTGCTGTTTGCGTCACAAACTGTGACAATATTGCTGAATATCATTGCCGTTTGCGTCACAAACTGTGACACTATTGCTGAATATAAATTGCTGTTTGCGTCACCAACTGTGACAATATTGCTGAATATGATTGCTGTTTGCGTCACAAACTGTGACAATATTGCTGAATATAATTGCTGTTTGCGTCACCAACTGTGACAATGTTGCTGAATATAATTACTGTTTGCGGCACCAACTGTGACAATATTGCTGAATATAATTGCTGTTTGCGTCACCAACTGTGACAAGATTGCTGAATATAATTTCTGTTTGCGTCACAAACTGTGACAATTTTGCTGACTATAATTGCTATTTGAGTCACCAACTGTGGCAATATTGCTGATTATCGCCCTTGCCCCTCACACGCGTTTATTATATCAGCGGGCTTTGCGTCTTTTCCAATGGTTTAGTGCAAACCATGGGTTTGATGCTGCTGGGTGCCCCTCCATGCAGCATCTAGTCTAGTTTTCGCATTCATTAGCCTACTTCCTTTTGTGGAGGCAGCGATGTGTCATCTTTGATGCAGTAACAGTAGAACGGTGAGTTGGGAGGGCGCCACCATGCGGCGGAGTCTGGTTATGCCATTCTCCCGCCTCCGTCGCTGGTCGGTTGCCTTCCGACTTCCAATTACAGGTAAAGTTCCTTCTTTTTGCAAGTTTGATTCAAATATATAAAGTAAAGGACAATAAACCGGGTATAACAAGTATCATTTAGATTTATTCTTTAGCCCATTAAAGCTCAGGATTATATGTATTTTTCAGCAATTACAGTTCAGTTAAAGTTGTAAAGTTGTTGAAACTGTCATGGCGCCGTCCAAGAACCATGCCGTTTTGCTAGTACATGTACATGTGCATTTATGAACACGAGTCTGAGCTCTATTGTACGTGGAGAATTGATCCATGTAAGTTAATGCGATCTGTGAAATAGGTATTTTACAGTACAGGCATCGGTATTAAGTCTAAGTTGATTGAGTAATGTGGGCATATTTTGACGAACTAATGGTAATCCATAGTCTATAGTTTATGCTACAACAGCGCCCTCTATGTCATTGGTAGACTAGTCAAATATTGGCATTGGCATAGTGTGTTAATTAACTTGCCAAGGTTTATTATTTGGTGCAAGTTGTCTGTTAAGCTAATGACTTTTAGAATAAGCTTTAATATAGATCTGATAATTCTTAAGGATTTTAAGACAAGATGATCAATCCCATATGCTGTTTTGATTGGTAAAAACCCACTGTACTGCTGGATTATTGTTTAATACAGGTCTTACAGATACAGGTGTATGATTCAAAACAAAACGTTGGAAGTATTTGTACTAATTAATTCTTTTGTGAAAGAGTTGCATTATTTCAGCCGAAGTATTCACTTTATTGGATAGATTTTGGTGAACACACACTACATGTATTTATTGTACTAATGATTTCATTTATTTTCTCTTTCCTTCCTACTTGTTAATTGTTTACTGTCAAATTTGATGCCATTCTCCCGCCTCCGTCGCTGGTCGGTTGCCTTCCGACTTCCAATTACAGTACCGAATAAAAGAGTCAATCTGAACCCACTGATTTAGAGGTTTCAGTCATTCTGTAGCCTCCACAATAAAACCCCCCCTCCACACTTTGTATCTAGTATTTCTTCGAAATTGCAATTGCTGAGTTCAGGGTCTTTTGCGAGACGCCCTTGCCCCTCGCACGCGTTTATTATATCAGCGGGCGTTGCGTCTTTTCCAATGGTTTAGTGCAAACCATGGGTTTGATGCTGCTGGGTGCCTCTCCCTGCAGCAGCAAGTTAAGTTTTTGCATTCATTGCTTCCTATGTATCTGGTATTTCTTCGAAATTGCAATTGCTGAGTTACCCCGATGTGTGTACAACCAAGTTTGAACGACCACAGTTCACAGCGGTACTTCGTCGTGCACTTGACTTTGTAGGGCTTCATGGTGACATATTTACAGCCCGTTCATTTTGCATTGGCCGGCGACTGCTGCAATTTAACTACTAATGATGAGTATTAGCACTGATGTGTTCTTAATTTCTTTATCTTTCCCAAATTGCATGAGCTTTCATCCCTGACAAGCCGACTCTGGGGTAATTGGCGACGAGTTACTTAATTGGTGCGCCCGAGTTAATTGGTGCGCCCGAGTTGCACGGTCGTCGCCCTGGGGGGAGAGGCTCCACCAGCTGGCCAACATCAACTGTATTGGACGTCTGGGACTAACGATGGACCAGTACCCCGGTTTTCTGCTGGAGGCTTGGTCAGCTGCTGTCGAATTGCCGGACTTTGTAATCAGTCAGGTCGGGACCAATGACCTGGTATCACGCTGATGGCTTCCACCTAACTTAGGCAGGTTGCTCTGCTATTCTGAGCAACCTTTGTCACGCCCCATTCATTCTGAGGCTATTTGGCGGCGGTCATGTTGCGATTCTCCTTTCGCAAAATGTCCGTTTGGCGGAAATTGCATTCCATAGCGCAAATAGGCCTCAAATTGGCCAATAAAACCTTAATTTAAGAGGCCTCAGGGAATTGGCGGCAAAAGCACTTAACCCTCTTTCTTTGTCGGTTCCAAGATGAAATTGGAACACGGTAGTTATAGTCCCTATTATGTTTACCACATTCGCTGATTGATATTTTGATTATTGCATTTCTTACTTATTGCCGACGATAATAATAGCTTAAGGTATTGCTTGTGCTATGCCACTACGGGATTGATTAATGGTTTTATATGATATGGTTTGCATTGATAAAATGTTATAATGTTGCTTGCTAATGCGTATTGCATCGTATGTGGATATGGTAATTGCAGATCGGTGTCACAAACTGTGACATCATTGCTAAATTTAATTGCTGTTTGCGTCACAAACTGTGACAATATTGCTGAATATAAATTGCTGTTTGCGTCACGAACTGTGACAATATTGCTGAATGTAATCGCTGTTTGCGTCACAAATTTTGTCAATATTGCTGAATATAATAATATTGCTGTTCCCCGACATCAGCTTCGGACGGGAACAAACTGTGATAATTGTGTAATATAATATTGCTGTCCTGTGCTATACCCGGTTCGGGCTAGGACAAACTGTCATTACATTGCTTGCATATGCTGTCCCGTGCTATCATAGCTTCGAGCTGGGACAGCGCTTACAACAATAAACGGCTGCTCGGCCACACGCAACAAAAATACGAGTGCTCGATTCTGTATGTCCGGTCTTGTCACATGTGGGGATAATGAATTTTGGTTTATACAATTCAATTTTTCGGAACAATTACAGGATATCTAGGGCAATCGTTTTGCTGGATGCCTAGAATCATTATTTACTTTCAAATAAGTAAGATATTTCTTAATAATTCGGTAGTAATTTTTTTTAGATATCTGCAAATGGTGTTTACTACCTTTAAGAGACCGTTTGGAACGTATCGGTTTATTGGAATACGCCCTTGCTGAAATTAAGTGTGCCCAGTAAGGTGATAATTAGGATAATGAAGTAAAAACGTTAATTTTACAAAACATGTGCGGTACACTTTTTTTTTAAACGGCATTTTACTAGAAACATCAAATACCGCATTTTTCAAATGTTATCGAAAACGTTGCTTCTTTAAAGAGGCCTTTGGAACGGAACGGTTTATTGGAATACGCCCTTGCTGAAATTAAGTGTGCATAGGAAGGTGATAATTAGGATAATGAAGTAAAAACGTTAATTTTACTAAACATGTGCGGTACACTTTTTTTTTAAACGGCATTTTACTAGAAACATAAAATACCGCATTTTTCAAATGTTATCGAAAACGTTGCTTCTTTAAAGAGGCCTTTGGAACGGAACGGTTTATTGGAATACGCCCTTGCTGAAATTAAGTGTGCATAGGAAGGTGATAATTAGGATAATGAAGTAAAAACGTTAATTTTACTAAACATATGCGGTACACTTTTTTTGTAAGACAGTGTTTTACTAGAAACATCAAATACCGCATTTTTCAGATGTTATCCAAGACGTTGCCTCTTTAAGAGGCCGTTTGGAACGGATCGGTTTATTGGAATACGCCCTTGCTGAAATTAAGTGTGCCCAGCTGGAAGGTGATAATGACGTTTATGAAGTAAAAACGTTAATTTTCCAAAACATGTGCGGTACACTTTTTTTTTAAACGGCATTTTACTAGAAACATCAAATACCGCATTTTTCAAATGTTATCGAAAACGTTGCTTCTTTAAGAGGCCTTTGGAACGGATCGGCTTATTGGAATACACCCTTGCTGAAATTAAGTGTGCCCAGTAAGATGATAATTAGGATAATGAAGTAAAAACGTTAATTTTACAAAACATGTGCGGTACACTTTTTTTTTAAGACAGTGTTTTACTAGAAACATCAAATACCGCATTTTTCAGATGTTATCGAAAACGTTGCTTCTTTAAGAGGCCGTTTGGAACGGATCGGCTTATTGGAATACGCCCTTGCTGAAATTAAGTGTGCCCAGGAAGGTGATAATTACGTTTATGAAGTAAAAACGTTAATTTTCAAAAACATGTGCGGTACACTTTTTTTTTAAACGGCATTTTACTAGAAACATCAAATACCGCATTTTTCAAATGTTATCGAAAACGTTGCTTCTTTAAAGAGGCCTTTGGAACGGAACGGTTTATTGGAATACGCCCTTGCTGAAATTAAGTGTGCATAGGAAGGTGATAATTAGGATTATGAAGTAAAAACGTTAATTTTACTAAACATGTGCGGTACACTTTTTTTTAAGACAGTGTTTTACTAGAAACATCAAATACCGCATTTTTCAGATGTTATCGAAAACGTTGCCTCTTTAAGAGGCCGTTTGGAACGGATCTGTTTATTGGAATACGCCCTTGCTGAAATTAAGTGTGCCCAGGAAGGTGATAATTACGTTTATGAAGTAAAAACGTTAATTTTCCAAAACATGTGCGGTACATTTTTTTTTTTTTTTAAACGGCATTTTACTAGAAACATCAAATACCGCATTTTTCAGATGTTATCGAAAACGTTGCTTCTTTAAGAGGCCGTTTGGAACGGAACGGTTTATTGGAATACGCCCTTGCTGAAATTAAGTGTGCCCAGGAAGGTGATAATTACGTTTATGAAGTAAAAACGTTAATTTTCCAAAACATGTGCGGTACACTTTTTTTTTAAACGGCATTTTACTAGAAACATCAAATACCGCATTTTTCAAATGTTATCGAAAACGTTGCTTCTTTAAAGAGGCCTTTGGAACGGAACGGTTTATTGGAATACGCCCTTGCTGAAATTAAGTGTGCCCAGTAAGATGATAATTAGGATAATGAAGTAAAAACGTTAATTTTACAAAACATGTGCGGTACACTTTTTTTTTAAGACAGTGTTTTACTAGAAACATCAAATACCGCATTTTTCGGATGTTATCGAAAACGTTGCTTCTTTAAGAGGCCGTTTGGAACGGAACGGTTTATTGGAATACGCCCTTGCTAAAATTAAGTGTGCATAGGAAGGTGATAATTAGGATAATGAAGTAAAAACGTTAATTTTACTAAACATGTGCGGTACACTTTTTTTTTAAGACAGTGTTTTACTAGAAACATCAAATACCGCATTTTTCAAATGTTATAGAAGACGTTGCCTCTTTAAGAGGCCGTTTGGAACGGATCGGCTTATTGGAATACGCCCTTGCTGAAATTAAGTGTGTCCAGTAAGGTGATAATTAGGATAATGAAGTAAAAACGTTAATTTTACAAAACATGTGCGGTACACCTTTTTTTTTAAGACAGTGTTTTACTAGAAACATCAAATACCGCATTTTTCAAATGTTATCGAAAACGTTGCTTCTTTAAAGAGGCCTTTGGAACGGAACGGTTTATTGGAATACGCCCTTGCTGAAATTAAGTGTGCCCAGGAAGGTGATAATTACAATTATGAAGTAAAAACGTTAATTTTACAAAACATGTGCGGTACACTTTTTTTTTAAACGGCATTTTACTAGAAACATAAAATACCGCATTTTTCAAATGTTATCGAAAACGTTGCTTCTTTAAAAGAGGCCTTTGGAACGGAACGGTTTATTGGAATACGCCCTTGCTGAAATTAGGTGTGCATAGGAAGGTGATAATTACGTTTATGAAGTAAAAACGTTAATTTTCAAAAACATGTGCGGTACACTTTTTTTTTAAACGGCATTTTACTAGAAACATCAAATACCGCATTTTTCAAATGTTATCGAAAACGTTGCTTCTTTAAAGAGGCCTTTGGAACGGAACGGTTTATTGGAATACGCCCTTGCTGAAATTAAGTGTGCATAGGAATGTGATAATTAGGATAATGAAGTAAAAACGTTAATTTTACTAAACATGTGCGGTACACTTTTTTTGTAAGACAGTGTTTTACTAGAAACATCAAATAGGCCTACCGCATTTTTCAGATGTTATCGAAGACGTTGCCTCTTTAAGAGGCCGTTTGGAACGGATCGGTTTATTGGAATACGCCCTTGCTGAAATTAAGTGTGCCCAGGAAGGTGATAATGACGTTTATGAAGTAAAAACGTTAATTTTCCAAAACATGTGCGGTACACTTTTTTTTTAAACGGCATTTTACTAGAAACATCAAATACCGCCTTTTTCAGATGTTATCGAAAACGTTGCTTCTTTAAGAGGCCGTTTGGAACGGAACGGTTTATTGGAATACGCCCTTGCTGAAATTAAGTGTGCATAGGAAGGTGATAATTAGGATAATGAAGTAAAAACGTTAATTTTACTAAACATGTGCGGTACACTTTTTTTTTAAGACAGTGTTTTACTAGAAACATCAAATACCGCATTTTTCGGATGTTATCGAAAACGTTGCTTCTTTAAGAGGCCGTTTGGAACGGAACGGTTTATTGGAATACGCCCTTGCTGAAATTAAGTGTGCATAGGAAGGTGATAATTAGGATAATGAAGTAAAAACGTTAATTTTACTAAACATGTGCGGTACACTTTTTTTTTAAGACAGTGTTTTACTAGAAACATCAAATACCGCATTTTTCAAATGTTATAGAAGACGTTGCCTCTTTAAGAGGCCGTTTGGAACGGATCGGCTTATTGGAATACGCCCTTGCTGAAATTAAGTGTGTCCAGTAAGGTGATAATTAGGATAATGAAGTAAAAACGTTAATTTTACAAAACATGTGCGGTACACTTTTTTTTTAAGACACTGTTTTACTAGAAACATCAAATACCACCTTTTCCAGATGCTATCGAAAACGTTGCTTCTTTAAGAGGCCGTTTGGAACGGAACGGTTTATTGGAATACGCCCTTGCTGAAATTAAGTGTGCATAGGAAGGTGATAATTAGGATAATGAAGTAAAAACGTTAATTTTACTAAACATGTGCGGTACACCTTTTTTTTTAAGACAGTGTTTTACTAGAAACATCAAATACCGCATTTTTCAAATGTTATCGAAAACGTTGCTTCTTTAAAGAGGCCTTTGGAACGGAACGGTTTATTGGAATACGCCCTTGCTGAAATTAAGTGTGCCCAGGAAGGTGATAATTACAATTATGAAGTAAAAACGTTAATTTTACAAAACATGTGCGGTACACTTTTTTTTTAAACGGCATTTTACTAGAAACATAAAATACCGCATTTTTCAAATGTTATCGAAAACGTTGCTTCTTTAAAAGAGGCCTTTGGAACGGAACGGTTTATTGGAATACGCCCTTGCTGAAATTAGGTGTGCATAGGAAGGTGATAATTACGTTTATGAAGTAAAAACGTTAATTTTCAAAAACATGTGCGGTACACTTTTTTTTTAAACGGCATTTTACTAGAAACATCAAATACCGCATTTTTCAAATGTTATCGAAAACGTTGCTTCTTTAAAGAGGCCTTTGGAACGGAACGGTTTATTGGAATACGCCCTTGCTGAAATTAAGTGTGCATAGGAATGTGATAATTAGGATAATGAAGTAAAAACGTTAATTTTACTAAACATGTGCGGTACACTTTTTTTGTAAGACAGTGTTTTACTAGAAACATCAAATAGGCCTACCGCATTTTTCAGATGTTATCGAAGACGTTGCCTCTTTAAGAGGCCGTTTGGAACGGATCGGTTTATTGGAATACGCCCTTGCTGAAATTAAGTGTGCCCAGGAAGGTGATAATGACGTTTATGAAGTAAAAACGTTAATTTTCCAAAACATGTGCGGTACACTTTTTTTTTAAACGGCATTTTACTAGAAACATCAAATACCGCCTTTTTCAGATGTTATCGAAAACGTTGCTTCTTTAAGAGGCCGTTTGGAACGGAACGGTTTATTGGAATACGCCCTTGCTGAAATTAAGTGTGCATAGGAAGGTGATAATTAGGATAATGAAGTAAAAACGTTAATTTTACTAAACATGTGCGGTACACTTTTTTTTTAAGACAGTGTTTTACTAGAAACATCAAATACCGCATTTTTCAGATGTTATCGAAAACGTTGCTTCTTTAAGAGGCCGTTTGGAACGGAACGGTTTATTGGAATACGCCCTTGCTGAAATTAAGTGTGCATAGGAAGGTGATAATTAGGATAATGAAGTAAAAACGTTAATTTTCCAAAACATGTGCGGTACACTTTTTTTTTTTTTTTTAAACGGCATTTTACTAGAAACATCAAATACCGCATTTTTCAGATGTTATCGAAAACGTTGCTTCTTTAAGAGGCCGTTTGGAACGGAACGGTTTATTGGAATACGCCCTTGCTGAAATTAAGTGTGCCCAGGAAGGTGATAATTACGTTTATGAAGTAAAAACGTTAATTTTCCAAAACATGTGCGGTACACTTTTTTTTTAAGACAGTGTTTTACTAGAAACATCAAATACCGCATTTTTCGGATGTTATCGAAAACGTTGCTTCTTTAAGAGGCCGTTTGGAACGGAACGGTTTATTGGAATACGCCCTTGCTGAAATTAAGTGTGCATAGGAAGGTGATAATTAGGATAATGAAGTAAAAACGTTAATTTTACTAAACATGTGCGGTACACTTTTTTTTTAAGACAGTGTTTTACTAGAAACATCAAATACCGCATTTTTCAAATGTTATAGAAGACGTTGCCTCTTTAAGAGGCCGTTTGGAACGGATCGGCTTATTGGAATACGCCCTTGCTGAAATTAAGTGTGTCCAGTAAGGTGATAATTAGGATAATGAAGTAAAAACGTTAATTTTACAAAACATGTGCGGTACACTTTTTTTTTAAGACAGTGTTTTACTAGAAACATCAAATACCGCATTTTTCAAATGTTATCGAAAACGTTGCTTCTTTAAGAGGCCGTTTGGAACGGAACGGTTTATTGGAATACGCCCTTGCTGAAATTAAGTGTGCATAGGAAGGTGATAATTAGGATAATGAAGTAAAAACGTTAATTTTACTAAACATGTGCGGTACACCTTTTTTTTTAAGACAGTGTTTTACTAGAAACATCAAATACCGCATTTTTCAAATGTTATCGAAAACGTTGCTTCTTTAAGGAGGCCTTTGGAACGGAACGGTTTATTGGAATACGCCCTTGCTGAAATTAAGTGTGCCCAGGAAGGTGATAATTACAATTATGAAGTAAAAACGTTAATTTTCAAAAACATGTGCGGTACACTTTTTTTTTAAACGGCATTTTACTAGAAACATCAAATACCGCATTTTTCAAATGTTATCGAAAACGTTGCTTCTTTAAAGAGGCCTTTGGAACGGAACGGTTTATTGGAATACGCCCTTGCTGAAATTAAGTGTGCATAGGAATGTGATAATTAGGATAATGAAGTAAAAACGTTAATTTTACTAAACATGTGCGGTACACTTTTTTTGTAAGACAGTGTTTTACTAGAAACATCAAATAGGCCTACCGCATTTTTCAGATGTTATCGAAGACGTTGCCTCTTTAAGAGGCCGTTTGGAACGGATCGGTTTATTGGAATACGCCCTTGCTGAAATTAAGTGTGCCCAGGAAGGTGATAATGACGTTTATGAAGTAAAAACGTTAATTTTCCAAAACATGTGCGGTACACTTTTTTTTTAAACGGCATTTTACTAGAAACATCAAATACCGCCTTTTTCAGATGTTATCGAAAACGTTGCTTCTTTAAGAGGCCGTTTGGAACGGAACGGTTTATTGGAATACGCCCTTGCTGAAATTAAGTGTGCATAGGAAGGTGATAATTAGGATAATGAAGTAAAAACGTTAATTTTACTAAACATGTGCGGTACACTTTTTTTTTAAGACAGTGTTTTACTAGAAACATCAAATACCGCATTTTTCGGATGTTATCGAAAACGTTGCTTCTTTAAGAGGCCGTTTGGAACGGAACGGTTTATTGGAATACGCCCTTGCTGAAATTAAGTGTGCATAGGAAGGTGATAATTAGGATAATGAAGTAAAAACGTTAATTTTACTAAACATGTGCGGTACACTTTTTTTTTAAGACAGTGTTTTACTAGAAACATCAAATACCGCATTTTTCAAATGTTATAGAAGACGTTGCCTCTTTAAGAGGCCGTTTGGAACGGATCGGCTTATTGGAATACGCCCTTGCTGAAATTAAGTGTGTCCAGTAAGGTGATAATTAGGATAATGAAGTAAAAACGTTAATTTTACAAAACATGTGCGGTACACTTTTTTTTTAAGACAGTGTTTTACTAGAAACATCAAATACCACCTTTTCCAGATGCTATCGAAAACGTTGCTTCTTTAAGAGGCCGTTTGGAACGGAACGGTTTATTGGAATACGCCCTTGCTGAAATTAAGTGTGCATAGGAAGGTGATAATTAGGATAATGAAGTAAAAACGTTAATTTTACTAAACATGTGCGGTACACCTTTTTTTTTAAGACAGTGTTTTACTAGAAACATCAAATACCGCATTTTTCAAATGTTATCGAAAACGTTGCTTCTTTAAAGAGGCCTTTGGAACGGAACGGTTTATTGGAATACGCCCTTGCTGAAATTAAGTGTGCCCAGGAAGGTGATAATTACAATTATGAAGTAAAAACGTTAATTTTACAAAACATGTGCGGTACACTTTTTTTTTAAACGGCATTTTACTAGAAACATAAAATACCGCATTTTTCAAATGTTATCGAAAACGTTGCTTCTTTAAAAGAGGCCTTTGGAACGGAACGGTTTATTGGAATACGCCCTTGCTGAAATTAGGTGTGCATAGGAAGGTGATAATTACGTTTATGAAGTAAAAACGTTAATTTTCAAAAACATGTGCGGTACACTTTTTTTTTAAACGGCATTTTACTAGAAACATCAAATACCGCATTTTTCAAATGTTATCGAAAACGTTGCTTCTTTAAAGAGGCCTTTGGAACGGAACGGTTTATTGGAATACGCCCTTGCTGAAATTAAGTGTGCATAGGAATGTGATAATTAGGATAATGAAGTAAAAACGTTAATTTTACTAAACATGTGCGGTACACTTTTTTTGTAAGACAGTGTTTTACTAGAAACATCAAATAGGCCTACCGCATTTTTCAGATGTTATCGAAGACGTTGCCTCTTTAAGAGGCCGTTTGGAACGGATCGGTTTATTGGAATACGCCCTTGCTGAAATTAAGTGTGCCCAGGAAGGTGATAATGACGTTTATGAAGTAAAAACGTTAATTTTCCAAAACATGTGCGGTACACTTTTTTTTTAAACGGCATTTTACTAGAAACATCAAATACCGCCTTTTTCAGATGTTATCGAAAACGTTGCTTCTTTAAGAGGCGGTTTGGAACGGAACGGTTTATTGGAATACGCCCTTGCTGAAATTAAGTGTGCATAGGAAGGTGATAATTAGGATAATGAAGTAAAAACGTTAATTTTACTAAACATGTGCGGTACACTTTTTTTTTAAGACAGTGTTTTACTAGAAACATCAAATACCGCATTTTTCAGATGTTATCGAAAACGTTGCTTCTTTAAGAGGCCGTTTGGAACGGAACGGTTTATTGGAATACGCCCTTGCTGAAATTAAGTGTGCATAGGAAGGTGATAATTAGGATAATGAAGTAAAAACGTTAATTTTACTAAACATGTGCGGTACACTTTTTTTTAAGACAGTGTTTTACTAGAAACATCAAATACCGCATTTTTCGGATGTTATCGAAAACGTTGCTTCTTTAAGAGGCCGTTTGGAACGGAACGGTTTATTGGAATACGCCCTTGCTGAAATTAAGTGTGTCCAGTAAGGTGATAATTAGGATAATGAAGTAAAAACGTTAATTTTACAAAACATGTGCGGTACACTTTTTTTTTAAGACACTGTTTTACTAGAAACATCAAATACCACCTTTTCCAGATGCTATCGAAAACGTTGCTTCTTTAAGAGGCCGTTTGGAACGGAACGGTTTATTGGAATACGCCCTTGCTGAAATTAAGTGTGCATAGGAAGGTGATAATTAGGATAATGAAGTAAAAACGTTAATTTTACTAAACATGTGCGGTACACCTTTTTTTTTAAGACAGTGTTTTACTAGAAACATCAAATACCGCATTTTTCAAATGTTATCGAAAACGTTGCTTCTTTAAAGAGGCCTTTGGAACGGAACGGTTTATTGGAATACGCCCTTGCTGAAATTAAGTGTTCCCAGGAAGGTGATAATTACAATTATGAAGTAAAAACGTTAATTTTACAAAACATGTGCGGTACACTTTTTTTTTAAACGGCATTTTACTAGAAACATCAAATACCGCATTTTTCAGATGTTATCGAAAACGTTGCTTCTTTAAGAGGCCGTTTGGAACGAAACGGTTTATTGGAATACGCCCTTGCTGAAATTAAGTGTGCATAGGAAGGTGATAATTAGGATAATGAAGTAAAAACGTTAATTTTACTAAACATGTGCGGTACACTTTTTTTTTAAGACAGTGTTTTACTAGAAACATCAAATACCGCATTTTTCAGATGTTATCGAAAACGTTGCTTCTTTAAGAGGCCGTTTGGAACGGATCGGCTTATTGGAATACGCCCTTGCTGAAATTAAGTGTGTCCAGTAAGGTGATAATTAGGATAATGAAGTAAAAACGTTAATTTTACAAAACATGTGCGGTACACATTTTTTTTAAGACAGTGTTTTACTAGAAACATCAAATACCGCATTTTTCAGATGTTATCGAAAACGTTGCTTCTTTAAGAGGCCGTTTGGAACGGATCGGCTTATTGGAATACGCCCTTGCTGAAATTAAGTGTGCCCAGGAAGGTGATAATTACAATTATGAAGTCAAAACGTGCATTTTACAAAACATGTGCGGTACACTTTTTTTTTAAGACGGCATTTTACTAGAAACATCAAATACTGCATTTTTCAGATGTTATCGAAAACGTTGCCTCTTTAAGAGGCCGTTTGGAACGGATCGGCTTATTGGAATACGCCCTTGCTGAAATTAAGTGTGCCCAGGAAGGTGATAATTAGGATAATGAAGTAAAAATAAAACATTTACAAAACATGTGCGGTACACCATTTTATTTAAGACGGCATTTTATTGATTCGGAAGTAATATGTTGCGAGAAACGCTTAAAAATTAGGTTCTCTGGAATCGACTAATATAATGGCAATGTTGGAGGGAAAAAAGTGTTAAGAATACTATTTATAGTCTTGCTGATAGTTATTGTTGAAGTTAATCTTTAATTGGGGATTAATTTCTGTACTATTTTCGAAAATTCGTTGATCTAATCTGTAAATCTAGTTTCAAATCAGCACCTCCTTTTGTCGCATGGATTCTAAATTTCTATGAACGGCTGCGGCCAGCCGAATCGCGGGCTGAATCGCGGATTGAATCGAAGGCTGAATCGCGGGCTGAATGGCGTGTTGAATCGCGGGCTAGGTTTTAAGACATTCTTGTGGTCATTTCTAGTGTTGGACGAAGTCACAAAATCCTTTCAGAAAGACATTTTCGTGATCCCCAACTTGGTACATGATAAAACTTTCACAAATTGATCTTTAGGGCATACCTAACAACGTTTGGGGTGTTCATTTTTGCAAAAGTGGCACTTTGGAGAGTTATTTCACGTAAAAAATTTGATGGGGCGAAAATAACATGGGGCGAGTTGGTTTTTCTCGCCTAGTTTTCATAACAAATTCGCCCCAAAGCCAGTTCGCCCCATACTTTTGTTAACCTAATATTGCATTGACTCAAGCCAACTCGCCTCATAGAGCATGTACATGACAGGAAAAAGTTGCCAGTGACAAACATGAACTATTACCATCGTTTAAATGTAAATCACTCTTGATGGGTTCCCAGATGGATCCATTTAAGTGTGTTATTATATAATTGATTGATAAATAAAATGGCTTATATTAGATTTGCAATGTTTTTTTTTTATTTTTTTTTTATTTTTTTTTTTTGGGGGGGGTGGGTCAATCAGCTCAGTGTTTTGTTTAAAGGGGAATTTTAATGGGTTTCATGCAAGGCGAGCTTGTAATGAAATACATAATAATGAAATACATCAAAAGATAAGATTCACACAATATGTATTGTTTGTCATTTTATTCTTGTCAGCACTAGTACATAAACTTCAGTACTCACTCATTTTTTTTTTATGGAACATAACTTGCAAAGTGACATTAAAATATATAGAATCACATGAAAATTGAGAATTAACAAATGAATGTTCAAAATTTGTGGCCCTGTACCCACGTTTTGGTTGCTGTGGTCCAGGAGTGATAGTGCCTGCCCCAACCCTACAGTTTATTTTACAATGGACCTGTAACATTACTGGGAAGCTGAATTGTTTGTGATTAAAGTCATGGTTGTAATAACATTTAAAATTACAGAAATGGTGAATTGTATGCACCATTTGCAAATAATAATTACATTTAAATTTGTGTAAATGCCTATTTGAGTACCATATTTTCTCAGTAAGAGGGATATTCATACTCCATAATGGATGTTTCAGTATGTAGCTCTAATAAGTTTCAACTAGGTTACACTTTTCAATTAGAAAGAGCCTTGAAAATAGTTGCCCTCATTGGAACAGGGATAGTGGAAGTTAACTGAATGAAAAATGTCAGAAAAATGCTCCTGACTTGTCTTAAATATTTAGTCATTTAGTACACAAAAACCAGTTCCAGCATAATTCTCTCAGCTTTTCCCTCTAAAATTAAGAATTATAACAATCACAAAATCACTGAAGTGAGCACATTATTGTTACAATTATTCACAACCCATGCGATTTGGGGCAGATAATGCACGTATAGCCGGTACGACATGCTTCTAATGTTGGGGCTTAGATAGTAGGCTGGCACTGGATCTGAGTAAACACAAGTCTTCTGTGGAGGTCTGTCATTAGCACTGCTCGTCTCCTGATTAGCAACTGCATATAAGGTTAAATCTAGAGAGAAAAAAAAAGGGAAAAATACAATCAATGAGGGAATTTGGAAATGACTTGTTACAAGAATTTTTTTTTAGCTTGTCACTTGTCCCTATTTTCTTTTCTTTCTAAATGTTCTACACAAAAATATGGAGCCAAAGTTGCACACGCTTCCCACCCACGCTTCCCACCCCCACCCCCCACCCCCCCCCCCCCCCCCCCCCCACCCCCACCACAAAAAAATTAATTGAAATACAATTTCTTTAGTTGAACGGAATTTTTACGATTTGAAATGCAAACTTGCCGTACAATGCATTTTCCTGAGATACCGGTATGGTCTTATTTGTAACCTTGTACAAACAAAAAGTTGCTCACACCTAATGTTTTCTCAAACACCCCCCCCCCCCCCCCCCCCCCCAACCCTTATAAAAAAGGGGATAAAAGATAGGTGTATACATGTACTTAGCCAGAGCTGGCTAATTTTTTTTGACATAAACGAGATTTGACGAGCTACATGTATGCGTAGCTAAGGCCTGGCGTCCTTAAGAATTTACTCAGCGCGCCGCGTTCCGCTTTGGTGCGCCGCACAGCGCCGTGCTACAGCGTCCTGCGGCCAGCCGATGCGCGGCGCTGTGCGGCGGTGGGGGAAAACCACAGACATAAATAACCTATAGACGGACAGCGCCTATGGAAATCAACGTCCAGGTACCGTAATTTCGACGGCGCCTGACTAATCACGAAATCGTGGGCGGAAGTGATTGAAAAATGTGCACGACTCTATGGACAAATTTCGGGAGGACGGACAAAAATCGGTAATTTTGGTGGATAACGCAGCTGATGTCGACTAAAAATACTTTCAGCTGTTAACTATATAATGCTGCATAGTTATGAATATGTATTTTGTTGTAAAAAAGAATGAGTTCTTATGATAAATTATAACTTTGAGCCACCGTCTCGACCGTACCACGCCGTCGCGCGCACATATCCATAGCGCATAGGCATGTCATAGGCTAGGCCTACGCAATCGCAGTCAGCGATCTGGTTATACATGACCACTAACTTTATAGGCCCTAAACTACCATGCAATTAACCCTAACGCTGCTCAGTCCTCCAAAATCCTCATTGCAGTTTTGGAGGATTTAAGGATTGAGGATGAATGGTATTTTTTTTAAATGAGGAGTTTGGAAAGGATTGAGGCACAATGTTGTTTAAAGTGTGGAGGATTTTGGAGGATTGAGGCTGAATGGGTGTTTTCAAAAAATGGAGGATTTTGGAGAATTTACTTTTTTCAATCCTCCAGAATCCTCATTGCAGTTTTAAAGGATTTTTGAGGATTGAGTATGAATGGTATTGTTTAAAAATGAGGATTTTTGAGAATTGAGAAACTGTTGGTTTCAAGTGTGGAGGATTTTTGAGGATTGAGGCTAAATACTAGGGTTATTAAAAAATGAGAATTTTTGAAGGATTGAAGACGGTTGCTAGCAAAAAGGGCCTAGGGGGTTAGGGGTACAATGTACATGATGTTTGTACACAAATATTTGTACATGTATGTATTCTTCTTGCATGCCAGTTGATATTTAGCCGGTGCCCGCTAGATATCAGTAAATGCTATAGTTTTGTTTAGGTACTGAACATGCGCAGTGCCTTTTATTTCCATAACAAATCTTACTTACTGGTTCTGCACCAACATTGTCGTTGAGACTTCATTTGTTTTTTACAATTTCGGACTGTATTTTCATACGCTTTCCACTGTATTCTAGTGGTGATGTAATACCTTATATAATGTACAGGGGCAGGCACTGTACAAGCCGGATAGCTAAATAGCATTTACTGAAGTAGCCAGCGCCGGCTAAATATCCACGTTTCAATTTTAAATAAAATGCAAAACATATTATTTTGAGGTCTCTGTACATACTAATTACATACTGTGAAACATTCCACCAAATATTTTACTATTATTAGTTGGAAAAAAAGCTTCAATACAGTACATTATACAACTGTACACAAATTATTATGACTGTTATATATTTTTAATAAATTTACAAAGTAAACCAGTTCTTTTTATACACAAATAAACACGTTTTGGCTTTATGATAAATAAAAACAAATTAAAATAGCCTCAGAAAACAAATTGAAACCACAAGAACAAAATCCAAAAGTAAAAACAGCATAATTCCACATATTGCTGAAAATACATTTGAATCATCAAATGTAACCATTTACAATGTTAGTTCGGCCTTAATGGCAGTGACATCCTAAAGAACCTTATGTAGACAAAATAGCCAGTTTAGTAAAAGTAATTTAGTAATTTAGTAAAAGAGCAAGTGATCCTCAGATCACGCGTGTCGGCCTTTTTATCAGTCTGGTGGCTACCTGACCTACTTTTCCTGCAGTCGATTCTTATATGTTTTGTGTTCTTAAAAGTCATTTTTAGTCAATGACCTCAAATGACCCCTGGATTCCAAAGGTTTTGTATCAAATTCTGTAGACAAAGAAACACTTGGCGCATGTTTTAACAACGACATCCAATGGCCTGTACATGACCTTCGACCTCAGTAATTGTACAAGTCACTGCATCAAAGTTTCATCAAAATCCAAAAAGCCTGCAGAAGTCATTTATTTATTTCATGTTGCGCTCAGTCCATTCACAACTGACATACGGCACACGCAGGTTGAAGGCTTGTCACTGGATGAATTGTATCCCTCACTAGGGAGTTTCAAATGACCATGCAGCCCAACAAACATGATGACAAGAACCTCTTTATAGCTGCCTGTTCACTATCTTCTTCTGTCGAGCTACCCGGCAAGTCAACGTAGCAAATTGCTCGCTTGAGACCTTGGTCATCATCGACATGCTGCTTAACATGCATGCTGTCTATTACAAGAGCAGCAACCTGTAAATACAACAAAAGACATTGTTTGAAGGAATTATGTGAATTATTTATGACCTAAGCTTATTGAACCATCTTGATCTATCAGTCGTAGGTGCAAGATTTGAACAAGAATTAATTTGTTTCTATTCAATCATTGGAAAATTATCTTTACAGTATGAAATTTCTTTTAACGGCTTCATTTGACATTTCATTATGTCCAGTAATTTATCCATGGCTGATATATTTTCATCTAAAACAACAGGGCATAGCACTGGTCTGTTAATAATGGGGCAACAGGGTAGAAAGCTAAGTGGGTAATCTTTGAGCCTTATTACTCTGGTCAAGTATATCTTCTTAAAATGTTCAACATAATCATTTTCGGAATATTTAGCCAAAATATAAAAAAGACCCCTACCTGGAAGGTCTCATTTCCAAATAGTTAAGTGCATGCTGTGATAAACCTGGTTCCCGGTAGAGCACCGATATTCATAACCCAGGAGCGCAGAGTAGTCACATAGGGCACTGGATGTGGCTTCATACATGTAGGCTCTGGGTGAGTAGAAGTGCAATGTGGTTGCAAACTTGACATACAGTACCTCCTTCTAATATTCTGTCACGTGCTCAACAAGGATTTCACAAGAGGCTTTCAGTCTAAGGTGTGAATAGTACAAAGGAAAGCTTTTTTTAAAGTTATGCATTGTCTTTAAATGTTACCCTAACACTCAAATTTGTATGATTTTGCACACACCCTAGGAGGAAGTTGGGAATGGTTACACAGGTATTATTTATATTTCATTTTGACTATTTCTTCAATACAAATTAAATTAAAGTTCCTTCAATCTACATTTACATTGTAAGTGTAGCCTAATTGACTTCAGATGCAAAAACAAAATTTAGCAAATGTTTAAAACAAAGAAATGGACAGAGCCCATGCACCTGATTAGTAAAATATTTTGCATTTACATTAACAACAATTGCCATGCTTCTTTAAATTATAATTTAAATGGCAAATCTCCCCTGTATGAACTGTTTAACGACTGTGCAAGTCAATTACGGGACAGTCTTCGTGGAATGAGTGAAAGTGTCTTTACTGTGGAATTCAATCAGATGTAAAGAGAAAGACAACCCATAGAGATATTCCCAAGAGTTTTTCACTCAGAAAGGACCAACAAGTTCAAACACATACTGCTGGGCATGATATGCATGTTAATCCTCTAATCAGTATAAACAATAGTGAGACTAATATAATATTAATGGAACCTTTTCTGTAACTTGAAAGTATACATCATGCCGATACACTGTGTGTGACCGTCGGCAGTTTACAAAATCCCAACAAATCATGAAAATTGTTGCCTACATTTCCTTAAAACTACTTGTTTACTTCATCAGGTTTGTTTTAATATATAAAAGAAACAAAATAATGCTGCATATTACCCTTCTCTGTGTTATTTTTCTTCGAGGAACTCGCCACCGGACCGTCGACTAACGACTGTGTTATGATGCCTACCAAACAATTTGCCCACGATTTTTTAAAAATGGCGGCGTTCATGAAATTTCACTCTGGCGCCCCCTGCTGTCCGTCTATAGGTTATTTATGTCTGTGGGGAAAACATGCATAACAATAGCGTCACGGCTGAACGCACTAGATTACCATGTGAATACACACAGCCCGCCGCGGCGCGCCGACAGTGAGTATTTCTTAGCAATTTGTGTGCATGATCAATTGATCTTCACTTTGTGCAAACATATATTTTTTTTAAGTTGTCGTGAATCCAACAATTTCATTTATGAAATTAGCACGCGTATTTTCTGTAGGCTGTGTCCGGATTACTTCGCTGCGGCTTGAAATTATGCACGAGTCTATGGTAGCAGCTACAACCACATTTTATAGACTCGTGCATAATGCCAAACTGCAGCCAGAAGGCAAAATAGCGGCCAACGTTCATGCTGAATATAGAAAAAATTCGCGTGAAAAAAGATATCCATTTAAAAAATGAATTGCAACCTCGAGTTGAATGACAATCTTTTGACTTTTTGTATTGAATTATTACAGTTCTCTTCCTCTTTGGTCAATATCAAATATGTTTTGTATGTGTTGTCGGTGCTGTGCGTGTTGTCGGTTATTAGTATGACCCCCGACAACATGCACAGCACCGACAACACATTCATTTTATAACATATTCTACATTGACAAATGACAAAAGAAAGAGTTACAGAACTATAATAACATAAAGCGTGTTCGAATGTGTGGCCCGGGGTCAATATCATAGTTAACCAGTTCGCGCCGGGATTATTTTAACATCGCCGAGCCGACGGGCGGGATTATTTTTAACGAAACTCGATCCGAAGCGTGTTCAGGCCGATAGTGCTGGGTAGCACACCCACGCATTTCCGGCCTTGCGCGCTGCTGACATACATTTCCGAACTTGAACTTGGCGTGTTTATGCGTCATCCGTTTTGAATTTGGGGAAATATTTGCGTTTATATACGTCATCCGGCGCGAACTGGTTAAGAGAATATGGCCCGTTGGCGTAAATGTCATTTAAGAGCATCATAATCTTTTTCGGAACCACAAACAAACACTGAGGTGAAAGCTTCACCCTGAACGAAGTCTGAAGTCTAGGCCTGAACGTTACTGCAACACCTACCGGTTCCAACGATTGTCCTTTGTCGTTTCTCTTGGACAGCTGTGACTTGCTCTATCATATTGATGTCCGTAAACCGGGCGTAGCAAGATCGATACAATCCAACATGTTTCGGTTGTCCGCGGCCGCCTAGCCTGCCGATGCTAAACCCATCCGCTCTCTGCAACGCGGAGTCATGTTCGGCCAGTAATTCTCTCGCTATATCTGACTGTTTTCCCTTCAAACTCTTCCATTTGTCAGCAAACTCGAAGAAGCGAGACCAGCTTTGATTAGAAAAAGGTGAAACCCTGCCTTTGGCTCCAGAATCACAGTGCAAAATGCACATAAATAAAGGCTCGGCGTCGTCTTTAGAAGCCGCCATGTTGGATTGCTGTACACCGGGTCAGAAACTGTGCGTAACGAGAGCGCTGATTGGATGCCGACGGAGATTCACAACACAGTATTTCCGATTGGTCACAATTTAGGTTTAGTCACGTGAGTGCCGTTTTGTTAAATGAAACTTTGTTTCAGTTTTGGCTTCAGTTATGCAGTTTGGCAATAACGCTGGAGCCACGTACGGGCCAAAGCCTAGGTTCATGTAACGGCAAGTTTTGTAAAAAAAATAAAAATCGGTCAATATTTTTGCCAAAAATACACCGAAAGTGCCACTTTTGCAAAAATGAACAGTCATTTTTGTATTTAGCAACAACAACTTGAATGAACTTCGATGTTTTCATTTTGTACCAAAATGGGGATCACGAACGAACACAATAATCACACTCGTCCCATGGTCTATGTGGCGTATTCACCGGCTTTATACCACGCGCTGCATGCAGCGTGCTTGTTGCATGTTGAATCGCACTGCAAAAAGCGTCTTTGAACCAATACTTCAATTTTCATTTTGACACGAACTAAGCTGGTTTCCAATGACATATGAATTCCTGCAGTACTGCCGTCTTAACAATGATGTCGCAACACGCGTGCATGCGTTCATTTGGCCAGCAATCGCTTCAGACTGTTACGATGTGCATATTTGGTAAGAAAGAAATGAAGACGACACTACGTAAACTGTTTGTTAGGTTCCTTATTTTTTGGCAGTTAATATGGAATTTCGTGTAGTCAAAATTTTTCGTGCTTTCGTATCACCGAGGACTTCAAACTTTAGTCTTAGCCCCCTAGGCATGTAAACACCCTTTGGTTCTCGAGATAACAAAAACAATTTCTCTAAGGAAAATCATACTTTTCTTCATCTGAACTTTGCAATAATCAATTTTTTATTTTTGTTTATGTTACAGAAAATCTAAAAGAATTATGGGGCACCGACAAAGACTGGTACTCGAACTTGGATGCTACAAAATGGATGCAGAACATCAGGTAACTAGGCCGCCTCTGAACATAAAAAATCCTAGAATCCAAGAAAATCAACTAAAAGAGAAAAGAAAAAAAAGAAATACAAAAAGTACCAAAGAAAAGAAAAGAAGGAAAGCCACTGTTTTAATGTTGTGTGTATGGTGTTATTTAATAGTAGAAACACTCGAAAAATAACCTAAACCTTTGCTTGAAAATAATGCAAATTTCTTTTTTTTTACGAGTGTGGTGCTGCCACTGTATGATACACTTTAAAAAAATTACTCAGTCTTGTTCCGGGAAACTAACTGTAATCAGCAATTGCCTTGTCACTGACTCATCTTCCTTTTTTTGTTTATTTCTGTCATTTTTGATCAGCATGTGTATGTCAGCTGCTGTCACCGCGGCAACAACCATCTATCAAAACGAACAGACGGTTGTGTTAAAAGGTCGGTTGCAGCTTTTCGTCTTTCGTTTTTTGATAATCTTTGGCGACAGGCCCAAATGTGCCCTTAATTTGTACATAATGTAATTACCAGCCAAAATATCCCATGGTGTGCATTTGTTTGTGACCGGTTCTCGGCTGTAGAGCAACATTTTGTGTGTAATAAACACCATAAATTTGACTCTTTTTCTAAAAATCAGGGGCACGAAGCCACCCTTGTGCCTAAATCCTGTATCTTATCTTGTATTAAAGGGGCACTATGTCCTGAAATCTCCCAAAATATAAGATTTTGGATTGTTTAGTTATCCTATTTCAAACATATGGTTGAAAGGAAACCAACCTAATGTATCATCATTTCCGAAAAAAGACGAAAAAACCCTGGTTGTTTACATCGGACACGACGAAGTACGCATACTTTTTTCCTGTCTTTTTCATTCAATGTTCGATACACGTTGCGTGTTTCCCATAAATTGCACTCAGCACCAATGCACAAATGTGGTTTCCTATATGTCCGCAAAAGGCAAACACTTTCGGCTGGAATCATGACTAACCCAAACAGCGCAAAAGTGGACCCCGAAACTCGTTCTACACAATAATACCTCAACAATTTCTAGTTTTTAGAGGATGGCTGTGTGAATGTTAATATTAGTGCTAGGATTTAAAACCAAATTGTTTAATATTCGGTTTTAATTCCATCATTCGGTTTCGATTTAGAAAACCGAATATTCGAAACCAAACCAAAAACGTTTAGTCTTCCATTTTTGTGTGACACAGGCTGAAGAAAAAACATCTTCCAATTTGCTCCATGTCTCCGATTGTACTACTTGTTTCATTATTAGCCTGCCCATTTGACTTATTTGTGAGTTCCCATTCTGGGGTGTTTTTGTAAAGACCCAGCGGTCACTGAATCCTCCCAACTATAACCAGTCATTGAGAGGGCATTTCCTGTGTCACCTCACTCATCACTTTTTGCTGGTATGATTGTGAGCTGGATGAAACTTGTGAACTTTCGGGGAAATCAAATAATCGGTATTCGGTTCGAACAAAATTAGGATAACCGGATTTTGAAATCTCCAATTTCTCCCACCACTAGTTTATATCCTACTTTTAAATGATCTTTCCGATTAAAAGTATGATACTCCATTGGTCATTGCTTGAATTATCATGAATATGTGTATTTGGTGGGTTGTATGTTATAGTAAATATTGTTTAACTGACCTGTCCGAAGTTTTACAATGCCAAAAAAATTACGAAAAACAGCGTTTGTTTTCAACCGAGTTGGGCAGTTATTCTTATGTTATTATTGTTTTTGTCTTTGTCTTTATAAAATTCTATTTTTTAGAATAATTACAGAATATCTAGCGCAATCATTTTGCTGGATGCCTAGAATCATTATTTACTTTCAAATGAGTAAGATATTTCTTAATAATTAGCTAGTAAATATTTGGTGTATTCTACCTTTAACTTAATTTCGTTCAAAAACACATTTTGTAGCCCAATTGGGCGATTCCTGGACATACATTAACCCCTAACCATCCCAACCTTCAAAATCCAACTGCATGTTTTGTTGGAATTTGTTTGAGTGAGTACTGCACTAGTAACTGATTATGCATTACATGGGGTCAAGCATAGTACCATAATCAGAACACAACAGTTTGGGTGTATAAGTCACCGTATTGTGTTGAATTCCTACTGACCGTCAAATTGCAAGTTAAATAAATTAACATGGCAAAAATATAATTGGGTTCCACCCTCCCCCCCCCCCCCCCCCCTACTTTTTTTTGCTGTGAGTTGCACAGTCAACCCGTGCGACTCTCTTTAGTCTCCGGCGTGACTTACTTTAGACTCCTGTGCGACCTCTATGCGACCAGAGCGAACTGTCCAAATTACACACAACATCTCTACAACCTGTGCGAATCATGCCGTGCGACTCCCGTATGCCCTGTGCGATTTGGTAGTCGCACGCCATTTGCGTAGGAAATCATTCAAGTGAGAACGGGACATTATGTAGTTATCCATATCGAGCCACTAGAAGAAAAACTTGTGAAAAAATCCGAGGCGTATAAACTGTAACCTCCTAGGGTGTATAGAAAATCCTATGGAAAATTGGGGGATTTAGAACTGTTAGAGTTAAAGGTTAAATACATTATGTAAAAACAAAAATATTCCCCTGGTCTTGTAAAGTGCAACCGCATTCAAAAATAGTCCATGTTGACAGGCGGTGTCCCGCACTAGTCTGGAAGCAAACATATATAGAGAGATAGCAGTGAAGTGGATTATCCTGCAGTCGGAGGTTGACATGAGGACAGCAGAAGGCCTGTGTGCAGGTTTATGACTCATCCATCTGATGAAGCGTACATCCTGCACTGTGCTGAAGATTAACTGACTGGATAGTGGAGGCGCAAATTGAATTGGGAATCCTGAGGTTGAACTTGAACTATGAGGGGTCATAGAGCGACTATCAACAGAAGTGGCCAAAAAAAGAAAACCTTTTTAGTGCCAAGGCACTAAAGAGTACTATTTGACGCAGTGTCCCATACACGAGGTCACAAAACGATAGTGTTAGAATCTCCAAATATTCAGCCGAAATGTTTAAGGGGATTTAGGTTGGCGCAGCGTTTGTTTCCTCGCCTTCCCCCACTGTGACACGGGTTCGAATCCTGCCTAGGCCAATCTGTGGATTTGGTTTTCCGCCCTGCCTGATTCCTTTGGGGTTTTCCTCCTGAATATTCTTTTGGGGTTTTCCTCCCACCTCTTAAACTATAACTTCTTCACATTGTCTCCTCTAACTTATCCATCCTGTAATTGGTGCAAAATCGCTGTTGGATTTTGAATGAGAGAAAGAAATATAAAAGATGGAATTTACATAAGTTAAAAAATATGAGGACCTGTACCTACAAAAAGAAAAGCTATTTGAACTGTGTCCTTGGTCATGTCAGCCAATGTTCTTCAGTGGGGTACCATATTAAGGCACTGGTATGACTGCTGCCATGGAAACAAATGTTTGTCCCACTTTACCTTCGGCTTTGCTTCATTTGTTCTGTTTGTGCGTCTTATTGATTTAGTTGTTAGTGAGCATTCGCATTGTTTGCATCGGTGTTCTCAAACTCGTTTCTGTAAAAAAAAAATATATTTCATTCTTTGGTTGATGTCAGGCGCTGTGAGTTTGGTATAGATGATGTGCCTCTGTTTACATCTGTATTCAAATGTGCCCGTCAATATGCGCACGAATCATGTTTTACATAAATTTGGTTAAGAGATGACATCAGAGGTCACATAATTCAAAGGCGATCTGACCTGCGACGTCAGTCTTTAAGCAAATCTTATGTAAAACACGATGGGTGCGCATCACTGCCGGGCACATTTGAATACAGATGTAAACACGTGACGTCAGAGGGCACATCGTCTATAGCGCAGTATAAATATTTTGTATTATTAATTATTATTATTATTGTACTAATGGGGGGGGGGGGGGGGGGGGGGTGTTGTTGAAACATGGCCCACTTTATGCACTATGCAAGGCAGCTTCCTGGAATTCTCTCAGGCTAGACAGAGCAATTAATAGACATCCGGAAATTTTCTGGTCAGGAAATCAGACTAGTTGGCTGGGTTGTGTAACTGTATTGCAAATTAAAATGTGGACTTGAGCTCAATTTGTTAAATTAGGGGTAATTTTCGAAAATCGTTGGAAATGTATACAAAAATCCGCTTTCTTTGAAAACCACATCCTATCAGGTGTCACGATTTCACAGGATGCTTGAGACTACTATTTACACTAAACAAAAATATAAATGCCACCAAAATATAAACGCCCCAAAAATGGTTATTTGTCTTGATTTGTAAACAACATTCGTGTCCATCTCTGCCAGTGAGGAATTGCTCAGTGATGCGGTGGTTCCACCCACAACACAGATGTAGCATGTCCATACGCTGCTCTAACAGTGACCAGTACTCAGACACTCCTTATACCGGGGACAATAAAAGGCCACATCAAAATGTCAAATTTCATCAGAAGTCGCCATGCCACAGATGTCGCAAATCATGCGGGATATACCCAGCACGATATGTGGCAGAGGGGTACCCCCCTCGTATCCCTATACTTTATACGCACTCAACACTATTGTAACCTAACCCATCCCCCTTGAAACCTAAAAGGAATTCTTGAGATTCCGGGAACACAATGGCCAACACAAAAGAGGGGAGGTTTTCTCTGCCACATATCGTGCTTCATATGATGTGGGAACGTGCCATTGGCATGCTGGATGATGTCCACTAGAGCGGTTGCTGCACAGCTTAATGTTCACTATCGGACGATCGGTCGTTTGAGAGTTCATTTCAGACAGACCGGAAGTACAGCAAAATTGACCTCACCCCTGTCGTCCACCCGAGCACAAGATTTTTACATCTGGCTTCTTCCCCTGCGTGATCATCTTAGACCAGCAACACGCACAGCAGATGAAACAGTTGGCCAGCACAACAGACGCATCACACCACAAACTGTCCGGAACCGTCTGAGAGAAGCAAACCTACACGCTCGTTATCCTAATTGTGGCCTGGATCTTACCGCTGTTCGGCGTCGAACAGACTTGCATGGACAAATGAACACATTCGATGGCCCTTGGCATGCTGGGGAAGAGTGATGTTCATGGACGAATCACGGTTTCAGTTGTATCGCGCAGATGGAAGACAGCGTGTATTGCGACGTGCGAGTGAACTGTTTTCCGACGCAAATGTTATTCGCAGAATTGCCTATGGAGGTGGTGGTGTGGGCAGGCATAACGAGTGGGCAAAGAACTTTCTTGCACTTCATTGAGGGAAATTTGAATGGGCAAAGATATTGGGATGAGATTTGCATACCAATTGTTGTGCCGTTTGCCCGCCAACATGCCGTCACCTTCCAGCAAGACAATGCCCGACCTCATGTTGCCAAAATCTATATGCAGCTCCTGGAAGCAGAACACATTCCAGTTCTTGACTTGCCTGCATATTCACCGGACATGTCACCTATAGAGTACCCATGGGATGTTCTCGACCGACGTGTCCACGATCGTGTTCCAGTACCGGATAACATCCCTCAGCTCTGTGTAGCCCTCGAGGAGGAGTGGAATAACATTCCACAGGCCACAATCGTTCACCTTTCAACTCGATGCGAAAACAAATCTGTCACTCTACGGGACGCAAATGATGGACACACAAAATATTGAGTGGTGATTTGTATCAACCTGACCCCCATTGTGTCCACATGCATGTCCATGATTACCAGTGTTCTAACGGACAATAATCTGTAGCATATTGAACAACAAAATGAATTTTGTATGATTTAATATATTTTGCAACCCCCAAGGCTCATAAAGGTTCCAAAGTGTCGCATAGCGAGTTTATATTTTTGTTCAGTGTACTTGCAGTCTAGTAAGGCATTTCATAATAATTCAGTAGTATTTTTTATTTTTTTATGTAAATGTGTGTACTTCCTTTGCGTGTTGTGGGCTTGAGTCCGTTCTGGGACTACATGTGTTCTGGGACTACATGTGTTCTGGGACTACATGTATGGTGTGTGTGCCCCTGGCCAAGGCACTTTGTCACTCATTGCTTTTCTCCACCCAGGACTAAATAGTTAGCTGTGAGGGCAGAGATGGTTATTATAAACTGCTTTGCGCTGAAATGGCAGCATTGAGCTGTATACTCCCCAGGGCACTGAGATGGTATTTGGAATGTTTTGTGGGCCCAATGAGCAGGGATAATAATGACACAGCACCTTGAGTACCAGTTCTGGTAGATACTTGCGCTATATACAATTCAGTAGTATAGTAGTAGTATTAAAACAATCTCCACGGCTCACCAGCAAATTCAAATTTAGAGGGAAAAAACCATACCCTATCAAAAATGGTTTACTAGTTGTTTTTTTGAATGTCTGTATCTTCATTTCATTTCAGAACCGGAGGGCCTTGACACGTCCTGCATCGTCGCGTCCTTAGTCCAGATCATCCTGGATCCATATTTCCGTACTCAGCTGGGATTCCAGAGTCTCGTTCCAGAGAGAGTGGGTCGTTGCCGGCCACCCCTTCCAGAAGAGATGTGGACACCTGACACCGAAAAAAGATGGTGATGAGGTGAGATGACTTCTAGATACCGAACTTAAAAACCCTCTCTCAGTCAAGACATTCAATTTTGGAGAGAACAAAATGGTGTGCAGGAAGAATGTGACCCATCACATGGTGCATGTTCATCCTGGGATATAGCAGGTTATGCTGGGGTGTACTTAGTTAATCCTGGGATATAGCAGGTTATGCTGGGGTGTACTTAGTTAATTTAACCTTGCGACGTGCAGCCATTTTGTTTTTACACGAACGTGCGTCCGTACTTTTTTCAAAGTCGGTTGTATTTGTATAACCCCAATGCTGTTCGGTTTTATGGCTTTATGTCAACACAGTACTTTCCCATAGTGTCTGAATATATCAATTCAATTCAATTCACATTTATTCAACGTTGTTTTGTACATAGTGATTCTTACACTAGTTTCTTAAGTACATATCTACCAAAATAGAATATTATTCTACTAGGTGTAATTTATAAGATTACATAATTAAACAACAACGTTAGGTATAGGATGAAGCAAAAGCTTTTGTTCCCTAACCTTAAGACAGACAACTACAATGCACAAGACAAATATAAACAAAACACACAGACAATTAAGAACATAACAAGCAGGAGTAACGTTACAACGACGATAACTCTGAATCTATCCAATTCCCAAACACCTAGTTGTAAGGTTAAAATATTATAAATACACATTGAGCAATTTAATTTTTAACTTTTTAACAAATGTAGATATAGAGTTGAAGATGCTTTGATCGAGTCACTCTGAGCATTCCAGAAGTTAATACCTCGCTGTACCTGGATCCCAGCTGGTGCTGTTGAATGGGGCAAGGCAACAATAGCATGATTAATTGCTTGTGTAGGTCTTCTAAACCCAGACTTGAATAGCCCCTTTATGTACACAAAGTAATGATATACTTGTGGGGCAGCACTTTTGGGGGGCAAAAAGCTGTGTCACCGGTTCAACCAAGGTTTAAGCGGCACAATACTATGCTATTCGGCATGCTTTGAACTAGGAATACATGTAATATGAACTTTTTTTTAACAAATGATGAAAAATCAATTGTTTTTTTTACGGCGAAGCGACTTATGTGTGGTGGCATGTCGCAGGGTCAAGAGACCCATGTATTACAATTTTTTCATACAAACCGAAAAGGGAAACTTCCCTGCTAACATGATGGATCGATGAGTATGACTGGAATATTCAATCATGGATCAGTTTCATGGAGATACTGAGCTTAGAAATAAAGATAGATAAGATATTTTAATATGTACTTTGAAAGTAACTCTTCCTGCTTTTTTTGGTGACTTTTTTGCTGGATTAGGTTTCATGCCTGACTGCACAGGCGACAAATAAGGGGGCCTGTTGAAATCTGAGTTGCGCCAACTAGTCAGGACTGGAGAAGAAAAAGACAATTTAAAAAAACACAACCATTGCCTAACAAAGAGACAATTTTTTGTTTTTATTAGATTGTATACTTAAAGGTAGAATACACCATTGGTAATTGCTTGAATTATCATTAATTGGTAGATTTGGGGGGTTGTACTTTATAGTAAATATCATTTAACTGACCTGTCCGAAGTTTTACAATCATGGATGCCGCGAAAAGCACGAAAAACAGCGTTTGTTTTCAACCGGCATTGGGCAGTTATCTTTGTTTTTTCGCGATCGCCGTCCGGCGATCGCTAATTGTTTTTTATAAAATTATATTTTTCGGAATAATTACAGCATTTCTAGCACAATCATTTTGCTGGATGCCTAGAATCATTATTTACTTTCAAATGAGTAAGATACTTCTTAATAATTCGGTAGTAAATATTTTCGATATCTGCAAATGGTGTATACTACCTTTAAATTAAATTAATAGGGCAATTAAGACATGGTTGTGTTCTTTTAAATTGTCTCTTTCTTATCCAGTCCGGACCAGTTGGCACAACTCAGATTTTACCCGACCCTCTTAATTGTCTCCTGTGCAGTCATGCAGGAAAACTAATCCAGTGAAACTGGCACCAAATGAAGCAAGAACTTTACTTCAAAAGTACAGATCTATATTGCAATATAAAGGAAGAAATGGGAAAAGGAGAACACCCCCCCCCCCTTTTTTTTTTTGTGGTGTTTATTGTGGTTTCTCAGGTTGTGTGTGTTAGGTAACAATAGTCTAGAGAGTGTATAGGTATGGGGGACTATTGGGAGAGTCCCTCAGTCCCATATCTTGCTAAGTATATACATCTACATGTATATTGCTACAGAATCAAACTATGGCCAAATATGAGTGTATAGTTATGCACTGCACAGGGTGGTCCAAAAAAAATAGGAACAGCCTAATTTCAATAGCCTCCAACCAGAAAACTACTTTGATGGATGGAGAATCTTTCTAGACGAAATATACAAAAACTTATGCAAAGATCACCCGATTCAGTCTGGTAGTTCTAGGGACCTTTTTCTAGAACAAAGTCGGGGGTGAATTGCACAGTCCTTCTCATTGATGTCGCGCTTCTGTTGATCAACTGACCCCCAACTTGGTTCCAGAAAAAGGCCACGAGAATAAAAACCTACTGGACTGAATCTGGCGATCTTGGTATCATTTTAAATCTGTAAAGATTCTCCATCTATTTAGGCTAGTTTTTCTGGGCGGTGGGTACTGAAAATAGGCCGTTCTATTTTTTAGGACCACCCTGTATGTTCTTCTTTGTCATTGCCTTTCGGTTGAGTTTTGCTGAGTACATCACTCTTGATAAGCTTTTAAAAATGCGGCTCTGGATTTCAGCGGCGGTTTGACCACCTCTCAGAAGCTTGACAAACAGAAGACTTTTAATGGATTGTTCTTTTCTGTCCCCTTCTAGGCTCCATCATTCCTGCTCTTCTTGGACTGCGTCAACCAGATGATGCAGCAATTCCCCTCGGCCTTCGAGTTCACAGACACCTACCTCATCACTCTCTGGGACAGCACCTTCGCTGGAATCTTTGGCACTTTCCTCTTCAACCGAGAGCAGGAACGCTATCGGCTGTGTGTCCAAGAAGAGGACACGCCCCTCAGGCTAGCCACAGTCTGGTCCTGGACCCTGCAGTACAGCCTGGAAGACCAAGCACTCTTCAACAATCCCATGTACATCGCCAAGCAGATCTTGACTGATAGGGTGCCGGGATTTAAATCTTCCAATCAGAGCGAGGTGGACTACTCGGAAGGCTGCAATCCATCCATGTACCGCTACAGAGCCCGGACTGCCCAACAGACCTTGCTGGATGCTAAGTACGGCAGCAAATCCCAGGAGGATTTGTCACGCTCAACGCCCGTCCACTTGCGAGATAAGAACCTCAACATCAACGGGGCTCACTCAACGGGGAACGGTCGCTCATCCAAAGTGGATCCTAACATGATTGTCCTCCAGACGGGACCACCTTTCATCAAGTTCTGGACTCAATGTTACCTGCGTTGGCTGCCCAGTGCTCACATTGTGGGCGGAGGCAACCCTCTCATCTACAAGCAACATTGCCAAGTCGTCGACGAGATACTGCAGCTCAACGAAAAACTGGAGCAGCTGCGAGCCCGGAAGATGAATGACGTAGTGCGGCGCCACAAACGAGAGAGTCGGTTGTACTTCACCTACGAGGAGAAGGCCCGAAATCAAGGCTTGTTGACATCCGCGTTTCCCTTCTCCATCAGCGACCTGAGCTTGATTGGTGGCGATCGGCGGTCGTTCCTCGGTACCCCGCTGGCCAGGTTTCTACGAGGGCAGAGTCTTATGCAGAGCGACATGCAAACTCTGACTGTCAACGAGCTGGAAGCTAGCGATGAGGTGGAGTTGTAAGGTCATGAGACATCGGGAAGTAAAGATGAGGGCAATTCACTGAAAATGAGAACCTTGCAGACAACATAAAATACCAACAGCTGTAAACTAAATCGATGGCGGCTATTTTCGGCAGTAGCACTGGGCTTGGAAAAGTCGCGCTCAGGTTAAAATGTGCACGCACTCCGGGCTCCTTCGACCGGTAGGGCTACCAAAATACATGCCTTATCTTTAAGTATGCATGCAGCAGTGCACACAGGGCGGGCATCACTGCAAAAATGGCCTTTCATTTTGTTAATAGGCGAATTCCGGTAAAAGAAACTTGTAAGAGTGCTTCTCAAACTGTCATTGTGATAACAGCCTGACTCGCAAATTGTAAGAAATGGTCAGAACTGAGGAAATTTGGTGAAAGAATCCCCAAATTTGTAGGAAAAAAAAAATAAGCTTTGAAATGAAGATTTGTATTCATGGTTTAATTTTTTTATTTTATTTTACAAAGCAACTACAAGAGGGAATTCCGAGCTTTGCCAATTGTGCAAGCTTGTTCTCGGAACAATTAACGGCCTGAAGAATCAACAGAAGGCTGAAGAATCTAGTTTGTGGAAGGGGGGTTGGGGGGGGGGGGGGGTTTCGGTCAAAGGTGATTTACTTTCTATGACTCTGCAGCATCATTCCCCTATGTGCCTTCTGCCATTGGGCAATACAAAATAATAAGACAGTGTACAGAAAACAAACTTTAATATGGAAGCTTGTAGAAAACCATAGTATTTTGTAAATGTGGGAGGTACAATTATAATTGTTTTTTATCTCCATATTGCAGTATAATTAGAGATGATGGCTGCAATGTTTTAATCTACTGCAAATTTAAGGATTGTTTTGACATTGATGTGAACATTCTTTTTTTCTTTTTTTTTAAAGGAGTCATCTAGGAATTTTTTTTTATGAACAGGGAATTTTTGTAGATGAAAACTTATACATAGATATTTTAATATAATGTCAGTCCAGATGTTTTCATTTTTAACCAGTTTGCGCCGGATGACGAATATAAACGCAAAGTTTTCCCCAGATTTAAAACGGATGACGCATAAACACGCCACAAGCAAGGCCGGAAATGTCTGTCAGCAGCGAGCAAGGCTGGAAATGCGTGGGTGTGCTTCCCGGGACTGGCGGCCTGAACCTGCTTCGGATCGAGTTTCGTTAAAAATAATCCCGCGCGTCGGCTCGGTGATGTTAAAATAATCCCGACGCGAACTGGTTAATAGAGACCTTTTTCTAGAAGTCATTGGTAAATTGGACAGGCCTTTTCAATGCTTTGGGGCTTCTGTTTATCCCAACTTAAAACTACTGGACCGAATCGGGTAATATTGGCATAATTTGTTATATTAGGATAATGCAGGATCCAGGTCATAAGGCCCAAACTAATGCTGAATGATTTTGCAGAATTGAGGTTACTTGGATAAATTATCCAAATGTTGATTTTAGAGGATTTGTTTTGAGTCTGAATAATTGTTGGGATTTTGTTTTTACATATATATTTAATGATATTTATTCAACAGCGATAGTGATGTAGCATTGTAAATACTAGCATCAGTTATGTTTGGGTTTTACTTTAAATAAGAACCTTGGTTATCTTTGTATTATATAAAAAAAACCACCAAATTCCTGAGTAAAGGCCCCCTCACACCAACAAATGTTTTTGACGGAAGTCCACGGATGTTCTTTCTACGGCAGCGTTGAGATTTTTTGAGCAAAATCGTGAACACTCGGGAGATAATTTTGTGGTTACGTCGGTACAAAGGGTTCTTACAACTTACGGCTGCGTAAAGGTAGCCTCACAGTTAACAGCCGATTTCCTACGGACCCCCGCGATTGCGTACCGGTTGCGTGCGGGTTTCTTCGAGGATATCCTCGATTCACAGCGATTTAGTACGGACTGCTTCGGCTTCGTTGCGGATATACACGGCGCAGATACGGTGCCTCTACGTATGCTTGCAGTTTACTCGTCAAAAGCAGCGATCGGAATGTCGTTTCCGGTGAATCACAGGGTTTGTGTAGGTCCTCCGCAGGTACTGCAAGGTATCGAAACGAATTGTAAGGACCGTTGTGACAAGGCAACGCCGCCGTAAAAGATCGCAAGGAAACGCTGAGCTTCCGTAAGGAACATTCTTGTTAATATCTAACACACCACAACGCTTCCGTAAGGAATCGTAAGGAAACGTAAGTAAAAACGTAGGGACCTTGGGCTTCCTTGCTTCCTTCAGGAATCGTGATGCAGCCGTAGTGTACCGGGAGAGGGAGAATTGTTACGAATCCTTGCGGATGGTTAAGATGACCTTACGGAGTCTTATGGTGGCGTTGAGGAAGAGTTGCGGTCTAGATTTCTGTAGCACTGCCGTAATTTTCTTACACTCTCGTAAGAAATTATGACCCCTCCCGGACGCTCAAGGATCCAAACGGATGCTCAAGGAAGCGTTGACAACGTCGCAACGACCCCGTAAGGCTGGTGTGAGAGCCACTTAAGGCATTAATTGCATTAGTACATGTAATTGATTTTTTGGGTTAAAGGATTTTTTTTATACAGGCATTGGCGACTTAAGTGATCTAAATTGTTGTTTTTAAATGTGCAATGCAATTTTATGATTTTTTTGAAACCGTGACGTGATTTCAAATTAAAGCTTTGTTATTAAAATTTATTGCAGAAATACAAGAATTTACTTAAAGAGAGAAATTCTGCAAGCTCTGACAGTTATGAACAATTTTGAATAGAACTAGTCGAGATAAAACATTTGTTTTCTACTGGTATGTGTTTGTATATTTCCAGGATAAATCCCAGCTGTGACATTTGTTTTAACATACCATATTAGTGACTATATGTAGAACAACAGTAGTACACAAAATGTAGTCAAAATTACATGGCCATGGCTTAAAATTGCACACAGGTCTATTGGAAGTGGCTTCAGCCGTTACCATAGACTGTGTGATTTCAAGCCGCGGTGAATATAAACATTTATTCATAAATACCTGGGACAGTTTAGGCATTCCTATTGGTCGAGAGCCTGTCATGTGGCCGGTATTAAACCAGTAATAGTCTGGTTCATAGTAAATATGCTTTATTGCATGTATTGTGTAGAGCGACAAAGGCGGAAATATGTCATTTGACACACAGAATGGCGAAACACTGAAATTTACTTGCGACAATTTTCCGGGATTTTCGGGGCTTTTGGGGGGCTTTTTTGGCTGAATTAAAAAAAAAAGGTATTTATGAATGGGAATAAATGTGTGTTCGATCGGTATTATTCACTCTGTTTAATACCGCTTGGAGTCTGGGTGCTGATAATTAACCTCTCCTTCGGCTCGGGTAATTATCAGCACCCAGACTCCAAGAGTGATTAAAACCTCTCAAACACACATTTATTCCCTTATTATAACACCACTGGCTTGTGAGTACTGCAGTAGTGTAGTGGTTAGCACATTGCGATTATTATATGTAGGTCATGAGTTTAAATCCCAAATAGTTTGGGATTGCTTATTTTTTTGTAAAAAAATATAATTTACTTTTTCTTTCTTTTTCGTCTCTCCTAAAAGAAGGTTTTTAACCAGTTCGCACTGGAGGACGTATATATACACGCAAAGTTTTTTCTGAGATTCAAAACGGATGACGCATAAACATGCCGCGAGCAAGGCCTGAAATGCGTGGGTGTGCTTCTATATACAATCAGCCTGAACCCACGTCGATCAAGTTTGTTTGGTTCATTTGTGGATTGTTTTTCTCCCCAGACTTGCAACTCAATGTGCTTTAATATGCGAGGCGGAACTGGGCACAGGGCATAGTGGAGAAAACTGCAAAATAATAAATAATGGGTGATTTATTTTTCTTCAGATTTATTGATATTTGTAATCTTTGCTATGCCGAATAACTATATTTGATTAAGAAATACATGTAGTATGGAAATAGTGGAATGAAAGTGTTTTTTATAGGGAAAACAATTGAAATTTTCCTTTATATCATGTACAAAACTCAAAATTTCAAAGTCCTTTTTCTCAACATTTTACTTTTGCGACAAATTAATAAATGTGAACTTTAAAGGTAGGATACACCATTGGCAATTATTATCATGAATGGGTGGATTTGGGGGGTTGTATTTTATAGTAAATATTGTTTAACTGACCTGTCAAAAGTTTTACAATCATGGATACTGAGAAAAGCAAGAAAAACGGCTTTCATTTTCTACCGACGTCAGGCAGTGGTTCTTATGTTGTTCTTGGGTTTTTTCACGATCGCCAATTTGTTTTTATAAAATTCAATTTTTAAGAACAATTACAGGAGATCTAGCGCAATCCTTTTGCCGGATGCCTACAATCATATACTTTTAAATAGTATATTTTCTAATAATTCGGAAGTATTTTTGTTTTTATATCCGCAAATGGTGTAGACTACCTTTAAACAGCCATAACTTGTAAAGTATTTGCATCGCTGCTTTGTTCGGACTCCAGAGTCCACATTTGATCTTAGAAATGGGGGGAAGGATTCGAGCGTAGAGACTAGAATCCGAACAGCAGTACCTTCTACAGTATAGGGCGGGTGGGTGGGAAAGATGTTTGAGACCTTACCTGTCCTTGGAGCAAACAAACCAAAGGCTTCTTCGCCTTATACCGTCCTCTCTCGTAGTGACCAGATTTACCAAGTGAGTGTGGATCCTCCGCCCGCAACGTCGCCGCGATGCAAATAGTAAAGTATTTGCATCGCTGCTTTGTTCGGACTCCAGAGTCCACATTTGATCTTAGAAATGGGGGGAAGGATTCTTCGCTCCGAACTTAGACTCCCAATCCATTCCCCTATGCTCTCTTCATCTACACCCAACCCTTATCTCATCCCATATCTCATCCCATATCTCATCCCATATCTCATCCCATATCTCATCCCATAGCTCATCCCACATCTCATCCCACATCTCATCCCACATCTCATCCCACATCTCATCCCACATCTCATCCCACGCCTCACCCCTAATCTTACCCGTGATTCTCCTCGGGATACACAGCATATGCCACCAATAATTTCTGCATCTATTAATTGTCTACCAGTTAAGGATCTTGAGGTGTTGTTCCCTGCCGACAGGCTCCTCTAGCCGCTTGCCGCAGACCCTCAAATGAGGCCAAGCCCATGCTTTGTAGGTACCATCCTTGTTTGCACACTACCGCAAGAAGCTCAGCACCTTACATTATTCCTCAGAGAGCCGTTTCCAGCTGCCTTACCTTTTTTGCATTGTACCTTTTGCTATTGTACTCATATCTGCTGTAGCCAACCAATTCTTAATTTCGCTTTGCCACCCGATGTCGCTTCTGCACTTGGCCTGTTAGTGAAGGCACTATCCCAACAAGTTGCTTAGATGGATTATAGCATCTTGACTATTCTTACAATGCATGCTGAATCCTGAGCTGCCTATAACGACCTCTCGCCCTGCCCGTCAGCAATTTATTCGAGGAAAACTGTTCTCTCACCGAGCCCATCCATCGGCGAAATTTGGCAGCTGTCCACTATACCTCCTGGTTGCTTTAAATCAAAGGACATCCTCATCCGAGTCGACCCGCGCCATCCGAATTCCCTCAAATGTGAAATGATACCTTGTACATATAAACTGGACTTGTGTGGATTTGCCTAAAGCATCCTATAATCCAACCTCAACCGAATACGAGTGTATCAATTTCACTTCCGGCTGCGCCGACTACCTCCCCTATCTCCGATCGTCTGTTTAACCAAGAAACGTCTTACTGTATACCCCGTTTATTTGCCTGCCGCTGAACATAACTCCTCATGCTGGCGTGGCCTCGTGTATGTGAACCTGTCCAAAAAACAAACAAACAACAACAAAACAAACAACACAACACAACCCCCTAAAATGAGAACGTATATTCTCCGTCGCATAAACCTAAGGAAACCATTTGCCTTTCCTGCCCAGTCGTCCGTCGAGGCTCTTCTGCTATCTTTTATAAATATTTTATCATTTCGAAATTCATACTCCTGGACTCTCCGTCTGAAGCGGTTGAACCATTGTGTAGACCAAGCCAGGGAGCTGGAATAAACGTGTAGACATTTTATTTCCCTGATGTTGACGTGACATGATCTCCACGAAACTTGGACTTCCACACCTGGCTTCCATTGAACTTACTGCAGCAGAAGAGATATGACTTAAAAGAATGTGCATTGTCGCTCAAACTTCGAAATACACCGGCCACATGGGACTACGTGTATCACAATCCTTCCTGGCTATATTTTGTGGTAGACGCTCCGCTGCCAAGACCTCAAACGGTTGTTTGTATTCAACTAATCTGTAAATCCCCAGTTGTGGCGTGGTATTCCTTTTATTTCCGCCTGCGATTTATTTAATTATTTCGTTATATTTTATTTGTATTTGTATTTAATTTTATTTATTTATTTTTTTTTTTTTTGTGACGAACTGCCCTAAGCCGATTAAACCTCTTTATATTCTTCACCGATACGGATGTCCGAAAGAAGCGGCAAAAATAGTGCCATACGCCGACCAAATCACGCCAGAAGATCCCCGTATGCATCCTTCTCCGAAATGTAGTTCTCCAATTATTCGCGTTCTCAATCGTGAATAAAGTATGTTATTTTCGCATTCCCTATCCTGTTGCACAGCCTGTAAGAGAAACATAAAATGCAGCATACATGAACTTGGGGAACACCAAGTTTCGACGGCAAAAAGAGCAATCGAAAAAGAGTCTGAGCTATTACTTACCAGCCCTCACGGGACACAGGCAGCATCTCCGTGTTGCTTCATTTCAAACAATACTCACAATCTCCAGTATCTTTCTGGATGTCCCTTCTCCATCGCTACCTCTTCAATTAGTGCGCCAGACGAGGCCATTGTCTTGAAGAATACCCAATTGAGCTGCCGAAGTTCTAATCCTGACTTGCATCCTTCCCTCGTCCCTCGTAAGCGCGTTATCATCAAACTACACGCCCGTCGTCTTGCGTGCCGAACAAGGTCAGTGCTTGCTACTGCATTCCCTCACTTCGATGCAGAGTCCTTCCTGCAAAACATTCTTATGCGAAACGGTCAGCTCAGCTAACAATTGAAAATATTTTATCTACTAATGCATATCGGCACCAAAGTATGTAATTCACGATTTAAATCATTCTTGATGATTGGCCGACAGTGGCCCTTTTCTACAAAAGCAGGGCAAAACTGGACACAACATCATGGTCAAATCGTAAAAACAACGGAGAAAACAAAATTGTCGATACATAGGGACTCCATTCTCTAATTTTGTATAAATACATTTTCACGCATGCGTTTCTTCCCGATGCTATTTGCTGCCATATTTGTATAGAGATATTTATCTCCTGATAATCCGCTCTGCCTAATTTTGCGGCTTGCTCCCTTTATTTACGGTACTCATTCCAGATTATTATTATTTGTCTCATTTTCCCGAGATGTTTTATTATCTCATTCTTATAACCGGGGTTCATCTCCCCATTTGTTTGTTTTATTTCTCAAAATGTACAAAACACCGTGGACATCAAAATGTATAGAGTGGACCGCGCCCGTCAAGTACTTGTAGCGTGACGTGTACATGTACATGTTCAATTACTAGCACAGTGCAATTTAACCTTAGCGTGATTGTATAGAAGCAGGTAACTAAAACCTTAAAGTGCTCAAATGTTTCATTTAACACTCGACCATTACTAAAACCAAATGGGCATATCGTATTTTTCCCACAAGCGGAAGGCGAAAATCTAACCGGACAGCATAGCAACCAATTGATCAGACGTCAAAATAATACCCTGCGAGTTGTCAACCTTCCGGGGAGCGTGGTCTACAGAATCGGCCTATTTAGCTCAAATTTAAGGGGAATATAGAACACACAAACAAATCCCGTGCCATTATAACTGGGGCTGTTTCCCCCCATTGTCATGCATCTGTTTTATTGAGCAATCTCTACAAGCATCAAATCTTAAAAGTTTTAGATTCAATTTACCATAAATACCGTAAATCCCCGTTTCATTATTCCTTTCACCTTTCCTGACTATTATGTCGGTATTGTCTCGTTTCCGTTTTGTCTTCTATTGCAACACCTTGACTTCCCATTGCCGTCTAATATTCATAACCCTTTGCTTTGCCCCTGTTTGTGCTGCTACATCACTTTATTACATTATCCTACTCTCTGTACCGGCATATTCATTCGAATGTTGCCATTCGTGGCCGAATAACTAATACAAATATAAAGACAAAAATATATCCCTTTACCTCCCTCCTTAATTCACTGGGGCTATTTTCCTCTTTACAAATGCATATCCCAATCTGGGCCTTTCCCCACATCAATACCTGGGGCTCTCCCCACATCATCTCGGGGGTTTTCCCCCATTATGTCTACCAATCGGGTTTTCCACCTTCCTTTTCCTTTTCCTTTTCCCGTTTCCTTTCTCAGTTTCCTTTCTCAGTTTCCTTTCTCAGTTTCCTTTCTCAGTTTCCTTTCCTTTCCCCTTTTCCTTTTGCCTTTTCCCCTTCCTTTCCACTTTTCCCTTCCTTGCCTTTTTCCTTGCCTTTTTCCTTGCCTTTTTCCTTGCCTTTTTCCTTGCCTTTTTCCTTGCCTTTTTCCTTGCCTTTTTCCTTGCCTTTTTCCTTGCCTTTTTCCTTGCCTTTTTCCTTGCCTTTTTCCTTGCCTTTTTCCTTGGCCTTTTCCTTGGCCTTTTCCTTGGCTTTTTCCTTGGCCTTTTTCCTTGCCTTTTTCCTTGCCTTTTTCCTTGCCTTTCCATCCATCTATACCCATACATATTCCTATATATCCCTATATCCATATAATATATCCATACACATCCATATACATCTATCCATATTTCTATGCATCTATATATCCATATCCATATCCATACCCATACCCATACATATACACACACATATGCAAATATATACATACACTATACATGTACACATACCAACACGTCTGTCTATTAAATCCGTCGAGGAGTTTAGTTTGTTCCTCTCGATGATTTCCTTTGTTTGCACTATAACTTTTTCGAACGGCTCTCGTTGGTTTTGTACACGAAACTCAATCGAGGACGTCCTCGATTCTAACCATAACCCCAAATCACCTTCGTGTCGTCCACTTACACCCTAAACAAACGCGTGTATACATGGACCATTTAGGTCGACAGACCTTTCTAAGTTTTAGTTCAGAGAGATTTTCCTCAGCCCACGAACCTCCCATGGAGTGTCTTCATAACGTAATATACGAAACAAATTGATGGACCTCCTATTATCCCTCTTTTGTTCGTGCTTTAAATGATTCGGAAGGCCCCTTTTCGAAATAGGGGACCCTATAGCCCTCTAATGTTATACGTCCCCTATTTCAATCAAAAACGAACTCACGCATGACTACACACCCCATAATGCATAAACGCCTCCCGCCGTGTAAACGGGGTTTTCCCCTAGCACATGTAGCGCCCTGTAGCCAGGGATTTCCCTACCACTCCATAGCGGCTCAGACTCGTCACTATAAAGTACCTTATATTGCCGCCTTCATAGTAAAGTTAGAGCTTAGTCTAAACCTAGCCCACCAATTGACATTCCAGCTGACCAGATCGACTGAAAGTACATAATTCCTGAGTTATAGAGAGAATAGATCAAATTCAGAGGGCGCGCCCCTCTGCAACGGCCCTGCGCCATCGCGCGCATGTTACATTCTGAGCGCTTTCTATCGACAGTTTACATGTATACATTATATTCTTGGCACTCGTGGGTTCCTGATGTAAAGTGGTTTTATGATCAACACTTGACCTTAAACCTTTAATAATAAAAAATGAACTACTTCGTTCACACTGGACCCCATTATTTATGTAAATGCTTATCACCGGTAACCTTCGTTTTCAATTTTGTTTAGCTAAAACCAACTCAATTTAGTACTTTACAAAATTTAATTTATAAAAGTGTTATGCCGCAATATAATCCTTTTATTAAGATGATTTGAAAATCCATTTTCTGTTTTGGACCCAAACATACCGCGGTGGCAACTTTCGTAAAGGTAACTCACGCTACATTTTGCCTAGCAAAGGTTCAACAGCCAGAAAATAGGTAATCGAAATAAATATTTGTTATAGAAGATGAATAGTTTTCCCGAAGACTTCCTTTTAGCAAAAAACATCTGTATGCGGGGCCTGCCTTTGTTTTCTCCAAGCATTACAAAACTATTTTCCATAGGCGCAGCACGTACTCGAACGAATGATCTAAAATCCTTTTCGATTGTGACGCTCAGTTGTCAATTGCTGCGATGCTCGCGTTTATTAGACAGCATAAATTGTCTACTTTCAGTCATACTCTTCTAAGGATTTTACCACAATGTGATATAAATCGCCCGACACCGAAAATTGGCTGACATGCACATACAATTTGTGAATAGGAAATCGTTCCCACAACATAGGTTCACCCGCCGGGCTACACCCCCATAGATTTCGCGAATACTTGGTTAAACATTTTGCCGATCAGACATTCTCCCAGCCGAGCATAATTTTCACAGGCATCACGTTTACAGATTTATTTGTGAACCAAGCGTTACATTCCTTATTATAATTTTAAGGCATTTGCCAACTATAGGCCTTTCCCAGACACCGTTTTACAGGTAGTATTTGCAAACCTCGGGGGCCGACCCCGCCAAGAAACTATGCTTGAGCCTGACCTGTACCTTCTGTTGCTCATTGTTACACTCTGCCAAGACTATAGTCATCTAGAGCAACCAAATCCTGCAAGTGGAACCACAACTGAAAATAAATTGATATAATCTGTTTAGGCCTATACAGTTGCGTTTACTGTACATTTTCCCATCGTATAAATGTACATGCCCACTGCCCTTTCCACCAACACTACCTAGGACACTCCACCCTTGCGTCCAATCCCCGACCAACATCCACCTCTTGGCCAAACCCAACGCACAGACCACCGTCCAAATGTTCCAAATACACTTTCCCATACCAATCAAGGTCTGATCGCCTGGGCTGTGCCAAACATAAAACAATTTCAGGGGCTAACTATAAATGCTTCTTTTTAGGCCTATATTCACTCTGAAACCTTGGGGGACCCAGGGCAAAGCTTGACCCCTCTATCGCTCCAAGGACCTCCTCCATCTTGTTAGTGCCTCTGATGATGAAGCTTCTGTTTCACTATGACCCCTGCCACACCATAGCCGTCACATGTCCTGTGCATATGGGATTAAATCAAAAGGAAACGTGAGATACATAAACGGTGCTGCATCCGTCAAATCACAGAGGGATAAATCCATCTATATAACCTTGTTAGGCCTACCGCTTACTACCAGCACTTACAGTTACACGTATGTTTATGGCGTATTGCCACTGCAGTCACCAGTGATAATATTTTAACTCCGAAAAGGTCTGACATGTCCTTTTATAGGACTACAAGTTTCTCTCACAACTCGATCTGAATTTAGACAAAGTCTGGAAAAACAACCCCACATCTGGTACTCACTTGGCTATACCTACAGACTCACCTGTCGCATCTGATATGAAACATCCCCTAGTGCCCATGGTGATTCACTAACCTAATTGCATAAGCTGGCGCTACAGTGGTCTAAGAGCTATAAAATTTATTTGATATAGGCCTTTCCACAGCTATTCTCTGAAAATCTACCTAAAAGTTTACCAAATTAATTATTTCGATCAGCCCGATTGGGGATTAAATTTTCTTTTTGTTTATGCACAATTGTCACGAAGATGAACGTAAATCATATTTTGTAAAGAACAAATTAATAACTGTGAAACAAACTAAGGATAACAACCATTTGACCCTATACTCATAACCCGGAAGGGTTTACTGAGACTGCTGGCTTAAACTGCCATAGGCCTTACTTCCTTAAATCTCAGATTTTTTAGGAACGCCGAACATGCGCAGCCTAGCCGTACCATACTGCGCGAAAGCTACAACAAATTCAATCACGGCGACGCTAAGGGAATACAAATAAAATGTACATGTGCTTTGCATTTTGAAAGCCACCTTACATCCTCTTCGTTTTAGACCATCCTTACATTAGGCATATTATCATACTCTGATAACTGGACCGGTATTTTGCATTACTAATGAGTGCTACTATTATGAACCATGATAAAACCCGGTCCGATACAGGCCTACTGATAATAAATAAATAAATTATCCATATCCACATACCTTTTGACAATACCCACGCCTTCATGAAAATCCCGCAGGAATGCGATGCCACCTTCGTGCCGCGCCGTGCATGCTTGAGCGCGTGCTAAAGCACAATAGCTTTGTACAATAGCTTTGTACAATACAAAGACTGCGTACCCTACTCAATGTGCCACGCCCGTTGCACTGATGACCCTGTCACTGCACCAACGTACGTACACGCATAGAGGAATTCCTACATAACATGGTATATGTGAAAACACACAAAATGGTATTAAAAGAACGAATTTCGAACTTGCTAAAATTCTTATTACGACACTTTCGCAGCCTAATAACCATTATAAAATTTCACATTGACAAAATGACCTGGCTGCCCTATAAAATTGTACCTCCTTACCAGTGCCATATTGGACCACCGGCAAGAATTTAGATATCTCCTACCTCGTTTCCTAAAACGAACACCAATCCAGGCTCTATACCTCCATCAGAATCGCAAACCTGGCCCAATTTCCAACCATTTAGAATCGAGCTCTTCCTTTCCGGCACCCGTTATGGCAATCCGACTTAATAATTGACTGGTCAACCAGCCGATTTATGGGTGGGCACCCAAAACTCCAGCGCAAGCAATAATACGTCATGCTCGTAGTGCAAAGATTTACCAAGTGAGTGTGGATCCTCCGCCCGCAACGTCGCCGCGATGCAAATAGTTAACGGAATGTCCGATCGAAACCCAACATACAGTATTGTAAGGAGAATTTTATACTCTTTTTCTAATATCCGAAAACCCTCATTTCAACCTCTGCCCAGTTCTGTATCATTTTGCCAGAACCCTTCACTAATGAGCCCATAACAAATGTGTGGTAATCATATAATGGCATCCCAGCTGCTATGGACTGGGATTGAGGGTGGGGTGGATACTGCAGGGAATTGGTTATCTTGGTGCTGTCATGAGTGATCATAACATCAGGAGTATCGATATGCACCCTCGCATCTATATATCAGTAGATTTGTCACAGTATTAAGTACCTTTTATTAACATGCATTATTACAAGTTTGTAACTGACAATTACATCAATTGTTTTTTATTGTGAACATTCATTTAGATTTTGTTGTATTGCTTTTTAAGATGGGAAACGAGGTAAAAAGAATTGAGGGACGTTTTTTGTGTGGTAACAACCGATGTATGCAGTAACACGTTAAGCTGCTGCTCTTACGAAAGAAGAGGCATCGGTTAAATCTGAAGCATTCAAATTTACAAAAAGGTGAATAACAAATGAAATTTTTTGTATAAGTCTATTTTTTCAGATTTTCAATCTGGAGTAGTCTGGTGCCAGGAGAGAGCAGTCGGTATTACCCACTGTTGTCTCGCCACCAGACTTCAGGTTGGTCTTTATTTGTCCATGTACACTGTATGTATATATATGAGTGGTTAATGTATTCAAATGTGAGGAATATGGCATTATATTAAAAATTTTTTTAAAACAAATAACACAAAACAATTGAAATTAGTTTTGCTGTCATCACTGACGCCACATGTGAACATTGCAAATTACTTCTAGAAAAAGAAATGGGGTGTTTTAGTTATAAACTCTAGGGGGGGGGGGGGAAATGACCTTATTTAGTTTCATCTTGTGTTTTTCTGATAATAATAAATTTCTCATTGATTTTAGATATCACATGCAGTCAATTGTATTATTTGTAATTTATGATTATTTTGGTAAAAAAAATAAAAAAAATCCAAAGTTAACCCCTTATAATTTATAAAATGTTTCCCCAAAACTTGCATTTTTGAATAAAAATGCAAGGCTAGCCCCTTACAATTTAAATGTTTTCCAAAAAGTCTAATGTTAGCAAAACAAAAACCTTACCATTTCCAATATACCGGACTTGTGCAAACTCTAGTAGTATTAGGTTTGTAAAAACAGAGTTTTAACTGTAGACCTCAATCACAATTAATAATAAGAAGATATAATTCAGTTTAATGTAAAGTTTTTTATTTTCAAATTTTCTTGTGTATACACTAATTAACAATCACAAAAAAAAAAAAAAATCAGCTTAATGGCTGAATGCTTATATAAAGGTACAAAATATATATAAAAGAATTGGGAAAATTACACATTTGGTTGCAAGACGTCTAATTGCGGTATCGTAGGCTGCCTATGCGGGCATCCTCTAACGCCATGACCTTCAAATAGGACGTCTTGGCTAACCGACAATCGCTCGAAAAGCAGAATTGTGTTGCACGCGCGTGTGAAATTACGTGAAGTAACAGGAATTTGACCATGTTACGTCCTGCAATTACACACACGCATGCGATTACGTTAGTTAGCCAAGTAGTTCTATTTGAAGGTCATGGCGGGGTCTACGGTAGAGGGCACTCGCATCGGCGGCCTACGAACGCTGCATACCGCGATTAGGACGTCTTGCAACCAAGACTTATCAGTTTGCAACCTTTGGCTCTTAAAAAACATGTTTTTTAGTATCTTTACTGATAACTTTTCCAACTACAAAGTGTCGCTCAAAAAATGAAACAGTTGCTAAAGCTGTGATTATAGGAAAACCAATGTATATAAAAACAAATTGTAGGTAATTTTCAGTTAATTAACTGATCGTTGCAAATCACCTACATTTTTTTTTTTTATTTCTTCTGAACGACAAGCCAGATAATAAACAAGGGGTGACCAGTACGATCTGTCATCCATGTAAGCTTTTTACCAAATAAGGAATATATTGTTTCTCATCCTCGTGGGGTTTGGGAGGGATGGGGTTGAGGTGAACACGTAGCCAGACATTTGTCCCCGTTTAACCCATTTTCACGGTCCCGATTTGGCTTATATATAGTGCCACCGCTTATATATGAATAAATTGAGTAACATGGCATAAAACAGCCGCGAATTTCTTCACATGAAGGCAGCCCAACCAAAGTACATCTGTGCTAGGTTGGCTTCCGACTTAGCTTCTTGTAGCAGGTAATGGACGTGACCCTCGATGGATAGAGGCAGCCCTCGCGTCTTGTTCTTCAAGATTCCCTGCAGGCGTTGCTCAATGTCTTTGACGTGAGTCAGGGCCTTGGAATAAGACGGGATTGACAGGGAACGAACACAAATATAAGCCATTTGCGCGAGACCCAGAGTTAAATTTGAATAACATCTGGTACACTGACTTACTCACTCAGCTTTGCACTGTTGAACTTTAAATTCTCCAGACCAAAGACACTGTTGCCATATCACATGATTCGGGGCAAGCTCTTGCATATTTACATAACAGACGTTCAGCACCAATACATTGTTCACAATGGGTGAGAATGGCACAAAGACACCAAACCATTCCTGAGCTGAGGGTTGCTAGCGTAAGGCTTGCCACGAATCACGTGATATAGCAACAGTGTTTTTGGTCTGGGGAATTCAAAGCTCAACGGTGCCAAGCTGTATGTGTGAGCAAGTCAGTGTAACAGATCTTATTCAAATTAAACTTGGGGTTACATGCAAATTGCTTAATATTTCAGTGACAACTGACTAACCTAAAAACACACTAGTATTTTGTAGATTTTTCATTCCCCCCACCCCCAATATCACTTCTGAATTTTCAGCATCAATTTTTATGCTGAATATGAAAATGCATTAAGCACAAAATGATGTGAAATACTATTGACTTTCTAGTTGATTCATTTTATTAACATGACGGGATATTCTAGAATAAAGTCATCTGTGATTGATTATAGTTACTTTTCTAATGAGATTGCAGTTTGAACTATCATAAAGTTACTTCTGTGTTTGTAAATGTGGTCATAATTTCATTTCTTAACCCCGGAATTAATAACAGAAAAAAATGCAGCATAATTTCTCAATAGTAAAATATAATAAATGACTTATTTTCAAAGCATTTCTATTTGAAAATCTTATGAAATTCGCCTCTTTACCTTCTCATTATTAATCTCTCCCGACTCGCTCAGGTGTGACGTGCGCGTTCCTTTGGCGGGCTTACTCCATTCAACCAGTGGATCGTAGATGAACGTCTTCAAAACACTGAAAAGTGAACAATTAAGAAAGTAGATGAGGGCAAGAAATATTGGGAGTCATGCTACACTGACGTCCCCTATTGAAATCTTCAGGTTTCAGGCAATGGCAAACGTCTCAATTGTCTCACTGATGACAGTCAATATATGTCAATTTGGTTAGAAAACAATTCACTGCATGATGTGGTGATTCTGATGACTTTTATTATAAGGCAGAGCAAGAGGCAAAGCAAGAGGCGGAGCAGTGGGTGGAGCAAGTGGCAGAGCAGTGGGTGGAGCAAGTGGCAGAGCAGTGGGTGGAGCAAGTGGGTGGAGCAAGTGGGTGGAGCAAGTGGCAGAGCAGTGGGTGGAGCAAGTGGCAGAGCAGTGGGTGGAGCAAGTGGCAGAGCAGTGGGCGTACGGGCCTGTATACTGTCCAAAGTTGAGAGTGATGATGGTTTGGCAGGTTGTTGTACAGAGCAGAGGAGGTATACAAGTACAAGGGAACAACTTATTACCAAATCACGTGTTTATCAGAAGGTGTGCATTTGTTGTGTAACAAATGCAGAAAATACATGAAGCATAGTTCATTTCATTTGCATTTCAGTAGTATTTCATCTCAACCTTTATTATCTGCTCAACGTAAAAATGTCACGGACACGGCACATGTAGAACTACGGCTGTTTACTGTTGGCTAGTTTAGTTTCTTCAACACATGAAACTATACTGTGCAACATTTGACAGATTCCTCAAACAGCCGTATGTTGCGTAAAAGTAAGAGGATGTCAGAACTTAAATATTTACGTGAAAAATCTTTCACAAACTTGTCATAAGCTACCGTTTTAGAAGGTCTATCATATTTTGCTGTACATTTCATATTTCTTTCTATTGCAAAAATCATATTGGAATTTGTCCCTCAAAATGGTACCGATAATTTAGCTGGCTCATGGACTACGAGAGGCAGGGCAAGAGGCAGGGCAAGAGGCAGGGCAAGGGGCAGGGCAAGGGTGGATCAATGGGCAGAGGGGGTTAAGTGACAATCAAATAGTACATACCTCATGAGCGGTTCTCTCTGATCTCTCATGACCTTCATGGTGACCTCTGACGCTCGTCTAAAGATCCCTTCTTTCCCCATGGGTCCCATGGCACTCTCCATGTTGTGTGTCAAACGGAATGGAACTCGCTCTGGATAATCGAACGTCTCACCCTGGGTGGAATAACAATGTGAAAAATATCAGCAACGAGCGAGAGTAGACCACAGAATAATGTAGTGCGTGTGCCAGTCGAGTGGCGCATGGAACACAACGCACTACATTGTTTCCTATTACATGTGCTGGTGCAGCAGGAACAGTGTAGGCATCGTCATAATGTGCAGTAAGGTATGGTCTGTGCTGGTGCAGCAGGAACAGTGTAGGCATCGTCATAATGTGCAGTAAGGTATGGTCTGTGCTGGTGCAGCAGGAACAGTGTAGGCATCGTCATAATGTGCAGTAAGGTATGGTCTGTGCTGGTGCAGCAGGAACAGTGTAGGCATCGTCATAATGTGCAGTAAGGTATGGTCTGTGCTGGTGCAGCAGGAACAGTGTAGGCATCGTCATGATGTGCAGTAAAGTATGGTCTGTACTGGTGCAGCGAGAACAGTGTAGGCATCTTCACGGTGTGCAGTGAGGTATGGTCTGTGCTGGTGTAGCAGGAACAGTGTATAGTCATCTTCACGATGTGCAGTGAGGTATGGTCTCTGCTGGTGCAGCAGGAACAGTGTAGGCATCGTCATGATGTGCAGTGAGGTATGGTCTGTGCTGGTGCAGCAGGAACAGTGTAGTCATCTTCATGATGTGCAGTGAGGTATGGTCTGTGCTGGTGCAGCAGGAACAGCTAGTGTAGTCATCTTCATGATGTGCAGTGAGGTATGGTCTGTGCTGGTGCAGCAGGAACAGTGTAGTCATCTTCATGATGTGCAGTGAGGTATGGTCTGTGCTGGTGCAGCAGGAACAGTACTTTTGTGTAGTCATCTTCATGATGTGCAGTGAGGTATGGTCTGTGCTGGTGCAGCAGGAACAGTGTAGTCATCTTCATGATGTGCAGTGAGGTATGGTTTGTGCTGGTGCAGCAGGAACAGTGTAATCATCGTCATGATGTGCAGTAAAGTATGGTCTATGCTGGTGCAGCAGGAACAGTGTAGTCATCTTTATGATGTGCAGTGAGGTATGGTCTGTGCTGGTGCAGCAGAAACAGTGTAGCCTTCTTTATGATGTGCAGTGAGGTATGGTCTGTACTGGTGCAGCAGGAACAGTGTAGTCATCGTCATGATGTGCAGTAAGGTATGGTCTATGCTGGTGCAGCAGGAACAGTGTAGTCATCTTTATGATGTGCAGTGAGGTATGGTCTGTACTGGTGCAGCAGGAACAGTGTAGTCATCTTTATGATGTGCAGTAAGGTATGGTCTGTGCTGGTGCAGCAGGAACAGTGTAGGCTTCTTTATGATGTGCAGTAAGGTATGGTCTGTGCTGGTGCGGCAGGAACAGTGTAGTCATCGTCATGATGTGCAGTAAGGTATGGTCTGTACGTGCTGGTGCAGCAGGAACAGTGTAGTCATCTTTATGATGTGCAGTAAGGTATGGTCTGTGCTGGTGCAGCAGGAACAGTGTAGTCATCGTCATGATGTGCAGTGAGGTATGGTCTGTGCTGGTGCAGTGAGGTATGGTCTGTGCTGGTGCAGCAGGAACAGTGTAGGCTTCTTTATGATGTGCAGTAAGGTATGGTCTGTGCTGGTGCGGCAGGAACAGTGTAGGCATCGTCATGATGTGCAGTAAGGTATGGTCTATGCTGGTGCAGCAGGAACAGTGTAGGCATCGTCATGATGTGCAGTGAGGTATGGTCTGTGACACTGGTTATATGTAGGCTGTGTAAAATCCTGCATGTTTTAGAAACTGGCTGGGGTTGATATTGGAATAATTTGCTTGGCTAAGATCAGTCGTCACAGCTAGACCTCAGTTTAATGCTCAAAGGCAAATGATTCCAATCCCAAACCATTTCAGCTCACCCAGGATTGTACACGGCTTACACAACACAGCACTGATTGATGTCCAATGATGTCACAGTGTCCAAAGTTGTGATCAACTGGCAATCTCGTGTAGAGATGCAAGACTGAATGACATACAAACTGTGTCTGATTTATCCAAGTTGACATTCCTACCTTGTTGAAGAGACAGTTAAAGTCCACATGAACGCAATCCCCCGTGGTTGAGTCGTAGAGGATATTCTCACCATGTCTGTCACCCAGACCCAGTATATAGCCAACCATGGACATAACAGCCGAGGTCCGGGCGTACGCCAGTCTGCTTAGGTACCTTAAAGGTAGGATACACCAATTGCAGATATCAAAAAATGTTACTACCAATTTATTAAGAAATATCTTACTTATTTGAAAGTTAATAATGATTGTAGGCATCTAGCACAGGATTCCGCTAGATATCCTACAATTGTTCCGAAAAATTGAATTTTTGCTGAATAGCGATCGCGAAAAAAACCCAAGAACAACATAAGAACCACCGCCCTACGCTGGTTAAAAACGAAAATACTTTTTTTTGCTTTCCTCGGCATCCATGATTTTAAAACTTTGAACAGGTCAGTTAAACGATATTTACTATAAAATACAATCCCCCAAATCCACTCATTATGATAACTCAAGCAATTACCAATGGTGTATCCTACTTTTAACAATAGAAAGACACAAAGTCAAATTTAAAACTATTTAAGACAGTTTTAATGCTACTCTAAATACAATTTAAGACCCAAAGTAAGTAGACTGACGCTAGATGTACGGGTGTATTTTGGATCCAAGGATTGGATCACACATGTCTGCCACATGCAATCCGCTTTACAGAAAATAATTGCTTTGCTTATCAATTGCTAATAAATTGTTTTCACACGCTGTATGATCGTTATAACGTGCTGATAACAAAGTCATCATTTACTTTGTAAATGTTTTAAGACCTTGGAGAACTCAATTACATTTGTTAAGGCCTTAAAGACTTTTTAAAGACCCGCAGATACCCTGCCAACCCTACATGGTATGTTGGGTGAAAATCCTGCCAAACGCGCGCAGCAACACGCAAGATCCATCAGGTGAACAATCTCAAGACCAAACTGCCTCAGAGACTACGAGCACAGAATGCAGCAAGATACAACTGTGGCATTGTTTTAAAGGGACTAGATTATTGTCTCACAATTGGCAGTTTATGCACTGGTATTGATGTATCGTTTATAGGCAAAGAGAGAGTACATGTTTTTAAATTCAGTACCCTGTGGAGACCTTGGGACAATTATTCACGAAATAATTTCATGGATTTTACACAAAAAATAGGGTTAGTGTCTGGGTTAGGGTATAATATAGAGTATATTTGGTCCAAACGTTAACCCAGGAAATTAGCCGTGGCTTAAATAGGAGCATTTTAAAAGGGAATTTGTGACAGTTCAAAAATTGTGTAAACGAGAATAAAGAGATGTCTCCACAGAAATACAAATTTGCAGACTTATGGGTTTGCAAAGATAATAATGAATTTTTGCCAATTTCGGCAAATATATCAAGTTGGTTAGTGTAAGGGGACGTCTCAATCCATATCTGGGCCAACCTCCGGACAGGTTGCAGACATTGTATGGGGTATAATGAATTTGCAGGATTCTGAGCAACTACCCTGAAATCCCGCAATGAAGTTATCAGTATTGACGAGTCAAGCAGTTGCTGATGACAATTTCTCCGGAACATTTCTGGAACAAATGCAGAGCTTCTTCCAGACAAAGTAAAAGATTCTACCCACATCTTGTCAGGCACCTGCCCCTGATATGAACTAAGCTAGGCCCATACTGAGAGACGTCAAGATTCACTCACCATGAGGTAGGGTCAGGGAACGTCTTAAGGAACCATTCTCCAAAAACGGGCGGGAACTTGGGAAGCAACTTGGTCCTGAACAGACTCACCATCTGCCTGTGAAGAATGATGAGAATATCACGATTAAGATTATTAATAAAAGTTGCACCTGGTTAATACAGTGGATTGTCTTTCCCTCACCTTCCCATGGTCCAGGTTCGATTCTAACCAAAGCCTACAGGGAATCAGGTAGTGGAACCAATACATCCCTCCATCCCTCCCTCCCTCCCTGTGACCACGGTTCGATTCCAACCTAAGCCTACAGAGAATCAGGTTGATAAAGTGGAACCAATACATCCCTCCATCTCTCCCTCCCTGTGACCACGGTTCGATACCAACCCAAGCCTACAGGGAATCAGGTTGATAAAGTGGAACCAATACATCCCTCCATCTCTCCCTCCCTGTGACCACGGTTCGATACCAACCCAAGCCTACAGGTTGATAAAGTGGAACCAATACATCCCTCCATCTCTCCCTCCCTGTGACCACGGTTCGATACCAACCCAAGCCTACAGGGAATCAGGTTGATAAAGTGGAACCAATACATCCCTCCATCCCTCCCTGTGACCACGGTTCGATTCCAACCCAAGCCTACAGGGAATCAGGTTGATAAAGTGGAACCAATACATCCCTCCATCTCTCCCTCCCTGTGACCACGGTTCGATACCAACCCAAGCCTACAGGTTGATAAAGTGGAACCAATACATCCCTCCCTTCCTCCCTGTGACCACGGTTCGATTCTCACCGAGTTCATTTTTGTCTTAGCGTTCTTCATTATAATCTCCCGACAGGTTTATCAAGATTCGTGTGAAAACTAAATAGGTACTTTGGCGGAATCTTAGATGTCATCAGAAACCTTCTGAAAATTAATGTATAAATGAATGTCAGATTAGTCTTCAGATACATGTGGGTCATTCCGCGTCATTCCGCACACTTTTTTGCTCGACCCCCTCAGATTTTGATGAAATTTGGTGTGTGGCTAGGTACTCATGAGAAACTCCGATACGCAAAATATTAGCGAAATTCTGTCATTTGGGTAGGAACTGGAGCAGTTTGAAGTTTTAGGGGGTTTTGCGACCAGAACCCACCAATCTACCTAAAAATTGCTAAATACCCCTACAAAATGGTTCGATCTCAGCAAGTGAGGTATCATTAGAAAGAGCATAAAATTCTCTATCCATCAATATGTCACTTGACATTCTTTTATGTGTTGACACAAATCTGGGTCATTTAAGGTGACCTTGACCTTTGACCTCGATTATCTCAGAAGTATATGCTCTGGTTTTGATGAACTTTTTGTAGTCGTGAGATAGTTAACTGTACATGGCGCACACGAAAAATCAGCTTGGGCAATTACCAACTTCAGGAGAAAAATTACTTTAACTACCAACAAATGTGTAATGTCACTCTTATGAATGCGAATACAGTAACAATTATCAACTATTATGCATGTATTTTTTGAATTCGATCTCGGTATTTTCAAAGCCTGCTTCTGAAGTGGGTAGACTCCCTTATGGCGTCAAAAGGCAGTTTTCAGAATCTTATAGTAACTCGGCTTACAGTAGCCACGGCGGTTGAAGGAAACATGTAATAAGATTTGTTGTTGCTTAAATCAATTAAGTATAATGTTAACAACAACATTATTGGTGTGGTTGTGTTTATTTTCTGTGATAAATGGAGGAATATAATTGTTAAAAATTTTGGTCAAACCCTTCCCCTCCTTGAAGGGAAGCCTCATTAACATAACACCTCGCGAGGGGTATGACGAAAATAGAGGCAGAGACTCGCAGCGCTGCTACCCGGCCTGTCGTTTACTGACTGCGCGCATTGCAACAAGTGTCCGTCCTTATGGCCCTGTCACACTAGAACGTTTTAGGCCAACGCGTGAGTAGCGCGTTAAAAATAGTTGATACGCTGGCAAACGCTGAACTTCCACAGATAAAGTCAGGTGGAACCGTGATTTCAGCGTTTCCATAACGCGTTGTTAACGGGTTCAATGCGTTCGCCAGCGCGTGAGAAACGCGTTAGTAACGCGCTCGACGACTGATAAACGACTGCCCAGCGCGTGAGAAGCGCGTTTCAACGCGCGCCAGCGTACTGCAACGACCACATGGTTAGTTGTATAAAAAGCCGACGCGCTACTACACTAATGGCCCTGTCACATCAGAACGTTTTAGGCCAACGTGTTGGAATTTCGGTAACACGCGGGTAAACGTTGACCAACGCTAGGCCAGCGTTCGCAACACGCTAAGCGCGTTACCCACACGCTGGAACACGCTGGAACACGCTGAGGCAAAAATACATTTTTCAACATACCTAAAATTTTCAGCGTTTGCCAGCGTGTGACTGCACACGCTGGCGGCGCGCAGGATGGTCGTTACTTACGCGTCGACTGCGCTAGACGATCGTTACCAACCCACTACTCACACGCTGGCGACCCGCTGTCGTATTTTTACTATAAATCAGTGATACGTTCCTCACACGCTGAGCGCGTTCCTCACATGATACTCACGCGCTGGCATACGCTATGAATCCGTTATCAATCTGTATGGACAGGCTGAAATCACAGTTCCACTTGACTTTGTCTGTGAAAGTTCAGCGATTGCCAGCGTATCAACTATTTTTAACGCGCTACTCATGCATTGGCCTAAAACGTTCTGGGGTGACATGGCCATAACCAGCGTGTCGCCAGAGTACGCCAGTGTATGCCAGCGTGTGAGTAGCGGATTGATAACGATCGTCTAGCGTGTTCGACGCGTGAGTAACAAACCTCCAACGCTCCGCCAGCGTGTGCAGGGCACGCTGGCAAACGCTGGAAATTGTATGTATGTTGAAAAAAATATGTTTTCCTCAGCGTGTGACAGCATGTCCCAGCGCGTGAGTAACGCGCTCAGCGTGTTGCTAACGCTGGTTAAGCGTTGGTCAGCGTTTGCCAGCGTGTTGCTAAAATTACAACACGTTACTCACGCGTTGGCCTAAAATGGTCTGGTGTGACAGGGCCATTACATGGTTTTTCATTCTGAATCGGGGTAAAAACAGTGTTCGGTCATTGCCGACTAATTGTGTAGCTGCTAGGTGTAGCAAAACTACTAAGGATGGAGTAAGCCTTCATTTGTTTCCGGTTGATCCGGAGGATTTGGACAGCCAAAGTAAAGCTTACCAGAGCGAAGTGGTCCAGGCGGGCATAGTGATTTTCGGCCCTCTGCAGCGAACATTTTGAGCGGTCGTGCTTCGACCTAGAGCGCCTAGAGGGACCCCATCTTTATCCTCGATCGAGTCCGTGTCTGAATAAGAAATACTGTTATTCGAATCGGACGAATCAGTACTGTTTTCGTCGGATTCACAAAAAACCGAGGAAGAACTTTCACGATCGTCTATGTGAAATTCGATTACCGTGCACAAAGCGTACGCGATTCGTACACTGTGGGTGCATCAACACACAACAATGTGCGTACGTGGCCACGCGAACCCGTCTTGTACCTAGATGTCGCGTACCGACTATCGAGAATTTGTCCGGGTCCTGCCTCGGTTTACGTCACTCATTTTTAGTGGCCGCGAAATTTAAAAAGGGGGGGGGGGTCAATTTTTTGACGGCAAATTACCACACTAAACGTACACTTAAACCAGTTTTTTTTTTTTTTTCACATTTAATACACATAAATCTATGAATTTAAAACAAAAATTGCGTAATGAAAATGTTAGGCTGCATGTTTCCTTTAAGCAATGAAAATTCCGAGATCGAGATACATGTACATGCATAATAGTTGATAATTGTGACTGTATCCGCATTCATAGAAGTGATACTACACATTTGTTGGTCGTTAAAGTCATGTTTCTCCTGAAGTTGGTAATTGCCCAAGCTGATTTTTCGTGTGCGCCATGTATGGTTAACTATCTCACGACTACAACAAGTTCATCAAAACCAGAGCATATACTTTTGAGATAATCGAGGTCAAAGGTCAAGGTCACCTTAAATGACCCAGATTTGGGTCAACACATAAAATAATGTCAAGTGACGTATTGGTGGATAGAGAATTTTGTGCTCTTTCTAACGATACCTTACTTGCTGAGATCGAACCATTCTGTGGGGGTATTTGGCAATTTTTAGGTAGATTGGTGGGTTCTGGTCGCAAAACCCCCTAAAACTTCAAACTGCTCCAGTTTCTACACAAATGACAAAATTTTGCTAATATTTTGCGTGTCGGAGTTTCTCATGAGTACCTAGCTACACACCAAATTTCATCAAAATCGGAGGGGGTCGAGCAAAAAAAGTGTGCGGAATGACGCGGAATGACCCATGTATATTCTAATTGAATGAGAATGATATATTCTGATTCCAACAGGTAAACAATTACACAGAAATTAACTACAAGTTTATAATTATTGTACACAAATTTCCATCTGCAAAATTATCAGTCTGGGCCAAATATTTACTTACTCCAGCGGCGCTCCACGCGGTGGGGCCAAATTCTTCAACTCTCGGCCAGTAATATACATGCCCTTCTCCCTGCAAAAAACAAAAGTTTTTATTTATTTATTTAAGTTTTACTTATTTCTCTAACTAAACAAACCCCCAATACTTGACTGTGTTTGTGTGTTTCCGTTATGTTTGTTTATAAGTAATGTTTGGTAGACTCAAACTAAAATATTAAAACTGATTTTCAATTAATATTCACCTCAGTTCCAAATTGGAATGATTACTTAATTCAATTTCCCCAGAAAAGCCTTAAATACTAAGTGAGGATTCAATTCTCAAAATTATTAATAATCCTACAATATCAACAAAGAGCCAAGAGGGGAAAAAACAATTGCAATAATTCTAAAGATTTACATGAATTTTCAAAGTCAAATGATTAATACCATTTTAAAAATTGAACAACGAAATTGACTGGAGCGGGGCTTGAACCAGCGACCTCCTGTTCTGGTGCTCTATCAACTGAGCTATCTGTTTAAAGAGCACCTCTAAGTAAAACAAGTTTTCTCTGATTTTACATTTTGAAATAAATATGGAAGTATCCCAACCGAATGCAATATCAATGGGATTTATAGCCCGCCTATAAATAGTCTAAAAGAACGTTTTTTCGGTTCATGCCAAGACGCGAATTCTTAAAAATGTAAAGGTCACGCTTTTGTTTACCCGCGTCATTGAGGGGAAAACAAAGAAATTGAGGAGAAACCCAAATGCACATGCACGCACAACACACGCATGTTGTACGTTGCCCGGCCCTAGCTGCACACAACTTTCCATTCTTTGACGTGCACGGGGAGGCCAATTCACTCAGGAATACAAGCCAGGGAACAGTAAGAAAACAACTTTGTCTTGGTACTCACGAATTTATAATTCTCACCGAGGATTTGTAGGTACAAAAGCTTTCCTTTCACTTTGAATGAAAGTCGAACACGAGCTTTGTTATACTCTACAACTTACAAGTACAAATCTAAGCGGGGTCAACCATGGAGGAATCAACGTGCGTATGTCACCAGCGCATCGTGTACCCACCACGTGCAAACCACAAAACGAATCGCATGCGTGTTGCATGCTGCTAGTGCTACCGGCCCCACGCACGATCGTCCGCCTGGTTACAACACATTATTGACGTTAGCGTCGGAATATACTTATGGCAGAATCATACAATTCCTTGGAAGATTTGAGCGAGTATTCGGAAGAATTCAATGACGAAGATTCCCACGGCAATGCACTGGACTCGGCAAGGAGACCTGGAGGTTTTTTCCCCTCCAGGTCCATAGTCCGATCGCGACGATGTATCACTAAACTAGTAGTAAGCCTGGCACCGATCGTTCGCGGTGCGCAACCGCTTCGAACCCGAGGCCCCTGTTGACGACGGGTGCGTGGTGTGGAAAATCTCGCTGAACAGAAAGGCAACCAGGATCGGTTTTTACACACAAACTGGTAATACATAATTTAGATGAATATACATTGTATCATGATGCCACTTTATTAGTTATCTCGGTGAATACAAGTCATTGCAAAAGTGTTGGAAAAACATGAACCACTGCAGAGAAGCGACCACTTGGACAACCTAAAAATCCGACCTTGTGTACATGTACGTGCACGGCTTACAAATCGGACCCACTCCTTTCGTGTCTAAACATTCTCCTTTGGAAACCTCAGAAAATTTTCTTCAGGGTTTTTAAATTCCTCAAACATTTACCTACCACACAGGACTTCAGCATTTCGAAAAAATCGAACAAAATACGAACTAATGTCGAGAAAAACATTGAGAAAAGAAGGCCGCAAGCAACACAATCGCACGCGGTACGCGCACGGTGTGGCGGTGGCATGCATGGCCTTGCGATCGCATACTAGCTGAATAACACGATGACGTTTCGGGGTCATGTTAATCTCATTTGCATACATTAAACATGGCTGTCGTTTTCTCAAAAATAGAGCAGAATCGTGTTGGGAAAACCGAATTGAACTTTGTTTTTGATACACTAAACCCCATGGAGTCAAATTATATACTAACGGAAAGATTGGTATATACTCTGTCATAAAATGAACCCAATACCCAAACTACAAAATTGTTAGAGGTGCTCTTTAATATGAAAACTGACTAGGTGCAGGTAATATTATAACACCTCAACCACAGTTTCTGTGTCTTGATTGGCCGAGAGCTAGTCACATGGTATTTTCAATCTTTTCAATGATTCTGTGCATGGCCAAAAGTACTTTACCCTAATAGCAACCAAAGTACTATACCCATGGCGTGGTATTTGTGTGCAAATGTATTCTGATGTGTGCGTTGAGTGTTGCACTTATTGTTCCAAAGAGCCAGTGCTACAGAGCTGGATTCAAACATTTTGTGAAGGGGTGGTTTAGAAAAAAGCAAAGACATTTCCCACCAATTTTGCATTTAAATCGAAGTTCACTTTAACTGTATTTAGATTTAGATAATTTTAAAATATAAACACCAAGCAGAATCTGTGGGTGAGGTGTTATATAACAAATTTTAAATGCTTTATCTCGTGATGTAAAACTAGCCCCCTCGGTGATTCATGGACCATTCCATATTTGTATACTATTATTTAGGGGACCAAAAAAACCCGGAAAATCGCAGAAAGTACTAATAGTGTTGATGGATTCAAACTGACCTGTACATTTTGTGCAGTATGTGTCTGAGGCCGGCAGTGTTAGGAACCCATTCAATCAAGCCACACTCCTCATTCAAGGGGATGACGGCCTAAAAATGAGCCCAACAAAAACCATGTCATCTCAAACAATACGCTGTATGATTTGTAAAAATTTAATACATTATAGTGGGGCAGATAGGGGGAAATATTTGGGGGAAATTGTGTCTTTATTGATACAAGCTTGACATTTTTGCACACAAGATATTTTAACTTTGAAAAAAAATAGATTGAAATAACAAGCAATTTTCTAAAAATTAAAAATGGCTGCAATTGCTTATTGTTCTACATACATTTATTCAAAAGACAAATCTGTTATGGCCGTATAGCCAAATATCTTTCTCATGACATACTCTGACTGTGTGCCAAATGCCATGTTGTATCATCAAAGACACAATGGCATCACCTTTCTGTCAAACTATTTAATGGAGTGTGGTACGCTATTAAGAACATCAGTTGATGCAAACAAATGAAAGCCTTCTTCACCTTCTGTCGAAAGGTGCAATTAGTTTGACTTTTGTTGGAATCATTTTTACCTAAAATAGCTGAAATAACACCAAACAAAACTTTACAGCGGAACAATTATTTATTTACACTGGGTAGCCCATTCAATGGATACCCACTGTTCTTCCATGGGGCCCAGAAACAAGAAAAAATGTGAAGAAATTGCAGTTGGTGGCAGGAAAACCCCAGAAGAACATTCAAAGGAAAACCCACCAGAGTCAAGTAGAGACTGAAAACCCAATCCACATATTGGCCCGGGTGGGATTCGAACCTGGGTCACAGCGATGGAAGGTGAGAAAAGAACTGCTGCGCCAACCTGACTTCCCCGATATCTGTTTACATTCTACAAATATATCATCTTCAATGTGATACATGTTACATATTCTTGTTTGTTTTATACAGCAGAAAATATATGGATAATTTCCAACTATGAGAGAAAGCAATCAAATAGCTTTAAAAAGACCAATCTTACGTAAGTCCGGATGTGAAGCTGGCCACGTCGCGACTCTGCGTCCTTCCTTAGGCATTTGTTGACGATTCCGTTAAACTCCATCAAACGGTTATCCTGTCTCAGATCGTCCTAAGAAAAAGACAAGTTGGAGTGACTCCGAGGTTTATCTAAAATTGAATAATCTCAAGCGCCCACTCTTGAAATTAATGCAGGCGTGCAGGGCACAGTTGAAAATCTGTCATTGAATAAAGAAATAATGCAATTACTACAAGATACCAGCACTTAGTTTATTAGCACCGTTATTTACATGTTTTTGCCGACATTCTGTTGCCTGGGGCACTTTTTGTTCCCTCTGCAGTCAGGGCGTGATACTACGTCAACTGCTACCCGCCATAAAATCTGACGTCAGCCAGAGAACTACACACAGGGCCGGGACCATTGTACGCGGTAATATATACAAATATTTGCAAGCCCAGCTGAAGAATTTCAAAGAAGACTAAGAAACAAAAGTTAGGAAATTTGAATGTCAAGGAATTACTGGACGCAGCTGATAATCCTTGGCTGTATGAATTAAATGGAGACAATGGAACTAGGGTGTTGAATTAGGCCTAATCACTGAAGCGTGATACCACGATATTGCGTATATACATGTCCACCTTGTCAACAAAGCATGCTTTACGTTGACGTATATTCACGTCCACCGCTGTGTATGCCCTACATGTCAGTAGTGTATACCTGTCAGTGCTAGCGGGTAACTTTTGGGGTAAATACTCGTCAACTGCAACAACCAAGGAAACATTTGAAGTCAATTCTAATCACTTAAATGGCAAATTCTAAAGTACCAAGGTGAAAGAGGCAGACAATTCATACAATGCTCCAAAGTTCTGTCTATTTAGGTCTCCATGGAATCGACAAAAGTTTTGTGTTTCCTTTGCAGGAAATTGTGCCATGTACTAGCACCCTTGCTCTATTTCTGTTCCTCTGTGACCTACCTTTGGTTTGCACATCATGACATACAGCTTGCCATCAGAGCCCTGGATTCCAATCTTCTTGGGTTTTTGCAGAGATGGAAGAACCTCCACCTGTTCAAATTAGAAAAACATGTACCACTGAATTGGTTTACTGGGTTTCTTGGGGTTAGGCTTGTTGAGCAGAACTGTGAATTTCTCAAGATCCACTTTGGCTACACACTGAAATAAGATGATCTGGAAACGTGCACGACGTAGTAACTTCACATGGGTTGACTGCGATTGTTAGCCGTCTGTCGGGAACACACACATCGGCTACACACTAAAATAAGATGATCGGGAAACGTGCACAATGTAATAACTTCACATGGGTTGACTGCGATTGTTAGCCGTCTGTCGGGAACACACACATCGGCTACACACTGAAATAAGATGATCTGGAAACGTGCACGACATAGTAACTTCACATGGGTTGACTGCGATTGTTAGCCGTCTGTCGGGAACACACACATCGGCTACAGACTAAAATAAGATGATCGGGAAACGTGCACGATGTAGTAACTTCACATGGGTTGACTGCCATTGTTAGCCGTCTGTCGGGAACAAACACATTGCATACACACTGAAATAAGATGATCCGGAAACGTGCACGACATAGTAACTTCACATGGGTTGAAACGTGCACAACGTACTAACTTCACATGGGTTGACTGCGATTGTTAGCAGTCCGTCGGGAACACACACACATCGCGGCGCATAAGTTGACATTCCTCTACTCTTGTGATTGTTGACTTTTTGAATACAGACTGAAACCAATCGTTTTAAAAGTCAGTCACTGACTGATCTGTGTTGTTGCAAGGTTAATCTGAGAGAGGCTTTATATTTCAAGATATCATCCAGCTTCCAGTGCCTACACATTGCCAACTCTTGGCTTCTTCATCAACAAGACACCCCCTTCAAAAAAAACCCCAGATTTAGCCTTGCTAGAGAAATTGTCTGGATAAATAGAGATGCTTACCACATCGTCAAAGCTGTTGATGAATATCTGTGTCATAGGGAAGGGGTTGTGATCACGATGTGCCCCCTGGCTGCTTGGAAGAGTGATGGTCATGGCTGACTGCAGAGGGACGATGATATTACTGAAATTACTGAGGAGAGGGGAAAAGAATCAGACAAATTGTCAAGGATATTGGAAAGAAAAAAGAAAGAACAAATTGGTTGAGTACTGGCATGACAATTAAGAGTGATAGGAGTGTATTAGATACCTGTCATCTACCAGTCTCTTGAGTGATCTGAAGTCTTTATTGATGCTGAGTGTGTTACACGTATGCTCAACCTGCTTGTTGCATAACTCCAGCAATCGATCTGTCAGCTTTGTTGCATCCTGTTGACAAATAAATACACCAACCGATTTATTCTGTATTTACCCCACAAGTTGCTACGAATAAAAACAATGATTAATAATATAGGACGGATAATCATCCTTACTTGCAGCTGAGAAGCCGAGGAAGAAAGTTCTCACCTGAATAAATTTGTTCAGGTTCTTCTGCAGATATTTTGCCCGGGTGAAGATCTCACTGCAACGCTTGGTTCGGACTGGATAGGATGACTAGTGGGAAAGAGGAGAAATTATGGTCTAAATTGCTAAAACTTAATGACATTCAGTTGCACCAAACTGACATATGTGACCTGTTCCAACGAAACCCGGACAAAGTTGCACAATGTGTTTCATTACAATGTAGGGGAGATAGGGTAAGAGTACATATGTAAATGATACATCATTTTAAAGCTAAGAACCTAGAGAATTTAAAAAAAAAAAAATCTAAAAAAAATAATTATCAACTTTGTCTGGGTTTCGTTGGAGCAGGTCATATATATTCTATTTGCAAATGATGAAAACAAATGTCATTTATTAGCAACACAGCCCAACTATATTAGTTGTAGAAAACAAAGATTGGTTACCTTGGAAACAGCCATGGACATCCAGACAGCCTGCTGTGGAAAGGCCACAAGAACGCGAGCGATAATCTCCTGAACAAAATTAATAAAAATGAAACAATGTGGCCGTCCCTGGTTTGTAGCTGTAAGGTTGCAGTAAACTTACTAAGGTTAATGCAATCACAGAGCTTGAACCCAAGTCTCCTTTAATCATCAGTGTATCAACTTAAGAACTACAATCAGAGAAGGGAAAATACATTTTCAAACAATCTATACACGAAAAGTGACTCTAGGTATATTATATTACAAATATTATTGAACGTTCCGGTGCGTTTTACCATCTGAGCTATCAAGCCCTGTGTTGGCAGCTCCCTATTTGGTCATCATCTTTGTTAAAGGTAGTATACACCATTTGCAGATATCAACAATATTTACTACCGAATTATTAAGAAATATCTTACTTTTTTTAAAGTAAATAATGATTCTAGCCATTCAGCAAATTGATTGCGCTAGATATCCTGTAATTATCCGAGAATTATAATTTTATAAAGACAAATTTGGGATTGACGGACGGCGATCGCAAAAAAAAGAAAGATAACTTAAGAATAACTGCTCGACGCCGGTTGAAAACAAACGCCGCTGTTTTTCGTGTTTTTCTCGGCATCCATGATTGTAAAACTTCGGACAGGTCAGTTAAACGATATTTACTATAAAATACAACCCCCAAATCTACTTATTCATGATAATTCGAGCAACTGCCATTATCTAGCGCTAGTCAATTTCGTTGTTCAACTTTAAAACATGGATACAAGACCAGCAGGTCCATTCAACGCAGCAAGGTGGTTGCCATCTTACCTGCAATTGAAGAAAGACTTCCTCTTGAGCGTGACAGATGCGAGAGATGAGCTGAGAAAACGCTGTCAGGAACTGATAAGGAGCTAGCTTCAACGTCAGCTCAGCAAGGATCTAAAGGTCAAAGTAAAACTCATTAGTTTCTCATAACAAACGAGTGCCAACTTTATTCGCGGTCGATGCCTGTAGGTATTTAAATTGTGTGCATTTGTAAACAGGGACCCAACGGTCGCGCCGACCCAACGGTCGCGCCGAGCTACGGACGCGCCGAGCTACGGACAAGCCGAGCTACGGACGCGTAGAGCTACGGTCACGCAGAGATACGGTCACGCCGAGATACGGTCACGCAGAGATACGGACACGCCGAGCTACGGACACGCCGAGCTACGGACACGCCGAGCTACGGACACGCCGATATACGGACACGCAGAGATAAGGTCACGCAGAGATACGGTCACGCAGAGATACGGTCACGCAGAGATACGGTCACGCAGAGATACGGTCACGCCGAGATACGGTCACGCATAGATACGGACACGCCGAGCTACGGACACGCCGAGCTACAGACACGCAGAGATACGGACACGTAGAGATAAAGTCACGCAGAGATACGGTCACGCAGAGATAAGGTCACGCAGAGATACGGTCACGCAGAGATAAGGTCACGCAGAGATACGGTCACGCAGAAATACGGTCACGCAGAAATACGGTCACGCAGAGATACGGTCACGCAGAGATACGGACACGCCGAGCTACGGACACGCCGAGCTACGGACACGCAGAGATACGGTCACGCAGAGATACGGTCACGCAGAGATACGGTCACGCCGAGATACTTTGTTTAGGTGACACGAAAATCTATCGTAAGCCGTGCCCAAGTTTAATGGCTATGACTGAGTGTCCATGGGAAGCGGCTTCCTTGGCTGTCATAGTCAGGGGTGTATAAATTGCAAGCCGTAGCAACTGTCTGACCTTATTAAGTCTAGTCAGGATGATCTTGCTCGCCGCCATCTTCTCTGTTTTCTTGCCTTTCTCCAGCTCTGAGACGTGAGATCCGTAGTCTAACCAGAGAGTGAGCAGGCGAGGCATAGACTGGTAGATGTATTGATTGCCATACAGCAAGGAATGGCCAAAATGACGCACCACAAACAAGATGAACTCACTACAGGATCCCAGTAAAAAACATACATGGGCATGAATATCTAATCGTTGGTGTGAAGTTCACCGGTTATACAGGGTTGACCGTAAAACTGGACGAACACACCAAAACCACCGAGGCCAAAACTACCTTTACCAATGGATGAAGAACCCTTCTAAGAGAAAAGTGATACCAAGATATCCTGATATTTGGTATCATTTTTCTTCCAGAAAGACTCCCTATCCGTTATACCAATTCGGCCTCAGGACAGAGGAAACATGCCTGTCTGTGTTTGTTTAGGGGCCGCCCTGTAAAGTAGGTTACGATAGCAAAAGATCTAGATGCCTCACTTGCAGTAAAAGGGATATAAGCATCTGTACAAGGTGTTGACGATTATTCACTAACTTGGTTTAAAATGAGATTGGGTTCAAGTTCCAAGAGAACGATAATCATTTCAAATGTTTGTATTGGGTTTTGAAAGTACTGTGCTAGTCATCACAAAAAGGGTATTCCAATAACCAACTTAATTTGGGTCTTTACGTTCCTTGACACCTCCCTCCTACTCCTCTCTAGTTCCGCCCACTCACCCAGATTTCTCTGGTCGTTCTGATAAGCTCTGCATGAGTCTATCATAGTACTTGGCTAGATAGAAATGTCCGTTCTCCCATTCTGGGTACACCTCCAGTACTTCCTTGTACTGTTTCATGACAGAGTTACTTTCAAACTTGGCCATGTCTTCCATGAACCGACCCACGAGAAGAAGTGCCTGGAGCAAAACAAAGAAGAGATTTGGTAACGGGCTCCGTGTTCAATCGGGGCCCAGTGTTTGGGGACAGGCCACCCATCTTATTTTTGTTTTGTACAAAAACCATAGCGTCTTTGTGTGAACATCCGGCGGGATATATTTGTACAGGCTATATCTATGAAGTTACTAATTTCATTTCAAATAAACCCCAAGAGAAACTTCCTTGGTGCATTTTCTAATAACGTTAAACAAATTTACTAAAATTGAACAAAAAAGTTGACTATAGCAGGGTTTGGACCTGCGACCTCTGGATGACCGTTTCGGTGCTCTACCAACTGAGCTATCCAGCCCCGTGTTTTGGCGGTTCACCAAATTTGTCAATATTTTTGTTCAGAAGGCGCTAGTCAGAAGCCATAAACCAATTTCCATGTGGCCAAAGATCACGCCAAGCCACTTTAGCATTCTTAGAAACCTTGAAAATGGCAGCTGTTATTGTAATTTTGAAGAAAATCACGCTTCTAAATTTACATTACAGGCCCATTATTACAAACTTTGTAAAGCTACGTCACTGAATAGTAAAAGCCAATCTTCAAACGCTTACCTTAGCATGGGTAAGTTTCTCCGCTGGATCGGCCTGCAACGAACCTCTCCTTGCCCGAGCATCCTCCGAGAAATGATCAGCCACGCCCTTTTGTAAGGTAATCAATGCGTGGTGCCCTTCTCCCTGGTAACCAAGGGTGAAAACAAGAGCCGCGTTGAATACAGAAGTCAGCGCAGTAGACAAATCAGTCATATTTTATTCACTTTGATGCAAACATTACAAAGTTAATAGAATTGTTAAGTAGGACCTGTTAGAATATCTGTGTGTGAAAACACATGCACATTTGGGTTTTTTTGGTATTAATTATTGCTGGTAATGAAACCAAGGATTCCTCAAAAGCGCCCCAAGCACTATAGCTTGAAAACCTGAAGAAACACACAGAGAGAAAGCAATGAGAAGAAATTACAGTTTTAGAAGGCGGGAGGAAAACCCCACCAGAATATCCTGGGAAGTTTGGGATGTTTTGGCCCAGGCAGGATTCGAACCCAGGCCATAGCAATGGAAAGCAAGAAACAAACTGTTATGCCAACCTGACTCCTCAATTAAGTCTCTTGACTGGATTCAACGACTGCTTTCTTTTGGTTGAAACTATTTCCAGCAAGACAGCGTATATTTCACTGGTTAACACATCGCGTTAATAAGGATTCTGTGCTTACAGGGTTTGCGCAGCTTTTTCTACTAGCAAGGTTAGCGGGAAAGAGTGATCAGCACAGAATTATGTGGTTAGCAGAGCCATGAAGTTTAGACCTCCTATCTTCACCTTAACCCTAATCCTCTAGGGTATTTTGGCTAGAAACCCTGCAACATTTGTCAAAGTGACAAGCCTGCCTGGTGCAGCAAGATCCATCAGGCCAAAAAGTCTTGAGGCCAAACTGCCTCAGAGTCTGTGGTCACTGAATACAACAGGATACATTTGTGGCATTGTTCAATGCGGGACTAGATCTCATCTTCTCATAAGCGGCTATTTATGCACTTCTGTTGGTAGTCTATGCCAAAGACGAATGCATTCAATATTTAAAAGCCCATTTACACATTTACCCAGTTAACGGAATATCGCGCAGTAAAAAATACGTATGCAAAACAGCTAGAATCAATCACAATAACCATCTCTGCTCTCCCATGTACCCATTTTACTCCTGGGTGGGCAGCAGCAATGAGTGGCAAAGTGCCTTGCCCAAGGGCACACGCGGTTCTTTCCTTACCTCCCACCACTGTGACCCAGGTTAGAATTTGGCACTGGCCAGTCCTTCATATTTAGGGAGCGCGATCGCACTCCTCCGCGCTCCCTATATGTTCTAAAGAGAGCAAAACACAGCGATCCTTAAAAATTCCACAGAAGTAATTTGTGACCGGCTCTACAAAAAGGTGTGTTATGTTTCGTAAAATGAAATTGAGTTATATACATGGTTAGAATTAAAGCCCACAACGTAAGCTTTCATTTAGTATATAATAGAGACCCATAGCCCCGTCCATTGTGGAGGAACGAAGTGTTTACATATTGATTACTTGCTCGGAGTTCAAATTACACAACTGAGAAAACAGGCTTTGAAATAGCCGGCTCTGTTGTACTACAACAGAACGATGCACACAAAATTGTTGGTTTTTTTCTACTTTATTCATCAAAATCAACATTTCTTTGAATGAAACCTTAAACTCTAGGTATTAAAGATTTCATTCATGACAACAAATAAACAACACATTTTGATGAAATGTTTACCCTCTCATTGTTGAGCGGGCCATTACATGACAGTGCATAGTGCGACTTAAGACGTCTTCTTGTAGAGCCGGTTTGATTTGTAACGCAAACCGGAACGACGTCCGTTGATTTTGTGTCATGGAAAAACCTATACTACAGTACCAAGTTACTGGTTTTTTTTATGTACGCTTGCGGTATACTCACGCAGTATGCGTGCCAATGCACGAGCTAGCTATAGCTAGCCCGCCATTAACATCGCGAATAAACACTTAACAGTATGTACAGGAATGACACGATCCTATCTCTGCAATGCACGTGCGCATGTGAGTGCCTGACGCATGCAATACGTTTTGTGGTAAAATAAAAGTGGTACATTATTGTATGGCATTGAGACTAAACAAAGAAGTACAGCGTGCGCGCGCACTGTAAACAAATGTGTAGCTAGCGCGTGCATTAGCAAACTTTGACTCGGTGGATAATAATGCCCGTTTTCCATTAGTGAGTGTAAATAAACCAGTACTACAAATACAGTAATGACAATTTACATGTATTACCTTTATATTGTTTTTTTTTTAGCTGTTTCGGACATACACATGTAGGCCGAAACAGCTCTTGTTTTCGTACTTTTTTTCTTTCTTTTTTTCATTTCGTCTCCGAAGAAGATCTTGTTACGATCGAAATATTAGGCCCTCTTAACTTATTTGACTTTTTATTTAAGGAGAGCGAATAGCAGGATTCAAATAAACATCAGGATTTAAGCTCTCCTCGTGTTTATTAAAATGAAGGACTGATGGGTCAATATGTGGATTGGGTTTTCCCCAGGATATTCTTTTTGGTTTTCCTCCTACCACTAAAACTGTACCTTCTTCTCATTGTCTTCTCTCTATACAGGTTTCTTCAGGCTTACGCTTTTGAGGGATTCTTGGTTTCATTACCAGAAAGAAATATTAATAATAATAATAAATTCAATGCTCCAGATCACAAAGTCACGGCATTTTACAGAGCACTCAAAAAATGTCAAATGTTTAAATATATATATTTGTTGAAATCCACAGTTTCTGTATATCATTGTTACCTTGGTAACAAGGTATCCAGTCCAAGCACAGACCCAGTCCTTGTACGTCTTGCCTTTCTTGCTCCGATAGATGGGCTTAGGGATGTTAGTCCATGAAGGAGAAGAGGCGGGGACATACTTAGCATCAAGGAGGGGGATTCAGATTTCCTTAATGTGGCCGGAGAAACGCCTCCAAAGCTGACGGCCAGATCTACAGGTCGGGAAAAGTTAATACGACAAAATTCAAATTTGACCTGCATCTGATTTACCATTACAGCTGCTATAATAATGAGATTGTAAAGTGAACTTATCCACCATGTCAGATAACCAAGGAGCTGCATCATTATTACTCTAATCATTGGGGCAATGAAACATTTCAAATACAATCTCAGCTCCCTGAGAAGTATACAGCTTGATGCTGCCAGTTTGGCGCAATGCAGCTAAATCAACCACAATAACCATCTCTGCACTCATAGATACTCATTTACTCCTGGGTGGAGAGAAGCAAACAGTGAATAAGTACCTTGCCCAAGGGCACACACACTATAAACCCAGGCTGGACATAAACCCAGGCTGGACTCAAACCCGCAAACTGCAGAATTCCCCAGACCACAAATTCAATGCTCCAGACCACGAGAGCACGGCACTCCACCAGATATAACTTTAACAGGAGGACGATTGTCAACATAGACAATCAATTAAAGGAAATAAACATAAAGTTAACAATCTTTCTCCCTAAAGCAAGGCTTTAGGGAGACCAGCGAAACCCCTGACGCAGGAAAGCCTTTGCCATGCCGAGCAAGGCCCAGGCCTCTCGGCCAACTAATCCTCCTTTTGTGCATGTAAATCATCAATAAAGGATCAATAAAGCTGGGCTTTCTTTTCTGAAGGCCTGTTAAACCAGCATCATGAATAGTACATGTACATGTCCTCTTTACATGTACAGTGTGGTTAATAATTCCATATCAGTTCCTTATTAGGACACTTAATTTTAGGAATTTACCCTGGGGAATAAACACTTGACAACTTGAAATCGCTCACCGCGCAGAACAACCGATACATCACGCTTAGAATTCACACACAAGATATACAAGTATAATGTAGGATTTATTTTATATATTACAACTCCCACTTTCGGTTCCCATCCCAAATTCTCCAACTTTCGTTAAATACAATTTGACATCGCGCAAAGATGTAAATTACTAGGGACCATTTGATAAGACAAATTTTGTTCATTTTGTTAAAAAGTTGAAGAGTTACGGTTTTGAACCACACCATTCACATCTCTGCCAGTTCAGTCAACCAGTAACTTATATCGTTTCCGAATATTATTAGGCGCACATGGGCGCACGGTATTTTCCGTTTTCCATCTGATCTGGGGACCTTAACAAATACCAGTTTAAAAAGCCTTTCTTTATAAATATATAGTTCCTGCCACGTGCAGAGACTATGAGATCATATATCGCTATTTAAAAATCTTGGTGTGCATGGACCATGGTACATTCATCAGAGGGGTTGTCACTTATCAGGCCGCAGTGGCTTGCTCAGAAGTGGTATGAAAATAACAAAGCTTGTACAAATTTCCCATAGGCTTGTGTACATAAGTCCATGTTGGCATGGATTGCCACCCGTTGACAAAATGGAAGTCTTTTGATCTCCACCCTTTATGGTCTGAAGGATGCTGGCCTTGAATGAATACATTTTAGATGTTGGTGAAGGGCAGATCAAATTACATGTACATGTACATATGGTGAGGAATAATTTTTGTTGACTGGCAATCATTGTAAAAACCCGACTATTTTCAAACACTTTTTTTTTCGTCTGAAAGAAGTAAAGGAATCATGGATGCCGAGAAAAGCACAAAAAACAGCGTTTGTTTTCAACCGGCGTCGAGCAGTTATTCTTATGTTATTGTGTTTTTTTATACAATTATATTTTTCGGAATAATTACAGGACATCTAGCGCAATCATTTTGCTGGATGCCTAGAATCAATATTTACCTTCAAATGAGTAAGATATTTCCTAATAATTCGGTAGTAAATATTTTTGATATCTGCAAATGATGTATCATACCTTTAAGTCTTGATCTTGTAAATAAATGTTGTTTATTTTAGTCTTTACATAGCTAGTTGTATAAATAAATCATTTTTAATGTTTGGTTTGAATTGCATGTGTGCCTCAATTACTTCAAATTGTTTGTGCCTTTTTCCTTCAAAGATTATAAGTTAGAGAGACACATTTTGGGGGTTATCTTTATACAACTACGAAACTTTGGATAAAATGGGGAATGCACAATTACTGAATAATTCCCTCAGTTTAGCAGCGTTGCCTCTAATATACTGGGCCTGTTGACAGAGAGAAGCTTGGCTTTTGTCGTCTGGGCGAAGTTAACCGCAAAAGTTGAGAATGTCAACCAACAACATCAAAGACGACCGACACGACAGTTGGTGTGTTTTTTCTTCCAAGTACTGAAACGCACACAAAAAGGGGCTGATCTGTCCAGCCAGTCAAGTCTGTTCATACTATCTGTGTCTATTTTCATTGGACGACGATTTTTTTAACGCGCTTTTTAATTGGTCAACGTTTACCGCTAGTGCATACAAAACTTATTGGTCGAACTATCATGCTATACGTCGGTGTGTGCTGTGAAAGTTCCCCCCAATATAGCTCGTGTCCACCGCAGGCGCACAAACTGGGCGCTGGGAAGCGCTGGTCTCGACCAACAGTGATTGTGTTTTGTCGTTTATACGCCTTTAAACCGAAAAGAGATGTCTCTAAAATCGTTATAAGCATCCAACATAAATGTTTTATAAAGATGTGCGCACAATATCTAGGGAATTTAGCAAGCCTCCTTTCCGCAATAGTGACCAAAATGCATGTGTGAATTAGAATACCATCTTCCATCCAATGTTGTGCCGATTACTTTCGCAAAAACTATACAGGGTGAGGCAAATACAGTATTCACAACATAAAAAACAAGCTACAACCATTATTTCCAAATACAAATAGGTGACCACGTGCACACTGTATTGCTTCAACGGCATGGCGTCTAACACGCCGGGCCAACAAACTTTGCTAACCTGGGCGAAGTTAACCGCAAACGTCTAGAATGTCAACCAAGAAAATCAAAGACGGCCGACACAGTGGTTGGGTATTCTTTTGTTATACAGTATTTCACACAAGATGCTCACATACAAAGGGGAGCTTATCTGTCACTCAAGTCTGCGCGGGCCATGAAGGTGTGATGTAGTCTATTCATTGGGTGTGTGTCTATTGTCAATGGATTAGGATTAAAAAAGAATGCAAGCCCCAGGCTTTCATCAGGCCTTGCTCAGCATTTGAAAGGCTTTCATGTGTCAGAGTTTCGCCGGCCTCCCTTAGATATATTTGTATTGTTATCACTTTATATACTTTAATCACAAATTATAATCGAAAAATTCTATCAAATGAATAACAAAATTAAAAGAGTTACTTACGATTCTTTTGGTGATTCCTTGCAATCGTAGATCTGAAGCAGCTCCTGTATGGCATAGGCAGAGCAGTCCTGAGAACGAGTATCGGCTGCAGCTAAGAAGGCTCTCGCTAGCTCACTGATTAGATCAAAGGCAAAGTTAGCATCGTCAACGCCAGTCTGAAAGGTCAAAGGAAAGACTGACAGTTTATAGTGTAGACAACGAGTATTGGTCGCAGTTAAGAAGGCTCTCGCTAACTCACTGATCAGATTTAAGGCAAAGTTAGCATCGTCAACACCAGTCTGAAAGGTCAAAGGAAAGATCGACAGTTTATAGTGTAGACATCGAGTATTGGCCGCAGCTAAGAAGGCTCTAGCTAGCTCACCGATCAGATCAAAAGCAAAGTTGGTGCCGTCAACGCCAGTCTGAAAGGTCAAAGGAAAGACTGACAGTTTATAGTGTAGACAACGAGTATTGGCCGCAGCTAAGAAGGCTCTCGCTAGCTCACTGATCATAATGAAGGCAAAGTTAGCGGCGTCAACGCCAGTCTGAAAGGTCAAAGGAAAGACTGACAGTTTATAGTGTAGACATCGAGTATTGGCCGCAGCTAAGAAGGCTCTCGCTAGCTCACTGATCATATTGAAGGCAAAGTTAGCGGCGTCAACGCCAGTCTGAAAGGTCAAAGGAAAGACTGACAGTTTATAGTGTAGACATCGAGTATTGGCCGCAGCTAAGAAGGCTCTCGCTAGCTCACCGATCAGATCAAAAGCAAAGTTGATGCCGTCAACGCCAGTCTGAAAGGTCAAAGGAAAGACTGACAGTTTATAATGAAGACAGCAAGTATCGGCTGCAGCTAAGAAGGCTCTCGCTAGCTCACTGATCAGATCAAAAGCAAAGTTGATGCCGTCAACGCCAGTCTGAAAGGTCAAAGGAAAGACTAACCGTTTATAATGAAGACAGCAAGTATCGGCTGCAGCTAAGAAGGCTCTCGCTAGCTCACTGATCAGATCAAAAGCAAAGTTGGCGTTGTTCACCCGATTTACACCAAAGTTGATGGCAATACTTACATGGAACTTGGACATATCTTCTGTATTGTTGTTAGTGATAATCTCCAGCCTCCCAGGATCAATGGCACCCAACTCTCCCAGACACTCACCAAACAGACTCTGTGCTTTTGTGTCAGAGTCACGACAACCACTCAATAACTATACCAAAAAAACAAAACTAAAATGATATGATACAAGCATGAGATTTGGCACACAGAGTATGTCATGAGGACGATATTTTGCTTTAGGGCCATCTCAGATTCGTCCTTTGAAGAAATAAATGTAGAACAAGCCATGTTCCATTTTTTCAAAGAACAAATCTGCAATGGCCCTTCCGTCTAATATCTTTCTGATGACATACTTCAAATTCCATTAAAGACACAATCCTATATCACCAATCTGTTTCAATAATAAATACATTTGTTACATTATATAGAAGAGAAACATGGATTTTTGAATTGAAATATATGGTAGTATTAATGGTAAAAATTATGTTCATAGTGTTTTAACTAAAATGTTGGAAACACTAATTAGGCGAAGGATAAGACTTACCACGGAGACCAGTTCAGTAATAGTAGGATCTACTATCTCGTTAACCATCACGTACTCGTGCAGGGCAGACTACAGAAATGGGGCGAAGAAAAAAGGTATCTGTTGATTTTTAAAAAGTCAACAAGAGAGGTAATATTGACCGCATTGCCTATAGAGCGTGTAAGTAATTGACCCAGAGAACGTACAAGAGTTTACGAGAAACCGAACTTCCAAGCACCTCAACCTCAGCTTCAACATGACATAATTTGTTTTAACGCTGTTTTTTTTTTACTTGGAGGTTAAAATAAAAACTTTCATACAAATATTATTTTTCATTTCAATATACAAAATTTGAACGTTGTATCAAATTAGGAAAAAGTCCAGAAAGGTCAAACGTATGCACCGTCTTCCTTATCGATTGCACAAAAAATATCAAAGCCTTGTCTGCATTTATCTGCCACGTTTTTCCTGAGAGAACAAATTGTTGAATCTTGTTGTGCACAGGCGCAAAAGGAATATCGCACTGGCTTATTCTGACCTGGTTCTTTCGCAGCAGGTCCCGGAGTTTTGACAGCGCGTGAAGTCTGACATCCAGACTCTCATGAGTCACTCCCTTGATAGACTGCCTGAGTTGAGTTTTAAGATCCGGCTGACTGGAAGGATCCTCCCGATGTTCCTTCAAGACAGAGTTGACCTCGTTGAGTTCTGCCAGGTCGGGCATGAAGTACAACTCGTGAAAATGCTGGTTAAAACTTTCCCTGTAGAATCAACAGAAACAAAACAAATAAAACAGTCTCAGATCTTGCATTTTCCCTTTGAAGATTTGTAACTTCCCCTTTCCTCTTGAACAGTCTGAAGTTTGACAAAGGACCCCCCAGACTCACAAGAAACTTAGTACTTGGTTCGACTGCAAACCTTCAAATAAATTCACTTTGAAGTATTCACTTTTACTACAAACCAAAAACTTGCATTACCCGTGCTTTTCAACAAATTATGGCAGTTTTCCAAACCCCAGCTTCATCTTCGTCTTTGGCTTCGTTTATGCAGTTCGCCAATGGTGATGGAGCCGGTGATGGAGACGGAGACAAAATCTAAGCTTGGGTTTGAAAAACAACGTAGACTTTTTTTCTCCTCTTAATACATTTTCAACTCGTATGTTTTAATGCAACTAAAACCTTTCATAACTTTTTCTCTGAAAATAAGTTTCTTGCATTGGGCACAAACAGATTCGCTTTGGGAGCAGACTGGCTCTGTGCATTATCAATACTGGTTGAGGGGCAGCACTAGCGAAAATTAAATTAAAGTTTGGCAGCTAATAATTCAAAATGTTTACAGTAATAATTTATTACCTAAACATGGGCTGATTTTATTTTGGTCGATGTCTTATTCAAAAGTGAGAAACTTTTAAAAGAAAAAGGACTCAAAATAGCCAGAGTAATGCTACTTTTAGCAGGAATTTCTAGTTATGTTTAACCAATTATTAAAGAAGAATTTCTTGGCACCTGTTTTCAACGATGAGGAAGTTGTAGATCTTAGCCACCTGCTCTGGCAATTGATGAAGTAAACAAAGCAGAGTGACAATGACCTGACTGATCATTGGACCGAGGGACGATGGCTCCACACTGGGAGAAAAAAATAAATATATGTGTAAACGATGTTTCAAAAATTACAAACATCAATAAATCTGTAACAAAAAATAAAAAATACCACACCCATTCGGCGTATAAGTTGACCCCAAGAACGTGCAAGAGTTTACAAGAAACCGAGGTCCCGGGCACCTCAAATAGGATCTTCAACATGTAAATTTAGTAGTTTTCTTGAAATAATTTTCACTAAGAGGTAAACAAAAGCTTTCATAAAAATATTATTTTTCATTTTAATTTACAATAATTTGTTGTACTTCAAAAAGTACGTAGTTGACATAGCCTACGTATCTCTTTCATCTCTTGGCCGCGCCCCGCAAAGAGATCCCGGGGGCGAGAGGCCCAAGATTTATGCGTGCTTTGGCTGCACAAATCGGAGCAACGTCAGCAAGACCAGAACCGTTTCTTTTCACAAGTAAATACTTCCTGGGATAAGGGTGAAACCATGGTGGTTACACCAAGCAACATGCAAAATTCGCCTGGCATATAATCGTGTAAGTCCACTGCTTCGCGCCTTTGCTCTCTGCGTCTGCCATTTCATGACCTCATCAGCCATGAGCAATCAAATCCTGGATCCACCATTGACTTGGAGGAAAATAGAGATAAGATTTACCAATGAGCTGTCTGTCCAAGTACCGGTACCACACGCAATTTCACTTGAGACTGACATTAAACAGCCAATAAAGTTTGCTAAATTATAGCTGCCACGCCGTTAAGTGCATGATACATCCGGGTATTTTACTATCGTGTTGTCCACTTACAAATTTACAGACGGGTTACAGTTATGTGTAGCGTGCACAGTATAGTGAGTGAGCTCTCTAGTTTCTATAATATAACTCTATGCCTGTGCCAACTTCCGTCTCATTTTTCCAGAATGCCTCACAAATAGAAAAATCAATTGACATACACTCTCTTAAAATTTGTGAAACTCACAAGAAAACTTTGCTGGTTTTAAGGTTCCGAGATTTTTTTTGCAACCCATAACGACGAGATTTGACCACATTTTACACTCCTACCTGTGCACGAAGCACTGCCAAGCCCTGCAGGACAGTAAGGGAAACCCATTATCCTTATAGCGTAGACCAATCTTGAGGGTGGCCATGATCTTGAGTCGGACACCGGTGATGTGCCTGGTACCCATCAGCTTCATAATGCAGACAAGACTTTCTAGGGCCTAACAGGACAATGAGGTTATTGAGGTCATTATGCTATCATTAATTAACCATTTTTTTTATATATTCGGAGGGTACTATATTTGGGGTGAGTAAAATTTATTTTTGTATTTACAAACTTTACCCTCCTTGTGTCTGTCATATCTTAAAAAGTTAAGTAAGAACTATCACAATACCTATACTCAAAGGTTCATATGCGATGAATTTTGTTCAAGAATTTTGTTCATGAATCTACTCCTCTTTAATAAATACATAAAAAATGGTTTACATCCATTTTCGGTAAATTTTATTAGAAAGCGCACTTCTTCAAACATTAAAATGGTTCATGCTTTTCTGGACAACTGAGGGCGCTCTTGCTATGATGTCATTTAAGAAAGTCACTGTTTAGTTTAGCGGGTTTTTTGTCCAACCCTAAATTTGATCAATTGTGAGAAATGTTTGCTCATTAGCTTATACTGCCATGTAGAGACACAACATTAGATCTCAAAATCAAACAACATTTGCAACTCAAACCTCCGAATTCTAGCAACTTTTCATGCCAAAATAGCTGTAACATTTTAGGTTTCTGCCCGGAATGACATCACAGTTCTGTTCATAAATATGCGGAGAATTTGCAGTGGCGTGAAAACAAAAAGGCACCAAAATACCGTAAAAAATGGCAGCAATTTAAATTAGAAAATAAGGTTAAATGTGCCACAAAGATGCATTTTTAAGGATTACAGAAACAAAATACATTGCTTGTCCCTTTAATCTTAAAGTTTGGATGAAAAATGACGAATGAAACACAGACACAGTTAAACATTCAGTATACATGTAATAACAAAAAATTATGTATTAACATCATTAATTTGTTACCAGTTTCTTGTCTTCCACTGCAATGTGTGAGTTGAGCAGCTGGGAATCAAAGAAAGCCAGAATACCCAGAAGTCTGGGTTGGAGAAAGTCAGCCATGTCCGTTGCCTCGGTGATGGGTTTAGGTCCTCTGTAGTTGGTATCCTTGGAGGCAAGCATGGCTAGACCGCTGAAAACCTGACAAATATACGGACTTATCAAATAAAGGTCTTGTAGTTGTTAAAAATCAGGGACAGTGAAAGCTGTATTGTTCATGTCCCATAACATGGCATAGCCCCATTTAACTTTGTCAACAAAGGGGTTTGGCAACAATGCATGAGGAAAGTTGAGGGAAAATTTACATAGAGAACTGAGAGGGAAGTTTAATGGGTAAAGTAAAAATAGGACAAATCCCGCTAAAATCTGATGGAATCCACCTTGAACACAAACAACATGCCTCCATGCATATCCACACCCATACACACAAAATGATTGCATGGGTCATGTCTTACAATCAGAGTTCGCGTGCATGCGTAGTGTACAAGCTACTTAGGTTAGGCGAAAACTTTGTTTACCCTAACCTCCGTATTAAGAACTGGGAGAGTTTGATGAATTAAGAATTGTAAGCCTTGTGGCACTACAGGATTTTGATGGATTCACGATACCTCCATATTGAGCAGTCACCAAGACCAACATTTTTGTGATGTGACAAAATTGGTAAATGTTGGCGTATTCAGGATACTTTCGAGTATACCCAAAGGATTTGGATTAGGAAAACCATCACATCTTCTGTATTTATAGCTAGAGTTCCTTACCTGGGTGTAGTTCTCACTAAGATGCAACAGTAGCTCATTGTGTAGACTCTGGTAATCCATTTTCATGAGGCTCCCTAACTCAACATCAGTCTCGTTCTAGTGGGTAATCAATAAATTCAGAAATACAACAGGCTTGACACAAACAAGTTCACACAAGTGAACATCTTGGTTCCATTTTCAAGTATTTATAACAAATGTAGCTTATCCAGAATTCAAAGTTATAGCCTGGCGATTAGATTCATATCAGAGGGGCTAATTAACGGCTCGTAACAATGCAATAAACTCAACACAAAAACTACAAAAACTACACTTTTTTTTAAATCACAGTTTTGGCCAATCATATTAATCACGCTACCTGGAGATAGAGGAGAGCTTTCTCCAAGTCTGTCTTGTTGCAGGTTCGGACGAGATACGAGAAGATGTAGCGGAAACAGTCAACCAACATCTCCCGATGGTTCTATACGAGTGAAAATGAAAGATGGATCAATAACTAAAGGACATGTCTGAATCTCTTGTCTGGGTCTTCGTCCATTACAACTACGCGTGAGCAGGCTGACAATAAACGTAGCCGTAGCCCTGAAAGCCAGTTTCAGACACGGCCTTATTAAAAGTTTTGTCCTTTGAGTTATAAATATAATACTAAATTTGAGGGGGCTAGTCTTCCCAACTTGCACACAGCCACAACGTGGTCAAGCCGAAGGCATGTAAAGGCAGCCGCCTTACGACTCATGTCTGACCACGGAGCACAGCCAGGTATCAAAAGTGGTGTTTTTTAAGGCAGGAAGCAAAACCAGAGAACCTGAAAGAAAACGCTCGTGGAACAGGAGTGAATATCTTCTCACATATAACCCGAGTTGGAAATGCGACCAGGTCTTAAAAATCTCAAGAACATTTTTCACTGATGAGTTTCTTTGCTATTCAATTTAGGGGGTACACTAACACTTGATGCAACACTCATAATACAAATTGTTGTGCATGGAATTGCTAACTCTTCATATCGGTTTCAATTGTACACATTTTCTTGCCTTACCACTTTCATCGTCTTGGCAATGACTCTCAAGATGGCAGAGGCAACCGGAGTAGCTTTACTTACGATTCTTGGGAGGAGAAATCGCATTGTTTGCTGAAACAAGAAGAACAATTTTATGATTTTGTTTTACAAATAATTACAAAAATGAAAATTTGACAAAAACCAAAACAAATTATATTCAATATATGTTGCAAATGAAGTGATTCATGAGCACAAATTCAGTGTCTGAATAATTTAAATGTCTCAAGTTTTCTCTTCCTTGAATTGTCCTTAACATTTTTAAAGCAAAAATCTTTAAATATCTGAATACAATAAAATGAATCTTACATTTTGGTCTTACGAACTTACGAACCAAAAAAAGCTTACAAAGGTTTTGCTCACCGATAAGAACGTCTGCTTGTCCTTAAACTCAAAGACTTGAGCTACTTCCCCGATGACGTGAAGGCAGCCAGAGCTAGTGGTCTCATCTTGTGATTGGTGCAAAGCTTCCACGAGAAACTGACAGATGGGTTGCTTGAAGCAGGCAAAGAGGACCGACATCTTCAGATTCTTGGCCGATGCAACGTCTTGAAGCTATGAGATGAAGTAGGGAAGACAAATTTCTTCATTTCAGCATGGGTTACCGCACACATTTTGTTGATTTAACTTTTGTTTTATTTGTACATCCCAATTCCGGCCTGGTTTTAATCAGTCAATATCAGAATGCTGTTATGTTAATTGTAAATCTGACTGTCAGAATCTTTAATAATGGTTCAAGTGCTGTTATGTTAATTGTAAATCCAGATACCTTTAATAATGGAGAACAGTATTTTTTGCAATTTCCTAAGCCAAAGACGTTACCTACTTGTATGTAGATGCGCGCGACTGGTAGATGCGCGCGACTGGTAGATGCGCGCGACTGGTAGATGCGCGCGACTGGTAGATGCGCGCGACTGGTAGATGCGCGCGACTGGTAGATGCGCGCGACTGGTAGATGCGCGCGACTGGTAGATGCGCGCGACTGGTAGATGCGCGCGACTGGTAGATGCGCGCGACTGGTAGATGCGCGCGACTGGTAGATGCGCGCGACTGGTAGATGCGCGCGACTGGTAGATGCGCGCGACTGGTAGATGCGCGCGACTGGTAGATGCGCGCGACTGGTAGATGCGCGCGACTGGTAGATGCGCGCGACTGGTAGATGCGCGCGACTGGTAGATGCGCGCGACTGGTAGATGCGCGCGACTGGTAGATGCGCGCGACTGGTAGATGCGCGCGACTGGTAGATGCGCGCGACTGGTAGATGCGCGCGACTGGTAGATGCGCGCGACTGGTAGATGCGCGCGACTGGTAGATGCGCGCGACTGGTAGATGCGCGCGACTGGTAGATGCGCGCGACTGGTAGATGCGCGCGACTGGTAGATGCGCGCGACTGGTAGATGTGCGCGACTGGTAGATGTACGCGACTGGTAGATGTACGCGACTGGTAGATGCGCGCGACTGGTAGATGCGCGCGACTGGTAGATGCGCGCGACTGGTAGAAACGCGCGACTGGTAGATGTGCGCGACTGGTAGATGTGCGCGACTGGTAGATGTACGCGACTGGTAGATGCACGCGACTGGTAGATGCACGCGACTGGTAGATGTACGCGACTGGTAGATGTACGCGACTGGTAGATGTACGCGACTGGTAGATGTACGCGACTGGTAGATGTACGCGACTGGTAGATGTACGCGACTGGTAGATGTACGCGACTGGTAGTTGCGGGTGCTGGCTGGGCAAAGCTTACCACAAAGCAAAGCAATCCAAGTGTCAAGGTGTCTTTGTTCACAGGTTTATTGTGTAATTAACAGAGAGTAATCGCTATCATCACAATCAGCGGTAGATTTCCAACAAAACGGACCTGCATCCTTGAAGGTCGCTCTGAGCAACTCTTGTGTAGAGAAGAGCCTTGAGTTGAGAAGATTTTTCCCGCTCTAATATGTGTCTGACTTATCCTGAACAGCCTTAGGTTGTTCCAGGGAGTTCCCGGCACAAAATATCAATGTTTTAAACTTTTAAGAGCAGCTACATCCAAGGACCCAGGAGGCAGCGATAATTTCTTGGCATGGACATGATCATTTAACTTCAAAATGGCAGTGCGCGTGTTGATAACCAATGATATTTCATAGCCATGTCAATCTGTTCATTCGACCATTAACCGCACGCTGATCGGCTACAAAACGAAATAAGAGGCCCGCATGACAACAGGTTAACTGCGATTGATTTCCCCAGTCGATGTAGGGAACACATTCTATTGCGGCGCGTAAGTTGAAATTCATCTACTCTTGCGACTGTTTAATATCATCGCAGTTACATTCGGGTCACACAAAAATTGTGATTAATACTGTCAAAGCTCAGGCACAGCTTTATTCTGAAAAGTTAGTCTTCGACTGATCTGTGTTGTTGCAAGGTCGCCCTAATTAAGGGTGGGCGTACATATATTAAAACAACTTAAGTATCTGCTGAGGCTCTGTGGAATTCTTTAACCCTAACGTACCTGAATCCATCAAAATCTATTCCCTGTTTTGGAGGAGTTCTGATGGATTCAGGATTTTAAGCCTAGCAGTACTGCAGGAATGTGCAGTACTGCAGAATAGATTTTGAGGTGACAGATTTGAAAGATTATATGAAGAAACAATGCAAAATATTTCTAGGCCAGCATGGTATCTCAAATACGTTAGAATACATCATACTTTTGATGGTGGATTGTTGACGGATTCAGGATTTCTCCAGAATGTAAACTGTTTGATTCTGATGGACACCAGGACACCAGCATTTTTTGCATGGCAAACTTATTGGACTTTGGCAGCTTCAGGACACTTTCTAGTATAAGCAATCAAGGGGTTAGGGCTAATTGAGAAACTGACCTTAACATAAGCAGCAGCTCTGACGAGAGCCGAGGATGACAGGAGCGACTCCAAGAGGCTGATGATGGAGACTAGTAACAACTCACCCTCAGCAACTCTGTCATACACATGGTGACAAACACTGTTATACAAAGAAAAATACACTGCCCGACAACAAAACCAATTTTTTTTCTTTTTTCCCGCTATTTCCCAGGTTTGTTGGGCATGATCCCTGGCCACAAGGCATTTACGAGTTTATGGCTTCTGACCAGCGCACAAAGATATTGACAAATTTGGAAAACCGCAAACATGGGGGTAGAGATAACTCAGTTGGTAAAGCAGAAAAACGATAATCCGGAGGTCGCTGGTTCAAAGCCCAGCCTTCAGTCAATGTCTTTGTTTAAACCGAATTTTTCTTTTGGGTTTATAAACTTTGTATACTCAGTGTTGTCTGGGGGCTTGCGAGAAGCTAAGCTAAGTGTTGATGTCTTTACCACTCAGCCACCAAGCTTTCTTATGTAAAAGCAATCCAGTTTAAGTCAGGCATAGTATCTTAAATACTCAGTGTCTAGACTTCCGACTTTTGTTGCTCTGAATTTTACACAACCAACATGAATGACTTGGTACAATTTAAGAAAGAAAACTTACACTCCCAGTTCTGCGATCGTGTGGACCACGGTTTCTTGCAGTTGGCTATTCCCCGAGGCTTTGGCTGCTAGGAAAGCTGCTTTGAGTCTGGTAACCACAGCCTGGTCATTGGCCGTGTTGGATCTCTCACCATAGCCTATCAGGTACTTGATGGTCTTACTGTCATAGAGAGGGATAGCAAATAACGAATACAGCCAAACTACATGTAAATGCACACCACTAATAATCTGGTTTGAAAAGGGGGTTCAATCTATTATTGTATTACCTGAACCCCCTTTTTAACAAGTAGGGGAGGGGGGGGGTTATTAATTGTTGTTTACCTAAACTCCAGTCTGAGGTCGTACTTCTTATCTTCAATCAAGTCCAAACAAGAGATCAGGAAGTTAGTCACGGCTGTGTTTGGTCTTAACAGATCCAGATGGTTGAATAGCTGAGGGAAACTCCTCAAAAAAGCTGCCAAAAGAATTAAACAATGCATAAATGAATAGATCTGACCAGCCACACCTGCTTTTTTTCAACACATCCCTTGTAATTTATTTACAATAACCTTGCGATGGTCTGTACGCGTTTGCGCTGTGGGCGTCGAGCGCCTGCTTACATTGACGATGTACATGTACATGTACATGTACATTGCATGCATTGCATGCTGTGCGTGATTTAGAACCTTGTGTAAACAATGCGAACTTGTTTGGTCGCGCTAGCGCCCTTTTTTGGCGGAGTGCGTATTATTGTTTTGCCACGCTACACGCTACCTTATTTCGTGTTTTTATAGAATTCTATTGTAAATAATATGATTGGAATGTTTGGTTCTTTTATTCCACTTGTAAATACATATTGAATAAGTACATTGTACAAGATGCGAATGAGAGAGTTGCTGTTCTGACTTTGAACCGGTCGGACCTGTGTCCGATCGCCAGGAATAATAAATCTGTTGTTCTGTACCGATAATCCGAATCTGTGCACTTTCGCGTCTCTCACAACGGTAAAACTCAACACACTATTGTTCGAATGGTACAAATCTCAGCCCAACTCAGCCCAACTCAGTCCAACAAATTCAGTCCAACATCAGGAATAAAAATTTAAAACATTTAGTCGGAGTGTACATGGCATGTAACTAGAAATGTAGCAAAATTTCACACTTTGTGTACCAACCTCCTGGAATGCCCCTTATGTACACCAGCACCCGATTTCATAAAGCTCTGCGACATGTCGGAGCTCAATTTACAAAGTGTACTGGTTGCTTCTCGTGACGCGTCGTACGACGCATTTATTTCACGGTAATTTTGAGCTATAACTACACCTACGACGTGTCGCACGTACAATGTTTTTTTCGTGAAATGAATTTTAGGACGCGTCGCAGCTGCGACGCATCGTAGGGATACGACGCGTTGCGGGGATGCGATGCATCATAAGTTACGATGACTTTTATGAAATCGGGCCGAGCATTCCTAGGGAGTTGAAACCTATGAGACCTTTGGATCACTTACAATCCTTTCGTAACCAAATCATACTTCGTAATTCATGTTTTTGAAGGCGAACACGGATACCTGTCAAGCTGTAGTTTCACGAGTCATGGGCATAAAACAATTTCTACATTGGAAAGAAACATTAACCCTAACTCCCTACACAACAAAGGAAGTTGGAGGATTTTGAAGGAATTGTATTGTTCAATAACAATGGTGAGGGAGTTAGGGTTAAAGAACACTAGCTTTACCCTGTTTGACAGAGACTTTGTTTGAGAGTAATACAAGGTACGGCACGACGACAGCCAACGGTAGACTCTCACTGGGTGCCGACTAGCTCCCTGGCTACTGAACCGAATGTGCTCTGCTCACAGGTATGACATTGAAGAGTCAGGGTGCTAGACAGACTCTTTGCAGTTAGTGGGTCAGCAGTTCTGTTGGCGTTATAGAGATATAGTCGGGCAGATTGGTGCAAAAATATGATAGAATTGTTTACTTAATGCAAAAAAGCATGACATTTGGCACACAGTCAGAGTAAGTCATGAGAAAGATATTTGGCTATACGGCCATAACAGATTTGAGCTTTCAAAAAATATACATTTTAAAGTGAACTGAGCTATCTTGCCATGTGTTGGCAGTCTCCCAAATTGTCAATATCTTTTTTCTCATTTAGTGATCCCCACAATGTTGCGACAGACAAGCGACGGACTAGCGACAGACTAGCGACGGACTAGCGACAGTCGCTAGTCCGTCGCTAGTCCGTCGCTAGTCCGTCGCTAGTCCTCCGCTAGTCCGTCGCTAGTCCGTCGCTAGTCCGTCGCTAGTCCGTCGCTAGTCCGTCGCTAGTCCGTCGCTAGTCCGTCGCTAGTCCGTCGCTAGTCCGTCGCAAGTCCGTCGCTAGTCCGTCGCAAGTCCGTTGCTAGTCCGTCGCAATGGACTTGCAATGGACTTGCAATGGACTTGTGACAGACATGACAAGGAATTGTGACAGACATGACAAGGACTTGAGAGCGACTTGTGATGAACTTTAATGGATTTAAGATGGAATCGGTGACAGACTTAACTCCAGCATCATCCTACCTGTGAGGTGTGACATTTTTGCAGACGACGCAGGAAACGGTCCCGACGGTGCGGCCAAGTTCCTCCAAGACAATGGTAGACTTGTCCTTGAGCATATCACTGTACAAAGGTCAGTACAAGAAATAAGTTACCCAGATAATGTTGAAAAGCGTTATTTTTATGGACACTGTATACTCAGTTTTTGTCCAAAGAGGAGGCAAGAAAAAGCTATTCACAAGTTAATTAGGGTAGGATTCGAACCCATTCCACCTGCTTACTAGTGCAGAGGTCTTACCACTCGACCATCAAGCTTACTCGTTTGAGTGGCTGGTTCAAATATAGCAGCAGGCACTGCAACCAAGCACTACTTTCGGTGAACAGAGATTTTTATATTTTAAATGTAATAAATGATCGAGGTTCGATGACGTGACCAACTTACTGGAAGTGATCGTACAGAAGATGCAGAGAGTTGGCTCCTAGATTGTGGAGGAGGAAGGGGAACGCCTTGACTGCAGCAACGCGAACTGACGTCTTGGCACTCCCCTGTCAAGACAAAATCACAGGGCTTAAAAGATCATTGGAAGTAATGGAAGTTATGCTTATGCTGGCATTTTGGTTTATTTTATAGAAAAACTACTGGGGGGAGGGGGACTATAATGGAACTTATACCGCCTTCACATACACTGATTTTTCTTACGAGTCCTTACGGATCGCCAAATCGTAGTCAATCGCAAGCATCCGTAAATAACTCGCTGGTATCCGAAAATAACTTGTCACAACTCGCAACAACTCGCAGACACTCTTAAGAATCCGTGAAAAGAGAGGCAAATTTGTTGACAGGTCAAAAATCTTATTACGATTGTCCACAGATTGATTTTTCTGTAAATAACTTGTAAATAGCTCGTAACAACCCGTGAGTATTGTAAACCGCTTGCAACAACACGTAACTATTCGTAAACTGCTCGCAAGAATCCGTAAATGATTCGTAACAACATTTGTAACGATTTGTTACGGTTAGTTTACAATTTGTTTACTCGTAAAATGCTATTAAGTTGCTTGTAGTTATCTGTGACAACTCGTAACAACCTGTGGAATTTTGACGTAAATACATCGCAATATAAAAACTCGTAATAACTCGTAAATAACTCGTAATAACTCGTAACAACTTTTAAATCAGTCGCAAAAGTGGCCAAATCGTAAGGATTTGTGAAAGATCTGTGAATTAGTGCGATCCGTAAGGACTCCTAAAAAAACACCTGTGTAAGTGAAGGGGGTATTAGTGGATAGACAGCTTATGGGTCAGGGATTACTTGGAATCACTTTAAATGATTTGTTAACATTGAGAGCCTGAGATAGGGCGACGTTACGAAGCGCGGTATGTGACAGGGCCAACTAACAGTGATACGCCATTCTTCGGTTGGGGCGCAATTTTGCGGTTTTGAGACAATTTACCAATTGGTTGAAATCCTGTCACGTAGGTGGTCTTAAAGGGGCACTATGTCTATGTCCTAAAATGCCCCCAAATATTATGTTTTTGACTGTTTATTTCATCCTATTTCAAACATATGGTTTATAGGAAATCAACCTAATGTCTTACCATTCCCGGGAAAAGATGAAACAAAAACTGGTCTAATTTTGACCAAAAATGTCACCCTCTCGACCTGCGAATTTGCACAGCGAATTCGTTCAAATTTTTCAGTTTAGTTACTTACAACAGCGTCTTTGAAGACATGTGTTCTCCACTTGGATGCAATTTCCTTTGGAAACAGCGCAAGATTGTGAAGAAACAGACACTCCATGTCCTCATCTGAAAAATAACACGTAAATTTAAGGAGATTTTCAGTGAGACACCACCAACGAAACAAACGATGGCCATCTAAAAATGGACCAAAGGGACTGATAAGACATGCACCCTTTTAAAGGTAGGACGCACCATCTGCAGATATCGACAAATTTTACTACCAAATTATTAACCAGTTTGGGCCGGAGGACGTTCATACACGCAATTTTTTTCCAAGATTCACAGATGACGCATAAATACGCAACGAGTAAGGCCACGAATGTCTGTCAGCACCGAGCAAGGCCAGAAATGTCATGGTTGTGCTTCCCGGTACAATCGGCCTGAACCTGCGTCGGATCGAGTTTCGAGCCTCGGCTCGGTGAATGTTACAATAATCCCGGCGCGAACTGGTCAAGAAATATCTTACTTATTTAAAACAATTTCAGGCATCTATCAAAATGATTGCGCTAGATATCCTGTAAATTGAAATATATATAAAAAAAATCTCATCGTCGGATGGCTATAACTACAAAACTGTTGTTATGTGCCCATGGGCGCGGACAAATTGTTTTAACACGTTTGTTATTCGCTGCATTTAAGTTGTTCCTGTTATTCATTAATTTTCGTGTTTGGCTTGAGTACCCGTTTAACTACCATAGTGGCATGGGGGCAGCGTCGGAAATGTTTCCACGCATTTTCAGCTCAAAATTCGGGGGAAAGCAGCCAGAAAATGCTCAGAATGCACCACAAAGCATCTAGAATCCAAAACACTGTGTATAGCTCCACGCTTGCATTTTCTGCCGCACTGCTCAAATTTAAAGCCGTAAAAAACACTGAACCTGGTGGACTTACAATGTATCTCAAAATATAATCAAATTATATTTTGTTTTTTTATTTTGTCAATATTAATTTTGTCCGTTGATAACATATTTTATAAACACTATACAAAGTGTAGTCCTGACTGATTATTAGAAAAAAAATCATTTGATTGGGACTCGAACCACTCGACCACCGAACTAGCCAGGGTCGGCGGGCTGGATCAAATCTGATTAGCAGCGGGTACCACACCTAAATGTTTCATAAGATGGAATTTTGCGATAGAATTTTTAATGTTCTGTTAATAATGCCATCATATGTTAAAGATGGTACGCTTGCTTGCTTGCTTGCTTGCTTACCAATCTTATCAGCCAAGGCAGAACTCAGCTCAGCGATCTCCCGAGATGTCATATCTCCTTGGACCCTCAGATCAAGCCAGTTAGAATCCATCTGAAGGCAAAAAAAATTAGTGTTGCTCCTTTTGACGCTCTATAATCTAGGGAGTTAGGGTTAATGTAAATTCCTGTAAAAAACTTATGTTAAAAAAAAATTGTACTGATTATAAAAACGTTCATTAAACTAAAAAACGTGAGCCCTACTCAATTAAATTTTTTAATTTATTTTAATAGCATTGTGTCATACTCGATTTAACCTGGGGATCAGGATGTGAAATGTCCCTTTATTTTCCATACTGACCTTGGGCCTTGCTCATAATGATCCAGTTTAGCAGTCCAACTGCACATGTACACGCAAGGGTAGATTGGTGTTCCCCCCCAAATTTTGTTTTAAATAAATAAATATATAATAATAATTGGTGCACCCCAGGTGCCCCCTACAAATTTACTAATAATCATTCGCATCTTATCCCGAATGACCCGTAACCCAAATCACTGTGCACATGCACAGTTCAAACACCAAACTGGCTTATTTAAACTCGCATGCCTAATGCTATGTTTAAAAAAATACATGTATATTTTTGGAAAGGGTTTCAGCAACTTAGGTTGTGCACGAATATCATACAACACTATGCTAAGTTTGTATTTTTTTGATATTTGCTGAGGGAATTAAGCGACCTGCTTTGCAAAAATGAGTCTGATGTGTTAAACATTATTTGTTTAGTTTACAGTTGGTCAGCAAGGGACAGAATTTTTTTAAATTTGATATAGGCCTATGGCACAAATCTTTAGTGCAATACGTTGAATGAATCTTTTATGAATTTTTAAAATGTGCAATTGTTCAGTTTTATTAAAAAGTGTTTGCACAGAAATGGGGATTTAAAATGTTAATGCTGGCTTCATCACATTATGGCAAGAGGATGAGAAAAACCTTTAACTCAACCCTAACCGTGTCAGACGCAGTGCAGCAGGTACAAAATCTGGTACATTTTGAGGCATTTAGCTGTCGACACCAAGTGCATAAACAACCACAGTCTAAGACTAGGAGAGCTAATCCCCTATTGAACAATACCAGAAATGAATTATGTTGTGTTGGGTGACCACATACTCTGAAGCAGTTTGACCTTAAGATTTCTGACCTGATGAATCTCGCTGCACTGGGCAAAATTAACCAGTTCGCGCCGGGATTATTTTAACATCACCAAGCCGAGGCGCGGGATTAACGAAACTCGATCCGAGGTGGGTTCAGTACCAGGAAGCACACCCACGCATTTCCAGCCTTGCGCCTTGCTGGCATACATTTCCAGCCTTTCTCCCAACGTGTTTATACGTCATCCGTTTTGAATCTGGAGTAAACTTTGCGTGTATATACGACCTCCAGGGGCGAACTGGTTAAGGGTTTAGTGTAAAGTAGTCATGCTCATGCATGTGATCAGGGTAGTTAGCAGGAGCCGACAGCAGGTTTGCAAGTCTTGCCCTCATCCCAACAGCTTCAGCATCTTTCCTTGCCTCAACAATGTCTCCGTCTGGGATGCCATGTCTATCATCATCATCACCTTCCTCCTCCACTTCCAAGATATCACCTGTATAAAATAAATGAAAGGAACCATGATGAAAGTGTTTTCATTTTTTGAGGGTCTTGTGTCTTGAACATCAATTATTTCTACTCCTAGGTAGAGACAGGCATTTGACTTATTAGTCGTTGGCACATAGCCACAGTCAGTTGACAGTCATACATATTTGTTTGTGGTTAACCTCAATCCTCCAAATTCTTGTAGTTTGTAAATAAAGAGGATTTTTGATGATTTGGGATGGTTAGGTTTAAACGATGATCATGATACTTGTATCCTTCTAGAAAATTAGGCGCCAACTTTACAATGAGCTCCAGTTACAAAGCTGTCAAAACAGTGTTTTAGTACGAAACATGTACATTCACTTTACCTGAAGCATGACACAAATTGTGCATTGCAGCACACGCAGAAATCACCTGTGGAACACAGTTACACCTGAGCTCTACATCCTTGGTAAAAATGCAACGCCATCGCGTCTTCAACTGACCAAACACCCTTTCTATGATGCACCTTGCCTTGCTGTGATGGTGATTAAATCTTGCATTAACAGGCAGTTGAGCATCTGGATCTTTGTAGGGAGTTAGGAGTGATCGCGAAAGTGGATATGCAGAATCACCAAGAAGGTAGTAGCCAGGAGGAGGAAAATCTTGATTATGATACAAGGGGCTATTTGTGTAGACCCTAGCATCATGTACAGAGCCAGGATAACCGGTGAAGATATTGGTGAAAATTCCTTCATGATTGCATACAGCTTGAAGCTGTATTGAGTACTGATTTTTCCGGTTGTGGTAATCTTCCTTATGTTGACTAGGAGGAATGACTCTGACATGTGTGCCATTGATAGCACCAACAGCATGGCTTATGGCTGGGGTTCCTGCCAGCTGAGAAAATCCTTGCGATATATCATCATATTCCTCTGGCTTTGGAAAATGGATGAATAACGGAAGGTGTTGGCATATGGCTTTGAGTTGTCGATGAACAATGTCATGCACAGTTACCAAGGGCACCCCAACACTTCTTGTGACAATTCTATACGCGCAACCGAAAGCCAGCCAAAATAAAAACAACAGCACTTCAACCTCAGTTTGCCAGCCATGGTGTTTGTCCAATCTTACAATGTTGATCAGCTTTACAAATGACCGTCTGGACAGACGAAAATCCTCTTTCAAGTCTACATCACCATTTTGAAGGGTAGCCAACAAGAACAATGTAGAAAACTTGCAGTAAGGACCACGGGGAATCTGAAAAAAAAACACCAAAAGATAGAATAAAATATTCTGATGCCTTTTTTTTAATATTAAAATTAAACAAAATAGCTTATCAACATTGTAAGATTAGCCTACAAAACCTATCCAGGTATGTACAGGTACAGTACACAAACGATAAGCAATGCACACTTATACATTCTGCTATGAACTAGAGTTGTGCTATATTAAACTAAAACGAAAATGTACCTACATCACCATTTTGAAGGGTAGCCGACAAGAACAATGTAGTAAACTTACAGTAAGAACCACAGGAATCTGGTTATACTAGGCCTATACTTTTATAGGCTTTTTTAATGTAAGCTTTTTTATGAAGTCTTGGGGAGTTCCGAGTATTTGAATGCTTTTAAAAACCAAGACAATTGTGTGGGGTTGCATTTTACTTTTTTTAGCACTTTCAAAATAGGCTCAGTCGGGTGACTGGTATTTTTTGTTTGGCCTTATAATTAGCCTAATTAACTCTAGAGTCTAGGCTCTACAGTACAAGCCCTCATTTTTGACTCGAAACAGGACCGGGGTTGGTGGGCCCGGCTGTACTGGCAGAAAACAGGGAATGGTAAAACCCGGATCTCCTGGATCTCCCGGATCTAATGTTAAAGCTAGTCAAAAAGTCGAACCTTCCCGAATCCCAGATCCTAAATAACAAAATTTCACCTTCAAATTCAATGAAATAGAAGAAATTGCATTTCAAAGTAGCCTTATTTTTGTTGGGATTAGAGATAGGCCCAGTATTCTTTGAATGGATTAGGGTTAGCATTAGGGTTAGCCTTTAGGGTTAGGGTTATGGAAGGTCCGAAGAGGTCCGGAGGATCCGACTTTTACCCACACCCCAGGCCCGGCCAGAAAACTCACTCCAGCTGCAGTATTTTGGACACGACGATGGAGTCTTCCACACAATCATGACAATGACAAAACATTAAGGGCGCCTACTCACAAATTGCTGCGATAAAGCAACTGCCAACCGACGTCTTCTTAAAATTTGTGAATTTGCAGTGACAAAATGTGACAATGCCTGCACTACCGCCAATACAATGTCTTGTTCGCCGCCATTCATGTCGTCCCAGCTAGAAATGGTGATGCCTGATGGTGACCTTGATTTTCACAGTGGTAATTCACGACTCATGACCTGTGTGCGAAGCCGAAGCCAAAAAGCCGGTACGTTCGAAATGGTCTCGTTGCCATGTTGGAAATTGCCGAGCCGGAGCCGCGCAGAGACGAAGCCAAAGAAGTATAAAGCCGAAGCCTGAAGCCAAAGCCAGTCATTTCGAAAACGCCCACGTTGGAACTGTTGGTCGGGTGACTATTTGCTTTGTCAGGGTACGAAGCTTGATCATGCAGACCCAGTGAAGTCATACGTCATCCACTCGTGCCACGTGATGTTCTCGCCGGTTTAAAGTTCCCGTGCAGTGGCGCCCTTACGGTACTTTTTTAGGATGCGCTTGGCAATACCCTAGAAATACGGATCGTTTCGGTACACCTTGATGTCCGAAAACTTGTTTTTGAACGCCGATAGGATTCGAAGAAAAGGCTGGCGAGCGTACATGAACTTCGTGTACGTCTCGAGTCGAACTCCCTGCTCATCTGGCGTGAGGGCGCTCAGTCTCTTCATGCCGTTATTTAAGTGAGCCTCTCTGGACGAGATGCCTCGAGTTTCTTTACGTAGACCGGACAGTACCACCAGCACTCTCTTCCAGTTGCTACATCCGACCTAGCGCCAAAAAGGGAAAAGGTTCAAACACAAGCTGAAACCCTTAAATTTTACACTGCTCGAGCTTCTGTTTCCTTTTTCATGGGATCGCCACCGCAACGTACAAAAAACCTCTGTATAAATCCTTCACTGCACACTGCTAGAGTAAATTGGCATGTACCACTGCCATGCAGTAATCTGCTCTTCTGCGTAAAAACAAACAAACAACGGGTCTGATTTACATTCGATACGAAGCAGTAGAGGATCTTGTGTTTGTCGTTGACGTAGATGTGGCCGGGGGGGGGGGGGGGGGGGGGGGGGGGGGGGCGGAGGGGGGGCCCTTCGAGGCTGTGATTGCGAAACGCTGTGGTACCGTCCATTCTCAAAATAGGGGGGAACAATTTTCTCACTCGAAAAATAAAGAGTTTTTGGCATCCAATCTTAACATCTTGTCTTTTGTAGTTGTACAAGGTTGTTATTTACCTTAATGTTTATCATCCAAAGACAAAAATTGTATTGAAAATGAAAAAAGCAGTCGAAAAAAATTAGGCGTTGACGTACCGTTGATGCGCGTGGAGATTGTGCACAAATACTCAAACGACGTTAACAAATACCTCCCCTAAAAAGGGCAATAATAATCGATAAATTGTGAAAAATCGTGCTTTGACCCCACTCATTTTTTCCCATGGATACGTTAAAAAAGGATGTAGCAGTGATATACTGAATTTTTAAAAAAATCTGCCTGTGACCCCCTTGCGTTTTATCGTGTTGTTTTCGAACGAAAATGGCAGAAAATGACATCGCCCCAAACAAAATCCGTGTAGATCGTGCCTGCGTACATGGCTTTGCGGACGTTGTATGAATCACTAAATGCGGAGAGCGATACACGGAGAAATCTGTACGTGTTTCAGTGGTGCGCTTCGCGGTAGCGATCTATACGTATTTACTGTGTGAGATGTGTGGCTCATGAGCGTGGAAGAACGAATGAGATACATTTCAACGTTGGTGGCGCACTTTCTTGGGCCCCCCCTCCGCCCCCCCCCCCCCCTGGATGTGGCGGAGGGTATCCATGTTGAGGCCTCCACGAGACAACTTTGGATGTCTCCTGCAGGCCTCGTTGAGACGATTTCGTCGTTCCGTCTGTACTGCTTGCTGTTGCTCCATAAACCCGTTGCGCTCAAAATCCTGGTTGAAGGCCTCCTATTGGGAAAAGAAATTTGAAGGAATGTAGTATCCTGACTCCACTGGAGCTGGTATTTAAGTGTATGGTTACAAAGTCAGACTATTAGGCGGCAGGCCTATTTCCTAAGAAAATTCTCAGACCCAGATCCATATCTTTTCAAAATTTTGCACTCAAATTCATCTTCACTAACACAAAAAACATGGTCAGGTTGCAACATTCTTTCCAGTTTAGTTTTAGATACACATAATTTGTTTATAAATTCACCAGAGCGTGATTAATAAATCTTGCCTTTGGGTGTTCTCCGCCATTTTGTTTTCCCTTCTTCTGTGCCGGGGACTTCTTGTGCGCATGCGCGGGATTTGTGTCGTTATAATAAGCGTTGGGTGGTTTTGGGGCCTGCAACTTGACGTTCATCCATGGATAGTTCTTGTACTGTCGGTTGAATTTGACTGAGGATATGGGATAAAGCCGTGTGTATTTTATTCAATTACCCGCTATTAAAACAATAATGTCGGCTATAAATTGTGAGTCTGGAAGGCTAGATGTTTTGGGATTTGTGAGAAATCAGCTTGGTCCAGACAGGAACCTGGAGTGCTGAAAATTGTGTTGCACGTTTTCAGTTACAAGTTTAGCCGGGGACTTAATATACACATATTGAGATTTCAAAATTTCCAGACTAGCCTGGTCGGAGTTTAAGATTTGACTAAATCACAAATAGAATATAAGTGAGACTGTTTTACTTACCATCTAATTCAAATTGTGTGACAACATAGAACGCAAGGGAGATGGAACAAGCCAAAAGGAAGAGCCGGGAGAACCAGTGTCTGCACTGACGCCACTTCCATCGACGGAGAAAGGGGAGCTGAACTATAGACATCGTCTTACAAAAAAAGTATATGATGCTGAAGTATATAATAAGCCTCAGAAATAATGTTCCCTAAACTTGTGTTATATGAAACCTTTCACAATTCCATTTTCTAATGTCAATTTTGTTCTGTCGCTCCCAAGTTTGTACACGTTTCTCCACATTTTGAGAGTTAGTGAAACAAACCCCACCGACGTCGGCAATATACATTTTTCTTTCATACGACATGATCTAAACCTGAACTGTCATTTCCACGCCCTACATACCCCCCCCCCCCCCCCTCCCCCACCACCAACCCCACCATCACACAATGATTTGTAAACAGGCCCGCTGGAACACATTTTGTCGAGGGGGTGCTGGGAATTTAAAGACAATCGGCTAGCGAGAAGCGAGAAGCCATTTTGGCGTAGGGTCAGGGGCCCGCTCAAGGGCCACGGGAGCTTTGGGGTCATGATGCTCTGTGGTGCAATCTGAGCCATTTTGTCTTTTTGGGGAAGAGTGATTCGATGATTAGACCAGAATAAATTATGTGCATGTATGTTTAAACCAAACGAAAAGAAAAAACTAATGTAAAGAACAACAAATATATATCCTTAATTTGTTTCATAATTATAGCTCTACCAGAGATGTATCGAGCACTTTGGATTGTGATAGATGCCGATTTCATTGGATATATTAGCTCCTATTTTCTATAGTTGAGCACTCTCCTGACATCGCACTTCAAGATGGAAAGAGTGAACTTTGGATATTCGACTAAGAATATCCCAGTAGCATCAAAGACAGCATACCTCAAGCGCCTGATCGAAAACTACGGAACTGTTCATGAAGAGGATTCGGTGGAGGGCATTCTTCTTTTTGCATCCGGAACTGATTCAGGTAAAGGAAGAGAAGAAGGAAGCGTACGAATTTAATTCCCGGAAAACACCGCCAATAATACCAGAGCTGAAAATTTTTGAAGACAGCATGGTGGGACTTATGCAAAACGTCGAGTTCGAAAAGAATACCAGCCAGTTCCAACGTAAGTTAAAGGAAGACATAAATGCAGTTAGGAACGATAATACGTTAACCATCAAGGCAGATAAGACTGTAAATTATTACAAGATGGAAAAGGACGATTATGTAAATCTTGTCAAGATTAATGTTACCAAAGTATACAAGAAAACCGAGAACAACGACGTAAAGCAACGTGGTACAACCCACCATACAACCAAAATGTACGGACCAACATTGGTAAGAGATTTCTCCAGATCATCGATAGATGCTTCCCCAAGGAACATATACTCCACAAGATACTGAACCGGAATACGGTAAAATTGTCGTACAGCTGCATGCCAAACGTCAAAACAGCAATTCAGTCAGCCAACAAGCGAAAAGTAAAGCAAGTAGAAGAAATCAAAGATAAGATGTGCAGCTGCGGAGAGTGCCTAAGTAAAAACATTATCTGCCAGGCCACCGTCGCAAGTGAGAAGGGAAGAATAGAATCGTACGTCGGGCTAACTTCCACAACATTCAAGGCGAGGCTGGCGAACCACAAGCAGTCGTTCAGATGCGAGAGCAAGAGAGCACAGACCGAACTGAGCAAACACGTATGGGCCCTAAAGGACGAAGAAAAGAACTTTGAAATCAAATGGGACATTATCCAAAGAGCACTACCATACTCTAATGTAAACAAAAGATGCAACTTGTGTATAGCAGAGAAATACATAATCATATGCAAGCCCAACCTAGGTACACTAAATAAGAGGAGCGAAATCGTCTCTAAGTGTAGGTACCGAGACAGGTGCGTGCTAGGGTCAGTGACGTAACGCGCGCAATAAGTTCAATAACGTATAAACGCGGAGCGCGATCAGGGTTCGATACATAACGCGCGCAACGCAAGCCTGATTCCATGTGTATACGAAGATGCTACACGGTATTCTATGTCATTCTGCTGATGAGTGCCACACGGTACGAAACAGTCTGTCCAGAAATAAATATGCCAAAGTTATTTTAACTCGTATCCTGAATTTATTTCATAAATATATATATATATATATATATATTTTAAAAATGAATAATATATAACAAATATACAAAAGTTTCTAAAAATAACAGTTGAGTTATCCTCTCCTAAATAATGTGCATACAAAAATATCTAAGCCAGGTCCTCGACTACTTGCCTGGTGACAGGATACAAACCACAGATCAGGCCCTGCCACAGATGTATACAACTGCACAAAACATAGGTAAATAAAGGTGCCTTCCAAAATCTCCCCATGGAAGCTGTGCGTGATTTTTGGGCTCGCGCACCTCGCAGGGTACAGTCACCTAACAACATAAATCTTGATAGCACATCTAGGCATAAGATTTTCGTAAGGGAGTGAGACCCCATGATACGATGCCTCTACTGTCTGATAACCAACACTGATCTTGTAGTTTGTAGGAATTGATTGTTTTAAAGGACATATAAATAATATTCATGAAGTCATGAAGTATAACATGGCGATTTTTTTTTCTGAAATCATCAGTTCGTGAAAACAAAATTGCGAGGGCGCGCTGTGATTTTGTTCACTCGCTAAAGAGATAGGAAGCAAGCACTTCAGACCTCTCTGTCCGTGCACAGCGTCCTATGCGGTATTGTTATGTTAATTGCGCGATCCACTCGACCGGCGAGCAAGTCACTTCCGTTTCAACGGCCCAAATTAGGAGTTGAGCGTTTGTGCGCATGTTCAGAGTACTTTATGGCGACCTTTTACTGACCCAGACTATTAAGAATTTTGACAGCTGACTGTAAACAACGTGATTAAAAAAACTCTTCGTATTAAAAAGCGACATGGCAGATCTAAATGACTTTGTAAATTGGGAAGAAATCGATTTAAATAATGTTCTAGGAGAAGGCAACTCGACTGACACTGAACAAGCGGAGATTCTGGGATCAGAAAACGAGTGGCTAAGCAGCGAAAACGATGAGATTCTTGAAGTTGAAGTTGAACCAGAAAATGACGGCAACAAAACTCATGACCCAAAACCGAAAGAAAATTCACCCAAACACTACCGATGTCCATTGTGTAACAAACAAACAATATACATCAACATCGGGGTTTCGGGGTCATGTTTCAAAAAAACATGATAGGCCAGACATCAAAGGTTAGTTATTGTGTTGCTTTTGTACTCCCCCAGATATAAATATGGCTTGAGAGACAGCCGAATCATGATCACGCGTTTTTTTACGAAAAGGTCCCAAATTCTGTAATGTGGACTTGCGATTAACGAGCAAAATATCACAATAAAATTAACAGTTGCTAACTAATGAATAAAACTGAATACAACATGAAGAAAAATAAGTCAACGAAAATTGCTGTTTATTGCAATCAAATTTCATTTGCAAGTCATTTTGTGATCAAAGGTGGACAATGGACATGTATGCCCTAGGTCAGCAGCCGGCTACACAGCGACCATTTTGTGTTTGTGAAAATCATTAAAAATATACATTTTAGCCCAAAATTAGGATAGATAGATGTGTTTAGTACATACATGACCCTTTGGCAACTTTAATATTAGTACATGCTTTTGTGTCTGGCAAATCTTGTATTATGCCTTTTCACTACTTCGGCAGTTCATTTTTGTAAAAAAAATAAAAAAACCGCTTTTTTGAGCACCAAATTTGTATAATAATAAAAAACATGGCTCATTATAAATTGCATTCAGTGCACAGGCTACTCTGACATCAATAAAATGCATTCAATCTATTTTAAATAAGGTCATAATACGACCTAGGCAATAGTATGATAACCAGGTATTTTGATAACATCACGACCCTTTTTTATACACACTGGAAACATGTTGGAAACCATTTTTGCCTCAAAATAAACAATTTGTTGACCTAAATTATAGGAATATGGAATATAATATTCTATTTTCAATGCATTGAGTGCACACAGGAACATATTTCAAATGTATCTACCATGTTAGTTTTTGATATTATAAGGATCATTGCAACTTTAATTGATGCAAACTAGTCACAGTTTTTACTTAAAATGTGAAATATAGATCATAAATGAACAGAATCGTATTTTTTCCTGATTTCTGGACTTTTTGTGATGATTCCCTAAAAACCTGGTAATGTTTTTAAAACGTACGTGACACGGTCCAAAGTTCAAATTTTATGAAACAGCTTTAACAAATAAATTATATATCACCAGTATTGCGTGAATTGAAGCACAAATGGGTCATTTTTAAGGGCAAAATCGCCGAAAACATGGACCAAATACAGCTATACCTTGTATCATGGAGGAATAAGAGTTCCTCCATGCTTGTATACAACGACACACGGAAGTAAAACGACGAAACATCGTTGCGGTATCGGTTTATTTTCTCTTTTATACGTAACTTAATATAACCCAAAGCACATATTTATGTAAAGAATTATCGGATTGAAACTTACATCAATTAAAATTATAACTTCGCTGACTATTTGTTATGAAAAATGCGTCGAAATATTGGAGCTAAAATTTCTCGATTATGGTCGCCATGTTGGATGTCAAGACGCGATTAGCGCCGCTATCGTCGAAAGATGCACAGGCGCAGCAGACTCTGTAGGATACGGTCGAAGGCGTGACAATGGGAGTCGATCGTTGCTTCCTATCTCTATTCCTATATTTAGGTATTTTAGTCTCAGGTAATAGTGCTTGCATATAATGCTTGATGGCGTGTTTGTGCAGTTCGCGGTTCGGGTCGGATGTCGAATCATGGTCGAATCAAGCCTGATGCATAATTCACGAGTTCCTAACTCCCTTGGGGTCGGGAGTCAAAGTTGTCAAGGATCAGGATAGGAAGCAGATGTTGCCGTGGGGATTGTCATAACGGGTTTATTTCACTAGGTTCAATTCAAGTGGGGTAAGTGGGACACTGGGGTAAGTGGGACAGGTCTAGGTTTTCTTTATGTATTCTTTGTGAATAAAGCTTCACTGGAGTAAAGTGGTTTTTTTCTTGTTCGAACAAACATATTTATCAAACGTGGCAAATTGCAATCTTCTAAGCGAAAGATTTCTCCCTAAAGTGATTTTTCTCGGTACACCTCTTGCGCCCTCGCGCCCAGTCTTCATATTACTAATTATTGGAGTAACTATAGAATGCAGGGCCACCCGCGAACACCTTTTTTTTCGGTTGGATGCGCTGTGGGTCGACCTGAAGTAACTTTAAATTCAGAGATGCCGTTACAGATATCATACAGTTTTGGGCGGATGTGCGTTGAAGTTCGATAAAATGTCTAAAACTTTTACAAAAAAACTTCACCAGTGATTGCGGTGGACATATGAAGCGAATCGTATTTTACAAGTATAAGGTTATGCCTGGATGCAGTCAACAGAGGGCCGTATATGAAGCGAATTATATATATAGAAGTGACGGTTTCGGGTTGTCTGGGATGCGCGGATGCGCGGATGCGCGGATGCGAGGTCGAAAAAAGCTTGACGTCATCGCGTGTTAGGCTCATTACAGTCAACAGAGGGCCGTATATGAAGCGAATTATATATATAGAAGTTACGGTTTAGGGTTGTCTGGGATGCGTGGATGCGCGGATGCGCGGATGCGAGGTCGAAAAAAGCTTGACGTCATCACGTGTTAGGCTCATTACAGTCAACAGAGGGCCGTATATGAAGCGAATTATAGAAGTGACGGTTTTGGGTTGTCTGGGATGCGTGGATGCGCGGATGCGCGGATGCGAGGTCGAAAAAAGCTTGACGTCATCACGTGTTAGGCTCATTACAGTCAACAGAGGGCCGTATATGAAGCGAATTATATATATAGAAGTGACGGTTTAGGGTTGTCTGGGATGCGTGGATGCGCGGATGCGCGGATGCGAGGTCGAAAAAAGCTTGACGTCATCACGTGTTAGGCTCATTACAGTCAACAGAGGGCCGTATATGAAGCGAATTATAGAAGTGACGGTTTTGGGTTGTCTGGGATGCGTGGATGCGCGGATGCGCGGATGCGAGGTCGAAAAAAGCTTGACGTCATCACGTGTTAGGCTCATTACAGTCAACAGAGGGCCGTATATGAAGCGAATTATATATATAGAAGTGACGGTTTAGGGTTGTCTGGGATGCGTGGATGCGCGGATGCGAGGTCGAAAAAAGCTTGACGTCATCACGTGTTAGGCTCATTACAGTCAACAGAGGGCCGTATATGAAGCGAATTATAGAAGTGACGGTTTTGGGTTGTCTGGGATGCGTGGATGCGCGGATGCGCGGATGCGAGGTCGAAAAAAGCTTGACGTCATCACGTGTTAGGCTCATTACAGTCAACAGAGGGCCGTATATGAAGCGAATTATATATATAGCAGTGACGGTTTCGGGTTGTCTGGGATGCGCGGATGCGCGGATGCGCGGATGCGAGGTCGAAAAAAGCTTGACGTCATCACGTGTTAGGCTCATTACAGTCAACAGAGGGCCGTATATGAAGCGAATTATAGAAGTGACGGTTTTGGGTTGTCTGGGATGCGTGGATGCGCGGATGCGCGGATGCGAGGTCGAAAAAAGCTTGACGTCATCACGTGTTAGGCTCATTACAGTCAACAGAGGGCCGTATATGAAGCGAATTATATATATAGAAGTGACGGTTTTGGGTTGTCTGGGATGCGTGGATGCGCGGATGCGCGGATGCGAGGTCAAAAAAAGCTTGACGTCATCACGTGTTAGGCTCATTACAGTCAACAGAGGGCCGTATATGAAGCGAATTATATATAGAAGTGACGGTTTCGGGTTGTCTGGGATGCGTGGATGCGCGGATGCGCGGTCGGCATAGGCAAAAAGTCAATAGACGTGGGACGTAGTATGTCTGTTTACACATGCGCTTTCTTACGCGAACAAAGTCGGGACGCCAGATGAGTTTATTTAGGTGCATAATTAACCCATAATAATTGATACAGTCCCTAGTTAATTGTATACAGTCCCTAGTTTTTCGTATACACGACTTTTATACCTTTTTCTATAAGACCCTATCTAGACGAGAATATTTAGGTGCATAATTCACCCATACAAACGGATACAGTCCCTAGTTAATTGTATACAGTCCCTAGTTTTTCGTATACACGACTGTTATACCTTTTTCTATAAGATCCTATCTAGATGAGATTATTTAGGTGCATAATTCACCCATAAAAATGGATACAGTCCCTAGTTAATTGTATACAGTCCCTAGTTTTCCGTATACACGACTTTTATATCTTTTTCTATAAGATCCTATCTAGATGAGATTATTTAGGTGCATAATTCACCAATAAAAATGTATACAGTCCCTAATTAATTGTATACAGTCCCTAGTGTTTCGTATACACGACTTTGATACCTTTTTCTATAAGACCCTATCTAGATGAGATTATTTAGGTGTCTATTTAAACAATTCTCTTTGTTAATATAAACAATAATGAAAGTCGTGTCTACGGACTGTATCCATTTATTTTGAATTATCGCTGTCAACCGGCGTTGGTTTTTATACGTTCAGCGCGTATTGAGTTTAATGATTTAACTAAAAAGGGTTTGCGCAGCAGCGCCCTCTTGTGGTATTTAGTTTTTTTAGTTACCGTCTAGCTGGGCGGAGAATGGAATGACCCGGTTTATAGGCCGTTTTCTAAACCCCTGCCTTCAGCCTATTGCTAAACCGCATGGATGAAACCGAGACGTAGACGAAGCTGGGGTTTGTAAAACGGCCATAAAGTCTTGGCTGCGCATCCACGCATCCGGATGCGGGGAGCTGAGCTGGGGTTTCGAAAACGGCCATAAAGTCTCGACTGCGCATCCGCGCATCCACGCATCCACGCATCTAGCCCTACAAACATGGTGGTATATGGCTCTCTTTTAAAATCTGTCTTGTTACTGTCGCCATTACCGCCCTGCGCCCCGACGCAATCAGTTAACACGAAGTGTCGACTGCCGAAATCCGAGAAAGTTTGACTCCAAATATCTTCCGAAATACATAAGACAGAACCCTTTCACATATACCATCGTGCTCGTGAGATTCTAGTGTTTCATAAATAACGGTCAAACTTACCGAAATCGTAAATTTGTCCATGTATGGCGTCTTCACAAACTGGACAATATCCCGACAACGTTATAGCATGCCGCCATGTTTGTCAGTGGTGGCGCTTCCCGATCGGGTGTACGTGTGAGAGGTCGTGACATATGCATAATTCATAATGACGTCACGCGTTTTGATTGCGGGCTTGAAGTCACGCCCACACTTTCCCATGAACATGCAGCAGGTGCACGTATCACGGAGGAATACAAATGTATATTCAATACGCGCGCAATGACTAATACATATTAATTTATGCAAAATACAGCCGGGCGCCATGACCGTTCGCGATCGGGAAGCGCCACCACTGACAAACATGGCGGCATGCTATAACGTTGTCGGGATATTGTCCAGTTTGTGAAGACGCCATACATGGACAAATTTACGATTTCGGTAAGTTTGACCGTTATTTATGAAACACTAGAATCTCACGAGCACGATGGTATATGTGAAAGGGTTCTGTCTTATGTATTTCGGAAGATATTTGGAGTCAAACTTTCTCGGATTTCGGCAGTCGACACTTCGTGTTAACTGATTGCGTCGGGGCAGGGCGGTAATGGCGACAGTAACAAGACAGATTTTAAAAGAGAGCCATATACTATTAGCGTGGACGAAACGAAGGGCGCCCTCGGATCGGAAATGGGGGTCAAAACGACGTAAAGTTTCATATTTTGTGTCAAAAATAATTTATTTCTCACTGGAAACACAGTTACAAGTAATTCCACACAAGGCACATACAAAACTTTCACTTTTTTACACTTTCCCGCAGTTTTGATTAAAATATGATATCAAATTGAGGCAAAAACGTCGTCCGAAAATGGCCCAAAAAGCAAAAATCGACTTTTAAATTTCCCGCTCGGTGCGCGCGGCGCGGCTCCAAAAAGTGGGCCAATTAGAGGCTCCATTTTTAGATCGGGAGGGCATCGCCGTTTCCCAATCAATTTTTTCAGTTTTAGTCTTAAATTAAAGCAAAAACATGGTTCTGTAACTAGTAGATGCGTACTAAACGCGATATGAATATTAATTAGGTCTTAAAACAAAAGAAAACCTTAAAAAGCGAACAACTTTAGATTCCTAGGTAGTACGCCCTCCCCCATATATCATTGGAAAGTCCATTTCATGCTCTATCCGTTCGTGTATAGGTCGTACCTTGAGATCGAGGGGCACTGTGAGATAAAGAGAGTTTACTAAACTGTCCTGGGAAAGAGATTAACGAGTGTTCAGCCAGTCTGTGATCGGCCTCTAAATGCGCACACCGGCAACGGAGCCGGTGCCAGACTCGCCGCGTTGCGCAATGTTCACACAATGCACATTTGCATGTGGGCGCGTGGGCACGCCGTGTCTGTTCCTATGGGTGTACGTACATGTACATGTACATGTACACGCGGTGTTGTTGGATTCACTGTGTTTTCATGGATCGTTGTTGGATTATAATTATGGGAATATCGGTCATTTTCGTTGTTTTTTAAGGTAATATTCCATTTCTGTTCTTTTTCTACATTTATTTTATTGATACCTGATTAGTTTTGTTTGGAAAATAGTAGTTTTAGTACTCAAATCGTGTAAAGAAAACGTGTGATAATTTGGTATATGTTTGTGTGGCCGGGTGTTGAGCAAAGACGAGCGCCGCGCAGCGGCGCGCTCTACGGCGCTCTACGATCTTTGGTGTTTAGTGAGTTACCGAGTTTTCGTGTGTTTGTTGGTGTTTTTTTAAGGTGTTTTTTTAATTAATTTTCCTTCTATTTTACCTCACCTACAAATACAATACACTTTTTGTTTACTTGGCCTGTTGAAGACCCATGCAAGGCCACACTGATTTCCCATTAGACACAGATAAGACTAGCTTACTTCAGTCTGCCGCCCAAGGCCACAGACCATAGAGCTAGCTCAATGTTTATGACCAGCAATGCAGCATGATTGTTTACAGATTAGCATGCAGTGTGTATCACAACCTCCCCATTTGTGGTTTCCTGTCCTGCTTGACTGAAGTTTATAGCTGAAACAAATTGAGAAGTTTTGGTTTAAACAATTTCTTAAAGGAGCTTTCTCTAGTCTTAGGATAGTTTGTTTTATTCCCATAAATTCTGTTGCGGAAGTTTGTGAACAAGATCAAAAGTTTACTATTTTTCATTTTTGTTTAATTATGGTAATTACCATATTAATTAATTACAATTGTGTTAAAATTCCTTAAAACGTTTTTTGTATTACCAGCATACTAAATTTGGCTACATTTTCGAGAAAAAAATGCACAATAACATTACTTGGCTTCATATTTTCTTAATTACCCTAATTATAATTCTAATTAGGATGCTAATTATTGTTTACAAAATTACAATTATTAAAAGTCACAGTTGACATTAATTGGAGGCCAACTGTTGTTGGTTTCACTTTATAAAGCATGTAAGGTTTCATAAAAACTTGATAAAGGTCATTTTTGCAAGTATTGCAGGATGTGTCCCCCCCCCCCCCCCCCCCCCACCCCCCCCCCTTAATTAATTAAGATTTTAGTGAGTTTTAAGAAAATCACATTACATTTACTGAAAGGGCAATTAGTCGTACAGTTGATCTTGTAAAAGAGTTACTAAAACTGTTTCAAAAATGAGAAAAATCGGCCAGATATTTGTGTAGATACAATTTTCTGAAAAGACCCAAAGTTACGTAATTCTATAATGAGACACCAGAGCTATCAATGGCCTTGAGAAGTGATTTATGACCATTTTCCACTGTTTTTATCTTGGCAAATCTTGGCTTGTACACAATCAAGGGCTATGAAACTCCTTTAACTGAAAGAAAACAGACAGAGCAAAACTGTGTCAAAGGTTGAACGCTCTAGTCTTGCTCTATGTATAAACAAAAGACCCTTTAAAAGTGAGAAAAGTGATTATTGGTTGCTAGGCAACAATTCCCTGTGGTGAAAACAAATACGGCGATGCTAGGGGCTTGGCTTAAACAGTCATAACCTTGGAATGCCTGGGTCAAATTTATCCAAACAAAAACCACATGTCTTGTCTCAACCTGCTTTGTTGCTAGGTGGGCATTAAAGGGCACTGGCTGCTGGCTTTAAAAAAGACCTGTCATTATATACCGCCATGTTTGTAGGGCTACCACGCATCCGGATGCGGGGAGGTTTCATGGTGACCGCGCATCCCCACAGCCATGGGCAGCCATGGATGCGCGGATATAGAATGGAGTGGCCCTGCATTCTATAGTTGTACCATGTTTTCTTCCGAGTAGAATGGCTGTGAACCTTGTTGTATTGGTGTACTGTTACAGACAATTTCACACCCAAACAAAATACATACACGCCGGAAACGCTAAACACCACGGCACTGCACTTGGGAACCAAAATGGCTCCATACACCACGTGACCTAGCCGTTTTGAGTCTGTCATGTCGCAACTCTCTCTATCTACGGCTCTGGGCCCCCCCTCCGCCCCCCCCTGCGCGTCGGCAAAATGAAAAAGTTCTTTTTTTTAAATGTAAGACGATGACTCAACACCGCCAAACTCACTGGTTCGTCTAGAATTCTGCTGCTGCACAATTTGAACGTGTATTTAGATGGGGTTACCATCGAGTATAGGCTTTATGTGGCCTGTCTGGGCTTCCATATATTTTGCACAGAATAGTCGGGCACCATTTGCAAACGGCGTTGTATTTTCGTGATTTTGTGTATAGAAGCCAGACGTGAGTGGAAGCGAAGGTCGTGTATCTGTAACTTGTTGTAACCGCTTTTAATAACTGCAAGTGCATTATGTAAGGCCAGGGAGCAGACTAATACATGTACCAGCATTGCGGCAGCACACATGTGCACGATGTCGAAGTCACAATACGGTCTACTCTAACTTAAGTTGCCCATCATTGCCAGGATTATTAATTTTAAGTTTGTTTTATGTGGAGTGCAATATAATAAATATTACTATGAGGTGAACAAATTGTTGGAAATGGAAAATATTTTATTCTTCCCCCCATAGGAATATTCCTTCTATTGCATGACATTCGCTTTGCAGTTTCAACTCAACAAGTTTCCCATTTTGACTTGTGAAACAAGAGACAGATCATACTTTGGCATTTTTATTTATTCTCAACAAACATTAGATGCCACAACATGTCCATGTATATTTTCACTATTAATCCAACATTCTGGGTCTTTTTATATGCCCCCAGTTGTCCATTCATTACACATGTATTACAAAGTGGCTTATTCGTGCATCTCATACTATAGCAGGGTCACATGTTTATGTAACCCAAACACACCTGTTTGAAAAGAAAAAAAATTGAAAAAAAGATAAAAAAAGCCGCGTCGCCGCACCACTTTTGGGGCAAGCTCCATACCAGAAACCGGATAATTTTTTTTTTGGCCTAATGAAGTCGGCAGCTTGTATCTGACGCTCTTTAACTGTTTAGTCTCGATTCCAAACGCTCTATAATCGTCGAGGAGCTTGCCTTAATGTGCCCTCGTGTGTTCTCCCTCTACCGTCTATAGCGCAGCAACTTATTTTGTCAGCGCCGTCGCGTCCGGCTGCCCGGCGGGGTTTTTCTGTGGTTTTGTTTTCCTTATTTTGTGTGTGTAACTCAAACATCGGACACTCGAATATAGTGAGCTTGAAGAATTTTGTAGGACAATGGTTCTAATCTTGACAATAGGAGAAAGGATTTGTGCGGCAATAGCCTGCACTGCGCGTAACATCACGTTTTGTGTACTGTACTTCTCTTATATTTAATTACACTGGCGGAACCCGCTAGGAAACCAAGTACATGTACCTAAGTTGACATCTCAATGTGAGCCTGGGTTAGCTCCGATACGGGTTTAATTGATAATACTATTAATTATTGAATGCATATTAACTGTACAAACGATTTCACAAAAAAAGTAAATTGTTCAATATATTTTACGCTAATTTTAAATTAATGCTCAAATCTGAATAATATAGGCAAATGTATTAATATTATTTCCATTTTCTTTTCATATTTGCAGATACCTTTGGCTGTCGTTTATATCAGAAATATAATTCCTTAAGGGAGATTGTTTATAACTGAATGAAATAATATACACTTCACAAAAACTGAACACTCTCCCCACATTTCCCAGATAACCATAGATATATTTTATGCTAGGCAGCTTGTTGTAATCGGTAAGACATTGTTACTTTAGAAATGATGAGGAGTGATTTAGGGGGAACTTACTTTTTGTGATGTTTATTTAAAAACCAATAAATATCTTTCCCCCCTTTTTTGTTCAGCTCGAGATGAACTGCCATGCGATGCGACATAATCGTCTTGCAACAAGCTGCATAAGAAGACAGCAAGTTGAGATAAGTTCAACAATTTCATTGATCAATTTCAACAAAACATCAACAAAATCTTGCGGTGAATTCAACAAATTACTTTCTTCAAAATAAAATGTCAAAGAAAGTAATTTGTTAAATTCACCTCGAGATTTCGTTGATTTTTGTTGTACTAAATCCTTTATTATGGAGGATTTTGTACAAATCAACCGTACTTATTTAGCTAACAATTCACAAATTAAACTTGATCAATTCAATTAATTATCTGGATCTAAAATACAACCATTACATTAAGAAAAATTGATAAAAAAATATAAAAAGTCGCCAACAAAACCGTAGACTGACAACTACCAATAATACCTATAAATACATTTACTCAATATTATTATACATGTAGTACACGAATATATACAGGAATACAAAGAAATAATACCTATGTATGTAGCATCAGTCGGAATCGCTTGATTATCAGCATCTACTACCAGCCGACTGACTTTCATTCATACTTAGTGCAATAGGGAAGCAGTGGTCAATGGAACGATGTTTACAAAAACATTTATATTAAAAAAAACGGTTTTATAAATTTTATAGATTTGTTGATTGTTACTCAAATATTGCACCTTGAACATGACTTGTGTGTTCTGACTTATCCCACTGATGAGGTAAGTTGCAACAAGGTATGCAGTTACTTAGAAAGTAATGACATAAAAACTACATTTAATATTTGAGTTCAAGTAAAATAAATTGTTCAAGCACTTAAATGCCATGCACCCAGCCTGTATACAAATTTACTGAAATAACTATTCAGGAAGTTCTACAAAAACTCTAATAGGGTTAAGATTTCTGTAACCGTTTAAAAACACTATTTTTTAGTTTTCAGGAAAAAGTATTTCCATTACCTATGTGCATTTATTTCTTTTACAAAAATTCACCATACGTTTTTTAATAATTGTGAAAAAGGAAGAGGAGTAAAACACAGGAATAGCCAACATTTTATCCTTTTCTCATTGAAATATTGTAGGCATACAACAGAAGATTCTACAGGCCTAGGTGCTGAAAAAATACCACTCACAGGAACACATCACCAGATATATTTTCTCTCTCTCTCCTATGCTCATTATTGATAAGCTAACTCGAATAACCAAAACACCTGCTACGATGATCGACAACATATTTACAAAAATACTTCCTCTGCCTAAATCTCAAATAATAATATCCGACCTAACGGATCATCTGCCGTCTTTTTTCAAGTTATACCATGGAGGATCCTTGTTATTCCTCCATGGTTTTACAAAACCATCCAATTCCTACTGCTATAACAGTAATAATCTTGATAAATTATACAGAGACTTAAATACAGTCGATTGGACATCTGTCTATAACAGCGTCGACCCTAACATGACCTATAGGACCTTTATGGATCCTTATTCATGATGTCAACATTCCACTTTTGAGCAAGAGAACAAACAAGAAATGCACACCTAAATCGATCATCTTGGATTACAGATTCTCTCCTCAAGTCTTTCAATCTTAAAAACAAATTATATCTTATGACTAAGCGAGACACAACAACTCATCAAGCCTACACTAGAAATATAAATTTCCTTACTAATGTCTTGAGATCTGCTAAGAAAAACTATTACCTCGTTCAATTTGATTACTAAAATTTGATTACTAAAAAAAGTTATTCTCACCAAGTTTCTTGTATTTTCCATAATGGGACCTACACTGACAACTCTTCCAATATTGCAGACTATTGCAACAACTTTTTCGTTAATATTGGCCCCAATCTCGCGGCCAATATTTTTTCCATCTAATGCTCATTTTGAGGATTATTTGGAGGACCCATATCCTCATTCTATCTTTCTTGCTCCTGTCACAATACAAGAAATTCATGACGTTAATCACGTAGGTGACCAAAAAAGCCGTGGCTTTGATTCTATCAATTTGTTTGTTATCTCCACCATCATCCACCTACATAAGTGGATTTGTTTTTCTGACAACATGAAGGTAGCCAAGGTTACGCCAATTTCTACAAGTGGAGATTCAAGTCGAAAATCTTAGAAAATCTTAGAGATAACGGTGTATACACGCGTCACAGCATTTCTTATTAAACATAATATTCTTTCTAAATATCAATTTGGTTTTCGAGCCAAGCACAGCACAACACATGCCATTCTTCACTTGATAAACAATTAAAGTCACCACTGAAATCGACTATTCTGAGCACACTTTAGGTATTTTCCTTGATTTCTCTAAAGCCTTTGATACTCTTGATCACAATATCTTGCTTTATAAGTTGTATCATTATGGAAGCACAGAAAGCTATACATCTGTGTTAATGACAGCTGTTTGACACCACCACATCGACCTGCGGGGGTCCATTATTGTTAATATGACATTTCCAAGTCATTTGACTCTTTCTTTCACACTTTTTGCTGATAATTCTAATCTGTTCTTTTCCCACAAAAATATCAACACCGTTCTTGAAATAGTGAATACTGAACTTGTGTCAGTCTTCAAATGGAACAGTTCCAACAAACTCTCACTGAACATAAAACAACCAATCTGTATGTTGTTTAGCAACACGCTTAGTAATCACCCTGGTGATATCGTGATAGATAATTTATAAGTTCACGAATTGTACCCAGTTTCTTGGGTTATACATTGATAAAAAATTGTCTTGAAAACCCCTAGTAGGTTATGTCATTATCGTGGCTAAAAATGTTGGTGTGTTTAATCGACTTAAAGAGTGTTTTTCCAGCATATTTTGTTTTCTCTTTATAATACCCTTATTCTACCTTACTTGAATTATGGTATATTGGCACAGTGAAATGCTTCACACACTGTGATGAATAGACTATTTCTGCTACAGAAAAGAGCCATTCATGTGATCAGCTGCAATGTACATTATACTTAGCCCACACTGATGCCCTTTTTCTTAATCTAAAAACCCTGAAACTGCACGATATTTACTCTCTTTAATTAGTTAGGAACATTCATGTACCATCTCGCTCACAATACATTACCCATTTGTCTTGCATCAATATTTTCCAGAAATTGTCATATTCATACTAGTGTACTCGTCAAGCTTCTCACTTTCATATCCCCTTTTCTCAAACAAACTTTACCCGGTGTTCCATCTTTACCTTGTGTTCCTTTTGTTCCCAACTTTTTTTCATTTTGCATTCCCACTTTTTTTTATTTCGCGTTTCCACTTTTTTAAATTTGCGTTCCCCCCCTTTTTTTTTCTTCGCGTTCCCCCCTTTTTTTATATTCCGCAATCCCCCTTTTTTTTAACCCTGTGTACCAACGTTTACCCCAGTCTTCCCTATGACTCATTTTATTGCACTTCTTTTAAAAATGCAATTTTCCGTCTCTACAGAATTTGTAGCGACGGGTCCGACTTGAAATTCCAAGCCAGAATTGTGAAAGGTTACTTCAGACGTTCCCTTCTGCTTTCAACGGAGATACATCCATGGGCCGCCAACGAGCCTCAGCTCATACACAACGACGGCACGATGGTCGCATCCCCCTCATCCCCTCATACCACCCCCTGAACCTGAAGGTGTGTGACATCCTGCTGCGGCATTTTCAGTCTCTCCTGACAGACCTGCTTACTAGCAGGACTTTCAACCACGCCAACAAGCCTGTCTGCACCATCAGACGTTTGACATCCATTGGAGATCAACTAGTCTCGTCACTGGTCACTTCTGTGGTCGAACATCTCGACCTTGCCTTGGCAAGACTGAACCTTGTAAGCGGGCACGTTGCAACACTTGCCGCTACGTGTACCCCTTCACCTCCTATGTAACGGCCCTACTGGCCGCTATCACACCAAGGGAGTATTTACATGCACATCGGTCACTGTTGTTTATTGCATCACCTGCAGCCGATGTGGTCTTCTTTACATCGATGAGATAAAGCGGCAACTGGCAGACAGTTTCACCACACCTCTATAGCATCAGACTTAGTACCCATGGCTTAGCTGTGGCGCAGCACATGATCATCTGCACCTTGGTTGCCGCGGATACCACAATGCAGAACAACTAAACGGTGAGCACTATACCATCTTATTTTGTTGTTAGATAATATCAATATGGTTTGAAAGATACACCTTTCCACTTTAAAACGAGACATTAAACGTCCAAATCTGATGTTTGACAGTGACACCACTTACTAAAAAATAAAACCTGAAAAAAAGCAGATGTTCTGAAAATGATAAGCCACTAAGTACGATTATCTGCCCCAGTTTCCCCTAATTTGTTTTAGTGTCTTGCTATTAATATTTCACTATACATTGTTAAGAATTTGTAAAGTAATTCCAGTATTTTAAAGTTGTATGTACACTGTATGCAAGTTGAGTTATGTGAAGAAGTACGAGAGTCCGCGCTCGCCTGACGATGTCCAGCAACATTTCTGACCAGTGGATTGGACATTGGCATAATATTATCTCTGAACTTATAACCACGGACAATTTGTTGATCATCGGATTTTGATCTCCAGTCTGCTGGGGTACGGTCGGGGAGACTGTGTTGCTCTTTGATACCTGCAATGGGCACGGTCTCTTGCCAACACAACTGCCGTACAATGAACGCTGCATGGCTTGGCTTGGGCCAGCCATATATTCAAATCAATTCAATTCAGCTATGAAACTTTGTCGCCCGTACCGCGCTGATACGTCGTCTATCTAGTACCACATGGGGAACCACTACGAAGACACTGCCGAGTATTGTGCTCCGGTATGGTGCTGTTGGTGCCCCCTCGTCAAAAAGCTAGACACTGCCTTAACTCCGCCTTGCGGACTGTCTCCGGATGCCTACGAGCCACCCCACTATCTGCCTGTCTTTGCTGTTATCGCTCCAGCAGAGGTCAGATGAGAAGTAGCCACGCTGGCACAAGCGGGCGAATCCCACCTTCTCCACAAGCTAACCACGGAGACACAACATTGCATGCGCCTCAAGTCCCGGCACCATTTTGCCAGGCACGCCCAAGAACTGCTCAAAGGCTGCATGGATCAAGGCAAGACAGAGCAAACAGTGGAAATCGGCAAGGGACAACCCTCGACCGCCTGAGGGCAGGCGTAGGATGCTTCGGTGTAGCAATGCAGAAATGGGGTCTGACGGACAGTGCCCACTGCGAGTGCGGGGGACCCGGCCAACACAATAAACAACTGCCCCAAACACCAGTCACCGAATGGCGAACGTGGTCTAAGTGACCTGGACAATGACACGTCTGACTGGCTTGCCTCAATGAATCTAAAGGTCTATGGACAGACGCGAGAAGAAGACTGCATGGTCGGCTATCCCGATCGCTCCATTGATCCGGACTACTCCCGTACCGTCAAGTGATCAGTCTGCATCCATACTATCATCCATCACCCCAGGTTTCCAGTTTCAGAGTTTGCCAATCAAGATTCCATCAGGACAAGAACTCTCTCGTGCTTCCGATCATGACATAACTTATTTTGAGAACATTACTCGGTGTAATCCTTGCAATTGTCATTTCAATGTTTATAGAATGCGTTAATTGTATGCATCGACGACAACAGTGCTTTAATGTTAGAGACCTAAATACTATATTCAGACAAAATTACCCGGGTGAGATCGTGGAATTTCTCAAGAAGCTAGAACTTTTTAAGAATTGTAAAATTGAACAATGTGGAATTGTATGGAATATTGTACTGTGACAGTGATACGCTTGACCCCTGGAAAGGCTAAATCTCATTGTGTCAGTTGGGTGTATAACCCGGCTGGCGGTGATAGTGTATCTCAGATCAGTATTTAAAACAACACTCTTTTTAGATTGTCGCATGTATGTGGAGTGCCGTGGCCTCGTGGTCTGGAGCATTGAACTTGTAATCTGTAGGTAAAGCTACAGGTTGGGGGTTCGAGTCCGGCCTGGGACTATGGCTCGTGTACCCTTGGGCAGGGCACTTTGTCACTCATGCCTCTCTCCACCCAGGAGTAAATGGGTACCTGTGAGGGCAGAGATGGTTATTGTGGTTGATTTAGCTGCTTTGCGCCGAAATGGCAGCATCGAGCTGTATACTCCCCAGGGAGCTGAGATGGTATTTGGAATGTTTCATGGGCCCAATGACCGGGGAAATCTCAGCGCTTAGAAACACTTGTATTCAGCACTAGATAAATGTTATTTATTATTATTTTTATTATGTATTTCTCGTGCTTACCTACTCAAATTTGAGAACATTACTCGGTGTAATCCTTGCAATTGTCATTTCACTGTTTATAGAATGCGTTAATTGTATGCATCGACGACAAAAGTGCTTTAATGTTATAGACCTAAATACTATATTCAGACAAAATTACCCGGCTGAGATTGTGGAATTTCTCAAGAAGCTAGAACTTTTTAAGAATTGTAAAATTGAACAATGTGGAATTGTATGGATTATTGTACTGTGACCGTGATACGCTTGACCCCTGGAAAGGCTAAATCTCATTGTGTCAGTTGGGTGTATAACCCGGCTGGCGGTGATAGTGTATCTCAGATCAGTAAACAGACACTTTTTAGATTGTCACATTAGTGTATTTCTAAAAAAATAAAAATAAAATAAAAATATTAAAAAAAAAAAAAAAAAATCCATTACATTTGGATTGATTAAATTAAGATTATAAAGGGGAGTGAAATGGTTTATAATGTTTGTACCTTTTTTTTTAATGTCATTTTGATTGACCTAGTCAATTATTCCAAATAGGCACTTGGGGAGACAAATTAACGTAAGTTTTTAGGTAATAAGGAGACAATAGCACTTAGGGAGACATTTCAGTGTCTCACTAAGTGGCTAGCTACCCTAAAAAAAAGGATATTTGGGAGTTATTTTTGTCCTAGAAAGACAGATTTTGGTCTAAACAGCATAAATCTCGAAGATCTTGGAGAAAAGGGTTAGGGTAAACAAGTTAGGACTGTTTTAAGTTTGTGTACATCTCTATGGGATTGTCTCCCCAGTGCCTATTTTGAGTTATGATAATTTTTGAATGTATTTTTTGAAATTGTGTTTGGATACTGTGCAAGTCTAAACTTAACAAAAAAGTAGTTTGACTCTGTCGTCTTTGTCCGTACGGCAGCCGTCAGTGCTAGCTCATTTCAGTGGCACCTGCACTAGATTGCAAGTCTACACTTGCACAGTATCCAAACTAAATCGAAAGACTTGGTCCCATAGTCAGTCCGACCCCTCTTTCAAATTACTCCCAACTCTGTAAATCATTATCAGATTTTGACGTTTTATCTCGTACTTAAAAATGGGAAGGTGTATCTTTTAAACCATATTAAATTTGTCATTTAACAATAAGATGGTAAAGTCGCCGCCTTGTCTCGCCGATGTAAACAAGATGACATCTGGTGCAGGTGATGCAATAAACAATCTTGGTCAATGTGCTTGTGAATAAGCCCTTGATATGTGGTAACGGCCCTTAGGACCCGTTGCATGGGATACAGGAGGGTCCACGTAGCGGCAGGTGTTGCAGCGTGCTCGCTTACATGGTTTTGTCTTGCTAAGGTGGTTTGGAGATGTTTGTGCAGGCTTGACCAGTGATGAGACTATAATCTCCAATGGATGGGAAACGTCTGAAAGCGCAGGCGGGCTTGTTGGCAAGGTTGAAATCCTGCCGGTTAGCATGTCTGTCAAGCGGGAGGGGAAATGCCACAGCAGGATATCGCGCACATTCAGGTTCAAGGGGTGGAATGCGAGGACGAAAGGGATGCGTTTATTTTGCCATCCTTGTGTAGAGGCTAAGGCTCGTTTGCGACCAATAGATGTAGCTCGGTTTAGAGCAGAAGAAACTGTCTTGTCTAGTTACCCATGGGCACTGAAGAAACCCTTCCTAATTCTGTTATGGGATTGGAAGCCTGACTTGTCGCTATTGAACAATAGTATACAAACATTTAAACAGCTCGATAAATACTGACCTCGTCCAGCAAAGGCCAAGTTTTTTTTTGTATTTTAGGAAACTTGAGATAGAAACTGTCACGGGATGCGATATTACCGTCTTGCAACAAGCTGGAGGAGAGAGTGGCAGCCAATAAAGATGGACCCGCCTAAGATGATATCCAGGAATGCAAGACAGGAAGACTGGACGATTGGTGGGTGTTTTTATGATACTTTATATTTTATATTAAACCACTATAGTTCAAAGTTTTTTTATTGTCGCAGATATATACAAATAATGGATCGGTATAGTAACCTCGGTATAGTTCTACTTTGGGTAAGATTATGTCTTTGTCTCTTTGCCTATTTATCGTTGTTTGTGCCACTAACCTCTAAAAGCTTCTGATTTGTTTTGTTATACTTTTAGTTTAAATGACTTGAGATGGAGACTGTCATGAGGTGCGACATAACCGTCTTTCAAATAGCTGCATAAAGGGAGAGACAGCAAATCGAGATGCACCCGCCCGAGATGACCAGGAATGAAAGCCACGAAGATTGGTGGGTGTTTTTATGATACTTTATAATTTATATTAAACCACTATAGTCCCTAGTTATTTATTGTCACAGATATATGTACAAATAATGGATCGGTATAGTAACCTCGGTATAGTTCTACTTTGGGTAAGATTATGTCTTTGTCCCTTTGCCTATTTATCATTGTTTGTGCCACTAACCTCTATAAGGTTATGAATTCTTTTGTTATACTTTTAGTTTAAATGACTCGAGATGGAGACTGTCATGAGGTGCGACATAACCGTCTTTCAAATAGCTGCATAAAAGGAGAGACAGCAAATCAAGATGCACCCGCCCGAGATGACCAGGAATGAAAGCCACGAAGATTGGTGGGTGTTTTTATGATACTTTATATTTTATATTAAACCACTATAGTCCCTAGTTATTTATTGTCACAGATATATGTACAAATAATGGATCGGTATAGTAACCTCGGTATAGTTCTACTTTGGCTAAGATTATGTCTTTGTCCCTTTGCCTATTTATCATTGTTTGTGCCACTAACCCTATAAGGTTTTGATTTATTTTGTTATACTTTTAGTTTAAATGACTCGAGATGGAGACTGTCATGAGGTGCGACATAACCGTCTTTCAAATAGCTGCATAAAGGGAGAGACAGCAAATCAAGATGCACCCGCCCGAGATGACCAGGAATGAAAGCCACGAAGATTGGTGGGTGTTTTTATGATACTTTATATTTTATATTAAAGCACTATAGTTCATAGTTATTTATTGTCACAGATATATACAAATAATGGATCGGTATAGTAACCTCGGTATAGTTTTACTTTGGCTAAGATTATGTCTTTGTCCCTTTGCCTATTTATCGTTGTTTGTGCCACTAACCTGTATAAGGTTATGAATTCTTTTGTTATACTTTTAGTTTAAATGACTCGAGATGGAGACTGTCATGAGGTGCGACCTAACCGTCTTTCAAATAGCTGCATAAAGGGAGAGACAGCAAATCGAGATGCACCCGCCCGAGATGACCAGGAATGAAAGCCACGAAGATTGGTGGGTGTTTTTATGATACTTTATATTTTATATTAAACCACTATAGTTCATAGTTATTTATTGTCACAGATATATATATACAAATAATGGATCGGTATCAAACACTCCCAATTGTGCATTAGCGCCCATTGAGCGTAACAAACACTTTTTGACACTATTCACCGTCAGATAACGAAATGGACTTACAAACACTCCCAAATGTGCTATAGCGCTCATTGAGCGTAACAAACACTTTACGGCACTATTCACTGTCAGATCACGAAATTGACTTACAAACACTCCCAAAATGTGCTATAGCGCCCATTAAGCCTAACAAACACTTTTTGGCACTAATAACCGTCAGATCACGAAATGGACTTACAGACACTCCCAATTGTGCATTAGCGCCCATTGAGCGTAACGAACACTTTTTGACACTATTCACCGTCAGATAACGAAATGGACTTACAAACACTCCCAAATGTGCTATAGCGCTCATTGAGCGTAACAAACACTTTACGGCACTATTCACTGTCAGATCACGAAATTGACTTACAAACACTCCCAAAATGTGCTATAGCGCCCATTAAGCCTAACAAACACTTTTTGGCACTAATAACCGTCAGATCACGAAATGGACTTACAGACACTCCCAATTGTGCATTAGCGCCCATTGAGCGTAACGAACACTTTTGGACACTATTCACCGTCAGATAACGAAATGGACTTACAAACACTCCCAAATGTGCTATAGCGCCCATTAAGCCTCACAAACACTTTTTTGGCACTAATAACCGTCAGATCACAAAATGGACTTACAAACACTCCCAGTTGTGCATTAGCGCCCATTGAGCGTAACAAACACTTTTCCCCACTATTCACTGTCAGATCACGAAATGGACTTACAAATACTCCCAAATGTGCTATAGCGCCCATTGAGCGTAACAAACACTGTTCGGCACTATTCACTGTCAAATAACGAAATGAACTTCCAACACTCCCAAATGTGCTATAGCGCCTATTAAGCCTAACAAACACTTTTTGGCACTAATAATCGTCAGATCACGAAATGAACTTCCAACACTCCCAAATGTGCATTAGCGCCCATTGAGCGTAACAAACACTTTTCCCCACTATTCACCGTCAGATCACGAAATGGACTTACAAACACTCCCAGTTGTGCATTAGCGCCCATTGAGCGTAACAAACACTTTTCCCCACTATTCACTGTCAGATCACGAAATGGACTTACAAACACTCCCAAATGTGCTATAGCGCCCATTGAGCGTAACAAACACTGTTCGGCACTATTCACTGTCAGATAACGAAATGAACTTCCAACACTCCCAAATGTGCTATAGCGCCTATTAAGCCTAACAAACACTTTTTGACACTATTCACTGTCAGATCACGAAATTGACTTACAAACACTCCCAAATGTGCTATATCGCCCATTAAGCCTAACAAACACTTTTTGGCACTAATAACCGTCAGATCACAAAATGGACTTACAAACACTCCCAAATGTGCTATAGCGCCCATTGAGCGTAACAAACACTGTTCGGCACTATTCACTGTCAGATAACGAAATGAACTTCCAACACTCCCAAATGTGCTATAGCGCCTATTAAGCCTAACAAACACTTTTTGACACTATTCACTGTCAGATCACGAAATTGACTTACAAACACTCCCAAATGTGCTATATCGCCCATTAAGCCTAACAAACACTTTTTGGCACTAATAACCGTCAGATCACAAAATGGACTTACAAACACTCGCAATTGTGCATTAGCGCCCATTGAGCGTAACAAACACTTTTCGGCACTATTCACCTTCAGATCACGAAATGAACTTCCAACACTCCCAAATGTGCTATAGCGCCTATTAAGCCTAACAAACACTTTTTGACACTATTCACTGTCAGATCACGAAATTGACTTACAAACACTCCCAAATGTGCATTAGCGCCCATTGAGCGTAACAAACACTTTTCGGCACTAATAACCGTCAGATCACGAAATGGACTTACAAACACTCCCAAATGTGCTATAGAGCCTATTAAGCCTAACAAACACTTTTTGGCACTAATAATCGTCAGATCACGAAATGAACTTCCAACACTCCCAAATGTGCATTAGCGCCCATTGAGCGTAACAAACACTTTTTCCCACTATTCACCGTCAGATAACGAAATGGACTTACAAATACTGCCAAATGTGCTATAGCGCCCATTAAGCCTCATAAACACTTTTTTGGCACTAATAACCGTCAGATCACGAAATGGACTTACAAACACTCCCAAATGTGCATTAGCGCCCATTAAGCGTAACAAACACTGTTCGGCACTATTCACTGTCAGATAACGAAATTGACTTACAAGCACTCCCAAATGTGCATTAGCGCCCATTGAGCTTAACAAACACTTTTCGGCACTATATTCACCTTCAGATCACGAAATGAACTTCCGACACTCCCAAATGTGCTATAGCGCCTATTAAGCCTAACAAACACTTTTTGACACTATTTACTGTCAGATCACGAAATGAACTTCCAACACTCCCAAATGTGCATTAGCGCCCATTGAGCGTAACAAACACTTTTTGACACTATTCACTGTCAGATCACGAAATTGACTTACAAACACTCCCAAATGTGCTATAGCGCCCATTAAGCCTAACAAACACCTTTCGGCACTAATAACCGTCAGATCACGAAATGAACTTCCAACACTCCCAAATGTGCATTAGCGCCCATTGAGCGTAACAAACACTTTTCGGCACTAATAACCGTCAGATCACGAAATGGACTTCCAAACACTCCCAAATGTGCTATAGAGCCTATTAAGCCTAACAAACACTTTTTGGCACTAATAATCGTCAGATCACGAAATGAACTTCCAACACTCCCAAATGTGCATTAGCGCCCATTGAGCGTAACAAACACTTTTCCCCACTATTCACCGTCAGATAACGAAATGGACTTACAAACACTCCCAAATGTGCTATAGCGCCCATTAAGCCTAACAAACACTTTTTGGCACTAATAACCGTCAGATCACGAAATGAACTTCCAACACTCCCAAATGTGCATTAGCGCCCATTGAGCGTAACAAACACTTTTCGGCACTATTCACTGTCAGATAACGAAATGGACTTACAAACACTCCCAAATGTGCTATAGCGCCCATTGAGCGTAACAAACACTGTTCGGCACTATTCACTGTCAGATAACGAAATTGACTTACAAACACTCCCAAATGTGCATTAGCGCCCATTGAGCTTAACAAACACTTTTCGGCACTATATTCACCTTCAGATCACGAAATGAACTTCCAACACTCCCAAATGTGCTATAGCGCCTATTAAGCCTAACAAACACTTTTTGGCACTAATAACCGTCAGATCACGTAATGGACTTACAAACACTCCCAAATGTGCTATAGCGCCCATTGAGCGTAACAAACACTTTTCGGCACTATTCACTGTCAGATCACGAAATGGACTTACAAACACTCCCAAATGTGCATTAGCGCCCATTGAGCGTAACAAACACTTTTCGGCACTAATAACCGTCAGATCACGAAATGGACTTACAAACACTCCCAAATGTGCTATAGAGCCTATTAAGCCTAACAAACACTTTTTGGCACTAATAATCGTCAGATCACGAAATGAACTTCCAACACTCCCAAATGTGCATTAGCGCCCATTGAGCGTAACAAACACTTTTCCCCACTATTCACCGTCAGATAACGAAATGGACTTACAAACACTCCCAAATGTGCTATAGCGCCCATTAAGCCTCATAAACACTTTTTTGGCACTAATAACCGTCAGATCACGAAATGGACTTACAAACACTCCCAAATGTGCTATAGCGCCCATTAAGCGTAACAAACACTGTTCGGCACTATTCACTGTCAGATAACGAAATTGACTTACAAGCACTCCCAAATGTGCATTAGCGCCCATTGAGCGTAACAAACACTTTTCGGCACTATTCACCTTCAGATCACGAAATGAACTTCCAAACACTCCCAAATGTGCTATAGCGCCTATTAAGCCTAACAAACACTTTTTGGCACTAATAACCGTCAGATCACGTAATGGACTTACAAACACTCCCAAATGTGCATTAGCGCCCATTATTATTATTATTATTCTCTCTGTGTTAAATTAATACAAATACAAACAATTCTCATCGCATTGGCCCTCTCGGCCCTTTAGGTATCTCCCCGGTATTCTCTCTGTGTTACATTATTACAAATACAAACAATTCTCATCGCATTGGCCCTCTCGGCCCTTCAGGTATCTCCCCGGTATTCTCTCTGTGTTACATTATTACAAATACAAATAATTCTCATCGCATTGGCCCTCTCGGCCCTTTAGGTATCCCCCCGGTATTCTCTCTGTGTTAAATACATTATTGCAAATACAAACAATTCTCATCGCATTGGCCCTCTCGGCCCTTCAGGTATCTCCCCGGTATTCTCTCTGTGTTACATTATTACAAATACAAACAATTCTCATCGCATTGGCCCTCTCGGCCCTTTAGGTATCTCCCCGGTATTCTCTCTGTGTTACATTATTACAAATACAAACAATTCTCATCGCATTGGCCCTCTCGGCCCTTCAGGTATTCCCCCGGTATTCTCTCTGTGTTACATTATTACAAATACAAACAATTCTCATCGCATTGGCCCTCTCGGCCCTTTAGGTATCCCCCAGGTATTCTCTGTGTGTTACATTATCACAAATACAAACACTTCTCATCGCATTGGCCCTCTTGGCCCTTCAGGTATCTCCCCGGTATTCTCTCTGTGTTACATTATTACAAATACAAACAATTCTCATCGCATTGGCCCTCTCGGCCCTTTAGGTACCCCCCCGGTATTCTCTCTGTGTTACATTATCTCAAATACAAACAATTCTCATCGCATTGGCCCTCTCGGCCCTTGAGGTATCCCCCCGGTATTCTCTCTGTGTTACATTATTACAAATACAAACAATTCTCATCGCATTGGCCCTCTCGGCCCTTTAGGTATCTCCCCGGAATTCTCTCTGTGTTACATTATTACAAATACAAACAATTCTCATCGCATTGGCCCTCTCGGCCCTTCAGGTATCTCCCCGGTATTCTCTCTGTGTTACATTATTACAAATACAAACAATTCTCATCACATTGGCCCTCTCGGCCCTTCAGGTATCTCCCCGGAATTCTCTCTGTGTTACATTATTACAAATACAAACAATTCTCATCACATTGGCCCTCTCGGCCCTTCAGGTATCTCCCAGGAATTCTCTCTGTGTTACATTATTACAAATACAAACAATTCTCATCGCATTGGCCCTCTCGGCCCTTCAGGTATCCCCCCGGTATTCTCTCTGTGTTACATTATTACAAATACAAACAATTCTCATCGCATTGGCCCTCTCGGCCCTTTAGGTATCCCCCAGGTATTCTCTGTGTGTTACATTATCACAAATACAAACAATTCTCATCGCATTGGCCCTCTCGGCCCTTCAGGTATCTCCCCGGTATTCTCTCTGTGTTACATTATCACAAATACAAACAATTCTCATCGCATTGGCCCTCTCGGCCCTTCAGGTATCTCCCCGGTATTCTCTCTGTGTTACATTATTACAACTACAAACAATTCTCATCGCATTGGCCCTCTCGGCCCTTTAGGTATCTCCCCGGTATTCTCTCTGTGTTACATTATTACAAATACAAACAATTCTCATCGCATTGGCCCTCTCGGCCCTTCAGGTATCCCCCTGGTATTCTCTCTGTGTTACATTATTACAAATACAAACAATTCTCATCGCATTGGCCCTCTCGGCCCTTTAGGTATCCCCCAGGTATTCTCTGTGTGTTACATTATCACAAATACAAACAATTCTCATCGCATTGGCCCTCTCGGCCCTTCAGGTATCTCCCCGGTATTCTCTCTGTGTTACATTATTACAAATACAAACAATTCTCATCGCATTGGCCCTCTCGGCCCTTTAGGTATCCCCCCGGTATTCTCTCTGTGTTACATTATTACAAATACAAACAATTCTCATCGCATTGGCCCTCTCGGCCCTTGAGGTATCCCCCCGGTATTCTCTCTGTGTTAAATTAATACAAATACAAACAATTCTCATCGCATTGGCCCTCTCGGCCCTTTAGGTATCTCCCCGGTATTCTCTCTGTGTTACATTATTACAAATACAAACAATTCTCATCGCATTGGCCCTCTCGGCCCTTCAGGTATCTCCCCGGTATTCTCTCTGTGTTACATTATTACAAATACAAATAATTCTCATCGCATTGGCCCTCTCGGCCCTTTAGGTATCCCCCCGGTATTCTCTCTGTGTTAAATACATTATTGCAAATACAAACAATTCTCATCGCATTGGCCCTCTCGGCCCTTCAGGTATCTCCCCGGTATTCTCTCTGTGTTACATTATTACAAATACAAACAATTCTCATCGCATTGGCCCTCTCGGCCCTTTAGGTATCTCCCCGGTATTCTCTCTGTGTTACATTATTACAAATACAAACAATTCTCATCGCATTGGCCCTCTCGGTCCTTCAGGTATCCCCCCGGTATTCTCTCTGTGTTACATTATTACAAATACAAACAATTCTCATCGCATTGGCCCTCTCGGCCCTTTAGGTATCCCCCAGGTATTCTCTGTGTGTTACATTATCACAAATACAAACACTTCTCATCGCATTGGCCCTCTCGGCCCTTCAGGTATCTCCCCGGTATTCTCTCTGTGTTACATTATTACAAATACAAACAATTCTCATCGCATTGGCCCTCTCGGCCCTTTAGGTAACCCCCCGGTATTCTCTCTGTGTTACATTATCTCAAATACAAACAATTCTCATCGCATTGGCGCTCTCGGCCCTTGAGGTATCCCCCCGGTATTCTCTCTGTGTTACATTATTACAAATACAAACAATTCTCATCGCATTGGCCCTCTCGGCCCTTTAGGTATCTCCCCGGAATTCTCTCTGTGTTACATTATTACAAATACAAACAATTCTCATCGCATTGGCCCTCTCGGCCCTTCAGGTATCTCCCCGGTATTCTCTCTGTGTTACATTATTACAAATACAAACAATTCTCATCACATTGGCCCTCTCGGCCCTTCAGGTATCTCCCCGGAATTCTCTCTGTGTTACATTATTACAAATACAAACAATTCTCATCACATTGGCCCTCTCGGCCCTTCAGGTATCTCCCAGGAATTCTCTCTGTGTTACATTATTACAAATACAAACAATTCTCATCGCATTGGCCCTCTCGGCCCTTCAGGTATCCCCCGGTATTCTCTCTGTGTTACATTATTACAAATACAAACAATTCTCATCGCATTGGCCCTCTCGGCCCTTTAGGTATCCCCCAGGTATTCTCTGTGTGTTACATTATCACAAACAATTCTCATCGCATTGGCCCTCTCGGCCCTTCAGGTATCTCCCCGGTATTCTCTCTGTGTTACATTATTACAAATACAAACAATTCTCATCGCATTGGCCCTCTCGGCCCTTCAGGTATCTCCCCGGTATTCTCTCTGTGTTACATTATTACAACTACAAACAATTCTCATCGCATTGGCCCTCTCGGCCCTTTAGGTATCTCCCCGGTATTCTCTCTGTGTTACATTATTACAAATACAAACAATTCTCATCGCATTGGCCCTCTCGGCCCTTTAGGTATCTCCCCGGTATTCTCTCTGTGTTACATTATTACAAAAACAAACAATTCTCATCACATTGGCCCTCTCGGCCCTTCAGGTATCTCCCCGGAATTCTCTCTGTGTTACATTATTACAAATACAAACAATTCTCATCACATTGGCCCTCTCGGCCCTTCAGGTATCTCCCCGGAATTCTCTCTGTGTTACATTATTACAAATACAAACAATTCTCATCGCATTGGCCCTCTTGGCCCTTTAGGTATTCCCCGGTATTCTCTCTGTGTTACATTATTACAAATACAAACAATTCTCATCGCATTGGCCCTCTCGGCCCTTTAGGTATCCCCGTGGTATTTTCTCTGTGGTACATTATTACAAATACAAACAATTCTCATCGCATTGGCCCTCTCGGCCCTTTACGTATCCCCCCGGTATTCTCTCTGTTACATTATTACAAATACAAACAATTCTCATCGCATTGGCCCTCTCGGCCCTTTAGGTATCCCCCCGGTATTCTCTCTGTGTTAAATACATTATTGCAAATACAAACAATTCTCATCGCATTGGCCCTCTCGGCCCTTTAGGTATCTCCCCGGGATTCTCTCTGTGTTACATTATTACAAATACAAACAATTCTCATCGCATTGGCCCCCTCGGCCCTTTAGGTATCCCCCCGCTATTCTCTCTGTGTTACATTATTACAAATACAAACAATTCTCATCGCATTGGCCCTCTCCGCCCTTCAGGTATCCCCCCGATATTCTCTCTGTGTTACATTATTACAAATACAAACAATTCTCATCGCATTGGCCCTCTCCGCCCTTCAGGTATCCCCCCGGTATTCTCTCTGTGTTACATTATTAAAAATACAAACAATTCTCGTCGCATTGGCCCTCTCGGCCCTTTAGGTATCCCCCCGGTATTCTCTCTGTGTTACATTATTACAAATACAAACAATTCTCATCGCATTGGCCCTCTCGGCCCTTCAGGTATCTCCCCGGTATTCTCCATGTGTTACATTATTACAAATACAAACAATTCTCATCGCATTGGCCCTCTCGGCCCTTTAGGTATCCCCCCGGTATTCTCTCTGTGTTACATTATTACAAATACAAACAATTCTCATCGCATTGGCCCTCTCGGCCCTTTAGGTATCTTCCCGGTATTCTCTCTGTGTTACATTATTACAAATACAAACAATTCTCATCGCATTGGCCCTCTCGGCCCTTTAGGTATCTCCCCGGTATTCTCTCTGTGTTACATTATTACAAATACAAACAATTCTCATCACATTGGCCCTTTCCGCCCTTTAGGTATCTCCCCGGAATTCTCTCTGTGTTACATTATTACAAATACAAACAATTCTCATCACATTGGACCTCTCGGCCCTTTAGGTATCTCCCCGGAATTCTCTCTGTGTTACATTATTACAAATACAAACAATTCTCATCGCATTGGCCCTCTCGGCCCTTCAGGTATCCCCCCGGTATTCTCTCTGTGTTACATTATTACAAATACAAACAATTCTCATCGCATTGGCCCCCTCGGCCCTTTAGGTATCCCCCCGCTATTCTCTCTGTGTTACATTATTACAAATACAAACAATTCTCATCGCATTGGCCCTCTCCGCCCTTCAGGTATCCCCCCGGTATTCTCTCTGTGTTACATTATTACAAATACAAACAATTCTCATCGCATTGGCCCTCTCCGCCCTTCAGGTATCCCCCCGGTATTCTCTCTGTGTTACATTATTAAAAATACAAACAATTCTCATCGCATTGGCCCTCTCGGCCCTTCAGGTATCTCCCCGGTATTCTCCATGTGTTACATTATTAAAAATACAAACAATTCTCATCACATTGGCCCTCTCGGCCCTTCGGGTATCTCCCCGGAATTCTCTCTGTGTTACATTATTACAAATACAAACAATTCTCATCACATTGGCCCTCTCGGCCCTTCAGGTATCTCCCCGGAATTCTCTCTGTGTTACATTATTACAAATACAAACAATTCTCATCACATTGGCCCTCTCGGCCCTTCAGGTATCTCCCCGGAATTCTCTCTGTGTTACATTATTACAAATACAAACAATTCTCATCGCATTGGCCCTCTCGGCCCTTTAGGTATTCCCCCGGTATTCTCTCTGTGTTACATTATTACAAATACAAACAATTCTCATCGCATTGACCCTCTCAGCCCTTTAGGTATCCCCCCGGTATTCTCTCTGTGTTACATTATTACAAATACAAACAATTCTCATCACATTGGCCCTCTCGGCCCTTTAGGTATCACCCCGGTATTCTCTCTGTGTTACATTATTACAAATACAAACAATTCTTATCGCATTGGCCCTCTCGGCCCTTTAGGTATCCCCGCGGTATTCTAGCTGTGTTACATTATTACAAATACCAACAATTCTCATCGCATTGGCCCTCTCGGCCCTTTAGGTATCCCCCCGGTATTCTCTCTGTGTTACATTATTACAAATACAAACAATTCTCATCGCATTGGCCCTCTCGGCCCTTTAGGTATCTCCCCGGTATTCTCTCTGTGTTACATTATTACAAATACAAACAATTCTCATCGCATTGGCCCTCTCGGCCCTTTAGGTATCCCCCCGGTATTCTCTCTGTGTTACATTATTACAAATACAAACAATTCTCATCACATTGGCCCTCTCGGCCCTTTAGGTATCCCCCCGGTATTCTCTCTGTGTTACATTATTACAAATACAAACAATTCTCATCGCATTGGCCCTCTCGGCCCTTCAGGTATCTCCCCGGTATTCTCTCTGTGTTACATTATTACAAATACAAACAATTCTCATCGCATTGGCCCTCTCGGCCCTTTAGGTATCCACCCGGTATTCTTTCTGTGTTACATTATTACAAATACAAACAATTCTCATCGCATTGGCCCTCTCGGCCCTTTAGGTATCTCCCCGGTATTCTCTCTGTGTTACATTATTACAAATACAAACAATCCTCATCACATTGGCCCTCTCCGCCCTTTAGGTATCTCCCCGGAATTCTCTCTGTGTTACATTATTACAAATACAAACAATTCTCAACACATTGGACCTCTCGGCCCTTTAGGTATCCCCCAGGTATTCTCTGTGTGTTTCATTATCACAAATACAAACACTTCTCATCGCATTGGCCCTCTCGGCCCTTCAGGTATCTCCCCGGTATTCTCTCTGTGTTACATTATTACAAATACAAACAATTCTCATCGCATTGGCCCTCTCGGCCCTTTAGGTAACCCCCCGGTATTCTCTCTGTGTTACATTATCTCAAATACAAACAATTCTCATCGCATTGGCCCTCTCGGCCCTTGAGGTATCCCCCCGGTATTCTCTCTGTGTTACATTATTACAAATACAAACAATTCTCATCGCATTGGCCCTCTCGGCCCTTTAGGTATCTCCCCGGAATTCTCTCTGTGTTACATTATTACAAATACAAACAATTCTCATCGCATTGGCCCTCTCGGCCCTTCAGGTATCTCCCCAGTATTCTCTCTGTGTTACATTATTACAAATACAAACAATTCTCATCACATTGGCCCTCTCGGCCCTTGAGGTATCCCCCCGGAATTCTCTCTGTGTTACATTATTACAAATACAAACAATTCTCATCGCATTGGCCCTCTCGGCCCTTCAGGTATCTCCCCGGTATTCTCTCTGTGTTACATTATTACAAATACAAACAATTCTCATCGCATTGGCCCTCTCGGCCCTTCAGGTATCTCCCCGGTATTCTCTCTGTGTTACATTATTACAACTACAAACAATTCTCATCGCATTGGCCCTCTCGGCCCTTTAGGTATCTCCCCGGTATTCTCTCTGTGTTACATTATTACAAATACAAACAATTCTCATCGCATTGGCCCTCTCGGCCCTTTAGGTATCTCCCCGGTATTCTCTCTGTGTTACATTATTACAAAAACAAACAATTCTCATCACATTGGCCCTCTCGGCCCTTCAGGTATCTCCCCGGAATTCTCTCTGTGTTACATTATTACAAATACAAACAATTCTCATCACATTGGCCCTCTCGGCCCTTCAGGTATCTCCCCGGAATTCTCTCTGTGTTACATTATTACAAATACAAACAATTCTCATCGCATTGGCCCTCTTGGCCCTTTAGGTATTCCCCGGTATTCTCTCTGTGTTACATTATTACAAATACAAACAATTCTCATCGCATTGGCCCTCTCGGCCCTTTAGGTATCCCCGTGGTATTTTCTCTGTGGTACATTATTACAAATACAAACAATTCTCATCGCATTGGCCCTCTCGGCCCTTTACGTATCCCCCCGGTATTCTCTCTGTTACATTATTACAAATACAAACAATTCTCATCGCATTGGCCCTCTCGGCCCTTTAGGTATCCCCCCGGTATTCTCTCTGTGTTAAATACATTATTGCAAATACAAACAATTCTCATCGCATTGGCCCTCTCGGCCCTTTAGGTATCTCCCCGGGATTCTCTCTGTGTTACATTATTACAAATACAAACAATTCTCATCGCATTGGCCCCCTCGGCCCTTTAGGTATCCCCCCGCTATTCTCTCTGTGTTACATTATTACAAATACAAACAATTCTCATCGCATTGGCCCTCTCCGCCCTTCAGGTATCCCCCCGATATTCTCTCTGTGTTACATTATTACAAATACAAACAATTCTCATCGCATTGGCCCTCTCCGCCCTTCAGGTATCCCCCCGGTATTCTCTCTGTGTTACATTATTAAAAATACAAACAATTCTCGTCGCATTGGCCCTCTCGGCCCTTTAGGTATCCCCCCGGTATTCTCTCTGTGTTACATTATTACAAATACAAACAATTCTCATCGCATTGGCCCTCTCGGCCCTTCAGGTATCTCCCCGGTATTCTCCATGTGTTACATTATTACAAATACAAACAATTCTCATCGCATTGGCCCTCTCGGCCCTTTAGGTATCCCCCCGGTATTCTCTCTGTGTTACATTATTACAAATACAAACAATTCTCATCGCATTGGCCCTCTCGGCCCTTTAGGTATCTTCCCGGTATTCTCTCTGTGTTACATTATTACAAATACAAACAATTCTCATCGCATTGGCCCTCTCGGCCCTTTAGGTATCTCCCCGGTATTCTCTCTGTGTTACATTATTACAAATACAAACAATTCTCATCACATTGGCCCTTTCCGCCCTTTAGGTATCTCCCCGGAATTCTCTCTGTGTTACATTATTACAAATACAAACAATTCTCATTGCATTGGCCCTCTCGGCCCTTCAGGTATCCCCCCGGTATTCTCTCTGTGTTACATTATTACAAATACAAACAATTCTCATCGCATTGGCCCTCTCGGCCCTTTAGGTATCCCCCAGGTATTCTCTGTGTGTTACATTATCACAAATACAAACAATTCTCATCGCATTGGCCCTCTCGGCCCTTCAGGTATCTCCCCGGTATTCTCTCTGTGTTACATTATTACAAATACAAACAATTCTCATCGCATTGGCCCTCTCGGCCCTTCAGGTATCTCCCCGGTATTCTCTCTGTGTTACATTATTACAAATACAAACAATTCTCATCGCATTGGCCCTCTCGGCCCTTTAGGTATCCTCCAGGTATTCTCTGTGTGTTACATTATCACAAATACAAACAATTCTCATCGCATTGGCCCTCTCGGCCCTTCAGGTATCTCCCCGGTATTCTCTCTGTGTTACATTATTACAAATACAAACAATTCTCATCGCATTGGCCCTCTCGGCCCTTTAGGTATCCCCCCGGTATTCTCTCTGTGTTACATTATTACAAATACAAACAATTCTCATCGCATTGGCCCTCTCGGCCCTTGAGGTATCCCCCCGGTATTCTCTCGGTGTTACATTATTACAAATACAAACAATTCTCATCGCATTGGCCCTCTCGGCCCTTTAGGTATCTCTCCGGAATTCTCTCTGTGTTACATTATTACAAATACAAACAATTCTCATCGCATTGGCCCTCTCGGCCCTTTAGGTATCTCCCCGGTATTCTCTCTGTGTTACATTATTACAAATACAAACAATTCTCATCACATTGGCCCTCTCGGCCCTTTAGGTATCCCCGTGGTATTTTCTCTGTGGTACATTATTACAAATACAAACAATTCTCATCGCATTGGCCCTCTCGGCCCTTTACGTATCCCCCCGGTATTCTCTCTGTTACATTATTACAAATACAAACAATTCTCATCGCATTGGCCCTCTCGGCCCTTTAGGTATCCCCCCGGTATTCTCTCTGTGTTAAATACATTATTGCAAATACAAACAATTCTCATCGCATTGGCCCTCTCGGCCCTTTAGGTATCTCCCCGGGATTCTCTCTGTGTTACATTATTACAAATACAAACAATTCTCATCGCATTGGCCCCCTCGGCCCTTTAGGTATCCCCCCGCTATTCTCTCTGTGTTACATTATTACAAATACAAACAATTCTCATCGCATTGGCCCTCTCCGCCCTTCAGGTATCCCCCCGATATTCTCTCTGTGTTACATTATTACAAATACAAACAATTCTCATCGCATTGGCCCTCTCCGCCCTTCAGGTATCCCCCCGGTATTCTCTCTGTGTTACATTATTAAAAATACAAACAATTCTCGTCGCATTGGCCCTCTCGGCCCTTTAGGTATCCCCCCGGTATTCTCTCTGTGTTACATTATTACAAATACAAACAATTCTCATCGCATTGGCCCTCTCGGCCCTTCAGGTATCTCCCCGGTATTCTCCATGTGTTACATTATTACAAATACAAACAATTCTCATCGCATTGGCCCTCTCGGCCCTTTAGGTATCCCCCCGGTATTCTCTCTGTGTTACATTATTACAAATACAAACAATTCTCATCGCATTGGCCCTCTCGGCCCTTTAGGTATCTTCCCGGTATTCTCTCTGTGTTACATTATTACAAATACAAACAATTCTCATCGCATTGGCCCTCTCGGCCCTTTAGGTATCTCCCCGGTATTCTCTCTGTGTTACATTATTACAAATACAAACAATTCTCATCACATTGGCCCTTTCCGCCCTTTAGGTATCTCCCCGGAATTCTCTCTGTGTTACATTATTACAAATACAAACAATTCTCATCACATTGGACCTCTCGGCCCTTTAGGTATCTCCCCGGAATTCTCTCTGTGTTACATTATTACAAATACAAACAATTCTCATCGCATTGGCCCTCTCGGCCCTTCAGGTATCCCCCCGGTATTCTCTCTGTGTTACATTATTACAAATACAAACAATTCTCATCGCATTGGCCCCCTCGGCCCTTTAGGTATCCCCCCGCTATTCTCTCTGTGTTACATTATTACAAATACAAACAATTCTCATCGCATTGGCCCTCTCCGCCCTTCAGGTATCCCCCCGGTATTCTCTCTGTGTTACATTATTACAAATACAAACAATTCTCATCGCATTGGCCCTCTCCGCCCTTCAGGTATCCCCCCGGTATTCTCTCTGTGTTACATTATTAAAAATACAAACAATTCTCATCGCATTGGCCCTCTCGGCCCTTCAGGTATCTCCCCGGTATTCTCCATGTGTTACATTATTAAAAATACAAACAATTCTCATCACATTGGCCCTCTCGGCCCTTCGGGTATCTCCCCGGAATTCTCTCTGTGTTACATTATTACAAATACAAACAATTCTCATCACATTGGCCCTCTCGGCCCTTCAGGTATCTCCCCGGAATTCTCTCTGTGTTACATTATTACAAATACAAACAATTCTCATCACATTGGCCCTCTCGGCCCTTCAGGTATCTCCCCGGAATTCTCTCTGTGTTACATTATTACAAATACAAACAATTCTCATCGCATTGGCCCTCTCGGCCCTTTAGGTATTCCCCCGGTATTCTCTCTGTGTTACATTATTACAAATACAAACAATTCTCATCGCATTGACCCTCTCAGCCCTTTAGGTATCCCCCCGGTATTCTCTCTGTGTTACATTATTACAAATACAAACAATTCTCATCACATTGGCCCTCTCGGCCCTTTAGGTATCACCCCGGTATTCTCTCTGTGTTACATTATTACAAATACAAACAATTCTTATCGCATTGGCCCTCTCGGCCCTTTAGGTATCCCCGCGGTATTCTAGCTGTGTTACATTATTACAAATACCAACAATTCTCATCGCATTGGCCCTCTCGGCCCTTTAGGTATCCCCCCGGTATTCTCTCTGTGTTACATTATTACAAATACAAACAATTCTCATCGCATTGGCCCTCTCGGCCCTTTAGGTATCTCCCCGGTATTCTCTCTGTGTTACATTATTACAAATACAAACAATTCTCATCGCATTGGCCCTCTCGGCCCTTTAGGTATCCCCCCGGTATTCTCTCTGTGTTACATTATTACAAATACAAACAATTCTCATCACATTGGCCCTCTCGGCCCTTTAGGTATCCCCCCGGTATTCTCTCTGTGTTACATTATTACAAATACAAACAATTCTCATCGCATTGGCCCTCTCGGCCCTTCAGGTATCTCCCCGGTATTCTCTCTGTGTTACATTATTACAAATACAAACAATTCTCATCGCATTGGCCCTCTCGGCCCTTTAGGTATCCACCCGGTATTCTTTCTGTGTTACATTATTACAAATACAAACAATTCTCATCGCATTGGCCCTCTCGGCCCTTTAGGTATCTCCCCGGTATTCTCTCTGTGTTACATTATTACAAATACAAACAATCCTCATCACATTGGCCCTCTCCGCCCTTTAGGTATCTCCCCGGAATTCTCTCTGTGTTACATTATTACAAATACAAACAATTCTCAACACATTGGACCTCTCGGCCCTTTAGGTATCCCCCAGGTATTCTCTGTGTGTTTCATTATCACAAATACAAACACTTCTCATCGCATTGGCCCTCTCGGCCCTTCAGGTATCTCCCCGGTATTCTCTCTGTGTTACATTATTACAAATACAAACAATTCTCATCGCATTGGCCCTCTCGGCCCTTTAGGTAACCCCCCGGTATTCTCTCTGTGTTACATTATCTCAAATACAAACAATTCTCATCGCATTGGCCCTCTCGGCCCTTGAGGTATCCCCCCGGTATTCTCTCTGTGTTACATTATTACAAATACAAACAATTCTCATCGCATTGGCCCTCTCGGCCCTTTAGGTATCTCCCCGGAATTCTCTCTGTGTTACATTATTACAAATACAAACAATTCTCATCGCATTGGCCCTCTCGGCCCTTCAGGTATCTCCCCGGTATTCTCTCTGTGTTACATTATTACAAATACAAACAATTCTCATCACATTGGCCCTCTCGGCCCTTCAGGTATCTCCCCGGAATTCTCTCTGTGTTACATTATTACAAATACAAACAATTCTCATCACATTGGCCCTCTCGGCCCTTCAGGTATCTCCCAGGAATTCTCTCTGTGTTACATTATTACAAATACAAACAATTCTCATTGCATTGGCCCTCTCGGCCCTTCAGGTATCCCCCCGGTATTCTCTCTGTGTTACATTATTACAAATACAAACAATTCTCATCGCATTGGCCCTCTCGGCCCTTTAGGTATCCCCCAGGTATTCTCTGTGTGTTACATTATCACAAATACAAACAATTCTCATCGCATTGGCCCTCTCGGCCCTTCAGGTATCTCCCCGGTATTCTCTCTGTGTTACATTATTACAAATACAAACAATTCTCATCGCATTGGCCCTCTCGGCCCTTCAGGTATCTCCCCGGTATTCTCTCTGTGTTACATTATTACAAATACAAACAATTCTCATCGCATTGGCCCTCTCGGCCCTTTAGGTATCCTCCAGGTATTCTCTGTGTGTTACATTATCACAAATACAAACAATTCTCATCGCATTGGCCCTCTCGGCCCTTCAGGTATCTCCCCGGTATTCTCTCTGTGTTACATTATTACAAATACAAACAATTCTCATCGCATTGGCCCTCTCGGCCCTTTAGGTATCCCCCCGGTATTCTCTCTGTGTTACATTATTACAAATACAAACAATTCTCATCGCATTGGCCCTCTCGGCCCTTGAGGTATCCCCCCGGTATTCTCTCGGTGTTACATTATTACAAATACAAACAATTCTCATCGCATTGGCCCTCTCGGCCCTTTAGGTATCTCTCCGGAATTCTCTCTGTGTTACATTATTACAAATACAAACAATTCTCATCGCATTGGCCCTCTCGGCCCTTTAGGTATCTCCCCGGTATTCTCTCTGTGTTACATTATTACAAATACAAACAATTCTCATCACATTGGCCCTCTCGGCCCTTCAGGTATCTCCCCGGAATTCTCTCTGTGTTACATTATTACAAATACAAACAATTCTCATCACATTGGCCCTCTCGGCCCTTCAGGTATCTCCCCGGAATTCTCTCTGTGTTACATTATTACAAATACAAACAATTCTCATCGCATTGGCCCTCTTGGCCCTTTAGGTATTCCCCGGTATTCTCTCTGTGTTACATTATTACAAATACAAACAATTCTCATCGCATTGGCCCTCTCGGCCCTTTAGGTATCCCCGTGGTATTTTCTCTGTGGTACATTATTACAAATACAAACAATTCTCATCGCATTGGCCCTCTCGGCCCTTTACGTATCCCCCCGGTATTCTCTCTGTTACATTATTACAAATACAAACAATTCTCATCACATTGGCCCTCTCGGCCCTTCAGGTATCTCCCAGGAATTCTCTCTGTGTTACATTATTACAAATACAAACAATTCTCATTGCATTGGCCCTCTCGGCCCTTCAGGTATCCCCCCGGTATTCTCTCTGTGTTACATTATTACAAATACAAACAATTCTCGTCGCATTGGCCCTCTCGGCCCTTTAGGTATCCCCCCGGTATTCTCTCTGTGTTACATTATTACAAATACAAACAATTCTCATCGCATTGGCCCTCTCGGCCCTTCAGGTATCTCCCCGGTATTCTCCATGTGTTACATTATTACAAATACAAACAATTCTCATCGCATTGGCCCTCTCGGCCCTTTAGGTATCCCCCCGGTATTCTCTCTGTGTTACATTATTACAAATACAAACAATTCTCATCGCATTGGCCCTCTCGGCCCTTTAGGTATCTTCCCGGTATTCTCTCTGTGTTACATTATTACAAATACAAACAATTCTCATCGCATTGGCCCTCTCGGCCCTTTAGGTATCTCCCCGGTATTCTCTCTGTGTTACATTATTACAAATACAAACAATTCTCATCACATTGGCCCTCTCGGCCCTTCAGGTACATGTATCTCCCCGGTATTCTCCATATGTTACATTATTAAAAATACAAACAATTCTCATCACATTGGCCCTCTCGGCCCTTCAGGTATCTTCCCGGTATTCTCTCTGTGTTACATTATTACAAATACAAACAATTCTCATCGCATTGGCCCTCTCGGCCCTTTAGGTATCTCCCCGGTATTCTCTCTGTGTTACATTATTACAAATACAAACAATTCTCATCGCATTGGCCCTCTCGGCCCTTTAGGTATTCCCCCGGTATTCTCTCTGTGTTACATTATTACAAATACAAACAATTCTCATCGCATTGACCCTCTCAGCCCTTTAGGTATCCCCCCGGTATTCTCTCTGTGTTACATTATTACAAATACAAACAATTCTCATCGCATTGACCCTCTCAGCCCTTTAGGTATCCCCCCGTTATTCTCTCTGTGTTACATTATTACAAATACAAACAATTCTCATCACATTGGGCCTCTCGGCCCTTTAGGTATCACCCCGGTATTCTCTCTGTGTTACATTATTACAAATACAAACAATTCTTTTCGCATTGGCCCTCTCGGCCCTTTAGGTATCCCCCCGGTATTCTAGCTGTGTTACATTATTACAAATACAAACAATTCTCATCGCATTGGCCCTCTCGGCCCTTTAGGTATCCCCCAGGTATTCTCTGTGTGTTACATTATCACAAATACAAACAATTCTCATCGCATTGGCCCTCTCGGCCCTTCAGGTATCCCCCCGGTTTTCTCTCTGTGTTACATTATTACAAATACAAACAATTCTCATCGCATTGGCCCTCTCGGCCCTTTAGGTATCCCCCAGGTATTCTCTGTGTGTTACATTATCACAAATACAAACAATTGTCATCGCATTGGCCCTCTCGGCCCTTCAGGTATCTCCCCGGTATTCTCTCTGTGTTACATTATTACAAATACAAACAATTCTCATCGCATTGGCCCTCTCGGCCCTTCAGGTATCCCCCCGGTATTCTCTCTGTGTTACATTATTACAAATACAAACAATTCTCATCGCATTGGCCCTCTCGGCCCTTTAGGTATCCCCCAGGTATTCTCTGTGTGTTACATTATCACAAATACAAACAATTCTCATCGCATTGGCCCTCTCGGCCCTTCAGGTATCTCCCCGGTATTCTCTCTGTGTTACATTATTACAAATACAAACAATTCTCAACACATTGGCCCTCTCGGCCCTTCAGGTATCTCCCCGGTATTCTCTCTGTGTTACATTATTACAAATACAAACAATTCTCATCGCATTGGCCCTCTCCGCCCTTCAGGTATCCCCCCGGTATTCTCTCTGTGTTACATTATTAAAAATACAAACAATTCTCATCGCATTGGCCCTCTCGGCCCTTTAGGTATTCCTCCGGTATTCTCTCTGTGTTACATTATTACAAATACAAACAATTCTCATCGCATTGACCCTCTCAGCCCTTTAGGTATCCCCCCGTTATTCTCTCTGTGTTACATTATTACAAATACAAACAATTCTCATCGCATTGACCCTCTCGGCCCTTTAGGTATCCCCCCGTTATTCTCTCTGTGTTACATTATTACAAATACAAACAATTCTCATCACATTGGCCCTCTCGGCCCTTTAGGTATCACCCCGGTATTCTCTCTGTGTTACATTATTACAAATACAAACAATTCTTATCGCATTGGCCCTCTCGGCCCTTTAGGTATCCCCCCGGTATTCTAGCTGTGTTACATTATTACAAATACAAACAATTCTCATCGCATTGGCCCTCTCGGCCTCTCAGGTATCTCCCCGGTATTCTCTCTGTGTTACATTATTACAAATACAAACAATTCTCATCACATTGGCCCTCTCGGCCCTTCAGGTATCTCCCCGGAATTCTCTCTGTGTTACATTATTACAAATACAAACAATTCTCATCACATTGGCCCTCTCGGCCCTTCAGGTATTTCCCAGGAATTCTCTCTGTGTTACATTATTACAAATACAAACAATTCTCATCGCATTGGCCCTCTCGGCCCTTTAGGTATCCCCCAGGTATTCTCTGTGTGTTACATTATCACAAATACAAACAATTCTCATCGCATTGGCCCTCTCGGCCCTTCAGGTATCTCCCCGGTATTCTCTCTGTGTTACATTATTACAAATACAAACAATTCTTATCGCATTGGCCCTCTCGGCCCTTCAGGTATCTCCCCGGTATTCTCTCTGTGTTACATTATTACAAATACAAACAATTCTCATCACATTGGCCCCCTCGGCCCTTTAGGTATCCCCCCGCTATTCTCTCTGTGTTACATTATTACAAATACAAACAATTCTCATCGCATTGGCCCTCTCGGCCCTTCAGGTATCTCCCCGGTATTCTCTCTGTGTTACATTATTACAAATACAAACAATTCTCATCGCATTGGCCCTCTCGGCCCTTCAGGTATCCCCCCGGTATTCTCTCTGTGTTACATTATTACAAATACAAACAATCCTCATCGCATTGGCCCTCTCGGCCCTTTAGGTATCTCCCCGGTATTCTCTCTGTGTTACATTATTACAAATACAAACAATTCTCATCGCATTGGCCCTCTCGGCCCTTTAGGTATCTCCCCGGTATTCTCTCTGTGTTACATTATTACAAATACAAACAATCCTCATCACATTGGCCCTCTCCGCCCTTTAGGTATCTCCCCGGAATTCTCTCTGTGTTACATTATTACAAATACAAACAATTCTCAACACATTGGAACTCTCGGCCCTTTAGGTATCTCCCCGGAATTCTCTCTGTGTTACATTATTACAAATACAAACAATTCTCATCGCATTGGCCCTCTCGGCCCTTCAGGTATCCCCCCGGTATTCTCTCTGTGTTACATTATTACAAATACAAACAATTCTCATCGCATTGGCCCCCTCGGCCCTTTAGGTATCCCCCCGCTATTCTCTCTGTGTTACATTATTACAAATACAAACAATTCTCATCGCATTGGCCCTCTCCGCCCTTCAGGTATCCCCCGGTATTCTCTCTGTGTTACATTATTGCAAATACAAACAATTCTCATCGCATTGGCCCTCTCCGCCCTTCAGGTATCCCCCCGGTATTCTCTCTGTGTTACATTATTAAAAATACAAACAATTCTCATCGCATTGGCCCTCTCGGCCCTTCAGGTATCTCCCCGGTATTCTCCATGTGTTACATTATTAAAAATACAAACAATTCTCATCACATTGGCCCTCTCGGCCCTTCGGGTATCTCCCCGGAATTCTCTCTGTGTTACATTATTACAAATACAAACAATTCTCATCACATTGGCCCTCTCGGCCCTTCAGGTATCTCCCCGGAATTCTCTCTGTGTTACATTATTACAAATACAAACAATTCTCATCACATTGGCCCTCTCGGCCCTTCAGGTATCTCCCCGGAATTCTCTCTGTGTTACATTATTACAAATACAAACAATTCTCATCGCATTGGCCCTCTCGGCCCTTTAGGTATTCCCCCGGTATTCTCTCTGTGTTACATTATTACAAATACAAACAATTCTCATCGCATTGACCCTCTCAGCCCTTTAGGTATCCCCCCGGTATTCTCTCTGTGTTACATTATTACAAATACAAACAATTCTCATCGCATTGGCCCTCTCGGCCCTTTAGGTATCACCCCGGTATTCTCTCTGTGTTACATTATTACAAATACAAACAATTCTTATCGCATTGGCCCTCTCGGCTCTTTAGGTATCCCTGCGGTATTCTAGCTGTGTTACATTATTACAAATACAAACAATTCTCATCGCATTGGCCCTCTCGGCCCTTTAGGTATCCCCCCGGTATTCTCTCTGTGTTACATTATTACAAATACAAACAATTCTCATCGCATTGGCCCTCTCGGCCCTTTAGGTATCTCCCCGGTATTCTCTCTGTGTTACATTATTACAAATACAAACAATTCTCATCGCATTGGCCCTCTCGGCCCTTTAGGTATCCCCCCGGTATTCTCTCTGTGTTACATTATTACAAATACAAACAATTCTCATCACATTGGCCCTCTCGGCCCTTTAGGTATCCCCCCGGTATTCTCTCTGTGTTACATTATTACAAATACAAACAATTCTCATCGCATTGGCCCTCTCGGCCCTTTAGGTATCCCCCGGTATTCTCTCTGTGTTACATTATTACAAATACAAACAATTCTCATCGCATTGGCCTTCTCGGCCCTTTAGGTATCTCCCCGGTATTCTCTCTGTGTTACATTATTACAAATACAAACAATTCTCATCGCATTGGCCCTCTCGGCCCTTCAGGTATCCCCCCGGTATTTTCTCTGTGTTACATTATTACAAATACAAACAATTCTCATCGCATTGGCCCTCTCGGCCCTTCAGGTATCTCCCCGGTATTCTCTCTGTGTTACATTATTACAAATACAAACAATTCTCATCGCATTGGCCCTCTCCGCCCTTCAGGTATCCCCCCGGTATTTTCTCTGTGTTACATTATTACAAATACAAACAATTCTCATCGCATTGGCCCTCTCGGCCCTTCAGGTATCTCCCCGGTATTCTCTCTGTGTTACATTATTAAAAATACAAACAATTCTCATCGCATTGGACCTCTCGGCCCTTTAGGTATCCCCCAGGTATTCTCTGTGTGTTACATTATCACAAATACAAACAATTCTCATCGCATTGGCCCTCTCGGCCCTTCAGGTATCTCCCCGGTATTCTCTCTGTGTTACATTATTACAAATACAAACAATTCTCATCGCATTGGCCCTCTCCGCCCTTCAGGTATCCCCCCGGTATTCTCTGTGTGTTACATTATTAAAAATACAAACAATTCTCATCGCATTGGCCCTCTCGGCCCTTTAGGTATTCCTCCGGTATTCTCTCTGTGTTACATTATTACAAATACAAACAATTCTCATCGCATTGACCCTCTCAGCCCTTTAGGTATCCCCCCGTTATTCTCTCTGTGTTACATTATTACAAATACAAACAATTCTCATCGCATTGACCCTCTCAGCCCTTTAGGTATCCCCCCGTTATTCTCTCTGTGTTACATTATTACAAATACAAACAATTCTCATCACATTGGCCCTCTCGGCCCTTTAGGTATCACCCCGGTATTCTCTCTGTGTTACATTATTACAAATACAAACAATTCTTATCGCATTGGCCCTCTCGGCCCTTTAGGTATCCCCCCGTTATTCTCTCTGTGTTACATTATTACAAATACAAACAATTCTCATCGCATTGGCCCTCTCGGCCCTTTAGATATCCCCCCGGTATTCTCTCTGTGTTACATTATTACAAATACAAACAATTCTCATCGCATTGACCCTCTCGGCCCTTGAGGTATCCCCCCGGTATTCTCTCTGTGTTACATTATTGCAAATACAAACAATTCTCATCGCATTGGCCCTCTCCGCCCTTCAGGTATCCCCCCGGTATTCTCTCTGTGTTACATTATTACAAATACAAACAATTCTCATCGCATTGGCCCTCTTGGCCCTTTAAGTATCTCCCCGGTATTCTCTCTGTGTAACATTATTACAAATACAAATAATTCTCATCGCATTGGCCCTCTCGGCCCTTCAGATATACCCCCGGTATTCTCTCTGTGTAACATTATTACAAATACAAATAATTCTCATCGCATTGGCCCTCTCGGCCCTTTAGGTATCTCTCCGGTATTCTCTCTTTGTTACATTATTACAAATACAAACAATTCTCATCGCATTGGCCCTCTCGGTCCTTTAGGTATCCCCCCGGAATTCTCTCTGTGTTACATTATTACAAATACAAACAATTCTCATCGCATTGGCCCTCTCCGCCCTTCAGGTATCCCCCCGGTATTCTCTCTGTGTTACATTATTAAAAATACAAACAATTCTCATCGCATTGGCCCTCTCGGCCTTTTAGGTATTCCTCCGGTATTCTCTCTGTGTTACATTATTACAAATACAAACAATTCTCATCGCATTGACCCTCTCAGCCCTTTAGGTATCCCCCCGTTATTCTCTCTGTGTTACATTATTACAAATACAAACAATTCTCATTAGATTGGGCCTCTCGGCCCTTTAGGTATCACCCCGGTATTCTCTCTGTGTTACATTATTACAAATACAAACAATTCTTTTCGCATTGGCCCTCTCGGCCCTTTAGGTATCCCCCCGGTATTCTAGCTGTGTTACATTATTACAAATACAAACAATTCTCATCGCATTGGCCCTCTCGGCCCTTTAGGTATCCCCCAGGTATTCTCTGTGTGTTACATTATCACAAATACAAACAATTCTCATCGCATTGGCCCTCTCGGCCCTTCAGGTATCCCCCCGGTATTCTCTCTGTGTTACATTATTACAAATACAAACAATTCTCATCGCATTGGCCCTCTCGGCCCTTCAGGTATCTCCCCGGTATTCTCTCTGTGTTACATTATTACAAATACAAACAATTCTCATCGCATTGGCCCTCTCCGCCCTTCAGGTATCCCCCCGGTATTCTCTCTGTGTTACATTATTAAAAATACAAACAATTCTCATCGCATTGGCCCTCTCGGCCCTTTAGGTATTCCTCCGGTATTCTCTCTGTGTTACATTATTACAAATACAAACAATTCTCATCGCATTGACCCTCTCAGCCCTTTAGGTATCCCCCCGTTATTCTCTCTGTGTTACATTATTACAAATACAAACAATTCTCATCACATTGGGCCTCTCGGCCCTTTAGGTATCACCCCGGTATTCTCTCTGTGTTACATTATTACAAATACAAACAATTCTTATCGCATTGGCCCTCTCGGCCCTTTAGGTATCCCCCCGGTATTCTAGCTGTGTTACATTATTACAAATACAAACAATTCTCATCGCATTGGCCCTCTCGGCCCTTTAGGTATCGCCCCGGTATTCTGTCTGTGTTACATTATTACAAATACAAACAATTCTCATCGCATTGGCCCTCTCGGCCCTTTCGGTATCCCCCTGGTATTCTCTCTGTGTTACATTATTACAAATACAAACAATTCTCATCGCATTGGCCCTCTCGGCCCTTCAGGTATCTCCCCGGTATTCTCTCTGTGTTACATTATTACAAATACAAACAATTCTCATCTCATTGGCCCTCTCGGCCCTTCAGGTATCCCCCCGGTATTCTCTCTGTGTTACATTATTACAAATACAAACAATTCTCATCGCATTGGCCCTCTCGGCCCTTTAGGTATCCCCCAGGTATTCTCTGTGTGTTACATTATTACAAATACAAACAATTCTCATCGCATTGGCCCTCTCGGCCCTTCAGGTATCTCCCCGGTATTCTCTCTGTGTTACATTATTACAAATACAAACAATTCTCATCGCATTGGCCCTCTCGGCCCTTCAGGTATCTCCCCAGTATTCTCTCTGTGTTACATTATTACAAATACAAACAATTCTCATCGCATTGGCCCTCTCGGCCCTTTAGGTATCCCCCCGGTATTCTCTCTGTGTTACATTATTACAAATACAAACAATTCTCATCGCATTGGCCCTCTCGGCCCTTCAGGTATCTCCCCGGTATTCTCCATGTGTTACATTATTACAAATACAAACAATTCTCATCGCATTGGCCCTTTTGGCCCTTTAGGTATCCCCCCGGTATTCTCTCTGTGTTACATTATTACCAATATAAACAATTCTCATCGCATTGGCCCTCTCGGCCCTTTAGGTATCCCCCCGGTATTCTCTCTGTGTTACATTATTACAAATACAAACAATTCTCATCACATTGGCCCTCTCGGCCCTTTAGGTATCCCCCCGGTATTCTCTCTGTGTTTTATTATTACAAATACAAACAATTCTCATCGCATTGGCCCTCTCCGCCCTTCAGGTATCCCCCCGGTATTCTCTCTGTGTTACATTATTACCAATATAAACAATTCTCATCGCATTGGCCCTCTCGGCCCTTTAGGTATCCCCCCGGTATTCTCTCTGTGTTACATTATTACAAATACAAACAATTCTCATCGCATTGGCCCTCTCGGCCCTTTAGGTATCCCCCAGGTATTCTCTGTGTGTTACATTATTACAAATACAAACAATTCTCATCGCATTGGCCCTCTCGGCCCTTCAGGTATCTCCCCGGTATTCTCTCTGTGTTACATTATTACAAATACAAACAATTCTCATCGCATTGGCCCTCTCGGCCCTTGAGGTATCCCCCCGGTATTCTCTCTGTGTTACATTATTACAAATACAAACAATTCTCATCGCATTGGCCCTCTCGGCCCTTTAGGTATCTTCCCGGTATTCTCTCTGTGTTACATTATTACAAATACAAACAATTCTCATCGCATTGGCCCTCTCGGCCCTTTAGGTATCTCCCCGGTATTCTCTCTGTGTTACATTATTACAAATACAAACAATTCTCATCGCATTGGCCCTTTCGGCCCTTAAGGTATCCCCCCGTTATTCTTTCTGTGTTACATTATTACAAATACAAACAATTCTCATCACATTGGCCCTCTCGGCCCTTTAGGTATCTCCCCGGAATTCTCTCTGTGTTACATTATTACAAATACAAACAATTCTCATCGCATTGGCCCTCTCGGCCCTTCAGGTATCCCCCCGGTATTCTCTCTGTGTTACATTATTACAAATACAAACAATTTTCATCGCATTGGTCCCCTCGGCCCTTTAGGTATCCCCCCCGGTATTCTCTCTGTGTTACATTATTACAAATACAAACAATTCTCATCACATTGGCCCTCTCGGCCCTTTAGGTATCACCCCGGTATTCTCTCTGTGTTACATTATTACAAATACAAACAATTCTTATCGCATTGGCCCTCTCGGCCCTTTAGGTATCCCCCCGGTATTCTAGCTGTGTTACATTATTACAAATACAAACAATTCTCATCGCATCGGCCCTTTAGGTATCCCCCCGGTATTCTCTCTGTGTTACATTATTACAAATACAAACAATTCTCATCGCATTGGCCCTCTCGGCCCTTTAGGTATCTCCCCGGTATTCTCTCTGTGTTACATTATTACAAATACAAACAATTCTCATCGCATTGGCCCTCTCGGCCCTTTAGGTATCCCCCCGGTATTCTCTCTGTGTTACATTATTACAAATACAAACAATTCTCATCGCATTGGCCCTCTCGGCCCTTCAGGTATCTCCCCGGTATTCTCTCTGTGTTACATTATTACAAATACAAACAATTCTCATCGCATTGGCCCTCTCGGCCCTTTAGGTATCTCCCCGGTATTCTCTCTGTGTTACATTATTACAAATACAAACAATTCTCATCGCATTGGCCCTCTCGGCCCTTCAGGTATCCCCCCGGTATTCTCTCTCTGTTACATTATTACAAATACAAACAATTCTCATCGCATTGGCCCTCTCGGCCCTTTAGGTATCCCCCAGGTATTCTCTGTGTGTTACATTATTACAAATACAAACAATTCTCATCGCATTGGCCCTCTCGGCCCTTCAGGTATCTCCCCGGTATTCTCTCTGTGTTACATTATTCCAAATACAAACAATTCTCATCGCATTGGCCCTCTCGGCCCTTTAGGTATCCCCCCGGTATTCTCTCTGTGTTACATTATTACAAATACAAACAATTCTCATCGCATTGGCCCTCTCGGCCCTTTAGGTATCCCCCCGGTATTCTCTCTGTGTTACATTATTACAAATACAAACAATTCTCATCGCATTGACCCTCTCAGCTCTTTAGGTATCCCCCCGGTATTCTCTCTGTGTTACATTATTACAAATACAAACAATTCTCATCGCATTGGCCCTCTCGGCCCTTTAGGTATCTCCCCGGTATTCTCTCTGTGTTACATTATTACAAATACAAACAATTCTCATCGCATTGGCCCTCTCGGCCCTTTAGGTATCCCCCCGGTATTCTCTCTGTGTTACATTATTACAAATACAAACAATTCTCATCGCATTGACCCTCTCAGCTCTTTAGGTATCCCCCCGGTATTCTCTCTGTGTTACATTATTACAAATATAAACAATTCCCATCGCATTGGCCCTCTCAGCCCTTCAGGTATCCCCCCGGTATTCTCTCTGTGTTACATTATTACAAATACAAACAATTCTCATCGCATTGGCCCTCTCGGCCCTTTAGGTATCCCCCAGGTATTCTCTGTGTGTTACATTATTACAAATACAAACAATTCTCATCGCATTGGCCCTCTCGGCCCTTCAGGTATCTCCCCGGTATTCTCTCTGTGTTACATTATTACAAATACAAACAATTCTCATCGCATTGGCCCTCTCGGCCCTTCAGGTATCTCCCCAGTATTCTCTCTGTGTTACATTATTACAAATACAAACAATTCTCATCGCATTGGCCCTCTCGGCCCTTTAGGTATCCCCCCGGTATTCTCTCTGTGTTACATTATTACAAATACAAACAATTCTCATCGCATTGGCCCTCTCGGCCCTTCAGGTATCTCCCCGGTATTCTCCATGTGTTACATTATTACAAATACAAACAATTCTCATCGCATTGGCCCTTTTGGCCCTTTAGGTATCCCCCCGGTATTCTCTCTGTGTTACATTATTACCAATATAAACAATTCTCATCGCATTGGCCCTCTCGGCCCTTTAGGTATCCCCCCGGTATTCTCTCTGTGTTACATTATTACAAATACAAACAATTCTCATCACATTGGCCCTCTCGGCCCTTTAGGTATCCCCCCGGTATTCTCTCTGTGTTTTATTATTACAAATACAAACAATTCTCATCGCATTGGCCCTCTCCGCCCTTCAGGTATCCCCCCGGTATTCTCTCTGTGTTACATTATTACCAATATAAACAATTCTCATCGCATTGGCCCTCTCGGCCCTTTAGGTATCCCCCCGGTATTCTCTCTGTGTTACATTATTACAAATACAAACAATTCTCATCGCATTGGCCCTCTCGGCCCTTTAGGTATCCCCCAGGTATTCTCTGTGTGTTACATTATTACAAATACAAACAATTCTCATCGCATTGGCCCTCTCGGCCCTTCAGGTATCTCCCCGGTATTCTCTCTGTGTTACATTATTACAAATACAAACAATTCTCATCGCATTGGCCCTCTCGGCCCTTGAGGTATCCCCCCGGTATTCTCTCTGTGTTACATTATTACAAATACAAACAATTCTCATCGCATTGGCCCTCTCGGCCCTTTAGGTATCTTCCCGGTATTCTCTCTGTGTTACATTATTACAAATACAAACAATTCTCATCGCATTGGCCCTCTCGGCCCTTTAGGTATCTCCCCGGTATTCTCTCTGTGTTACATTATTACAAATACAAACAATTCTCATCGCATTGGCCCTTTCGGCCCTTAAGGTATCCCCCCGTTATTCTTTCTGTGTTACATTATTACAAATACAAACAATTCTCATCACATTGGCCCTCTCGGCCCTTTAGGTATCTCCCCGGAATTCTCTCTGTGTTACATTATTACAAATACAAACAATTCTCATCGCATTGGCCCTCTCGGCCCTTCAGGTATCCCCCCGGTATTCTCTCTGTGTTACATTATTACAAATACAAACAATTTTCATCGCATTGGTCCCCTCGGCCCTTTAGGTATCCCCCCCGGTATTCTCTCTGTGTTACATTATTACAAATACAAACAATTCTCATCACATTGGCCCTCTCGGCCCTTTAGGTATCACCCCGGTATTCTCTCTGTGTTACATTATTACAAATACAAACAATTCTTATCGCATTGGCCCTCTCGGCCCTTTAGGTATCCCCCCGGTATTCTAGCTGTGTTACATTATTACAAATACAAACAATTCTCATCGCATCGGCCCTTTAGGTATCCCCCCGGTATTCTCTCTGTGTTACATTATTACAAATACAAACAATTCTCATCGCATTGGCCCTCTCGGCCCTTTAGGTATCTCCCCGGTATTCTCTCTGTGTTACATTATTACAAATACAAACAATTCTCATCGCATTGGCCCTCTCGGCCCTTTAGGTATCCCCCCGGTATTCTCTCTGTGTTACATTATTACAAATACAAACAATTCTCATCGCATTGGCCCTCTCGGCCCTTCAGGTATCTCCCCGGTATTCTCTCTGTGTTACATTATTACAAATACAAACAATTCTCATCGCATTGGCCCTCTCGGCCCTTTAGGTATCTCCCCGGTATTCTCTCTGTGTTACATTATTACAAATACAAACAATTCTCATCGCATTGGCCCTCTCGGCCCTTCAGGTATCCCCCCGGTATTCTCTCTCTGTTACATTATTACAAATACAAACAATTCTCATCGCATTGGCCCTCTCGGCCCTTTAGGTATCCCCCAGGTATTCTCTGTGTGTTACATTATTACAAATACAAACAATTCTCATCGCATTGGCCCTCTCGGCCCTTCAGGTATCTCCCCGGTATTCTCTCTGTGTTACATTATTCCAAATACAAACAATTCTCATCGCATTGGCCCTCTCGGCCCTTTAGGTATCCCCCCGGTATTCTCTCTGTGTTACATTATTACAAATACAAACAATTCTCATCGCATTGGCCCTCTCGGCCCTTTAGGTATCCCCCCGGTATTCTCTCTGTGTTACATTATTACAAATACAAACAATTCTCATCGCATTGACCCTCTCAGCTCTTTAGGTATCCCCCCGGTATTCTCTCTGTGTTACATTATTACAAATACAAACAATTCTCATCGCATTGGCCCTCTCGGCCCTTTAGGTATCTCCCCGGTATTCTCTCTGTGTTACATTATTACAAATACAAACAATTCTCATCGCATTGGCCCTCTCGGCCCTTTAGGTATCCCCCCGGTATTCTCTCTGTGTTACATTATTACAAATACAAACAATTCTCATCGCATTGACCCTCTCAGCTCTTTAGGTATCCCCCCGGTATTCTCTCTGTGTTACATTATTACAAATACAAACAATTCTCATCGCATTGGCCCTCTCGGCCCTTTAGGTATCTCCCCGGTATTCTCTCTGTGTTACATTATTACAAATACAAACAATTCTCATCGCATTGGCCCTCTCGGCCCTTTAGGTATCCCCCCGGTATTCTCTCTGTGTTACATTATTACAAATACAAACAATTCTCATCCCATTGGCCCTCTCGGCCCTTTAGTTATCCCCGCGGTATTCTCTCTGTGTTACATTATTACAAATACAAACAATTCTCATCGCATTGGCCCCCTCGGCCCTTTAGGTATCCCCCCGGTATTCTCTCTGTGTTACATTATTACAAATACAAACAATTCTCATCGCATTGGCCCTCTCGGCCCTTTAGGTATCCCCCAGGTATTCTCTGTGTGTTACATTATTACAAATACAAACAATTCTCATCGCATTGGCCCTCTCGGCCCTTCAGGTATCTCCCCGGTATTCTCTCTGTGTTACATTATTACAAATACAAACAATTCTCATCGCATTGGCCCTCTCGGCCCTTTAGGTATCCCCCAGGTATTCTCTGTGTGTTACATTATTACAAATACAAACAATTCTCATCGCATTGGCCCTCTCGGCCCTTCAGGTATCTCCCCGGTATTCTCTCTGTGTTACATTATTACAAATACAAACAATTCTCATCGCATTGGCCCTCTCGGCCCTTCAGGTATCCCCCCGGTATTCTCTCTCTGTTACATTATTACAAATACAAACAATTCTCATCGCATTGGCCCTCTCGGCCCTTTAGGTATCCCCCAGGTATTCTCTGTGTGTTACATTATTACAAATACAAACAATTCTCATCGCATTGGCCCTCTCGGCCCTTCAGGTATCTCCCCGGTATTCTCTCTGTGTTACATTATTCCAAATACAAACAATTCTCATCGCATTGGCCCTCTCGGCCCTTTAGGTATCCCCCCGGTATTCTCTCTGTGTTACATTATTACAAATACAAACAATTCTCATCGCATTGGCCCTCTCGGCCCTTTAGGTATCCCCCCGGTATTCTCTCTGTGTTACATTATTACAAATACAAACAATTCTCATCGCATTGACCCTCTCAGCTCTTTAGGTATCCCCCCGGTATTCTCTCTGTGTTACATTATTACAAATACAAACAATTCTCATCGCATTGGCCCTCTCGGCCCTTTAGGTATCTCCCCGGTATTCTCTCTGTGTTACATTATTACAAATACAAACAATTCTCATCGCATTGGCCCTCTCGGCCCTTTAGGTATCCCCCAGGTATTCTCTCTGTGTTACATTATTACAAATACAAACAATTCTCATCGCATTGACCCTCTCAGCTCTTTAGGTATCCCCCCGGTATTCTCTCTGTGTTACATTATTACAAATACAAACAATTCTCATCGCATTGGCCCTCTCGGCCCTTTAGGTATCTCCCCGGTATTCTCTCTGTGTTACATTATTACAAATACAAACAATTCTCATCGCATTGGCCCTCTCGGCCCTTTAGGTATCCCCCCGGTATTCTCTCTGTGTTACATTATTACAAATACAAACAATTCTCATCTCATTGGCCCTCTCGGCCCTTTAGTTATCCCCCCGGTATTCTCTCTGTGTTACATTATTACAAATACAAACAATTCTCATCGCATTGGCCCCCTCGGCCCTTTAGGTATCCCCCCGGTATTCTCTCTGTGTTACATTATTACAAATACAAACAATTCTCATCGCATTGGCCCTCTCCGCCCTTCAGGTATCCCCCCGGTATTCTTTCTGTGTTACATTATTACAAATACAAACAATTCTCATCGCATTGGCCCTCTCCGCCCTTCAGGTATCCCCCCGGTATTCTCTCTGTGTTACATTATTAAAAATACAAACAATTCTCATCGCATTGGCCCTCTCGGCCCTTCCGGTATCTCCCCGGTATTCTCCATGTGTTACATTATTAAAAATACAAACAATTCTCATCACATTGGCCCTCTCGGCCCTTCAGGTATCTCCCCGGAATTCTCTCTGTGTTACATTATTACAAATACAAACAATTCTCATCACATTGGCCCTCTCGGCCCTTTAGGTATCCCCCGGTATTCTCTGTGTGTTACATTATTTCAAATACAAACAATTCTCATCGCATTGGCCCTATCGGCACTTTAGATATCTCCCCGGTATTCTCTCTGTGTTACATTATTACAAATACAAACAATTCTCATCGCATTGGCCCTCTCGACCCTTCAGGTATCTCCCCGGAATTCTCTCTGTGTTAAATTATTAAAAATACAAACAATTCTCATCACATTTGCCCTCTCGGCCCTTCAGGTATCTCCCCGGAATTCTCTCTGTGTTAAATTATTACAAATCCAAACAATTCTCATCACATTGGCCCTCCCTGCCCTTCAGGTATCTCCCCGGAATTCTCTCTGTGTTACATTATTACAAATACAAACAATTCTCATCACATTGGCCCTCTCGGCCCTTCAGGTATCTCCCCGGAATTCTCTCTGTGTTAAATTATTACAAATCCAAACAATTCTCATCGCATTGGCCCTCCCTGCCCTTTAGGTATCTCCCCGGTATTCTCTCTGTGTTACATTATTACAAATACAAACAATTCTCATCACATTGGCCCTCTCGGCCCTTCAGGTATCTCCCCGGAATTCTCTCTGTGTTACATTATTACAAATACAAACAATTCTCATCGCATTGGCCCTCTTGGCCCTTTAAGTATCTCCCCGGTATTCTCCATATATGTGTTACATTATTAAAAATACAAACAATTCTCATCACATTGGCGCTCTCGGCCCTTCAGGTATCTCCCCGGAATTCTCTCTGTGTTACATTATTACAAATACAAACAATTCTCATCACATTGGCCCTCTCGGCCCTTCAGGTATCTCCCCGGTATTCTCTCTGTGTTACATTATTACAAATACAAACAATTCTCATCGCATGGCCCTCTCGGCCCTTCAGGTATCTCCCCGGAATTCTCTCTGCTTTAAATTATGAAAAATACAAACAATTCTCATCGCATTGGCCCTCTCGGCCCTTTAGGTATCCCCCCGGTATTCTCTCTGTGTTACATTATTACAAATACAAACAATTCTCATCGCATTGGCCCTCCTGGCCCTTTAGGTATCTCCCCGGTATTCTCTCTGTGTTAAATTATTACAAATCCAAACAATTCTCATCACATTGGCCCTCCCTGCCCTTCAGGTATCTCCCCAGAATTCTCTCTGTGTTACATTATTACAAATACAAACAATTCTCATCACATTGGCCCTCTCGGCCCTTCAGGTATCTCCCCGGAATTCTCTCTGTGTTAAATTATTACAAATCCAAACAATTCTCATCGCATTGGCCCTCCCTGCCCTTTAGGTATCTCCCCGGTATTCTCTCTGTGTTACATTATTACAAATACAAACAATTCTCATCACATTGGCCCTCTCGGCCCTTCAGGTATCTCCCCGGAATTCTCTCTGTGTTACATTATTACAAATACAAACAATTCTCATCGCATTGGCCCTCTTGGCCCTTTAAGTATCTCCCCGGTATTCTCCATATATGTGTTACATTATTAAAAATACAAACAATTCTCATCACATTGGCGCTCTCGGCCCTTCAGGTATCTCCCCGGAATTCTCTCTGTGTTACATTATTACAAATACAAACAATTCTCATCACATTGGCCCTCTCGGCCCTTCAGGTATCTCCCCGGTATTCTCTCTGTGTTACATTATTACAAATACAAACAATTCTCATCGCATGGCCCTCTCGGCCCTTCAGGTATCTCCCCGGAATTCTCTCTGCTTTAAATTATGAAAAATACAAACAATTCTCATCGCATTGGCCCTCTCGGCCCTTTAGGTATCCCCCCGGTATTCTCTCTGTGTTACATTATTACAAATACAAACAATTCTCATCGCATTGGCCCTCCTGGCCCTTTAGGTATCTCCCCGGTATTCTCTCTGTGTTACATTATTACAAATACAAACAATTCTCATCGCATTGGCCCTCCTGGCCCTTTAGGTATCTCCCCGGTATTCTCTCTGTGTTACATTATTACAAATACAAACAATTCTCATCACATTGGCCCTCTCGGCCCTTCAGGTATCTCCCTGGTATTCTCTCTGTGTTACATTATTACAAATACAAACAATTCTCATCGCATTGGCCCTCTCGGCCCTTCAGGTATCTCCCCGGTATTCTCTCTGTGTTACATTATTACAAATACAAACAATTCTCATCGCATTGGCCCTCTCGGCCCTTTAGGTATCCCCCCGGTATTCTCTCTGTGTTACATTATTGCAAATACAAACAATTCTCATCGCATTGGCCCTCACGGCCCTTTAGGTATCCCCCCGGTATTCTCTCTGTGTTACATTATTGCAAATACAAACAATTCTCATCGCATTGGCCCTCTCGGCCCTTCAGGTATCTCCCCGAAATTCTCTCTGTGTTAAATTATTAAAAATACAAACAATTCTCATCACATTTGCCCTCTCGGCCCTTCAGGTATCTCCCCGGAATTCTCTCACAGGTGTTACATGATTACAAATACAAACAATTCTCATCGCATTGGCCCTCTCGACCCTTTAGGTATTTCCCCGGTATTCTCTCTGTGTTACATTATTACAAATACAAACAATTCTCATCACATTGGCCCTCTCGGCCCTTCAGGTATCTCCCCGGAATTCTCTCTGTGTTAAATTATTACAAATCCAAACAATTCTCATCGCATTGGCCCTCCCTGCCCTTCAGGTATCTCCCCGGAATTCTCTCTGTGTTACATTATTACAAATACAAACAATTCTCATCGCATTGGCCCTCTCGGCCCTTCAGGTATCTCCCCGGTATTCTCTCTGTGTTACATTATTACAAATACAAACAATTCTCATCGCATTGGCCCTCTCGGCCCTTCAGGTATCCCCCCGGTATTCTCTCTGTGTTACATTATTACAAATACAAACAATTCTCATCGCATGGCCCTCTCGGCCCTTCAGGTATCTCCCCGGAATTCTCTCTGCGTTAAATTATGAAAAATACAAACAATTCTCATCACATTGGCCCTCTCGGCCCTTCAGGTATCTCCCCGGAATTCTCTCTGTGTTACATTATTACAAATACAAACAATTCTCATCACATTGGCCCTCTCGGCCCTTCAGGTATCTCCCCGGTTTTCTCTCTGTGTTACATTATTACAAATACAAACAATTCTCATCGCATTGGCCCTCTCGGCCCTTCAGGTATCTCCCCGGAATTCTCTCTGTGTTACATTATTACAAATACAAACAATTCTCATCACATTGGCCCTCTCGGCCCTTCAGGTATCTCCCCGGTTTTCTCTCTGTGTTACATTATTACAAATACAAACAATTCTCATCGCATTGGCCCTCTTGGCCCTTTAAGTATCTCCCCGGTATTCTCTCTGTGTTACATTATTACAAATACAAACAATTCTCATCACATTGGCCCTCTCGGCCCTTCAGGTATCTCCCCGGTATTCTCTCTGTGTTACATTATTACAAATACAAACAATTCTCATCGCATTGGCCCTCTCGGACCTTTAGGTATCTCCCCGGTAATCTCTCTGTGTTACATTATTACAAATACAAACAATTCTCATCGCATTGGCCCTCTCGGACCTTTAGGTATCTCCCTGGTATTCTCTCTGTGTTACATTATTACAAATACAAACAATTCTCATCGCATTGGCCCTCTCGGCCCTTTAGGTATCCCCCCGGTATTCTCTCTGTGTTACATTATTGCAAATACAAACAATTCTCATCGCATTGGCCCTCTCGGCCCTTTAGGTATCCCCCCGGTATTCTCTCTGTGTTACATTATTGCAAATACAAACAATTCTCATCGCATTGGCCCTCTCGGCCCTTCAGGTATCTCCCCGAAATTCTCTCTGTGTTAAATTATTAAAAATACAAACAATTCTCATCACATTTGCCCTCTCGGCCCTTCAGGTATCTCCCCGGAATTCTCTCACAGGTGTTACATGATTACAAATACAAACAATTCTCATCGCATTGGCCCTCTCGACCCTTTAGGTATTTCCCTGGTATTCTCTCTGTGTTACATTATTACAAATACAAACAATTCTCATCACATTGGCCCTCTCGGCCCTTCAGGTATCTCCCCGGAATTCTCTCTGTGTTTAATTATTACAAATCCAAACAATTCTCATCGCATTGGCCCTCCCTGCCCTTCAGGTATCTCCCCGGAATTCTCTCTGTGTTACATTATTACAAATACAAACAATTCTCATCGCATTGGCCCTCTCGGCCCTTCAGGTATCTCCCCGGTATTCTCTCTGTGTTACATTATTACAAATACAAACAATTCTCATCGCATGGCCCTCTCGGCCCTTCAGGTATCTCCCCGGGATTCTCTCTGCGTTAAATTATGAAAAATACAAACAATTCTCATCACATTGGCCCTCTCGGCCCTTCAGGTATTTTCCCGGAATTCTCTCTGTGTTACATTATTACAAATACAAACAATTCTCATCACATTGGCCCTCTCGGCCCTTCAGGTATCTCCCCGGTTTTCTCTCTGTGTTACATTATTACAAATACAAACAATTCTCATCGCATTGGCCCTCTCGGCCCTTTAGGTATCTCTCCGGTATTCTCTCTGTGTTACATTATTACAAATACAAACAATTCTCATCACATTGGCCCTCTCGGCCCTTCAGGTATCTCCCCGGTATTCTCTCTGTGTTACATTATTACAAATACAAACAATTCTCATCGCATTGGCCCTCTCGGACCTTTAGGTATCTCCCCGGTATTCTCTCTGTGTTACATTATTACAAATACAAACAATTCTCATCGCATTGGCCCTCTCGGCCCTTCAGGTATCTCCCCGGAATTCTCTCTGTGTTACATTATTACAAATACAAACAATTCTCATCACATTGGCCCTCTCGGCCCTTCAGGTATCTCCCCGGTTTTCTCTCTGTGTTACATTATTACAAATACAAACAATTCTCATCGCATTGGCCCTCTTGGCCCTTTAAGTATCTCCCCGGTATTCTCTCTGTGTTACATTATTACAAATACAAACAATTCTCATCACATTGGCCCTCTCGGCCCTTCAGATATACCCCCGGTATTCTCTCTGTGTAACATTATTACAAATACAAACAATTCTCATCGCATTGGCCCTCTCGGCCCTTTAGGTATCTCTCCGGTATTCTCTCTGTGTTACATTATTACAAATACAAACAATTCTCATTGCATTGGCCCTCTCGGCCCTTTAGGTGTATCCCCCCGGTATTCTCTCTGTGTTACATTATTAAAAATACAAACAATTCTCATCGCATTGGCCCTCTCGGCCCTTTAGGTATCTCCCCGGTATTCTCTCTGTGTTACATTATTACAAATACAAACAATTCTCATCGCATTGGCCCTCTCGGCCCTTCAGGTATCTCCCCGGTATTCTCTCTGTGTTACATTATTACAAATACAAACAATTCTCATCGCATTGGCCCTCCCTGCCCTTCAGGTATCTCCCCGGAATTCTCTCTGTGTTACATTATTACAAATACAAACAATTCTCATCGCATTGGCCCTCTCGGCCCTTCAGGTATCTCCCCGGAATTCTCTCTGTGTTACATTATTACAAATACAAACAATTCTCATCACATTGGCCCTCTCGGCCCTTCAGGTATCTCCCCGGTTTTCTCTCTGTGTTACATTATTACAAATACAAACAATTCTCATCGCATTGGCCCTCTTGGCCCTTTAAGTATCTCCCCGGTATTCTCTCTGTGTTACATTATTACAAATACAAACAATTCTCATCACATTGGCCCTCTCGGCCCTTCAGATATACCCCCGGTATTCTCTCTGTGTAACATTATTACAAATACAAACAATTCTCATCGCATTGGCCCTCTCGGCCCTTTAGGTATCTCTCCGGTATTCTCTCTGTGTTACATTATTACAAATACAAACAATTCTCATTGCATTGGCCCTCTCGGCCCTTTAGGTGTATCCCCCCGGTATTCTCTCTGTGTTATATTATTAAAAATACAAACAATTCTCATCGCATTGGCCCTCTCGGCCCTTTAGGTATCTCCCCAATATTCTCTCTGTGTTACATTATTACAAATACAAACAATTCTCATCGCATTGGCCCTCTCGGCCCTTCAGGTATCTCCCCGGTATTCTCTCTGTGTTACATTATTACAAATACAAACAATTCTCATCGCATTGGCCCTCCCTGCCCTTCAGGTATCTCCCCGGAATTCTCTCTGTGTTACATTATTACAAATACAAACAATTCTCATCGCATTGGCCCTCTCGGCCTTTCAGGTATCTCCCCGGTATTCTCTCTGTGTTATATTATTACAAATACAAACAATTCTCATCACATTGGCCCTCTCGGCCCTTCAGGTATCTCCCCGGTATTCTCTCTGTGTTACATTATTACAAATACAAACAATTCTCATCGCATGGCCCTCTCGGCCCTTCAGGTATCTCCCCGGAATTCTCTCTGCGTTAAATTATGAAAAATACAAACAATTCTCATCACATTGGCCCTCTCGGCCCTTCAGGTATCTCCCCGGAATTCTCTCTGTGTTACATTATTACAAATACAAACAATTCTCATCACATTGGCCCTCTCGGCCCTTCAGGTATCTCCCCGGTTTTCTCTCTGTGTTACATTATTACAAATACAAACAATTCTCATCGCATTGGCCCTCTCGGCCCTTCAGGTATCTCCCCGGAATTCTCTCTGTGTTACATTATTACAAATACAAACAATTCTCATCACATTGGCCCTCTCGGCCCTTCAGGTATCTCCCCGGTTTTCTCTCTGTGTTACATTATTACAAATACAAACAATTCTCATCGCATTGGCCCTCTTGGCCCTTTAAGTATCTCCCCGGTATTCTCTCTGTGTTACATTATTACAAATACAAACAATTCTCATCACATTGGCCCTCTCGGCCCTTCAGGTATCTCCCCGGTTTTCTCTCTGTGTTACATTATTACAAATACAAACAATTCTCATCGCATTGGCCCTCTCGGCCCTTCAGGTATCTCCCCGGAATTCTCTCTGTGTTACATTATTACAAATACAAACAATTCTCATCACATTGGCCCTCTCGGCCCTTCAGGTATCTCCCCGGTTTTCTCTCTGTGTTACATTATTACAAATACAAACAATTCTCATCGCATTGGCCCTCTTGGCCCTTTAAGTATCTCCCCGGTATTCTCTCTGTGTTACATTATTACAAATACAAACAATTCTCATCACATTGGCCCTCTCGGCCCTTCAGGTATCTCCCCGGTATTCTCTATGTGTTACATTATTACAAATACAAACAATTCTCATCGCATTGGCCCTCTCGGCCCTTTAGGTATCCCCCAGGTATTCTCTGTGTGTTACATTATTACAAATACAAACAATTCTCATCGCATTGGCCCTCTCGGCCCTTCAGGTATCTCCCCGGTATTCTCTCTGTGTTACATTATTCCAAATACAAACAATTCTCATCGCATTGGCCCTCTCGGCCCTTTAGGTATCCCCCCGGTATTCTCTCTGTGTTACATTATTACAAATACAAACAATTCTCATCGCATTGGCCCTCTCGGCCCTTTAGGTATCCCCCCGGTATTCTCTCTGTGTTACATTATTACAAATACAAACAATTCTCATCGCATTGACCCTCTCAGCTCTTTAGGTATCCCCCCGGTATTCTCTCTGTGTTACATTATTACAAATACAAACAATTCTCATCGCATTGGCCCTCTCGGCCCTTTAGGTATCTCCCCGGTATTCTCTCTGTGTTACATTATTACAAATACAAACAATTCTCATCGCATTGGCCCTCTCGGCCCTTTAGGTATCCCCCCGGTATTCTCTCTGTGTTACATTATTACAAATACAAACAATTCTCATCGCATTGACCCTCTCAGCTCTTTAGGTATCCCCCCGGTATTCTCTCTGTGTTACATTATTACAAATACAAACAATTCTCATCGCATTGGCCCTCTCGGCCCTTTAGGTATCTCCCCGGTATTCTCTCTGTGTTACATTATTACAAATACAAACAATTCTCATCGCATTGGCCCTCTCGGCCCTTTAGGTATCCCCCCGGTATTCTCTCTGTGTTACATTATTACAAATACAAACAATTCTCATCCCATTGGCCCTCTCGGCCCTTTAGTTATCCCCGCGGTATTCTCTCTGTGTTACATTATTACAAATACAAACAATTCTCATCGCATTGGCCCCCTCGGCCCTTTAGGTATCCCCCCGGTATTCTCTCTGTGTTACATTATTACAAATACAAACAATTCTCATCGCATTGGCCCTCTCGGCCCTTTAGGTATCCCCCCGGTATTCTCTGTGTGTTACATTATTACAAATACAAACAATTCTCATCCCATTGGCCCTCTCGGCCCTTTAGTTATCCCCGCGGTATTCTCTCTGTGTTACATTATTACAAATACAAACAATTCTCATCGCATTGGCCCCCTCGGCCCTTTAGGTATCCCCCCGGTATTCTCTCTGTGTTACATTATTACAAATACAAACAATTCTCATCGCATTGGCCCTCTCGGCCCTTTAGGTATCCCCCAGGTATTCTCTGTGTGTTACATTATTACAAATACAAACAATTCTCATCGCATTGGCCCTCTCGGCCCTTCAGGTATCTCCCCGGTATTCTCTCTGTGTTACATTATTACAAATACAAACAATTCTCATCGCATTGGCCCTCTCGGCCCTTTAGGTATCCCCCAGGTATTCTCTGTGTGTTACATTATTACAAATACAAACAATTCTCATCGCATTGGCCCTCTCGGCCCTTCAGGTATCTCCCCGGTATTCTCTCTGTGTTACATTATTACAAATACAAACAATTCTCATCGCATTGGCCCTCTCGGCCCTTCAGGTATCCCCCCGGTATTCTCTCTCTGTTACATTATTACAAATACAAACAATTCTCATCGCATTGGCCCTCTCGGCCCTTTAGGTATCCCCCAGGTATTCTCTGTGTGTTACATTATTACAAATACAAACAATTCTCATCGCATTGGCCCTCTCGGCCCTTTAGGTATCTCCCCGGTATTCTCTCTGTGTTACATTATTCCAAATACAAACAATTCTCATCGCATTGGCCCTCTCGGCCCTTTAGGTATCCCCCCGGTATTCTCTCTGTGTTACATTATTACAAATACAAACAATTCTCATCGCATTGGCCCTCTCGGCCCTTTAGGTATCCCCCCGGTATTCTCTCTGTGTTACATTATTACAAATACAAACAATTCTCATCGCATTGACCCTCTCAGCTCTTTAGGTATCCCCCCGGTATTCTCTCTGTGTTACATTATTACAAATACAAACAATTCTCATCGCATTGGCCCTCTCGGCCCTTTAGGTATCTCCCCGGTATTCTCTCTGTGTTACATTATTACAAATACAAACAATTCTCATCGCATTGGCCCTCTCGGCCCTTTAGGTATCCCCCAGGTATTCTCTCTGTGTTACATTATTACAAATACAAACAATTCTCATCGCATTGACCCTCTCAGCTCTTTAGGTATCCCCCCGGTATTCTCTCTGTGTTACATTATTACAAATACAAACAATTCTCATCGCATTGGCCCTCTCGGCCCTTTAGGTATCTCCCCGGTATTCTCTCTGTGTTACATTATTACAAATACAAACAATTCTCATCGCATTGGCCCTCTCGGCCCTTTAGGTATCCCCCCGGTATTCTCTCTGTGTTACATTATTACAAATACAAACAATTCTCATCTCATTGGCCCTCTCGGCCCTTTAGTTATCCCCCCGGTATTCTCTCTGTGTTACATTATTACAAATACAAACAATTCTCATCGCATTGGCCCCCTCGGCCCTTTAGGTATCCCCCCGGTATTCTCTCTGTGTTACATTATTACAAATACAAACAATTCTCATCGCATTGGCCCTCTCCGCCCTTCAGGTATCCCCCCGGTATTCTTTCTGTGTTACATTATTACAAATACAAACAATTCTCATCGCATTGGCCCTCTCCGCCCTTCAGGTATCCCCCCGGTATTCTCTCTGTGTTACATTATTAAAAATACAAACAATTCTCATCGCATTGGCCCTCTCGGCCCTTCCGGTATCTCCCCGGTATTCTCCATGTGTTACATTATTAAAAATACAAACAATTCTCATCACATTGGCCCTCTCGGCCCTTCAGGTATCTCCCCGGAATTCTCTCTGTGTTACATTATTACAAATACAAACAATTCTCATCACATTGGCCCTCTCGGCCCTTTAGGTATCCCCCGGTATTCTCTGTGTGTTACATTATTTCAAATACAAACAATTCTCATCGCATTGGCCCTATCGGCACTTTAGATATCTCCCCGGTATTCTCTCTGTGTTACATTATTACAAATACAAACAATTCTCATCGCATTGGCCCTCTCGACCCTTCAGGTATCTCCCCGGAATTCTCTCTGTGTTAAATTATTAAAAATACAAACAATTCTCATCACATTTGCCCTCTCGGCCCTTCAGGTATCTCCCCGGAATTCTCTCTGTGTTAAATTATTACAAATCCAAACAATTCTCATCACATTGGCCCTCCCTGCCCTTCAGGTATCTCCCCGGAATTCTCTCTGTGTTACATTATTACAAATACAAACAATTCTCATCACATTGGCCCTCTCGGCCCTTCAGGTATCTCCCCGGAATTCTCTCTGTGTTAAATTATTACAAATCCAAACAATTCTCATCGCATTGGCCCTCCCTGCCCTTTAGGTATCTCCCCGGTATTCTCTCTGTGTTACATTATTACAAATACAAACAATTCTCATCACATTGGCCCTCTCGGCCCTTCAGGTATCTCCCCGGAATTCTCTCTGTGTTACATTATTACAAATACAAACAATTCTCATCGCATTGGCCCTCTTGGCCCTTTAAGTATCTCCCCGGTATTCTCCATATATGTGTTACATTATTAAAAATACAAACAATTCTCATCACATTGGCGCTCTCGGCCCTTCAGGTATCTCCCCGGAATTCTCTCTGTGTTACATTATTACAAATACAAACAATTCTCATCACATTGGCCCTCTCGGCCCTTCAGGTATCTCCCCGGTATTCTCTCTGTGTTACATTATTACAAATACAAACAATTCTCATCGCATGGCCCTCTCGGCCCTTCAGGTATCTCCCCGGAATTCTCTCTGCTTTAAATTATGAAAAATACAAACAATTCTCATCGCATTGGCCCTCTCGGCCCTTTAGGTATCCCCCCGGTATTCTCTCTGTGTTACATTATTACAAATACAAACAATTCTCATCGCATTGGCCCTCCTGGCCCTTTAGGTATCTCCCCGGTATTCTCTCTGTGTTAAATTATTACAAATCCAAACAATTCTCATCACATTGGCCCTCCCTGCCCTTCAGGTATCTCCCCAGAATTCTCTCTGTGTTACATTATTACAAATACAAACAATTCTCATCACATTGGCCCTCTCGGCCCTTCAGGTATCTCCCCGGAATTCTCTCTGTGTTAAATTATTACAAATCCAAACAATTCTCATCGCATTGGCCCTCCCTGCCCTTTAGGTATCTCCCCGGTATTCTCTCTGTGTTACATTATTACAAATACAAACAATTCTCATCACATTGGCCCTCTCGGCCCTTCAGGTATCTCCCCGGAATTCTCTCTGTGTTACATTATTACAAATACAAACAATTCTCATCGCATTGGCCCTCTTGGCCCTTTAAGTATCTCCCCGGTATTCTCCATATATGTGTTACATTATTAAAAATACAAACAATTCTCATCACATTGGCGCTCTCGGCCCTTCAGGTATCTCCCCGGAATTCTCTCTGTGTTACATTATTACAAATACAAACAATTCTCATCACATTGGCCCTCTCGGCCCTTCAGGTATCTCCCCGGTATTCTCTCTGTGTTACATTATTACAAATACAAACAATTCTCATCGCATGGCCCTCTCGGCCCTTCAGGTATCTCCCCGGAATTCTCTCTGCTTTAAATTATGAAAAATACAAACAATTCTCATCGCATTGGCCCTCTCGGCCCTTTAGGTATCCCCCCGGTATTCTCTCTGTGTTACATTATTACAAATACAAACAATTCTCATCGCATTGGCCCTCCTGGCCCTTTAGGTATCTCCCCGGTATTCTCTCTGTGTTACATTATTACAAATACAAACAATTCTCATCGCATTGGCCCTCCTGGCCCTTTAGGTATCTCCCCGGTATTCTCTCTGTGTTACATTATTACAAATACAAACAATTCTCATCACATTGGCCCTCTCGGCCCTTCAGGTATCTCCCTGGTATTCTCTCTGTGTTACATTATTACAAATACAAACAATTCTCATCGCATTGGCCCTCTCGGCCCTTCAGGTATCTCCCCGGTATTCTCTCTGTGTTACATTATTACAAATACAAACAATTCTCATCGCATTGGCCCTCTCGGCCCTTTAGGTATCCCCCCGGTATTCTCTCTGTGTTACATTATTGCAAATACAAACAATTCTCATCGCATTGGCCCTCACGGCCCTTTAGGTATCCCCCCGGTATTCTCTCTGTGTTACATTATTGCAAATACAAACAATTCTCATCGCATTGGCCCTCTCGGCCCTTCAGGTATCTCCCCGAAATTCTCTCTGTGTTAAATTATTAAAAATACAAACAATTCTCATCACATTTGCCCTCTCGGCCCTTCAGGTATCTCCCCGGAATTCTCTCACAGGTGTTACATGATTACAAATACAAACAATTCTCATCGCATTGGCCCTCTCGACCCTTTAGGTATTTCCCCGGTATTCTCTCTGTGTTACATTATTACAAATACAAACAATTCTCATCACATTGGCCCTCTCGGCCCTTCAGGTATCTCCCCGGAATTCTCTCTGTGTTAAATTATTACAAATCCAAACAATTCTCATCGCATTGGCCCTCCCTGCCCTTCAGGTATCTCCCCGGAATTCTCTCTGTGTTACATTATTACAAATACAAACAATTCTCATCGCATTGGCCCTCTCGGCCCTTCAGGTATCTCCCCGGTATTCTCTCTGTGTTACATTATTACAAATACAAACAATTCTCATCGCATTGGCCCTCTCGGCCCTTCAGGTATCCCCCCGGTATTCTCTCTGTGTTACATTATTACAAATACAAACAATTCTCATCGCATGGCCCTCTCGGCCCTTCAGGTATCTCCCCGGAATTCTCTCTGCGTTAAATTATGAAAAATACAAACAATTCTCATCACATTGGCCCTCTCGGCCCTTCAGGTATCTCCCCGGGATTCTCTCTGTGTTACATTATTACAAATACAAACAATTCTCATCACATTGGCCCTCTCGGCCCTTCAGGTATCTCCCCGGTTTTCTCTCTGTGTTACATTATTACAAATACAAACAATTCTCATCGCATTGGCCCTCTCGGCCCTTCAGGTATCTCCCCGGAATTCTCTCTGTGTTACATTATTACAAATACAAACAATTCTCATCACATTGGCCCTCTCGGCCCTTCAGGTATCTCCCCGGTTTTCTCTCTGTGTTACATTATTACAAATACAAACAATTCTCATCGCATTGGCCCTCTTGGCCCTTTAAGTATCTCCCCGGTATTCTCTCTGTGTTACATTATTACAAATACAAACAATTCTCATCACATTGGCCCTCTCGGCCCTTCAGGTATCTCCCCGGTATTCTCTCTGTGTTACATTATTACAAATACAAACAATTCTCATCGCATTGGCCCTCTCGGACCTTTAGGTATCTCCCCGGTAATCTCTCTGTGTTACATTATTACAAATACAAACAATTCTCATCGCATTGGCCCTCTCGGACCTTTAGGTATCTCCCTGGTATTCTCTCTGTGTTACATTATTACAAATACAAACAATTCTCATCGCATTGGCCCTCTCGGCCCTTTAGGTATCCCCCCGGTATTCTCTCTGTGTTACATTATTGCAAATACAAACAATTCTCATCGCATTGGCCCTCTCGGCCCTTTAGGTATCCCCCCGGTATTCTCTCTGTGTTACATTATTGCAAATACAAACAATTCTCATCGCATTGGCCCTCTCGGCCCTTCAGGTATCTCCCCGAAATTCTCTCTGTGTTAAATTATTAAAAATACAAACAATTCTCATCACATTTGCCCTCTCGGCCCTTCAGGTATCTCCCCGGAATTCTCTCACAGGTGTTACATGATTACAAATACAAACAATTCTCATCGCATTGGCCCTCTCGACCCTTTAGGTATTTCCCCGGTATTCTCTCTGTGTTACATTATTACAAATACAAACAATTCTCATCACATTGGCCCTCTCGGCCCTTCAGGTATCTCCCCGGAATTCTCTCTGTGTTTAATTATTACAAATCCAAACAATTCTCATCGCATTGGCCCTCCCTGCCCTTCAGGTATCTCCCCGGAATTCTCTCTGTGTTACATTATTACAAATACAAACAATTCTCATCGCATTGGCCCTCTCGGCCCTTCAGGTATCTCCCCGGTATTCTCTCTGTGTTACATTATTACAAATACAAACAATTCTCATCGCATGGCCCTCTCGGCCCTTCAGGTATCTCCCCGGAATTCTCTCTGCGTTAAATTATGAAAAATACAAACAATTCTCATCACATTGGCCCTCTCGGCCCTTCAGGTATCTCCCCGGAATTCTCTCTGTGTTACATTATTACAAATACAAACAATTCTCATCACATTGGCCCTCTCGGCCCTTCAGGTATCTCCCCGGTTTTCTCTCTGTGTTACATTATTACAAATACAAACAATTCTCATCGCATTGGCCCTCTCGGCCCTTCAGGTATCTCCCCGGAATTCTCTCTGTGTTACATTATTACAAATACAAACAATTCTCATCGCATTGGCCCTCTTGGCCCTTTAAGTATCTCCCCGGTATTCTCTCTGTGTTACATTATTACAAATACAAACAATTCTCATCACATTGGCCCTCTCGGCCCTTCAGGTATCTCCCCGGTATTCTCTCTGTGTTACATTATTACAAATACAAACAATTCTCATCGCATTGGCCCTCTCGGACCTTTAGGTATCTCCCCGGTATTCTCTCTGTGTTACATTATTACAAATACAAACAATTCTCATCGCATTGGCCCTCTCGGCCCTTCAGGTATCTCCCCGGAATTCTCTCTGTGTTACATTATTACAAATACAAACAATTCTCATCACATTGGCCCTCTCGGCCCTTCAGGTATCTCCCCGGTTTTCTCTCTGTGTTACATTATTACAAATACAAACAATTCTCATCGCATTGGCCCTCTTGGCCCTTTAAGTATCTCCCCGGTATTCTCTCTGTGTTACATTATTACAAATACAAACAATTCTCATCACATTGGCCCTCTCGGCCCTTCAGATATACCCCCGGTATTCTCTCTGTGTAACATTATTACAAATACAAACAATTCTCATCGCATTGGCCCTCTCGGCCCTTTAGGTATCTCTCCGGTATTCTCTCTGTGTTACATTATTACAAATACAAACAATTCTCATTGCATTGGCCCTCTCGGCCCTTTAGGTGTATCCCCCCGGTATTCTCTCTGTGTTACATTATTAAAAATACAAACAATTCTCATCGCATTGGCCCTCTCGGCCCTTTAGGTATCTCCCCGGTATTCTCTCTGTGTTACATTATTACAAATACAAACAATTCTCATCGCATTGGCCCTCTCGGCCCTTCAGGTATCTCCCCGGTATTCTCTCTGTGTTACATTATTACAAATACAAACAATTCTCATCGCATTGGCCCTCCCTGCCCTTCAGGTATCTCCCCGGAATTCTCTCTGTGTTACATTATTACAAATACAAACAATTCTCATCGCATTGGCCCTCTCGGCCCTTCAGGTATCTCCCCGGAATTCTCTCTGTGTTACATTATTACAAATACAAACAATTCTCATCACATTGGCCCTCTCGGCCCTTCAGGTATCTCCCCGGTTTTCTCTCTGTGTTACATTATTACAAATACAAACAATTCTCATCGCATTGGCCCTCTTGGCCCTTTAAGTATCTCCCCGGTATTCTCTCTGTGTTACATTATTACAAATACAAACAATTCTCATCACATTGGCCCTCTCGGCCCTTCAGATATACCCCCGGTATTCTCTCTGTGTAACATTATTACAAATACAAACAATTCTCATCGCATTGGCCCTCTCGGCCCTTTAGGTATCTCTCCGGTATTCTCTCTGTGTTACATTATTACAAATACAAACAATTCTCATTGCATTGGCCCTCTCGGCCCTTTAGGTGTATCCCCCCGGTATTCTCTCTGTGTTACATTATTAAAAATACAAACAATTCTCATCGCATTGGCCCTCTCGGCCCTTTAGGTATCTCCCCAATATTCTCTCTGTGTTACATTATTACAAATACAAACAATTCTCATCGCATTGGCCCTCTCGGCCCTTCAGGTATCTCCCCGGTATTCTCTCTGTGTTACATTATTACAAATACAAACAATTCTCATCGCATTGGCCCTCCCTGCCCTTCAGGTATCTCCCCGGTATTCTCTCTGTGTTACATTATTACAAATACAAACAATTCTCATCGCATGGCCCTCTCGGCCCTTCAGGTATCTCCCCGGAATTCTCTCTGCGTTAAATTATGAAAAATACAAACAATTCTCATCACATTGGCCCTCTCGGCCCTTCAGGTATCTCCCCGGAATTCTCTCTGTGTTACATTATTACAAATACAAACAATTCTCATCACATTGGCCCTCTCGGCCCTTCAGGTATCTCCCCGGTTTTCTCTCTGTGTTACATTATTACAAATACAAACAATTCTCATCGCATTGGCCCTCTCGGCCCTTCAGGTATCTCCCCGGAATTCTCTCTGTGTTACATTATTACAAATACAAACAATTCTCATCACATTGGCCCTCTCGGCCCTTCAGGTATCTCCCCGGTTTTCTCTCTGTGTTACATTATTACAAATACAAACAATTCTCATCGCATTGGCCCTCTTGGCCCTTTAAGTATCTCCCCGGTATTCTCTCTGTGTTACATTATTACAAATACAAACAATTCTCATCACATTGGCCCTCTCGGCCCTTCAGGTATCTCCCCGGTTTTCTCTCTGTGTTACATTATTACAAATACAAACAATTCTCATCGCATTGGCCCTCTCGGCCCTTCAGGTATCTCCCCGGAATTCTCTCTGTGTTACATTATTACAAATACAAACAATTCTCATCACATTGGCCCTCTCGGCCCTTCAGGTATCTCCCCGGTTTTCTCTCTGTGTTACATTATTACAAATACAAACAATTCTCATCGCATTGGCCCTCTTGGCCCTTTAAGTATCTCCCCGGTATTCTCTCTGTGTTACATTATTACAAATACAAACAATTCTCATCACATTGGCCCTCTCGGCCCTTCAGGTATCTCCCCGGTATTCTCTATGTGTTACATTATTACAAATACAAACAATTCTCATCGCATTGGCCCTCTCGGACCTTTAGGTATCTCCCCGGTATTCTCTCTGTGTTACATTATTACAAATACAAACAATTCTCATCGCATTGGCCCTCTCGGACCTTTAGGTATCTCCCTGGTATTCTCTCTGTGTTACATTATTACAAATACAAACAATTCTCATCGCATTGGCCCTCTCGGCCCTTTAGGTATCCCCACGGTATTCTCTCTGTGTTACATTATTGCAAATACAAACAATTCTCATCGCATTGGCCCTCTCGGCCCTTTAGGTATCCCCCCGGTATTCTCTCTGTGTTACATTATTGCAAATACAAACAATTCTCATCGCATTGGCCCTCTCGGCCCTTCAGGTATCTCCCCGAAATTCTCTCTGTGTTAAATTATTAAAAATACAAACAATTCTCATCACATTTGCCCTCTCGGCCCTTCAGGTATCTCCCCGGAATTCTCTCACAGGTGTTACATGATTACAAATACAAACAATTCTCATCGCATTGGCCCTCTCGACCCTTTAGGTATTTCCCCGGTATTCTCTCTGTGTTACATTATTACAAATACAAACAATTCTCATCACATTGGCCCTCTCGGCCCTTCAGGTATCTCCCCGGAATTCTCTCTGTGTTTAATTATTACAAATCCAAACAATTCTCATCGCATTGGCCCTCCCTGCCCTTCAGGTATCTCCCCGGAATTCTCTCTGTGTTACATTATTACAAATACAAACAATTCTCATCGCATTGGCCCTCTCGGCCCTTCAGGTATCTCCCCGGTATTCTCTCTGTGTTACATTATTACAAATACAAACAATTCTCATCGCATGGCCCTCTCGGCCCTTCAGGTATCTCCCCGGAATTCTCTCTGCGTTAAATTATGAAAAATACAAACAATTCTCATCACATTGGCCCTCTCGGCCCTTCAGGTATCTCCCCGGAATTCTCTCTGTGTTACATTATTACAAATACAAACAATTCTCATCACATTGGCCCTCTCGGCCCTTCAGGTATCTCCCCGGTTTTCTCTCTGTGTTACATTATTACAAATACAAACAATTCTCATCGCATTGGCCCTCTCGGCCCTTTAGGTATCTCCCCGGAATTCTCTCTGTGTTACATTATTACAAATACAAACAATTCTCATCGCATTGGCCCTCTTGGCCCTTTAAGTATCTCCCCGGTATTCTCTCTGTGTTACATTATTACAAATACAAACAATTCTCATCACATTGGCCCTCTCGGCCCTTCAGGTATCTCCCCGGTATTCTCTCTGTGTTACATTATTACAAATACAAACAATTCTCATCGCATTGGCCCTCTCGGACCTTTAGGTATCTCCCCGGTATTCTCTCTGTGTTACATTATTACAAATACAAACAATTCTCATCGCATTGGCCCTCTCGGCCCTTCAGGTATCTCCCCGGAATTCTCTCTGTGTTAAATTATGAAAAATACAAACAATTCTCATCACATTGGCCCTCTCGGCCCTTCAGGTATCTCCCCGGAATTCTCTCTGTGTTACATTATTACAAATACAAACAATTCTCATCACATTGGCCCTCTCGGCCCTTCAGGTATCTCCCCGGTTTTCTCTCTGTGTTACATTATTACAAATACAAACAATTCTCATCGCATTGGCCCTCTTGGCCCTTTAAGTATCTCCCCGGTATTCTCTCTGTGTTACATTATTACAAATACAAACAATTCTCATCACATTGGCCCTCTCGGCCCTTCAGGTATCTCCCCGGTTTTCTCTCTGTGTTACATTATGAAAAATACAAACAATTCTCATCACATTGGCCCTCTCGGCCCTTCAGGTATCTCCCCGGAATTCTCTCTGTGTTACATTATTACAAATACAAACAATTCTCATCACATTGGCCCTCTCGGCCCTTCAGGTATCTCCCCGGTTTTCTCTCTGTGTTACATTATTACAAATACAAACAATTCTCATCGCATTGGCCCTCTCGGCCCTTCAGGTATCTCCCCGGAATTCTCTCTGTGTTACATTATTACAAATACAAACAATTCTCATCACATTGGCCCTCTCGGCCCTTCAGGTATATCCCCGGTTTTCTCTCTGTGTTACATTATTACAAATACAAACAATTCTCATCGCATTGGCCCTCTTGGCCCTTTAAGTATCTCCCCGGTATTCTCTCTGTGTTACATTATTACAAATACAAACAATTCTCATCACATTGGCCCTCTCGGCCCTTCAGATATACCCCCGGTATTCTCTCTGTGTAACATTATTACAAATACAAACAATTCTCATCGCATTGGCCCTCTCGGCCCTTTAGGTATCTCTCCGGTATTCTCTCTGTGTTACATTATTACAAATACAAACAATTCTCATCGCATTGGCCCTCTCGGCCCTTTAGGTGTATCCCCCCGGTATTCTCTCTGTGTTACATTATTAAAAATACAAACAATTCTCATCGCATTGGCCCTCTCGGCCCTTTAGGTATCTCCCCGGTATTCTCTCTGTGTTACATTATTACAAATACAAACAATTCTCATCGCATTGGCCCTCTCGGCCCTTCAGGTATCTCCCCGGTATTCTCTCTGTGTTACATTATTACAAATACAAACAATTCTCATCGCATTGGCCCTCCCTGCCCTTCAGGTATCTCCCCGGAATTCTCTCTGTGTTACATTATTACAAATACAAACAATTTTCATCGCATTGGCCCTCTCGGCCCTTCAGGTATCTCCCCGGTATTCTCTCTGTGTTACATTATTACAAATACAAACAATTCTCATCACATTGGCCCTCTCGGCCCTTCAGGTATCTCCCCGGTATTCTCTCTGTGTTACATTATTACAAATACAAACAATTCTCATCGCATTGGCCCTCTCGGCCCTTTAGGTATCCCCCAGGTATTCTCTGTGTGTTACATTATTACAAATACAAACAATTCTCATCGCATTGGCCCTCTCGGCCCTTCAGGTACATGTATCTCATGTTACATGTAAATTATTACAAATACAAACAATTCTCATCACATTGGCCCTCTCGGCCGTTCGGGTATCTCCGCGGAATTCTCTCTGTGTTAAATTATTACAAATACAAACAATTATCATCACATTGGCCCTCTCGGCCCTTCAGGTATCTCCCCGGAATTCTCTCTGTGTTAAATTATTACAAATACAAACAATTCTCATCACATTGGCCCTCTCGGCCTTTCAGGTATCTCCCAGGAATTCTCTCTGTGTTAAATTATTACAAATACAAACAATTCTCATCACATTGGCCTTCTCGGCCCTTCAGGTACATGTATCTCCCCGGAATTCTCTCTGTGTTAAATTATTACAAATACAAACAATTCTCATCACATTGGCCCTCTCGGCCTTTCAGGTATCTCCCAGGATTTCTTTCTGTGTTAAATTATTAAAAATACAAACAATTCTCATCACATTGGCCCTCTCGGCCCTTCGGGTATCTCCGCGGAATTCTCCCTGTGTTAAATTATTACAAATACAAACAATTCTCATCACATTGGCCCTCTCGGCCTTTCAGGTATCTCCCCGGAATTCTCTCTGTGTTACATTATTACAAATACAGTACAAACAATTCTCATCACATTGGCCCTCTCGGCCCTTCAGGTATCTCCCCGGAATTCTCTCTGTGTTAAATTATGAAAAATACAAACAATTCTCATCACATTGGCCCTCTCGGACTTTCAGGTATCTCCCCGAAATTCTCTCTGTGTTAAATTATTAAAAATACAAACAATTCTCATCTCATTGGCCCTCTCGGCCCTTCAGGTATCTCCCCGGAATTCTCTCTGTGTTAAATTATTACAAATCCAAACAATTCTCATCACATTGGCCCTCCCTGCCCTTCAGGTACATGTATCTCATGTTACATGTAAATTATTAAAAATACAAACAATTCTCATCACATTGGCCCTCTCGGCCGTTCGGGTATCTCCGCGGAATTCTCTCTGTGTTAAATTATTACAAATACAAACAATTCTCATCGCATTGGCCCTCTCGGCCCTTCAGGTATCCCCCCGGTATTCTCTCTGTGTTACATTATTACAAATACAAACAATTCTCATCACATTGGCCCTCTCGGCCCTTCAGGTATCTCCCCGGTTTTCTCTCTGTGTTACATTATTACAAATACAAACAATTCTCATCGCATTGGCCCTCTCGGCCCTTCAGGTATCTCCCCGGAATTCTCTCTGTGTTACATTATTACAAATACAAACAATTCTCATCACATTGGCCCTCTCGGCCCTTCAGGTATCTCCCCGGTTTTCTCTCTGTGTTACATTATTACAAATACAAACAATTCTCATCGCATTGGCCCTCTCGGCCCTTTAAGTATCTCCCCGGTATTCTCTCTGTGTTACATTATTACAAATACAAACAATTCTCATCACATTGGCCCTCTCGGCCCTTCAGGTATCTCCCCGGTATTCTCTCTGTGTTACATTATTACAAATACAAACAATTCTCATCGCATTGGCCCTCTCGGACCTTTAGGTATCTCCCCGGTATTCTCTCTGTGTTACATTATTACAAATACAAACAATTCTCATCGCATTGGCCCTCTCGGACCTTTAGGTATCTCCCTGGTATTCTCTCTGTGTTACATTATTACAAATACAAACAATTCTCATCGCATTGGCCCTCTCGGCCCTTTAGGTATCCCCCCGGTATTCTCTCTGTGTTACATTATTGCAAATACAAACAATTCTCATCGCATTGGCCCTCTCGGCCCTTTAGGTATCCCCCCGGTATTCTCTCTGTGTTACATTATTGCAAATACAAACAATTCTCATCGCATTGGCCCTCTCGGCCCTTCAGGTATCTCCCCGAAATTCTCTCTGTGTTAAATTATTAAAAATACAAACAATTCTCATCACATTTGCCCTCTCGGCCCTTCAGGTATCTCCCCGGAATTCTGTCACAGGTGTTACATGATTACAAATACAAACAATTCTCATCGCATTGGCCCTCTCGACCCTTTAGGTATTTCCCCGGTATTCTCTCTGTGTTACATTATTACAAATACAAACAATTCTCATCACATTGGCCCTCTCGGCCCTTCAGGTATCTCCCCGGAATTCTCTCTGTGTTTAATTATTACAAATCCAAACAATTCTCATCGCATTGGCCCTCCCTGCCCTTCAGGTATCTCCCCGGAATTCTCTCTGTGTTACATTATTACAAATACAAACAATTCTCATCGCATTGGCCCTCTCGGCCCTTCAGGTATCTCCCCGGTATTCTCTCTGTGTTACATTATTACAAATACAAACAATTCTCATCGCATGGCCCTCTCGGCCCTTCAGGTATCTCCCCGGAATTCTCTCTGCGTTAAATTATGAAAAATACAAACAATTCTCATCACATTGGCCCTCTCGGCCCTTCAGGTATCTCCCCGGAATTCTCTCTGTGTTACATTATTACAAATACAAACAATTCTCATCACATTGGCCCTCTCGGCCCTTCAGGTATCTCCCCGGTTTTCTCTCTGTGTTACATTATTACAAATACAAACAATTCTCATCGCATTGGCCCTCTCGGCCCTTCAGGTATCTCCCCGGAATTCTCTCTGTGTTACATTATTACAAATACAAACAATTCTCATCGCATTGGCCCTCTTGGCCCTTTAAGTATCTCCCCGGAATTCTCTCTGTGTTACATTATTACAAATACAAACAATTCTCATCACATTGGCCCTCTCGGCCCTTCAGATATCTCCCCGGTTTTTTCTCTGTGTTACATTATTACAAATACAAACAATTCTCATCGCATTGGCCCTCTTGGCCCTTTAAGTATCTCCCCGGTATTCTCTCTGTGTTACATTATTACAAATACAAACAATTCTCATCACATTGGCCCTCTCGGCCCTTCAGATATACCCCCGGTATTCTCTCTGTGTAACATTATTACAAATACAAACAATTCTCATCGCATTGGCCCTCTCGGCCCTTTAGGTATCTCTCCGGTATTCTCTCTGTGTTACATTATTACAAATACAAACAATTCTCATCGCATTGGCCCTCTCGGCCCTTTAGGTGTATCCCCCCGGTATTCTCTCTGTGTTACATTATTAAAAATACAAACAATTCTCATCGCATTGGCCCTCTCGGCCCTTTAGGTATCTCCCCGGTATTCTCTCTGTGTTACATTATTACAAATACAAACAATTCTCATCGCATTGGCCCTCTCGGCCCTTCAGGTATCTCCCCGGTATTCTCTCTGTGTTACATTATTACAAATACAAACAATTCTCATCGCATTGGCCCTCCCTGCCCTTCAGGTATCTCCCCGGAATTCTCTCTGTGTTACATTATTACAAATACAAACAATTCTCATCGCATTGGCCCTCTCGGCCCTTCAGGTATCTCCCCGGTATTCTCTCTGTGTTACATTATTACAAATACAAACAATTCTCATCACATTGGCCCTCTCGGCCCTTCAGGTATCTCCCGGTATTCTCTCTGTGTTACATTATTACAAATACAAACAATTCTCATCGCATTGGCCCTCTCGGCCCTTTAGGTATCCCCCAGGTATTCTCTGTGTGTTACATTATTACAAATACAAACAATTCTCATCGCATTGGCCCTCTCGGCCCTTCAGGTACATGTATCTCATGTTACATGTAAATTATTACAAATACAAACAATTCTCATCACATTGGCCCTCTCGGCCGTTCGGGTATCTCCGCGGAATTCTCTCTGTGTTAAATTATTACAAATACAAACAATTATCATCACATTGGCCCTCTCGGCCCTTCAGGTATCTCCCCGGAATTCTCTCTGTGTTAAATTATTACAAATACAAACAATTCTCATCACATTGGCCCTCTCGGCCTTTCAGGTATCTCCCCGGAATTCTCTCTGTGTTAAATTATTACAAATACAAACAATTCTCATCACATTGGCCTTCTCGGCCCTTCAGGTACATGTATCTCCCCGGAATTCTCTCTGTGTTAAATTATTACAAATACAAACAATTCTCATCACATTGGCCCTCTCGGCCTTTCAGGTATCTCCCAGGATTTCTTTCTGTGTTAAATTATTAAAAATACAAACAATTCTCATCACATTGGCCCTCTCGGCCCTTCGGGTATCTCCGCGGAATTCTCCCTGTGTTAAATTATTACAAATACAAACAATTCTCATCACATTGGCCCTCTCGGCCTTTCAGGTATCTCCCCGGAATTCTCTCTGTGTTACATTATTACAAATACAGTACAAACAATTCTCATCACATTGGCCCTCTCGGCCCTTCAGGTATCTCCCCGGAATTCTCTCTGTGTTAAATTATGAAAAATACAAACAATTCTCATCACATTGGCCCTCTCGGACTTTCAGGTATCTCCCCGAAATTCTCTCTGTGTTAAATTATTAAAAATACAAACAATTCTCATCTCATTGGCCCTCTCGGCCCTTCAGGTATACCCCCGGTATTCTCTCTGTGTAACATTATTACAAATACAAACAATTCTCATCGCATTGGCCCTCTCGGCCCTTTAGGTATCTCTCCGGTATTCTCTCTGTGTTACATTATTACAAATACAAACAATTCTCATCGCATTGGCCCTCTCGGCCCTTTAGGTGTATCCCCTCGGTATTCTCTCTGTGTTACATTATTACAAATACAAACAATTCTCATCGCATTGGCCCTCTCGGCCCTTCAGGTATCTCCCCGGTATTCTCTCTGTGTTACATTATTACAAATACAAACAATTCTCATCGCATTGGCCCTCCCTGCCCTTCAGGTATCTCCCCGGAATTCTCTCTGTGTTACATTATTACAAATACAAACAATTCTCATCGCATTGGCCCTCTCGGCCCTTCAGGTATCTCCCCGGTATTCTCTCTGTGTTACATTATTACAAATACAAACAATTCTCATCACATTGGCCCTCTCGGCCCTTCAGGTATCTCCCCGGTATTCTCTCTGTGTTACATTATTACAAATACAAACAATTCTCATCGCATTGGCCCTCTCGGCCCTTTAGGTATCCCCCAGGTATTCTCTGTGTGTTACATTATTACAAATACAAACAATTCTCATCGCATTGGCCCTCTCGGCCCTTCAGGTACATGTATCTCATGTTACATGTAAATTATTACAAATACAAACAATTCTCATCACATTGGCCCTCTCGGCCGTTCGGGTATCTCCGCGGAATTCTCTCTGTGTTAAATTATTACAAATACAAACAATTATCATCACATTGGCCCTCTCGGCCCTTCAGGTATCTCCCCGGAATTCTCTGTGTTAAATTATTACAAATACAAACAATTCTCATCACATTGGCCCTCTCGGCCTTTCAGGTATCTCCCCGGAATTCTCTCTGTGTTAAATTATTACAAATACAAACAATTCTCATCACATTGGCCTTCTCGGCCCTTCAGGTACATGTATCTCCCCGGAATTCTCTCTGTGTTAAATTATTACAAATACAAACAATTCTCATCACATTGGCCCTCTCGGCCTTTCAGGTATCTCCCAGGATTTCTTTCTGTGTTAAATTATTAAAAATACAAACAATTCTCATCACATTGGCCCTCTCGGCCCTTCGGGTATCTCCGCGGAATTCTCCCTGTGTTAAATTATTACAAATACAAACAATTCTCATCACATTGGCCCTCTCGGCCTTTCAGGTATCTCCCCGGAATTCTCTCTGTGTTACATTATTACAAATACAGTACAAACAATTCTCATCACATTGGCCCTCTCGGCCCTTCAGGTATCTCCCCGGAATTCTCTCTGTGTTAAATTATGAAAAATACAAACAATTCTCATCACATTGGCCCTCTCGGACTTTCAGGTATCTCCCCGAAATTCTCTCTGTGTTAAATTATTAAAAATACAAACAATTCTCATCTCATTGGCCCTCTCGGCCCTTCAGGTATCTCCCCGGAATTCTCTCTGTGTTAAATTATTACAAATCCAAACAATTCTCATCACTTTGGCCCTCCCTGCCCTTCAGGTACATGTATCTCATGTTACATGTAAATTATTAAAAATACAAACAATTCTCATCACATTGGCCCTCTCGGCCCTTCAGGTATCTCCCCGGTTTTCTCTCTGTGTTACATTATTACAAATACAAACAATTCTCATCGCATTGGCCCTCTTGGCCCTTTAAGTATCTCCCCGGTATTCTCTCTGTGTTACATTATTACAAATACAAACAATTCTCATCACATTGGCCCTCTCGGCCCTTCAGGTATCTCCCCGGTATTCTCTCTGTGTTACATTATTACAAATACAAACAATTCTCATCGCATTGGCCCTCTCGGACCTTTAGGTATCTCCCCGGTATTCTCTCTGTGTTACATTATTACAAATACAAACAATTCTCATCGCATTGGCCCTCTCGGACCTTTAGGTATCTCCCTGGTATTCTCTCTGTGTTACATTATTACAAATACAAACAATTCTCATAGCATTGGCCCTCTCGGCCCTTTAGGTATCCCCCCGGTATTCTCTCTGTGTTACATTATTGCAAATACAAACAATTCTCATCGCATTGGCCCTCTCGGCCCTTCAGGTATCTCCCCGAAATTCTCTCTGTGTTAAATTATTAAAAATACAAACAATTCTCATCACATTTGCCCTCTCGGCCCTTCAGGTATCTCCCCGGAATTCTCTCACAGGTGTTACATGATTACAAATACAAACAATTCTCATCGCATTGGCCCTCTCGACCCTTTAGGTATTTCCCCGGTATTCTCTCTGTGTTACATTATTACAAATACAAACAATTCTCATCACATTGGCCCTCTCGGCCCTTCAGGTATCTCCCCGGAATTCTCTCTGTGTTTAATTATTACAAATCCAAACAATTCTCATCGCATTGGCCCTCCCTGCCCTTCAGGTATCTCCCCGGAATTCTCTCTGTGTTACATTATTACAAATACAAACAATTCTCATCGCATTGGCCCTCTCGGCCCTTCAGGTATCTCCCCGGTATTCTCTCTGTGTTACATTATTACAAATACAAACAATTCTCATCGCATGGCCCTCTCGGCCCTTCAGGTATCTCCCCGGAATTCTCTCTGCGTTAAATTATGAAAAATACAAACAATTCTCATCACATTGGCCCTCTCGGCCCTTCAGGTATCTCCCCGGAATTCTCTCTGTGTTACATTATTACAAATACAAACAATTCTCATCACACTGGCCCTCTCGGCCCTTCAGGTATCTCCCCGGTTTTCTCTCTGTGTTACATTATTACAAATACAAACAATTCTCATCGCATTGGCCCTCTCGGCCCTTCAGGTATCTCCCCGGAATTCTCTCTGTGTTACATTATTACAAATACAAACAATTCTCATCGCATTGGCCCTCTTGGCCCTTTAAGTATCTCCCCGGAATTCTCTCTGTGTTACATTATTACAAATACAAACAATTCTCATCACATTGGCCCTCTCGGCCCTTCAGGTATCTCCCCGGTTTTCTCTCTGTGTTACATTATTACAAATACAAACAATTCTCATCGCATTGGCCCTCTTGGCCCTTTAAGTATCTCCCCGGTATTCTCTCTGTGTTACATTATTACAAATACAAACAATTCTCATCACATTGGCCCTCTCGGCCTTTCAGATATACCCCCGGTATTCTCTCTGTGTAACATTATTACAAATACAAACAATTCTCATCGCATTGGCCCTCTCGGCCCTTTAGGTATCTCTCCGGTATTCTCTCTGTGTTACATTATTACAAATACAAACAATTCTCATCGCATTGGCCCTCTCGGCCCTTCAGGTATCTCCCCGGAATTCTCTCTGTGTTACATTATTACAAATACAAACAATTCTCATCACATTGGCCCTCTTGGCCCTTCAGGTATCTCCCCGGTTTTCTCTCTGTGTTACATTATTACAAATACAAACAATTCTCATCGCATTGGCCCTCTTGGCCCTTTAAGTATCTCCCCGGTATTCTCTCTGTGTTACATTATTACAAATACAAACAATTCTCATCACATTGGCCCTCTCGGCCCTTCAGATATACCCCCGGTATTCTCTCTGTGTAACATTATTACAAATACAAACAATTCTCATCGCATTGGCCCTCTCGGCCCTTTAGGTATCTCCCCGGTTTTCTCTATGTTACATTATTACAAATACAAACAATTCTCATCGCATTGGCCCTCTTGGCCCTTTAAGTATCTCCCCGGTATTCTCTCTGTGTTACATTATTACAAATACAAACAATTCTCATCACATTGGCCCTCTCGGCCCTTCAGATATACCCCCGGTATTCTCTCTGTGTAACATTATTACAAATACAAACAATTCTCATCGCATTGGCCCTCTCGGCCCTTTAGGTATCTCTCCGGTATTCTCTCTGTGTTACATTATTACAAATACAAACAATTCTCATCGCATTGGCCCTCTCGGCCCTTTAGGTGTATCCCCCCGGTATTCTCTCTGTGTTACATTATTAAAAATACAAACAATTCTCATCGCATTGGCCCTCTCGGCCCTTTAGGTATCTCCCCGGTATTCTCTCTGTGTTACATTATTACAAATACAAACAATTCTCATCGCATTGGCCCTCTCGGCCCTTCAGGTATCTCCCCGGTATTCTCTCTGTGTTACATTATTACAAATACAAACAATTCTCATCGCATTGGCCCTCCCTGCCCTTCAGGTATCTCCCCGGAATTCTCTCTGTGTTACATTATTACAAATACAAACAATTCTCATCGCATTGGCCCTCTCGGCCCTTCAGGTATCTCCCCGGTATTCTCTCTGTGTTACATTATTACAAATACAAACAATTCTCATCACATTGGCCCTCTCGGCCCTTCAGGTATCTCCCCGGTATTCTCTCTGTGTTACATTATTACAAATACAAACAATTCTCATCGCATTGGCCCTCTCGGCCCTTTAGGTATCCCCCAGGTATTCTCTGTGTGTTACATTATTACAAATACAAACAATTCTCATCGCATTGGCCCTCTCGGCCCTTCAGGTACATGTATCTCATGTTACATGTAAATTATTACAAATACAAACAATTCTCATCACATTGGCCCTCTCGGCCGTTCGGGTATCTCCGCGGAATTCTCTCTGTGTTAAATTATTACAAATACAAACAATTATCATCACATTGGCCCTCTCGGCCCTTCAGGTATCTCCCCGGAATTCTCTCTGTGTTAAATTATTACAAATACAAACAATTCTCATCACATTGGCCCTCTCGGCCTTTCAGGTATCTCCCCGGAATTCTCTCTGTGTTAAATTATTACAAATACAAACAATTCTCATCACATTGGCCTTCTCGGCCCTTCAGGTACATGTATATCCCCGGAATTCTCTCTGTGTTAAATTATTACAAATACAAACAATTCTCATCACATTGGCCCTCTCGGCCTTTCAGGTATCTCCCAGGATTTCTTTCTGTGTTAAATTATTAAAAATACAAACAATTCTCATCACATTGGCCCTCTCGGCCCTTCGGGTATCTCCGCGGAATTCTCCCTGTGTTAAATTATTACAAATACAAACAATTCTCATCACATTGGCCCTCTCGGCCTTTCAGGTATCTCCCCGGAATTCTCTCTGTGTTACATTATTACAAATACAGTACAAACAATTCTCATCACATTGGCCCTCTCGGCCCTTCAGGTATCTCCCCGGAATTCTCTCTGTGTTAAATTATGAAAAATACAAACAATTCTCATCACATTGGCCCTCTCGGACTTTCAGGTATCTCCCCGAAATTCTCTCTGTGTTAAATTATTAAAAATACAAACAATTCTCATCTCATTGGCCCTCTCGGCCCTTCAGGTATACCCCCGGTATTCTCTCTGTGTAACATTATTACAAATACAAACAATTCTCATCGCATTGGCCCTCTCGGCCCTTTAGGTATCTCTCCGGTATTCTCTCTGTGTTACATTATTACAAATACAAACAATTCTCATCGCATTGGCCCTCTCGGCCCTTTAGGTGTATCCCCTCGGTATTCTCTCTGTGTTACATTATTACAAATACAAACAATTCTCATCGCATTGGCCCTCTCGGCCCTTCAGGTATCTCCCCGGTATTCTCTCTGTGTTACATTATTACAAATACAAACAATTCTCATCGCATTGGCCCTCCCTGCCCTTCAGGTATCTCCCCGGAATTCTCTCTGTGTTACATTATTACAAATACAAACAATTCTCATCGCATTGGCCCTCTCGGCCCTTCAGGTATCTCCCCGGTATTCTCTCTGTGTTACATTATTACAAATACAAACAATTCTCATCACATTGGCCCTCTCGGCCCTTCAGGTATCTCCCCGGTATTCTCTCTGTGTTACATTATTACAAATACAAACAATTCTCATCGCATTGGCCCTCTCGGCCCTTTAGGTATCCCCCAGGTATTCTCTGTGTGTTACATTATTACAAATACAAACAATTCTCATCGCATTGGCCCTCTCGGCCCTTCAGGTACATGTATCTCATGTTACATGTAAATTATTACAAATACAAACAATTCTCATCACATTGGCCCTCTCGGCCGTTCGGGTATCTCCGCGGAATTCTCTCTGTGTTAAATTATTACAAATACAAACAATTATCATCACATTGGCCCTCTCGGCCCTTCAGGTATCTCCCCGGAATTCTCTGTGTTAAATTATTACAAATACAAACAATTCTCATCACATTGGCCCTCTCGGCCTTTCAGGTATCTCCCCGGAATTCTCTCTGTGTTAAATTATTACAAATACAAACAATTCTCATCACATTGGCCTTCTCGGCCCTTCAGGTACATGTATCTCCCCGGAATTCTCTCTGTGTTAAATTATTACAAATACAAACAATTCTCATCACATTGGCCCTCTCGGCCTTTCAGGTATCTCCCAGGATTTCTTTCTGTGTTAAATTATTAAAAATACAAACAATTCTCATCACATTGGCCCTCTCGGCCCTTCGGGTATCTCCGCGGAATTCTCCCTGTGTTAAATTATTACAAATACAAACAATTCTCATCACATTGGCCCTCTCGGCCTTTCAGGTATCTCCCCGGAATTCTCTCTGTGTTACATTATTACAAATACAGTACAAACAATTCTCATCACATTGGCCCTCTCGGCCCTTCAGGTATCTCCCCGGAATTCTCTCTGTGTTAAATTATGAAAAATACAAACAATTCTCATCACATTGGCCCTCTCGGACTTTCAGGTATCTCCCCGAAATTCTCTCTGTGTTAAATTATTAAAAATACAAACAATTCTCATCTCATTGGCCCTCTCGGCCCTTCAGGTATCTCCCCGGAATTCTCTCTGTGTTAAATTATTACAAATCCAAACAATTCTCATCACTTTGGCCCTCCCTGCCCTTCAGGTACATGTATCTCATGTTACATGTAAATTATTAAAAATACAAACAATTCTCATCACATTGGCCCTCTCGGCCCTTCAGGTATCTCCCCGGTTTTCTCTCTGTGTTACATTATTACAAATACAAACAATTCTCATCGCATTGGCCCTCTTGGCCCTTTAAGTATCTCCCCGGTATTCTCTCTGTGTTACATTATTACAAATACAAACAATTCTCATCACATTGGCCCTCTCGGCCCTTCAGGTATCTCCCCGGTATTCTCTCTGTGTTACATTATTACAAATACAAACAATTCTCATCGCATTGGCCCTCTCGGACCTTTAGGTATCTCCCCGGTATTCTCTCTGTGTTACATTATTACAAATACAAACAATTCTCATCGCATTGGCCCTCTCGGACCTTTAGGTATCTCCCTGGTATTCTCTCTGTGTTACATTATTACAAATACAAACAATTCTCATAGCATTGGCCCTCTCGGCCCTTTAGGTATCCCCCCGGTATTCTCTCTGTGTTACATTATTGCAAATACAAACAATTCTCATCGCATTGGCCCTCTCGGCCCTTCAGGTATCTCCCCGAAATTCTCTCTGTGTTAAATTATTAAAAATACAAACAATTCTCATCACATTTGCCCTCTCGGCCCTTCAGGTATCTCCCCGGAATTCTCTCACAGGTGTTACATGATTACAAATACAAACAATTCTCATCGCATTGGCCCTCTCGACCCTTTAGGTATTTCCCCGGTATTCTCTCTGTGTTACATTATTACAAATACAAACAATTCTCATCACATTGGCCCTCTCGGCCCTTCAGGTATCTCCCCGGAATTCTCTCTGTGTTTAATTATTACAAATCCAAACAATTCTCATCGCATTGGCCCTCCCTGCCCTTCAGGTATCTCCCCGGAATTCTCTCTGTGTTACATTATTACAAATACAAACAATTCTCATCGCATTGGCCCTCTCGGCCCTTCAGGTATCTCCCCGGTATTCTCTCTGTGTTACATTATTACAAATACAAACAATTCTCATCGCATGGCCCTCTCGGCCCTTCAGGTATCTCCCCGGAATTCTCTCTGCGTTAAATTATGAAAAATACAAACAATTCTCATCACATTGGCCCTCTCGGCCCTTCAGGTATCTCCCCGGAATTCTCTCTGTGTTACATTATTACAAATACAAACAATTCTCATCACACTGGCCCTCTCGGCCCTTCAGGTATCTCCCCGGTTTTCTCTCTGTGTTACATTATTACAAATACAAACAATTCTCATCGCATTGGCCCTCTCGGCCCTTCAGGTATCTCCCCGGAATTCTCTCTGTGTTACATTATTACAAATACAAACAATTCTCATCGCATTGGCCCTCTTGGCCCTTTAAGTATCTCCCCGGAATTCTCTCTGTGTTACATTATTACAAATACAAACAATTCTCATCACATTGGCCCTCTCGGCCCTTCAGGTATCTCCCCGGTTTTCTCTCTGTGTTACATTATTACAAATACAAACAATTCTCATCGCATTGGCCCTCTTGGCCCTTTAAGTATCTCCCCGGTATTCTCTCTGTGTTACATTATTACAAATACAAACAATTCTCATCACATTGGCCCTCTCGGCCTTTCAGATATACCCCCGGTATTCTCTCTGTGTAACATTATTACAAATACAAACAATTCTCATCGCATTGGCCCTCTCGGCCCTTTAGGTATCTCTCCGGTATTCTCTCTGTGTTACATTATTACAAATACAAACAATTCTCATCGCATTGGCCCTCTCGGCCCTTCAGGTATCTCCCCGGAATTCTCTCTGTGTTACATTATTACAAATACAAACAATTCTCATCACATTGGCCCTCTTGGCCCTTCAGGTATCTCCCCGGTTTTCTCTCTGTGTTACATTATTACAAATACAAACAATTCTCATCGCATTGGCCCTCTTGGCCCTTTAAGTATCTCCCCGGTATTCTCTCTGTGTTACATTATTACAAATACAAACAATTCTCATCACATTGGCCCTCTCGGCCCTTCAGATATACCCCCGGTATTCTCTCTGTGTAACATTATTACAAATACAAACAATTCTCATCGCATTGGCCCTCTCGGCCCTTTAGGTATCTCCCCGGTTTTCTCTATGTTACATTATTACAAATACAAACAATTCTCATCGCATTGGCCCTCTTGGCCCTTTAAGTATCTCCCCGGTATTCTCTCTGTGTTACATTATTACAAATACAAACAATTCTCATCACATTGGCCCTCTCGGCCCTTCAGATATACCCCCGGTATTCTCTCTGTGTAACATTATTACAAATACAAACAATTCTCATCGCATTGGCCCTCTCGGCCCTTTAGGTATCTCTCCGGTATTCTCTCTGTGTTACATTATTACAAATACAAACAATTCTCATCGCATTGGCCCTCTCGGCCCTTTAGGTGTATCCCCCCGGTATTCTCTCTGTGTTACATTATTAAAAATACAAACAATTCTCATCGCATTGGCCCTCTCGGCCCTTTAGGTATCTCCCCGGTATTCTCTCTGTGTTACATTATTACAAATACAAACAATTCTCATCGCATTGGCCCTCTCGGCCCTTCAGGTATCTCCCCGGTATTCTCTCTGTGTTACATTATTACAAATACAAACAATTCTCATCGCATTGGCCCTCCCTGCCCTTCAGGTATCTCCCCGGAATTCTCTCTGTGTTACATTATTACAAATACAAACAATTCTCATCGCATTGGCCCTCTCGGCCCTTCAGGTATCTCCCCGGTATTCTCTCTGTGTTACATTATTACAAATACAAACAATTCTCATCACATTGGCCCTCTCGGCCCTTCAGGTATCTCCCCGGTATTCTCTCTGTGTTACATTATTACAAATACAAACAATTCTCATCGCATTGGCCCTCTCGGCCCTTTAGGTATCCCCCAGGTATTCTCTGTGTGTTACATTATTACAAATACAAACAATTCTCATCGCATTGGCCCTCTCGGCCCTTCAGGTACATGTATCTCATGTTACATGTAAATTATTACAAATACAAACAATTCTCATCACATTGGCCCTCTCGGCCGTTCGGGTATCTCCGCGGAATTCTCTCTGTGTTAAATTATTACAAATACAAACAATTATCATCACATTGGCCCTCTCGGCCCTTCAGGTATCTCCCCGGAATTCTCTCTGTGTTAAATTATTACAAATACAAACAATTCTCATCACATTGGCCCTCTCGGCCTTTCAGGTATCTCCCCGGAATTCTCTCTGTGTTAAATTATTACAAATACAAACAATTCTCATCACATTGGCCTTCTCGGCCCTTCAGGTACATGTATATCCCCGGAATTCTCTCTGTGTTAAATTATTACAAATACAAACAATTCTCATCACATTGGCCCTCTCGGCCTTTCAGGTATCTCCCAGGATTTCTTTCTGTGTTAAATTATTAAAAATACAAACAATTCTCATCACATTGGCCCTCTCGGCCCTTCGGGTATCTCCGCGGAATTCTCCCTGTGTTAAATTATTACAAATACAAACAATTCTCATCACATTGGCCCTCTCGGCCTTTCAGGTATCTCCCCGGAATTCTCTCTGTGTTACATTATTACAAATACAGTACAAACAATTCTCATCACATTGGCCCTCTCGGCCCTTCAGGTATCTCCCCGGAATTCTCTCTGTGTTAAATTATTACAAATCCAAACAATTCTCATCACATTGGCCCTCCCTGCCCTTCAGGTACATGTATCTCATGTTACATGTAAATTATTAAAAATACAAACAATTCTCATCACATTGGCCCTCTCGGCCGTTCGGGTATCTCCGCGGAATTCTCTCTGTGTTAAATTATTACAAATACAAACAATTCTCATCACATTGGCCCTCCCTGCCCTTCAGGTACATGTATCTCATGTTACATGTAAATTATTAAAAATACAAACAATTCTCATCACATTGGCCCTCTCGGCCGTTCGGGTATCTCCGCGGAATTCTCTCTGTGTTAAATTATTACAAATACAAACAATTATCATCACATTGGCCCTCTCGGCCCTTCAGGTATCTCCCCGGAATTCTCTCTGTGTTAAATTATTACAAATACAAACAATTCTCATCGCATTGGCCCTCTCGGCCCTTGAGGTATCCCCCCGGTATTCTCTCTGTGTTACATTATTACAAATACAAACAATTCTCATCGCATTGGCCCTCTCGGCCCTTTAGGTATCTTCCCGGTATTCTCACTGTGTTACATTATTACAAATACAAACAATTCTCATCGCATTGGCCCTCTCGGCCCTTTAGGTATCTCCCCGGTATTCTCTCTGTGTTACATTATTACAAATCCAAACAATTCTCATCGCATTGGCCCTCCCTGCCCTTCAGGTATCTCCCCGGAATTCTCTCTGTGTTACATTATTACAAATACAAACAATTCTCATCGCATTGGCCCTCTCGGCCCTTCAGGTATCTCCCCGGTATTCTCTCTGTGTTACATTATTACAAATACAAACAATTCTCATCGCATTGGCCCTCTCGGCCCTTCAGGTATCCCCCCGGTATTCTCTCTGTGTTACATTATTACAAATACAAACAATTCTCATCGCATGGCCCTCTCGGCCCTTCAGGTATCTTCCCGGAATTCTCTCTGCGTTAAATTATGAAAAATACAAACAATTCTCATCACATTGGCCCTCTCGGCCCTTCAGGTATCTCCCCGGAATTCTCTCTGTGTTACATTATTACAAATACAAACAATTCTCATCACATTGGCCCTCTCGGCCCTTCAGGTATCTCCCCGGTTTTCTCTCTGTGTTACATTATTACAAATACAAACAATTCTCATCGCATTGGCCCTCTCGGCCCTTCAGGTATCTCCCCGGAATTCTCTCTGTGTTACATTATTACAAATACAAACAATTCTCATCACATTGGCCCTCTCGGCCCTTCAGGTATCTCCCCGGTTTTCTCTCTGTGTTACATTATTACAAATACAAACAATTCTCATCACATTGGCCCTCTTGGCCCTTTAAGTATCTCCCCGGTATTCTCTCTGTGTTACATTATTACAAATACAAACAATTCTCATCACATTGGCCCTCTCGGCCCTTCAGGTATCTCCCCGGTATTCTCTCTGTGTTACATTATTACAAATACAAACAATTCTCATCGCATTGGCCCTCTCGGACCTTTAGGTATCTCCCCGGTATTCTCTCTGTGTTACATTATTACAAATACAAACAATTCTCATCGCATTGGCCCTCTCGGACCTTTAGGTATCTCCCTGGTATTCTCTCTGTGTTACATTATTACAAATACAAACAATTCTCATCGCATTGGCCCTCTCGGCCCTTTAGGTATCCCCCCGGTATTCTCTCTGTGTTACATTATTGCAAATACTAACAATTCTCATCGCATTGGCCCTCTCGGCCCTTTAGGTATCCCCCCGGTATTCTCTCTGTGTTACATTATTGCAAATACAAACAATTCTCATCGCATTGGCCCTCTCGGCCCTTCAGGTATCTCCCCGAAATTCTCTCTGTGTTAAATTATTAAAAATACAAACAATTCTCATCACATTTGCCCTCTCGGCCCTTCAGGTATCTCCCCGGAATTCTCTCACAGGTGTTACATGATTACAAATACAAACAATTCTCATCACATTGGCCCTCTCGGCCCTTCAGGTATCTCCCCGGAATTCTCTCTGTGTTTAATTATTACAAATCCAAACAATTCTCATCGCATTGGCCCTCCCTGCCCTTCAGGTATCTCCCCGGAATTCTCTCTGTGTTACATTATTACAAATACAAACAATTCTCATCGCATTGGCCCTCTCGGCCCTTCAGGTATCTCCCCGGTATTCTCTCTGTGTTACATTATTACAAATACAAACAATTCTCATCGCATTGGCCCTCTCGGCCCTTCAGGTATCCCCCCGGTATTCTCTCTGTGTTACATTATTACAAATACAAACAATTCTCATCGCATGGCCCTCTCGGCCCTTCAGGTATCTTCCCGGAATTCTCTCTGCGTTAAATTATGAAAAATACAAACAATTCTCATCACATTGGCCCTCTCGGCCCTTCAGGTATCTCCCCGGAATTCTCTCTGTGTTACATTATTACAAATACAAACAATTCTCATCACATTGGCCCTCTCGGCCCTTCAGGTATCTCCCCGGTTTTCTCTCTGTGTTACATTATTACAAATACAAACAATTCTCATCGCATTGGCCCTCTCGGCCCTTCAGGTATCTCCCCGGAATTCTCTCTGTGTTACATTATTACAAATACAAACAATTCTCATCACATTGGCCCTCTCGGCCCTTTAGGTATCTCCCCGGTTTTCTCTCTGTGTTACATTATTACAAATACAAACAATTCTCATCACATTGGCCCTCTTGGCCCTTTAAGTATCTCCCCGGTATTCTCTCTGTGTTACATTATTACAAATACAAACAATTCTCATCACATTGGCCCTCTCGGCCCTTCAGGTATCTCCCCGGTATTCTCTCTGTGTTACATTATTACAAATACAAACAATTCTCATCGCATTGGCCCTCTCGGACCTTTAGGTATCTCCCCGGTATTCTCTCTGTGTTACATTATTACAAATACAAACAATTCTCATCGCATTGGCCCTCTCGGACCTTTAGGTATCTCCCTGGTATTCTCTCTGTGTTACATTATTACAAATACAAACAATTCTCATCGCATTGGCCCTCTCGGCCCTTTAGGTATCCCCCCGGTATTCTCTCTGTGTTACATTATTGCAAATACTAACAATTCTCATCGCATTGGCCCTCTCGGCCCTTTAGGTATCCCCCCGGTATTCTCTCTGTGTTACATTATTGCAAATACAAACAATTCTCATCGCATTGGCCCTCTCGGCCCTTCAGGTATCTCCCCGAAATTCTCTCTGTGTTAAATTATTAAAAATACAAACAATTCTCATCACATTTGCCCTCTCGGCCCTTCAGGTATCTCCCCGGAATTCTCTCACAGGTGTTACATGATTACAAATACAAACAATTCTCATCACATTGGCCCTCTCGGCCCTTCAGGTATCTCCCCGGAATTCTCTCTGTGTTTAATTATTACAAATCCAAACAATTCTCATCGCATTGGCCCTCCCTGCCCTTCAGGTATCTCCCCGGAATTCTCTCTGTGTTACATTATTACAAATACAAACAATTCTCATCGCATTGGCCCTCTCGGCCCTTCAGGTATCTCCCCGGTATTCTCTCTGTGTTACATTATTACAAATACAAACAATTCTCATCGCATGGCCCTCTCGGCCCTTCAGGTATCTTCCCGGAATTCTCTCTGCGTTAAATTATGAAAAATACAAACAATTCTCATCACATTGGCCCTCTCGGCCCTTCAGGTATCTCCCCGGAATTCTCTCTGTGTTACATTATTACAAATACAAACAATTCTCATCACATTGGCCCTCTCGGCCCTTCAGGTATCTCCCCGGTTTTCTCTCTGTGTTACATTATTACAAATACAAACAATTCTCATCGCATTGGCCCTCTCGGCCCTTCAGGTATCTCCCCGGAATTCTCTCTGTGTTACATTATTACAAATACAAACAATTCTCATCACATTGGCCCTCTCGGCCCTTCAGGTATCTCCCCGGTTTTCTCTCTGTGTTACATTATTACAAATACAAACAATTCTCATCACATTGGCCCTCTTGGCCCTTTAAGTATCTCCCCGGTATTCTCTCTGTGTTACATTATTACAAATACAAACAATTCTCATCACATTGGCCCTCTCGGCCCTTCAGGTATCTCCCCGGTATTCTCTCTGTGTTACATTATTACAAATACAAACAATTCTCATCGCATTGGCCCTCTCGGACCTTTAGGTATCTCCCCGGTATTCTCTCTGTGTTACATTATTACAAATACAAACAATTCTCATCGCATTGGCCCTCTCGGACCTTTAGGTATCTCCCTGGTATTCTCTCTGTGTTACATTATTACAAATACAAACAATTCTCATCGCATTGGCCCTCTCGGCCCTTTAGGTATCCCCCCGGTATTCTCTCTGTGTTACATTATTGCAAATACTAACAATTCTCATCGCATTGGCCCTCTCGGCCCTTTAGGTATCCCCCCGGTATTCTCTCTGTGTTACATTATTGCAAATACAAACAATTCTCATCGCATTGGCCCTCTCGGCCCTTCAGGTATCTCCCCGAAATTCTCTCTGTGTTAAATTATTAAAAATACAAACAATTCTCATCACATTTGCCCTCTCGGCCCTTCAGGTATCTCCCCGGAATTCTCTCACAGGTGTTACATGATTACAAATACAAACAATTCTCATCACATTGGCCCTCTCGGCCCTTCAGGTATCTCCCCGGAATTCTCTCTGTGTTTAATTATTACAAATCCAAACAATTCTCATCGCATTGGCCCTCCCTGCCCTTCAGGTATCTCCCCGGAATTCTCTCTGTGTTACATTATTACAAATACAAACAATTCTCATCGCATTGGCCCTCTCGGCCCTTCAGGTATCTCCCCGGTATTCTCTCTGTGTTACATTATTACAAATACAAACAATTCTCATCGCATGGCCCTCTCGGCCCTTCAGGTATCTCCCCGGAATTCTCTCTGCGTTAAATTATGAAAAATACAAACAATTCTCATCACATTGGCCCTCTCGGCCCTTCAGGTATCTCCCCGGAATTCTCTCTGTGTTACATTATTACAAATACAAACAATTCTCATCACATTGGCCCTCTCGGCCCTTCAGGTATCTCCCCGGTATTCTCTCTGTGTTACATTATTACAAATACAAACAATTCTCATCGCATTGGCCCTCTCGGATCTTTAGGTATCTCCCCGGTATTCTCTCTGTGTTACATTATTACAAATACAAACAATTCTCATCGCATTGGCCCTCTCGGACCTTTAGGTATCTCCCTGGTATTCTCTCTGTGTTACATTATTACAAATACAAACAATTCTCATCGCATTGGCCCTCTCGGCCCTTTAGGTATCCCCCCGGTATTCTCTCTGTGTTACATTATTGCAAATACTAACAATTCTCATCGCATTGGCCCTCTCGGCCCTTTAGGTATCCCCCCGGTATTCTCTCTGTGTTACATTATTGCAAATACAAACAATTCTCATCGCATTGGCCCTCTCGGCCCTTCAGGTATCTCCCCGAAATTCTCTCTGTGTTAAATTATTAAAAATACAAACAATTCTCATCACATTTGCCCTCTCGGCCCTTCAGGTATCTCCCCGGAATTCTCTCACAGGTGTTACATGATTACAAATACAAACAATTCTCATCACATTGGCCCTCTCGGCCCTTCAGGTATCTCCCCGGAATTCTCTCTGTGTTTAATTATTACAAATCCAAACAATTCTCATCGCATTGGCCCTCCCTGCCCTTCAGGTATCTCCCCGGAATTCTCTCTGTGTTACATTATTACAAATACAAACAATTCTCATCGCATTGGCCCTCTCGGCCCTTCAGGTATCTCCCCGGTATTCTCTCTGTGTTACATTATTACAAATACAAACAATTCTCATCGCATGGCCCTCTCGGCCCTTCAGGTATCTCCCCGGAATTCTCTCTGCGTTAAATTATGAAAAATACAAACAATTCTCATCACATTGGCCCTCTCGGCCCTTCAGGTATCTCCCCGGAATTCTCTCTGTGTTACATTATTACAAATACAAACAATTCTCATCACATTGGCCCTCTCGGCCCTTCAGGTATCTCCCCGGTTTTCTCTCTGTGTTACATTATTACAAATACAAACAATTCTCATCGCATTGGCCCTCTCGGCCCTTCAGGTATCTCCCCGGAATTCTCTCTGTGTTACATTATTACAAATACAAACAATTCTCATCGCATTGGCCCTCTTGGCCCTTTAAGTATCTCCCCGGTATTCTCTCTGTGTTACATTATTACAAATACAAACAATTCTCATCACATTGGCCCTCTCGGCCCTTCAGGTATCTCCCCGGTATTCTCTCTGTGTTACATTATTACAAATACAAACAATTCTCATCACATTTGCCCTCTCGGCCCTTCAGGTATCTCCCCGGAATTCTCTCACAGGTGTTACATGATTACAAATACAAACAATTCTCATCGCATTGGCCCTCTCGACCCTTTAGGTATTTCCCCGGTATTCTCTCTGTGTTACATTATTACAAATACAAACAATTCTCATCGCATTGGCCCTCTCGGCCCTTTAGGTATCCCCCAGGTATTCTCTGTGTGTTACATTATTACAAATACAAACAATTCTCATCGCATTGGCCCTCTCGGCCCTTCAGGTATCTCCCCGGAATTCTCTCTGTGTTACATTATTACAAATACAAACAATTCTCATCACATTGGCCCTCTCGGCCCTTCAGGTATCTCCCCGGTTTTCTCTCTGTGTTACATTATTACAAATACAAACAATTCTCATCGCATTGGCCCTCTCGGCCCTTCAGGTATCTCCCCGGAATTCTCTCTGTGTTACATTATTACAAATACAAACAATTCTCATCACATTGGCCCTCTTGGCCCTTTAAGTATCTCCCCGGTATTCTCTCTGTGTTACATTATTACAAATACAAACAATTCTCATCACATTGGCCCTCTCGGCCCTTCAGGTATCTCCCCGGTATTCTCTCTGTGTTACATTATTACAAATACAAACAATTCTCATCGCATTGGCCCTCTCGGACCTTTAGGTATCTCCCCGGTATTCTCTCTGTGTTACATTATTACAAATACAAACAATTCTCATCGCATTGGCCCTCTCGGCCCTTCAGGTATCTCCCCGGAATTCTCTCTGTGTTACATTATTACAAATACAAACAATTCTCATCACATTGGCCCTCTCGGCCCTTCAGGTATCTCCCCGGTTTTCTCTCTGTGTTACATTATTACAAATACAAACAATTCTCATCGCATTGGCCCTCTCGGCCCTTCAGGTATCTCCCCGGAATTCTCTCTGTGTTAAATTATTACAAATACAAACAATTCTCATCACATTGGCCCTCTCGGCCTTTCAGGTATCTCCCCGGAATTCTCTCTGTGTTAAATTATTACAAATACAAACAATTCTCATCACATTGGCCTTCTCGGCCCTTCAGGTACAATGTACATGTATCTCCCCGGAATTCTCTCTGTGTTAAATTATTACAAATACAAACAATTCTCATCACATTGGCCCTCTCGGCCTTTCAGGTATCTCCCAGGATTTCTTTCTGTGTTAAATTATTAAAAATACAAACAATTCTCATCACATTGGCCCTCTCGGCCCTTCGGGTATCTCCGCGGAATTCTCCCTGTGTTAAATTATTACAAATACAAACAATTCTCATCACATTGGCCCTCTCGGCCTTTCAGGTATCTCCCCGGAATTCTCTCTGTGTTACATTATTACAAATACAGTACAAACAATTCTCATCACATTGGCCCTCTCGGCCCTTCAGGTATCTCCCCGGAATTCTCTCTGTGTTAAATTATGAAAAATACAAACAATTCTCATCACATTGGCCCTCTCGGACTTTCAGGTATCTCCCCGAAATTCTCTCTGTGTTAAATTATTAAAAATACAAACAATTCTCATCTCATTGGCCCTCTCGGCCCTTCAGGTATCTCCCCGGAATTCTCTCTGTGTTAAATTATTACAAATCCAAACAATTCTCATCACATTGGCCCTCCCTGCCCTTTAGGTACATGTATCTCATGTTACATGTAAATTATTAAAAATACAAACAATTCTCATCACATTGGCCCTCTCGGCCGTTCGGGTATCTCCGCGGAATTCTCTCTGTGTTAAATTATTACAAATACAAACAATTATCATCACATTGGCCCTCTCGGCCCTTCAGGTATCTCCCCGGAATTCTCTCTGTGTTAAATTATTACAAATACAAACAATTCTCATCACGTTGGCCTTCTCGGCCCTTCAGGTACATGTATCTCCCCGGAATTCTCTCTGTGTTAAATTATTACAAATACAAACAATTCTCATCGCATTGGCCCTCTCGGCCCTTTAGGTATCTCCCCGGTATTCTCTCTGTGTTACATTATTACAAATACAGTACAAACAATTCTCATCACATTGGCCCTCCCTGCCCTTCAGGTATCTCCCCGGTATTCTCTCTGTGTTACATTATTACAAATACAAACAATTCTCATCGCATTGGCCCTCTCGGTCCTTTAGGTATCCCCCCGGTATTCTCTCTGTGTTACATTATTACAAATACAAACAATTCTCATCGCATTGGCCCTCTCGGCCCTTTAGGTATCCCCTCGGTATTCTCTCTGTGTTACATTATTTCAAATACAGTACAAACAATTCTCATCACATTGGCCCTCTCGGACCTTTAGGTATCTCCCCGGTATTCTCTCTGTGTTACATTATTACAAATACAAACAATTCTCATCGCATTGGCCCTCTCGGCCCTTCAGGTATCTCCCCGGAATTCTCTCTGTGTTACATTATTACAAATACAAACAATTCTCATCACATTGGCCCTCTTGGCCCTTCAGGTATCTCCCCGGTTTTCTCTCTGTGTTACATTATTACAAATACAAACAATTCTCATCGCATTGGCCCTCTTGGCCCTTTAAGTATCTCCCCGGTATTCTCTCTGTGTTACATTATTACAAATACAAACAATTCTCATCACATTGGCCCTCTCGGCCCTTCAGATATACCCCCGGTATTCTCTCTGTGTAACATTATTACAAATACAAACAATTCTCATCGCATTGGCCCTCTCGGCCCTTTAGGTATCTCCCCGGTTTTCTCTCTGTTACATTATTACAAATACAAACAATTCTCATCGCATTGGCCCTCTTGGCCCTTTAAGTATCTCCCCGGTATTCTCTCTGTGTTACATTATTACAAATACAAACAATTCTCATCACATTGGCCCTCTCGGCCCTTCAGATATACCCCCGGTATTCTCTCTGTGTAACATTATTACAAATACAAACAATTCTCATCGCATTGGCCCTCTCGGCCCTTTAGGTATCTCTCCGGTATTCTCTCTGTGTTACATTATTACAAATACAAACAATTCTCATCGCATTGGCCCTCTCGGCCCTTTAGGTGTATCCCCCCGGTATTCTCTCTGTGTTACATTATTACAAATACAAACAATTCTCATCGCATTGGCCCTCTCGGCCCTTTAGGTATCTCCCCGGTATTCTCTCTGTGTTACATTATTACAAATACAAACAATTCTCATCGCATTGGCCCTCTCGGCCCTTCAGGTATCTCCCCGGTATTCTCTCTGTGTTACATTATTACAAATACAAACAATTCTCATCGCATTGGCCCTCCCTGCCCTTCAGGTATCTCCCCGGAATTCTCTCTGTGTTACATTATTACAAATACAAACAATTCTCATCGCATTGGCCCTCTCGGCCCTTCAGGTATCTCCCCGGTATTCTCTCTGTGTTACATTATTACAAATACAAACAATTCTCATCACATTGGCCCTCTCGGCCCTTCAGGTATCTCCCCGGTATTCTCTCTGTGTTACATTATTACAAATACAAACAATTCTCATCGCATTGGCCCTCTCGGCCCTTTAGGTATCCCCCAGGTATTCTCTGTGTGTTACATTATTACAAATACAAACAATTCTCATCGCATTGGCCCTCTCGGCCCTTCAGGTACATGTATCTCATGTTACATGTAAATTATTACAAATACAAACAATTCTCATCACATTGGCCCTCTCGGCCGTTCGGGTATCTCCGCGGAATTCTCTCTGTGTTAAATTATTACAAATACAAACAATTATCATCACATTGGCCCTCTCGGCCCTTCAGGTATCTCCCCGGAATTCTCTCTGTGTTAAATTATTACAAATACAAACAATTCTCATCACATTGGCCCTCTCGGCCTTTCAGGTATCTCCCCGGAATTCTCTCTGTGTTAAATTATTACAAATACAAACAATTCTCATCACATTGGCCTTCTCGGCCCTTCAGGTACATGTATCTCCCCGGAATTCTCTCTGTGTTAAATTATTACAAATACAAACAATTCTCATCACATTGGCCCTCTCGGCCTTTCAGGTATCTCCCAGGATTTCTTTCTGTGTTAAATTATTAAAAATACAAACAATTCTCATCACATTGGCCCTCTCGGCCCTTCGGGTATCTCCGCGGAATTCTCCCTGTGTTAAATTATTACAAATACAAACAATTCTCATCACATTGGCCCTCTCGGCCTTTCAGGTATCTCCCCGGAATTCTCTCTGTGTTACATTATTACAAATACAGTACAAACAATTCTCATCACATTGGCCCTCTCGGCCCTTCAGGTATCTCCCCGGAATTCTCTCTGTGTTAAATTATGAAAAATACAAACAATTCTCATCACATTGGCCCTCTCGGACTTTCAGGTATCTCCCCGAAATTCTCTCTGTGTTAAATTATTAAAAATACAAACAATTCTCATCTCATTGGCCCTCTCGGCCCTTCAGGTATCTCCCCGGAATTCTCTCTGTGTTAAATTATTACAAATCCAAACAATTCTCATCACATTGGCCCTCCCTGCCCTTCAGGTACATGTATCTCATGTTACATGTAAATTATTAAAAATACAAACAATTCTCATCACATTGGCCCTCTCGGCCGTTCGGGTATCTCCGCGGAATTCTCTCTGTGTTAAATTATTACAAATACAAACAATTATCATCACATTGGCCCTCTCGGCCCTTCAGGTATCTCCCCGGAATTCTCTCTGTGTTAAATTATTACAAATACAAACAATTCTCATCACGTTGGCCTTCTCGGCCCTTCAGGTACATGTATCTCCCCGGAATTCTCTCTGTGTTAAATTATTACAAATACAAACAATTCTCATCACATTGGCCCTCTCGGCCTTTCAGGTATCTCCCAGGATTTCTTTCTGTGTTAAATTATTAAAAATACAAACAATTCTCATCACATTGGCCCTCTCGGCCCTTCGGGTATCTCCGCGGAATTCTCCCTGTGTTAAATTATTACAAATACAAACAATTCTCATCACATTGGCCCTCTCGGCCTTTCAGGTATCTCCCCGGAATTCTCTCTGTGTTACATTATTACAAATACAGTACAAACAATTCTCATCACATTGGCCCTCTCGGCCCTTCAGGTATCTCCCCGGAATTCTCTCTGTGTTAAATTATGAAAAATACAAACAATTCTCATCACATTGGCCCTCTCGGACTTTCAGGTATCTCCCCGAAATTCTCTCTGTGTTAAATTATTAAAAATACAAACAATTCTCATCTCATTGGCCCTCTCGGCCCTTCAGGTATCTCCCCGGAATTCTCTCTGTGTTACATTATTACAAATACAAACAATTCTCATCGCATTGGCCCTCTCGGCCCTTTAGGTATCCCCCAGGTATTCTCTGTGTGTTACATTATTACAAATACAAACAATTCTCATCGCATTGGCCCTCTCGGCCCTTCAGGTACATGTATCTCATGTTACATGTAAATTATTACAAATACAAACAATTCTCATCACATTGGCCCTCTCGGCCGTTCGGGTATCTCCGCGGAATTCTCTCTGTGTTAAATTATTACAAATACAAACAATTATCATCACATTGGCCCTCTCGGCCCTTCAGGTATCTCCCCGGAATTCTCTCTGTGTTAAATTATTACAAATACAAACAATTCTCATCACATTGGCCCTCTCGGCCTTTCAGGTATCTCCCCGGAATTCTCTCTGTGTTAAATTATTACAAATACAAACAATTCTCATCACATTGGCCTTCTCGGCCCTTCAGGTACATGTATCTCCCCGGAATTCTCTCTGTGTTAAATTATTACAAATACAAACAATTCTCATCACATTGGCCCTCTCGGCCTTTCAGGTATCTCCCAGGATTTCTTTCTGTGTTAAATTATTAAAAATACAAACAATTCTCATCACATTGGCCCTCTCGGCCCTTCGGGTATCTCCGCGGAATTCTCCCTGTGTTAAATTATTACAAATACAAACAATTCTCATCACATTGGCCCTCTCGGCCTTTCAGGTATCTCCCCGGAATTCTCTCTGTGTTACATTATTACAAATACAGTACAAACAATTCTCATCACATTGGCCCTCTCGGCCCTTCAGGTATCTCCCCGGAATTCTCTCTGTGTTAAATTATGAAAAATACAAACAATTCTCATCACATTGGCCCTCTCGGACTTTCAGGTATCTCCCCGAAATTCTCTCTGTGTTAAATTATTAAAAATACAAACAATTCTCATCTCATTGGCCCTCTCGGCCCTTCAGGTATCTCCCCGGAATTCTCTCTGTGTTAAATTATTACAAATCCAAACAATTCTCATCACATTGGCCCTCCCTGCCCTTCAGGTACATGTATCTCATGTTACATGTAAATTATTAAAAATACAAACAATTCTCATCACATTGGCCCTCTCGGCCGTTCGGGTATCTCCGCGGAATTCTCTCTGTGTTAAATTATTACAAATACAAACAATTATCATCACATTGGCCCTCTCGGCCCTTCAGGTATCTCCCCGGAATTCTCTCTGTGTTAAATTATTACAAATACAAACAATTCTCATCACGTTGGCCTTCTCGGCCCTTCAGGTACATGTATCTCCCCGGAATTCTCTCTGTGTTAAATTATTACAAATACAAACAATTCTCATCACATTGGCCCTCTCGGCCTTTCAGGTATCTCCCAGGATTTCTTTCTGTGTTAAATTATTAAAAATACAAACAATTCTCATCACATTGGCCCTCTCGGCCCTTCGGGTATCTCCGCGGAATTCTCCCTGTGTTAAATTATTACAAATACAAACAATTCTCATCACATTGGCCCTCTCGGCCTTTCAGGTATCTCCCCGGAATTCTCTCTGTGTTACATTATTACAAATACAGTACAAACAATTCTCATCACATTGGCCCTCTCGGCCCTTCAGGTATCTCCCCGGAATTCTCTCTGTGTTAAATTATGAAAAATACAAACAATTCTCATCACATTGGCCCTCTCGGACTTTCAGGTATCTCCCCGAAATTCTCTCTGTGTTAAATTATTAAAAATACAAACAATTCTCATCTCATTGGCCCTCTCGGCCCTTCAGGTATCTCCCCGGAATTCTCTCTGTGTTAAATTATTACAAATCCAAACAATTCTCATCACATTGGCCCTCCCTGCCCTTCAGGTACATGTATCTCATGTTACATGTAAATTATTAAAAATACAAACAATTCTCATCACATTGGCCCTCTCGGCCGTTCGGGTATCTCCGCGGAATTCTCTCTGTGTTAAATTATTACAAATACAAACAATTATCATCACATTGGCCCTCTCGGCCCTTCAGGTATCTCCCCGGAATTCTCTCTGTGTTAAATTATTACAAATACAAACAATTCTCATCACGTTGGCCCTCTCGGCCCTTCAGGTATCTCCCCGGAATTGTTAAATTATTACAAATACAAACAATTCTCATCACATTGGCCTTCTCGGCCCTTCAGGTACATGTATCTCCCCGGAATTCTCTCTGTGTTAAATTATTACAAATACAAACAATTCTCATCACATTGGCCCTCTCGGCCCTTCGGGTATCTCCGCGGAATTCTTTCTGTGTTAAATTATTACAAATCCAAACAATTCTCATCACATTGGCCCTCTCGGCCCTTCAGGTATCTACCCGGAATTCTCCATGTGTTAAATTATTAAAAATACAAACAATTCTCATCACATTGGCCCTCTCGGCCCTTCGGGTATCTCCGCGGAATTCTCTATGTGTTAAATTATTACAAATACAAACAATTCTCATCACATTGGCCCTCTCGGCCTTTCAGGTATCTCCCCGGAATTCTCTCTGTGTTAAATTATTAAAAATACAAACAATTCTCATCACATTGTCCCTCTCGGCCCTTCAGGTATCTCCCCGGAATTCTCTCTGTGTTACATTATTACAAATACAAACAATTCTCATCGCATTGGCCCTCTCGGCCCTTTAGGTATCTCATGTTACATGTAAATTATTAAAAATACAAACAATTCTCATCACATTGGCCCTCTCGGCCGTTCGGGTATCTCCGCGGAATTCTCTCTGTGTTAAATTATTACAAATACAAACAATTATTATCACATTGGCCCTCTCGGCCCTTCAGGTATCTCATGTTACATGTAAATTATTAAAAATACTGTAACGAAGATTTCTCTGGGGTCGACTACACACACAAGAAGGACTCCTGACACAAGTGTTCCTCTATTTCCTGTGGTTCTCTGCCGTTTATTGTGGACTCTCGCCTACCAAACATGGACTTCAGGCTCACACAATCACGCGGCCCCCAGAACTGGCCTGAACCAGTTCGGCGCTTGCGCAATCCAAGGCGGGTTTCCGGGGCGATCCCACCACCGTGGAATCGCTCCAGCGCCCTCTACCGCCCAACCGGCACGGGCGTTACACAGCCCCCCACGAAGACCTTGTTTGCCCCCAAACAAGACCATGGGCGCTGCTGCCGCACCCCGGCCAACCGCCCCGGAAAACGCATAACGCCAACATTACACAACAATTTACATTCCAACAATTTACATTACAACAATTTTCATTACAACAATTTTCATTACAACAATTTGGGGTAAGCCCCTGGCCCCAGGACACACCCCTGGCCCCGGCACACCCCTGGCCCCGGCACACCCCTCTAAATGTTAAACTTGACTGCGACTGTGACTGCGACTGGCTGCTCTGACTGCGACTGGTGCCTTCGACTGCGGCTGGCTCTTGCGACTGCGACTGTGGTTCCTGCGACTGCATCTGCGGCTGGCTCCCGCGACAGCGACTGGCTCCTGCGACTGCGACTGGCTCCTGTATCTGGTGCCTGCGACTGCGACTGGCTCTTGCGACTGCGACTGCGACTGCGCTTGGCTCCTGCAACTGCGACTGGCTCCTCCGACTGCGACTGGCTCCTGTGGCCGCGACTGTGACTGCCTCTTGCGACTGCGACTGATTCTTGCGACTGCGACTGATTCTTGCGACTGCGACTGATTCTTGCGACTGGCTTAGAGAGCGTGGGCGTCCCGGCGAGGCCCCGCCCCCGCTGCGCCGACGGGCACGGCTCGGGCTCGCTCCGAGTGTTGCGAGCCGTCTGCCGCGCCGCCGTCTACAGCATGGGCCGGGCCCCCCCGACTCGGTTTCATTCCTGCAGAAGATCCAGAGAATGTCTCGACGAGGCCCCGCCCCCCACTGCATCCACGGGCACAGCTTTGGATTGTTCCGCGAGGAACCATCCGTCTGCTGCGCCGCCGTCTACAGCATGGGGCGGCCCCCCGACAGACCTGGTAGCGGACCCGGACAAATATGGAGAAGGGCGCCCTCTCTCCAAATCGGAGTGGACGCACTGAAGCCCCCAGCCATTGGCGCATGTCCCGAAATTCCCCGCTATCCTTCTCCAACTCCTCCCCCAGGAAACCCCAGACTCCCAAGTCCCCATAACCTCCCTAGTGTTCCCCTGGCGTCATGCACGGAGTGCCTGAAAGCCTCCCGGACTGGTCCCCGCTCCCCGGGCCCACGCCCCGGCCTGCCCTCTCGCCGTGGGGCGAGTTGGCTGCCGTGTTATCGTGGTTTCCTGAAAACCTGAACACTTCACCTGGTCTTTTCCCGTCCTTCTGTATCCCACCGCTGCCACCAATGTAACGAAGATTTCTCTGGGGTCGACTACACACACAAGAAGGACTCCTGACACAAGTGTTCCTCTATTTCCTGTGGTTCTCTGCCGTTTATTGTGGACTCTCGCCTACCAAACATGGACTTCAGGCTCACACAATCACGCGGCCCCCAGAACTGGCCTGAACCAGTTCGGCGCTTGCGCAATCCAAGGCGGGTTTCCGGGGCGATCCCACCACCGTGGAATCGCTCCAGCGCCCTCTACCGCCCAACCGGCACGGGCGTTACAATACAAACAATCCTCATCGCATTGGCCCTCTCGGCCCTTTAGGTATCCCCCCGTTATTCTCTCTGTGTTACATTATTACAAATACAAACAATTCTCATCGCATTGGCCCTCTCGGCCCTTTAGGTATCCCCCCGGTATTCTCTCTGTGTTACATTATTAAAAATACAAACAATTCTCATCACATTGGCCCTCTCGGCCCTTCAGGTATCTCCCCGGAATTCTCTCTGTGTTACATTATTACAAATACAAACAATTCCCATCACATTGGCCTTCTCGGCCCTTTAGGTATTTCCCCGGTATTCTCTCTGTGTTACATTATTACAAATACAAACAATTCTCATCGCATTGGCCCTCTCAGCCCTTTAGGTATCCCCCGGTATTCTCTCTGTGTTACATTATTACAAATACAAACAATTCTCATCGCATTGGCCCTCTCGGCCCTTTAGGTATCTCATGTTACATGTAAATTATTAAAAATACAAACAATTCTCATCACATTGGCCCTCTCGGCCGTTCGGGTATCTCCGCGGAATTCTCTCTGTGTTAAATTATTACAAATACAAACAATTATTATCACATTGGCCCTCTCGGCCCTTCAGGTATCTCATGTTACATGTAAATCATACTATAATTCGAGCAACGTTTGTCTGTCTGTCTGTTTGTTTCGCTACTCCTCCCAAGTCCTTGGTCCGATCTCGCCCAAACTTGGTGGGTGGATGTAAGTTCACCCCAGAATTGCCCTTGAGGGGTTCATTTTTGGAAAGGTCAAGGTCACTGGGGTCAAAGGTCAAATGTTCGTTTTTCGCTACTCCTCCCAAGTCCTTGGTCCGATCTCGCCCAAACTTACGGGTACGGGTACGTCACCCCATCCCCAACTTCCCTTCTTCCGGTCATATGTCAAGGTCACTGGGGTCAAAGGTCAAATGTTCGTTTTTCGCTACTCCTCCCAAGTCCTTGGTCCGATCTCGCCCAAACTTACGGGTACGGGTACGTCACCCCATCCCCAACTTCCCTTCTTCCGGTCATATATTACACCCACGGGTACTTTTGACTAGTTATTAAAAATACAAACAATTCTCATCACATTGGCCCTCCCGGCCCTTGAGGTACATGTATCTCCCCGGTATTCTCTCTGTGTTACATTATTACAAATACAAACAATTCTCATCACATTGGCACTCTAGGCCCTTCAGGTATCTCCCCGTAATTCTCTCACAGGTGTTACATTATTACAAATACAAACAATTCTCATCGCATTGGTCCTCTCGGCCCTTTAGGTATTTCCCCGGTATTTTCTCTGTGTTACATTATTACAAATACAAACAATTCTCATCACATTGGCCCTCTCGGCCCTTCAGGTATCTCCCCGGTATTCTCTCTGTGTTACATTATTACAAATACAAACAATTCTCATCACATTGGCCCTCTCGGCCCTTTAGGTATCTCCCCGGAATTCTTTCTGTGTTAAATTATTACAAATACAAACAATTCTCATCTCATTGGCCCTCTCGGCCCTTCAGGTATCTCCCAGGAATTCTTTCTGTGTTAAATTATTAAAAATACAAACAATTCTCATCACATTGGCCCTCTCGGCCCTTCGGGTATCTCCGCGGAATTCTCTCTGTGTTAAATTATGAAAATACAAACAATTCTCATCACATTGGCCCTCTTGGCCCTTCAGGTATCTCCCCGGAATTCTTTCTGTGTTACATTATTACAAATACAAACAATTCTCATCACATTGGCCCTCTCGGCCCTTCAGGTATCTCCCCGGAATTCTCTCTGTGTTAAATTATGAAAAATACAAACAATTCTCATCACATTGGCCCTCTCGGACTTTCAGGTATCTCCTCGAAATTCTCTCTGTGTTAAATTATTAAAAATACAAACAATTCTCATCTCATTGGCCCTCTCGGCCCTTCAGGTATCTCCCCGGAATTCTCTCTGTGTTAAATTATTACAAATCCAAACAATTCTCATCACATTGGCCCTCCCTGCCCTTCAGGTACATGTATCTCATGTTACATGTAAATTATTAAAAATACAAACAATTCTCATCACATTGGCCCTCTCGGCCGTTCGGGTATCTCCGCGGAATTCTCTCTGTGTTAAATTATTACAAATACAAACAATTATCATCACATTGGCCCTCTCGGCCCTTCAGGTATCTCCCCGGAATTCTCTCTGTGTTAAATTATTACAAATACAAACAATTCTCATCACATTGGCCCTCTCGGCCTTTCAGGTATCTCCCCGGAATTCTCTCTGTGTTAAATTATTACAAATACAAACAATTCTCATCACATTGGCCCTCTCGGCCCTTCAGGTATCTCCCCGGAATTGTTAAATTATTACAAATACAAACAATTCTCATCACATTGGCCTTCTCGGCCCTTCAGGTACATGTATCTCCCCGGAATTCTCTCTGTGTTAAATTATTACAAATACAAACAATTCTCATCACATTGGCCCTCTCGGCCCTTCAGGTATCTCCCCGGAATTCTCTCTGTGTTAAATTATTACAAATACAAACAATTCTCATCACATTGGCCCTCTCGGCCTTTCAGGTATCTCCCCGGAATTCTCTCTGTGTTAAATTATTACAAATACAAACAATTCTCATCACATTGGCCCTCTCGGCCCTTCAGGTATCTCCCCGGAATTGTTAAATTATTACAAATACAAACAATTCTCATCACATTGGCCTTCTCGGCCCTTCAGGTACATGTATCTCCCCGGAATTCTCTCTGTGTTAAATTATTACAAATACAAACAATTCTCATCACATTGGCCCTCTCGGCCCTTCAGGTATCTACCTGGAATTCTCCATGTGTTAAATTATTAAAAATACAAACAATTCTCATCACATTGGCCCTCTTGGCCGTTCGGGTATCTCCGCGGAATTCTCTCTGTGTTAAATTATTACAAATACAAACAATTATTATCACATTGGCCCTCTCGGCCCTTCAGGTATCTCATGTTACATGTAAATTATTAAAAATACAAACAATTCTCATCACATTGGCCCTCCCGGCCCTTGAGGTACATGTATCTCCCCGGTATTCTCTCTGTGTTACATTATTACAAATACAAACAATTGTCATCACATTGGCCCTCTCGGCCCTTCAGGTATCTCCCCGGAATTCTCTCTGTGTTAAATTATTACAAATCCAAACAATTCTCATCACATTGGCCCTCCCTGCCCTTCAGGTATCTCCCCGGAATTCTCTCTGTGTTACATTATTACAAATACAAACAATTCTCATCACATTGGCCCTCTCGGCCCTTCAGGTATCTCCCCGGAATTCTCTCTGTGTTACATTATTACAAATACAAACAATTGTCATCACATTGACCCTCTCGGCCCTTCAGGTATCTCCCCGTAATTCTCTCACAGGTGTTACATTATTACAAATAAAAACAATTCTCATCGCATGGCCCTCTCGGCCCTTCAGGTATCTCCCCGGAATTCTCTCTGCGTTAAATTATGAAAAATACAAACAATTCTCATCACATTGGCCCTCTCGGCCCTTCAGGTATCCCCCGGTATTCTCTCTGTGTTACATTATTACAAATACAAACAATTCTCATCGCATTGGCCCTCTCGGCCCTTCAGGTATCTCCCCGGTATTCTCTCTGTGTTACATTATTACAAATACAAACAATTCTCATCGCATTGGCCCTCTCGGCCCTTTAGGTATCCCCCCGGTATTCTCTCTGTTACATTATTACAAATACAAACAATTCCCATCGCATTGGCCCTCTCGGCCCTTTAGGTATATCCCCGGTATTCTCTCTGTGTTACATTATTGCAAATACAAACAATTCTCATCGCATTGGCCCTCTCGGCCCTTTAGGTATCTCCCCGGTATTCTCTCTGTGTTACATTATTACAAATACAAACAATTCTCATCGCATTGGCCCTCTCGGCCCTTCAGGTATCTCCCCGGAATTTTCTCTGTGTTAAATTATGAAAAATACAAACAATTCTCATCACATTGGCCCTCTCGGCCCTTCAGGTATCTCCCCGGTATTCTCTCTGTATTACATTATTACAAATACAAACAATTCTCATCGCATTGGCCCTCTCGGCCCTTTAGGTATCTCCCCGTTATTCTCTCTGTGTTACATTATTACAAATACAAACAATTCTCATCGCATTGGCACTTTCGGCCCTTTAGGTATCCCCCGGTATTCTCTCTGTGTTACATTATTAAAAATTCTCATCGCATTGGCCCTCTCGGCCCTTCAGGTATCTCCCCGGTATTCTCTCTGTGTTACATTATACAAACAATTCTCATCGCATTGGCCCTCTCGGCCCTTTAGGTATCCCCCCGGTATTCTCTTTGTGTTACATTATTACAAATACAAACAATTCTCATCGCATTGGCCCTCTCGGCCCTTCAGGTATCTCCCCGGTATTCTTTCTGTGTTACATTATTACAAATACAAACAATTCTCATCGCATTGGCCCTCTCGGCCTTTTAGGTATCCCCCCGGTATTCTTTCTGTTACATTATTACAAATACAAACAATTCTCATCGCATTGGCCCTCTCGGCCCTTTAGGTATCCCCCCGGTATTCTCTCTGTGTTACATTATTGCAAATACAAACAATTCTCATCGCATTGGCCCTCTCGGCCTTTTAGGTATCCCCCCGGTATTCTCTCTGTGTTACATTATTAAAAATACAAACAATTCTCATCACATTGGCCCTCTTGGCCCTTCAGGTATCTCCCCGGAATTCTTTCTGTGTTACATTATTACAAATACAAACAATTCCCATCACATTGGCCCTCTCGGCCCTTTAGGTATTCCCCCGGTATTCTTTCTGTGTTACATTATTACAAATACAAACAATTCTCATCGCATTGGCCCTTTCAGCCCTTTAGGTATCCCCCCGGTATTCTCTCTGTGTTACATTATTACAAATACAAACAATTCTCATCGCATTGGCCCTCTCGGCCCTTTAGGTATCCCCTCGGTATTCTCTCTGTGTTACATTATTACAAATACAAACAATTGTCATCACATTGGCCCTCTCGGCCCTTCAGGTATCTCCCCGTAATTCTCTCACAGGTGTTACATTATTACAAATACAAACAATTCTCATCGCATTGGCCCTCTCGGCCCTTTAGGTATTTCCCCGGTATTTTCTCTGTGTTACATTATTACAAATACAAACAATTCTCATCGCATTGACCCTCTCGGCCCTTCAGGTATCTCCCCGGAATTCTCTCTGTGTTAAATTATGAAAAATACAAACAATTCTCATCACATTGGCCCTCTCGGCCCTTCAGGTATCTCCCCGGAATTCTCTCTGTGTTACATTATTACAAATACAAACAATTCTCATCACATTGGCACTCTAGGCCCTTCAGGTATCTCCCCGTAATTCTCTCACAGGTGTTACATTATTACAAATACAAACAATTCTCATCGCATTGGTCCTCTCGGCCCTTTAGGTATTTCCCCGGTATTTTCTCTGTGTTACATTATTACAAATACAAACAATTCTCATCGCATTGACCCTCTCGGCCCTTCAGGTATCTCCCCGGTATTCTCTCTGTGTTACATTATTACAAATACAAACAATTCTCATCACATTGGCCCTCTCGGCCCTTCAGGTATCTCCCCGGTATTCTCTCTGTGTTACATTATTACAAATACAAACAATTCTCATCACATTGGCCCTCTCGGCCCTTTAGGTATCTCCCCGGAATTCTTTCTGTGTTAAATTATTACAAATACAAACAATTCTCATCTCATTGGCCCTCTCGGCCCTTCGGGTATCTCCGCGGAATTCTCTCTGTGTTAAATTATGAAAATACAAACAATTCTCATCACATTGGCCCTCTTGGCCCTTCAGGTATCTCCCCGGAATTCTTTCTGTGTTACATTATTACAAATACAAACAATTCTCATCACATTGGCCCTCTCGGACTTTCAGGTATCTCCCCGAAATTCTCTCTGTGTTAAATTATTACAAATCCAAACAATTCTCATCACATTGGCCCTCCCTGCCCTTCAGGTATCTCCCCGGAATTCTCTCTGTGTTACATTATTACAAATACAAACAATTCTCATCACATTGGCCCTCTCGGCCCTTCAGGTATCTCCCCGGAATTCTCTCTGTGTTACATTATTACAAATACAAACAATTGTCATCACATTGACCCTCTCGGCCCTTCAGGTATCTCCCCGTAATTCTCTCACAGGTGTTACATTATTACAAATAAAAACAATTCTCATCGCATGGCCCTCTCGGCCCTTCAGGTATCTCCCCGGAATTCTCTCTGCGTTAAATTATGAAAAATACAAACAATTCTCATCACATTGGCCCTCTCGGCCCTTCAGGTATCCCCCGGTATTCTCTCTGTGTTACATTATTACAAATACAAACAATTCTCATCGCATTGGCCCTCTCGGCCCTTCAGGTATCTCCCCGTAATTCTCTCACAGGTGTTACATTATTACAAATACAAACAATTCTCTTCGCATTGGCCCTCTCGGCCCTTTAGGTATTTCCCCGGTATTTTCTCTGTGTTACATTATTACAAATACAAACAATTCCCATCACATTGGCCCTCTCGGCACTTTAGGTATTCCCCCGGTATTCTCTCTGTGTTACATTATTACAAATACAAACAATTCTCATCGCATTGGCCCTCTCAGCCCTTTAGGTATCCCCCCGGTATTCTCTCTGTGTTACATTATTACAAATACAAACAATTCTCATCGCATTGGCCCTCTCGGCCCTTTAGGTATCTCCCCGGTATTCTCTCTGTGTTACATTATTACAAATACAAACAATTCTCATCGCATTGGCCCTCTCGGCCCTTCAGGTATCTCCCCGGTATTCTCTCTGTGTTACATTATTACAAATACAAACAATTCTCATCGCATTGGCCTTCTCGGCCCTTTAGGTATCCCCCCGGTATTCTCTCTGTTACATTATTACAAATACAAACAATTCCCATCGCATTGGCCCTCTCGGCCCTTTAGGTATATCCCCGGTATTCTCTCTGTGTTACATTATTGCAAATACAAACAATTCTCATCGCATTGGCCCTCTCGGCCCTTTAGGTATCTCCCCGGTATTCTCTCTGTGTTACATTATTACAAATACAAACAATTCTCATCGCATTGGCCCTCTCGGCCCTTCAGGTATCTCCCCGGAATTTTCTCTGTGTTAAATTATGAAAAATACAAACAATTCTCATCACATTGGCCCTCTCGGCCCTTCAGGTATCTCCCCGGAATTCTCTTTGTGTTAACTTATTACAAATACAAACAATTCTCATCACATTGGCCCTCTCGGACTTTCAGGTATCTCCCCAAAATTCTCTCTGTGTTAAATTATTAAAAATACAAACAATTCTCATCACATTGGCCCTCTCGGCCGTTCAGGTATCTCCCCGGAATTCTCTCTGTGTTAAATTATTACAAATCCGAACAATTCTCATCACATTGGCCCTCCCTTCCCTTCAGGTATCTCCCCGGAATTCTTTCTGTGTTAAATTATTACAAATACAAACAATTCTCATCACATTGGCCCTCTCGGCCTTTCAGGTATCTTTCCGAAATTCTCTCTGTGTTAAATTATTACAAATACAAACAATTCTCATCGCATTGGCCCTCTCGGCCCTTTAGGTATATCCCCGGTATTCTCTGTGTTACATTATTGCAAATACAAACAATTCTCATCGCATTGGCCCTCTCGGCCCTTTAGGTATCTCCCCGGTATTCTCTCTGTGTTACATTATTACAAATACAAACAATTCTCATCGCATTGGCCCTCTCGGCCCTTCAGGTATCTCCCCGGAATTTTCTCTGTGTTAAATTATGAAAAATACAAACAATTCTCATCACATTGGCCCTCTCGGCCCTTCAGGTATCTCCCCGGAATTCTCTTTGTGTTAAATTATTACAAATACAAACAATTCTCATCACATTGGCCCTCTCGGACTTTCAGGTATCTCCCCGAAATTCTCTCTGTGTTAAATTATTAAAAATACAAACAATTCTCATCACATTGGCCCTCTCGGCCCTTCAGGTATCTCCCCGGAATTCTCTCTGTGTTAAATTATTACAAATACAAACAATTCTCATCACATTGGCCCTCTCGGCCCTTCAGGTATCTCCCCGGAATTCTCTCTGTGTTAAATTATTACAAATCCAAACAATTCTCATCACATTGGCCCTCCCTGCCCTTCAGGTATCTCCCCGGAATTCTCTCTGTGTTACATTATTACAAATACAAACAATTCTCATCACATTGGCCCTCTCGGCCCTTCAGGTATCTCCCCGGAATTCTCTCTGTGTTTACAAATACAAACAATTGTCATCACATTGGCCCTCTCGGCCCTTCAGGTATCTCCCCGTAATTCTCTCACAGGTGTTACATTATTACAAATACAAACAATTCTCATCGCATGGCCCTCTCGGCCCTTCAGGTATCTCCCCGGAATTCTCTCTGCGTTAAATTATGAAAAATACAAACAATTCTCATCACATTGGCCCTCTCGGCCCTTCAGGTATCTCCCCGGAATTCTCTCTGTGTTAAATTATTACAAATACAAACAATTCTCATCACATTGGCCCTCTCGGCCTTTCAGGTATCTCTCCGAAATTCTCTCTGTGTTAAATTATTACAAATACAAACAATTCTCATCGCATTGGCCCTCTCGGCCCTTGAGGTATCTCCGCGGTATTCTCTCTGTGTTACATTGTTACAAATACAAACAATTGTCATCACATTGGCCCTCTCGGCCCTTCAGGTATCTCCCCGTAATTCTCTCACAGGTGTTGCATTATTACAAATACAAACAATTCTCATCGCATTGGCCCTCTCGGCCCTTTAGGTATTTCCCCGGTATTTTCTCTGTGTTACATTATTACAAATACAAACAATTCTCATCGCATTGGCCCTCTCGGCCCTTCAGGTATCTCCCCGGAATTCTCTCTGTGTTAAATTATTAAAAATACAAACAATTCTCATCGAATTGGCCTTCTCGGCCCTTTAGGTATCTCCCCGTTATTCTCTCTGTGTTACATTATTACAAATACAAACAATTCTCATCGCATTGGCCCTCTCGGCCCTTTAGGTATCCCCCCGGTATTCTCTCTGTGTTACATTATTAAAAATACAAACAATTCTCATCGCATTGGCCCTCTCGGCCCTTCAGGTATCTCCCCGGAATTTTCTCTGTGTTAAATTATGAAAATACAAACAATTCTCATCACATTGGCCCTCTTGGCCCTTTAGGTATCTCCCCGGAATTCTTTCTGTGTTAAATTATTACAAATACAAACAATTCTCATCTCATTGGCCCTCTCGGCCCTTCAGGTATCTCCCAGGAATTCTTTCTGTGTTAAATTATTAAAAATACAAACAATTCTCATCACATTGGCCCTCTCGGCCCTTCGGGTATCTCCGCGGAATTCTCTCTGTGTTAAATTATGAAAATACAAACAATTCTCATCACATTGGCCCTCTTGGCCCTTCAGGTATCTCCCCGGAATTCTTTCTGTGTTACATTATTACAAATACAAACAATTCTCATCACATTGGCCCTCTCGGCCCTTCAGGTATCTCCCCGGAATTCTCTCTGTGTTAAATTATGAAAAATACAAACAATTCTCATCACATTGGCCCTCTCGGACTTTCAGGTATCTCCTCGAAATTCTCTCTGTGTTAAATTATTAAAAATACAAACAATTCTCATCTCATTGGCCCTCTCGGCCCTTCAGGTATCTCCCCGGAATTCTCTCTGTGTTAAATTATTACAAATCCAAACAATTCTCATCACATTGGCCCTCCCTGCCCTTCAGGTACATGTATCTCATGTTACATGTAAATTATTAAAAATACAAACAATTCTCATCACATTGGCCCTCTCGGCCGTTCGGGTATCTCCGCGGAATTCTCTCTGTGTTAAATTATTACAAATACAAACAATTATCATCACATTGGCCCTCTCGGCCCTTCAGGTATCTCCCCGGAATTCTCTCTGTGTTAAATTATTACAAATACAAACAATTCTCATCACATTGGCCCTCTCGGCCTTTCAGGTATCTCCCCGGAATTCTCTCTGTGTTAAATTATTACAAATACAAACAATTCTCATCACATTGGCCCTCTCGGCCCTTCAGGTATCTCCCCGGAATTGTTAAATTGTTACAAATACAAACAATTCTCATCACATTGGCCTTCTCGGCCCTTCAGGTACATGTATCTCCCCGGAATTCTCTCTGTGTTAAATTATTACAAATACAAACAATTCTCATCACATTGGCCCTCTCGGCCCTTCAGGTATCTCCCCGGAATTCTCTCTGTGTTAAATTATTACAAATACAAACAATTCTCATCACATTGGCCCTCTCGGCCTTTCAGGTATCTCCCCGGAATTCTCTCTGTGTTAAATTATTACAAATACAAACAATTCTCATCACATTGGCCCTCTCGGCCCTTCAGGTATCTCCCCGGAATTGTTAAATTATTACAAATACAAACAATTCTCATCACATTGGCCTTCTCGGCCCTTCAGGTACATGTATCTCCCCGGAATTCTCTCTGTGTTAAATTATTACAAATACAAACAATTCTCATCACATTGGCCCTCTCGGCCCTTCAGGTATCTACCCGGAATTCTCCATGTGTTAAATTATTAAAAATACAAACAATTCTCATCACATTGGCCCTCTTGGCCGTTCGGGTATCTCCGCGGAATTCTCTCTGTGTTAAATTATTACAAATACAAACAATTATTATCACATTGGCCCTCTCGGCCTTTCAGGTATCTCATGTTACATGTAAATTATTAAAAATACAAACAATTCTCATCACATTGGCCCTCCCGGCCCTTGAGGTACATGTATCTCCCCGGTATTCTCTCTGTGTTACATTATTACAAATACAAACAATTGTCATCACATTGGCCCTCTCGGCCCTTCAGGTATCTCCCCGGAATTCTCTCTGTGTTAAATTATTACAAATCCAAACAATTCTCATCACATTGGCCCTCCCTGCCCTTCAGGTATCTCCCCGGAATTCTCTCTGTGTTACATTATTACAAATACAAACAATTCTCATCACATTGGCCCTCTCGGCCCTTCAGGTATCTCCCCGGTATTCTCTCTGTTACATTATTACAAATACAAACAATTCTCATCACATTGGCCCTCTCGGCCCTTCAGGTATCTCCCCGGAATTCTCTTTGTGTTAAATTATTACAAATACAAACAATTCTCATCACATTGGCCCTCTCGGACTTTCAGGTATCTCCCCGAAATTCTCTCTGTGTTAAATTATTAAAAATACAAACAATTCTCATCACATTGGCCCTCTCGGCCCTTCAGGTATCTCCCCGGAATTCTCTCTGTGTTAAATTATTACAAATACAAACAATTCTCATCACATTGGCCCTCTCGGCCCTTCAGGTATCTCCCCGGAATTCTCTCTGTGTTAAATTATTACAAATCCAAACAATTCTCATCACATTGGCCCTCCCTGCCCTTCAGGTATCTCCCCGGAATTCTCTCTGTGTTACATTATTACAAATACAAACAATTCTCATCACATTGGCCCTCTCGGCCCTTCAGGTATCTCCCCGGAATTCTCTCTGTGTTTACAAATACAAACAATTGTCATCACATTGGCCCTCTCGGCCCTTCAGGTATCTCCCCGTAATTCTCTCACAGGTGTTACATTATTACAAATACAAACAATTCTCATCGCATGGCCCTCTCGGCCCTTCAGGTATCTCCCCGGAATTCTCTCTGCGTTAAATTATGAAAAATACAAACAATTCTCATCACATTGGCCCTCTCGGCCCTTCAGGTATCTCCCCGGAATTCTCTCTGTGTTAAATTATTACAAATACAAACAATTCTCATCACATTGGCCCTCTCGGCCTTTCAGGTATCTCTCCGAAATTCTCTCTGTGTTAAATTATTACAAATACAAACAATTCTCATCGCATTGGCCCTCTCGGCCCTTGAGGTATCTCCGCGGTATTCTCTCTGTGTTACATTGTTACAAATACAAACAATTGTCATCACATTGGCCCTCTCGGCCCTTCAGGTATCTCCCCGTAATTCTCTCACAGGTGTTGCATTATTACAAATACAAACAATTCTCATCGCATTGGCCCTCTCGGCCCTTTAGGTATTTCCCCGGTATTTTCTCTGTGTTACATTATTACAAATACAAACAATTCTCATCGCATTGGCCCTCTCGGCCCTTCAGGTATCTCCCCGGAATTCTCTCTGTGTTAAATTATTAAAAATACAAACAATTCTCATCGAATTGGCCTTCTCGGCCCTTTAGGTATCTCCCCGTTATTCTCTCTGTGTTACATTATTACAAATACAAACAATTCTCATCGCATTGGCCCTCTCGGCCCTTTAGGTATCCCCCCGGTATTCTCTCTGTGTTACATTATTAAAAATACAAACAATTCTCATCGCATTGGCCCTCTCGGCCCTTCAGGTATCTCCCCGGAATTTTCTCTGTGTTAAATTATGAAAATACAAACAATTCTCATCACATTGGCCCTCTTGGCCCTTTAGGTATCTCCCCGGAATTCTTTCTGTGTTAAATTATTACAAATACAAACAATTCTCATCTCATTGGCCCTCTCGGCCCTTCAGGTATCTCCCAGGAATTCTTTCTGTGTTAAATTATTAAAAATACAAACAATTCTCATCACATTGGCCCTCTCGGCCCTTCGGGTATCTCCGCGGAATTCTCTCTGTGTTAAATTATGAAAATACAAACAATTCTCATCACATTGGCCCTCTTGGCCCTTCAGGTATCTCCCCGGAATTCTTTCTGTGTTACATTATTACAAATACAAACAATTCTCATCACATTGGCCCTCTCGGCCCTTCAGGTATCTCCCCGGAATTCTCTCTGTGTTAAATTATGAAAAATACAAACAATTCTCATCACATTGGCCCTCTCGGACTTTCAGGTATCTCCTCGAAATTCTCTCTGTGTTAAATTATTAAAAATACAAACAATTCTCATCTCATTGGCCCTCTCGGCCCTTCAGGTATCTCCCCGGAATTCTCTCTGTGTTAAATTATTACAAATCCAAACAATTCTCATCACATTGGCCCTCCCTGCCCTTCAGGTACATGTATCTCATGTTACATGTAAATTATTAAAAATACAAACAATTCTCATCACATTGGCCCTCTCGGCCGTTCGGGTATCTCCGCGGAATTCTCTCTGTGTTAAATTATTACAAATACAAACAATTATCATCACATTGGCCCTCTCGGCCCTTCAGGTATCTCCCCGGAATTCTCTCTGTGTTAAATTATTACAAATACAAACAATTCTCATCACATTGGCCCTCTCGGCCTTTCAGGTATCTCCCCGGAATTCTCTCTGTGTTAAATTATTACAAATACAAACAATTCTCATCACATTGGCCCTCTCGGCCCTTCAGGTATCTCCCCGGAATTGTTAAATTGTTACAAATACAAACAATTCTCATCACATTGGCCTTCTCGGCCCTTCAGGTACATGTATCTCCCCGGAATTCTCTCTGTGTTAAATTATTACAAATACAAACAATTCTCATCACATTGGCCCTCTCGGCCCTTCAGGTATCTCCCCGGAATTCTCTCTGTGTTAAATTATTACAAATACAAACAATTCTCATCACATTGGCCCTCTCGGCCTTTCAGGTATCTCCCCGGAATTCTCTCTGTGTTAAATTATTACAAATACAAACAATTCTCATCACATTGGCCCTCTCGGCCCTTCAGGTATCTCCCCGGAATTGTTAAATTATTACAAATACAAACAATTCTCATCACATTGGCCTTCTCGGCCCTTCAGGTACATGTATCTCCCCGGAATTCTCTCTGTGTTAAATTATTACAAATACAAACAATTCTCATCACATTGGCCCTCTCGGCCCTTCAGGTATCTACCCGGAATTCTCCATGTGTTAAATTATTAAAAATACAAACAATTCTCATCACATTGGCCCTCTTGGCCGTTCGGGTATCTCCGCGGAATTCTCTCTGTGTTAAATTATTACAAATACAAACAATTATTATCACATTGGCCCTCTCGGCCTTTCAGGTATCTCATGTTACATGTAAATTATTAAAAATACAAACAATTCTCATCACATTGGCCCTCCCGGCCCTTGAGGTACATGTATCTCCCCGGTATTCTCTCTGTGTTACATTATTACAAATACAAACAATTGTCATCACATTGGCCCTCTCGGCCCTTCAGGTATCTCCCCGGAATTCTCTCTGTGTTAAATTATTACAAATCCAAACAATTCTCATCACATTGGCCCTCCCTGCCCTTCAGGTATCTCCCCGGAATTCTCTCTGTGTTACATTATTACAAATACAAACAATTCTCATCACATTGGCCCTCTCGGCCCTTCAGGTATCTCCCCGGTATTCTCTCTGTTACATTATTACAAATACAAACAATTCCCATCGCATTGGCCCTCTCGGCCCTTTAGGTATATCCCCGGTATTCTCTCTGTGTTACATTATTGCAAATAATAATAATAATAATAATAATAATCAGGGCATTTATATAGCGTTCTTACACACTGGTATCACAACGCTTTACACAAAATAATACAAATGTGAATACAAAACGGAAAATGTAAATAATAACAATCTATGAAGATCAAGTCTGGAAAAGATGTGTTTTAAGCAATGTTTTAAAGTCGGTAAGGGAAATGGCATGGCGGATTTCATGTGGAAGATTATTCCAAAGGTTTGGAGCAGCTGCATAAAAACCTCTTGTGGCGATTAAAGATCGAGTTTTTGGTTTAGTGAGGATTCTGGTATCGGAACTGGAACGGAGTGTACGATTCGGCTGGTATGGGGTGATAAGTTCAGTGAGATAAGAGGGTGCACTGTCACTAAAACATTTATAAGTGAAAGTTAACAACTTGAAAATTATTCGTTCCTTGATAGGAAGCCAGTGAAGCTGTTTAAGAAAAGGTGAAACATGGTCTAACTTTTTTGCCATAAAGATTAGTTTGGCTGCTCTGTTTTGGAGTCGTTGGATGCGTTTTATGTCTTTGCTGGACAAGCCTTGGAGAAGAGAGTTGCCATAGTCAAGTCTAGATGTGACTAGAGCTCGGACAGCATGGTGGCATGTGGTTTCATCGATGAGGCTACGTACACGTGACAGATTTCTAAGATGAAAGTTGACCGTTTTACAAATTGAGGAAACATGTTGGGACATGCTCATGGCAGAATCGAATATAACACCTAAGTTTTTTATTGTAGAGGATGGTTGGATTATGGTATTTTCAATTGTGAGAGAGACATTAGATAACAATTTACTAATTCTGGGTTGAGCAGCGACAAACAATTCCGTTTTCGCATTGTTTAGGAGAAGCATGTTTTGGCACATCCAGTTTTTGATGTCCGAGATACAAGTTGTTAAAGTGGCGAGAGATTGCTCTATATCACCAGGCTTTTGGGGGTCAGCACAGACATACAACTGAATGTCGTCTGCATAAAAATGAAAACAATTCTCATCGCATTGGCCCTCTCGGCCCTTTAGGTATCTCCCCGGTATTCTCTCTGTGTTACATTATTACAAATACAAACAATTCTCATCGCATTGGCCCTCTCGGCCCTTCAGGTATCTCCCCGGAATTTTCTCTGTGTTAAATTATGAAAAATACAAACAATTCTCATCACATTGGCCCTCTCGGCCCTTCAGGTATCTCCCCGGTATTCTCTCTGTATTACATTATTACAAATACAAACAATTCTCATCGCATTGGCCCTCTCGGCCCTTTAGGTATCTCCCCGTTATTCTCTCTGTGTTACATTATTACAAATACAAACAATTCTCATCGCATTGGCACTTTCGGCCCTTTAGGTATCCCCCGGTATTCTCTCTGTGTTACATTATTAAAAATTCTCATCGCATTGGCCCTCTCGGCCCTTCAGGTATCTCCCCGGTATTCTCTCTGTGTTACATTATACAAACAATTCTCATCGCATTGGCCCTCTCGGCCCTTTAGGTATCCCCCCGGTATTCTCTTTGTGTTACATTATTACAAATACAAACAATTCTCATCGCATTGGCCCTCTCGGCCCTTCAGGTATCTCCCCGGTATTCTTTCTGTGTTACATTATTACAAATACAAACAATTCTCATCGCATTGGCCCTCTCGGCCTTTTAGGTATCCCCCCGGTATTCTTTCTGTTACATTATTACAAATACAAACAATTCTCATCGCATTGGCCCTCTCGGCCCTTTAGGTATCCCCCCGGTATTCTCTCTGTGTTACATTATTGCAAATACAAACAATTCTCATCGCATTGGCCCTCTCGGCCTTTTAGGTATCCCCCCGGTATTCTCTCTGTGTTACATTATTAAAAATACAAACAATTCTCATCACATTGGCCCTCTTGGCCCTTCAGGTATCTCCCCGGAATTCTTTCTGTGTTACATTATTACAAATACAAACAATTCCCATCACATTGGCCCTCTCGGCCCTTTAGGTATTCCCCCGGTATTCTTTCTGTGTTACATTATTACAAATACAAACAATTCTCATCGCATTGGCCCTTTCAGCCCTTTAGGTATCCCCCCGGTATTCTCTCTGTGTTACATTATTACAAATACAAACAATTCTCATCGCATTGGCCCTCTCGGCCCTTTAGGTATCCCCTCGGTATTCTCTCTGTGTTACATTATTACAAATACAAACAATTGTCATCACATTGGCCCTCTCGGCCCTTCAGGTATCTCCCCGTAATTCTCTCACAGGTGTTACATTATTACAAATACAAACAATTCTCATCGCATTGGCCCTCTCGGCCCTTTAGGTATTTCCCCGGTATTTTCTCTGTGTTACATTATTACAAATACAAACAATTCTCATCGCATTGACCCTCTCGGCCCTTCAGGTATCTCCCCGGAATTCTCTCTGTGTTAAATTATGAAAAATACAAACAATTCTCATCACATTGGCCCTCTCGGCCCTTCAGGTATCTCCCCGGAATTCTCTCTGTGTTACATTATTACAAATACAAACAATTCTCATCACATTGGCACTCTAGGCCCTTCAGGTATCTCCCCGTAATTCTCTCACAGGTGTTACATTATTACAAATACAAACAATTCTCATCGCATTGGTCCTCTCGGCCCTTTAGGTATTTCCCCGGTATTTTCTCTGTGTTACATTATTACAAATACAAACAATTCTCATCGCATTGACCCTCTCGGCCCTTCAGGTATCTCCCCGGTATTCTCTCTGTGTTACATTATTACAAATACAAACAATTCTCATCACATTGGCCCTCTCGGCCCTTCAGGTATCTCCCCGGTATTCTCTCTGTGTTACATTATTACAAATACAAACAATTCTCATCACATTGGCCCTCTCGGCCCTTTAGGTATCTCCCCGGAATTCTTTCTGTGTTAAATTATTACAAATACAAACAATTCTCATCTCATTGGCCCTCTCGGCCCTTCAGGTATCTCCCAGGAATTCTTTCTGTGTTAAATTATTAAAAATACAAACAATTCTCATCACATTGGCCCTCTCGGCCCTTCGGGTATCTCCGCGGAATTCTCTCTGTGTTAAATTATGAAAATACAAACAATTCTCATCACATTGGCCCTCTTGGCCCTTCAGGTATCTCCCCGGAATTCTTTCTGTGTTACATTATTACAAATACAAACAATTCTCATCACATTGGCCCTCTCGGCCCTTCAGGTATCTCCCCGGAATTCTCTCTGTGTTAAATTATTACAAATCCAAACAATTCTCATCACATTGGCCCTCCCTGCCCTTCAGGTATCTCCCCGGAATTCTCTCTGTGTTACATTATTACAAATACAAACAATTCTCATCACATTGGCCCTCTCGGCCCTTCAGGTATCTCCCCGGTATTCTCTCTGTTACATTATTACAAATACAAACAATTCCCATCGCATTGGCCCTCTCGGCCCTTTAGGTATATCCCCGGTATTCTCTCTGTGTTACATTATTGCAAATACAAACAATTCTCATCGCATTGGCCCTCTCGGCCCTTTAGGTATCTCCCCGGTATTCTCTCTGTGTTACATTATTACAAATACAAACAATTCTCATCGCATTGGCCCTCTCGGCCCTTCAGGTATCTCCCCGGAATTTTCTCTGTGTTAAATTATGAAAAATACAAACAATTCTCATCACATTGGCCCTCTCGGCCCTTCAGGTATCTCCCCGGTATTCTCTCTGTATTACATTATTACAAATACAAACAATTCTCATCGCATTGGCCCTCTCGGCCCTTTAGGTATCTCCCCGTTATTCTCTCTGTGTTACATTATTACAAATACAAACAATTCTCATCGCATTGGCACTTTCGGCCCTTTAGGTATCCCCCGGTATTCTCTCTGTGTTACATTATTAAAAATTCTCATCGCATTGGCCCTCTCGGCCCTTCAGGTATCTCCCCGGTATTCTCTCTGTGTTACATTATACAAACAATTCTCATCGCATTGGCCCTCTCGGCCCTTTAGGTATCCCCCCGGTATTCTCTTTGTGTTACATTATTACAAATACAAACAATTCTCATCGCATTGGCCCTCTCGGCCCTTCAGGTATCTCCCCGGTATTCTTTCTGTGTTACATTATTACAAATACAAACAATTCTCATCGCATTGGCCCTCTCGGCCTTTTAGGTATCCCCCCGGTATTCTTTCTGTTACATTATTACAAATACAAACAATTCTCATCGCATTGGCCCTCTCGGCCCTTTAGGTATCCCCCCGGTATTCTCTCTGTGTTACATTATTGCAAATACAAACAATTCTCATCGCATTGGCCCTCTCGGCCTTTTAGGTATCCCCCCGGTATTCTCTCTGTGTTACATTATTAAAAATACAAACAATTCTCATCACATTGGCCCTCTTGGCCCTTCAGGTATCTCCCCGGAATTCTTTCTGTGTTACATTATTACAAATACAAACAATTCCCATCACATTGGCCCTCTCGGCCCTTTAGGTATTCCCCCGGTATTCTTTCTGTGTTACATTATTACAAATACAAACAATTCTCATCGCATTGGCCCTTTCAGCCCTTTAGGTATCCCCCCGGTATTCTCTCTGTGTTACATTATTACAAATACAAACAATTCTCATCGCATTGGCCCTCTCGGCCCTTTAGGTATCCCCTCGGTATTCTCTCTGTGTTACATTATTACAAATACAAACAATTGTCATCACATTGGCCCTCTCGGCCCTTCAGGTATCTCCCCGTAATTCTCTCACAGGTGTTACATTATTACAAATACAAACAATTCTCATCGCATTGGCCCTCTCGGCCCTTTAGGTATTTCCCCGGTATTTTCTCTGTGTTACATTATTACAAATACAAACAATTCTCATCGCATTGACCCTCTCGGCCCTTCAGGTATCTCCCCGGAATTCTCTCTGTGTTAAATTATGAAAAATACAAACAATTCTCATCACATTGGCCCTCTCGGCCCTTCAGGTATCTCCCCGGAATTCTCTCTGTGTTACATTATTACAAATACAAACAATTCTCATCACATTGGCACTCTAGGCCCTTCAGGTATCTCCCCGTAATTCTCTCACAGGTGTTACATTATTACAAATACAAACAATTCTCATCGCATTGGTCCTCTCGGCCCTTTAGGTATTTCCCCGGTATTTTCTCTGTGTTACATTATTACAAATACAAACAATTCTCATCGCATTGACCCTCTCGGCCCTTCAGGTATCTCCCCGGTATTCTCTCTGTGTTACATTATTACAAATACAAACAATTCTCATCACATTGGCCCTCTCGGCCCTTCAGGTATCTCCCCGGTATTCTCTCTGTGTTACATTATTACAAATACAAACAATTCTCATCACATTGGCCCTCTCGGCCCTTTAGGTATCTCCCCGGAATTCTTTCTGTGTTAAATTATTACAAATACAAACAATTCTCATCTCATTGGCCCTCTCGGCCCTTCAGGTATCTCCCAGGAATTCTTTCTGTGTTAAATTATTAAAAATACAAACAATTCTCATCACATTGGCCCTCTCGGCCCTTCGGGTATCTCCGCGGAATTCTCTCTGTGTTAAATTATGAAAATACAAACAATTCTCATCACATTGGCCCTCTTGGCCCTTCAGGTATCTCCCCGGAATTCTTTCTGTGTTACATTATTACAAATACAAACAATTCTCATCACATTGGCCCTCTCGGCCCTTCAGGTATCTCCCCGGAATTCTCTCTGTGTTAAATTATGAAAAATACAAACAATTCTCATCACATTGGCCCTCTCGGACTTTCAGGTATCTCCTCGAAATTCTCTCTGTGTTAAATTATTAAAAATACAAACAATTCTCATCTCATTGGCCCTCTCGGCCCTTCAGGTATCTCCCCGGAATTCTCTCTGTGTTAAATTATTACAAATCCAAACAATTCTCATCACATTGGCCCTCTCGGCCCTTCAGGTATCTCCCCGGAATTCTCTTTGTGTTAAATTATTACAAATACAAACAATTCTCATCACATTGGCCCTCTCGGACTTTCAGGTATCTCCCCGAAATTCTCTCTGTGTTAAATTATTACAAATACAAACAATTCTCATCACATTGGCCCTCCCTGCCCTTCAGGTATCTCCCCGGAATTCTCTCTGTGTTACATTATTACAAATACAAACAATTCTCATCACATTGGCCCTCTCGGCCCTTCAGGTATCTCCCCGGAATTCTCTCTGTGTTACATTATTACAAATACAAACAATTGTCATCACATTGACCCTCTCGGCCCTTCAGGTATCTCCCCGTAATTCTCTCACAGGTGTTACATTATTACAAATAAAAACAATTCTCATCGCATGGCCCTCTCGGCCCTTCAGGTATCTCCCCGGAATTCTCTCTGCGTTAAATTATGAAAAATACAAACAATTCTCATCACATTGGCCCTCTCGGCCCTTCAGGTATCCCCCGGTATTCTCTCTGTGTTACATTATTACAAATACAAACAATTCTCATCGCATTGGCCCTCTCGGCCCTTCAGGTATCTCCCCGTAATTCTCTCACAGGTGTTACATTATTACAAATACAAACAATTCTCTTCGCATTGGCCCTCTCGGCCCTTTAGGTATTTCCCCGGTATTTTCTCTGTGTTACATTATTACAAATACAAACAATTCCCATCACATTGGCCCTCTCGGCACTTTAGGTATTCCCCCGGTATTCTCTCTGTGTTACATTATTACAAATACAAACAATTCTCATCGCATTGGCCCTCTCAGCCCTTTAGGTATCCCCCCGGTATTCTCTCTGTGTTACATTATTACAAATACAAACAATTCTCATCGCATTGGCCCTCTCGGCCCTTTAGGTATCTCCCCGGTATTCTCTCTGTGTTACATTATTACAAATACAAACAATTCTCATCGCATTGGCCCTCTCGGCCCTTCAGGTATCTCCCCGGTATTCTCTCTGTGTTACATTATTACAAATACAAACAATTCTCATCGCATTGGCCTTCTCGGCCCTTTAGGTATCCCCCCGGTATTCTCTCTGTTACATTATTACAAATACAAACAATTCCCATCGCATTGGCCCTCTCGGCCCTTTAGGTATATCCCCGGTATTCTCTCTGTGTTACATTATTGCAAATACAAACAATTCTCATCGCATTGGCCCTCTCGGCCCTTTAGGTATCTCCCCGGTATTCTCTCTGTGTTACATTATTACAAATACAAACAATTCTCATCGCATTGGCCCTCTCGGCCCTTCAGGTATCTCCCCGGAATTTTCTCTGTGTTAAATTATGAAAAATACAAACAATTCTCATCACATTGGCCCTCTCGGCCCTTCAGGTATCTCCCCGGAATTCTCTTTGTGTTAACTTATTACAAATACAAACAATTCTCATCACATTGGCCCTCTCGGACTTTCAGGTATCTCCCCGAAATTCTCTCTGTGTTAAATTATTAAAAATACAAACAATTCTCATCACATTGGCCCTCTCGGCCGTTCAGGTATCTCCCCGGAATTCTCTCTGTGTTAAATTATTACAAATCCGAACAATTCTCATCACATTGGCCCTCCCTTCCCTTCAGGTATCTCCCCGGAATTCTCTCTGTGTTAAATTATTACAAATACAAACAATTCTCATCACATTGGCCCTCTCGGCCTTTCAGGTATCTTTCCGAAATTCTCTCTGTGTTAAATTATTACAAATACAAACAATTCTCATCGCATTGGCCCTCTCGGCCCTTTAGGTATATCCCCGGTATTCTCTGTGTTACATTATTGCAAATACAAACAATTCTCATCGCATTGGCCCTCTCGGCCCTTTAGGTATCTCCCCGGTATTCTCTCTGTGTTACATTATTACAAATACAAACAATTCTCATCGCATTGGCCCTCTCGGCCCTTCAGGTATCTCCCCGGAATTTTCTCTGTGTTAAATTATGAAAAATACAAACAATTCTCATCACATTGGCCCTCTCGGCCCTTCAGGTATCTCCCCGGAATTCTCTTTGTGTTAAATTATTACAAATACAAACAATTCTCATCACATTGGCCCTCTCGGACTTTCAGGTATCTCCCCGAAATTCTCTCTGTGTTAAATTATTAAAAATACAAACAATTCTCATCACATTGGCCCTCTCGGCCCTTCAGGTATCTCCCCGGAATTCTCTCTGTGTTAAATTATTACAAATACAAACAATTCTCATCACATTGGCCCTCTCGGCCCTTCAGGTATCTCCCCGGAATTCTCTCTGTGTTAAATTATTACAAATCCAAACAATTCTCATCACATTGGCCCTCCCTGCCCTTCAGGTATCTCCCCGGAATTCTCTCTGTGTTACATTATTACAAATACAAACAATTCTCATCACATTGGCCCTCTCGGCCCTTCAGGTATCTCCCCGGAATTCTCTCTGTGTTTACAAATACAAACAATTGTCATCACATTGGCCCTCTCGGCCCTTCAGGTATCTCCCCGTAATTCTCTCACAGGTGTTACATTATTACAAATACAAACAATTCTCATCGCATGGCCCTCTCGGCCCTTCAGGTATCTCCCCGGAATTCTCTCTGCGTTAAATTATGAAAAATACAAACAATTCTCATCACATTGACCCTCTCGGCCCTTCAGGTATCTCCCCGTAATTCTCTCACAGGTGTTACATTATTACAAATAAAAACAATTCTCATCGCATGGCCCTCTCGGCCCTTCAGGTATCTCCCCGGAATTCTCTCTGCGTTAAATTATGAAAAATACAAACAATTCTCATCACATTGGCCCTCTCGGCCCTTCAGGTATCCCCCGGTATTCTCTCTGTGTTACATTATTACAAATACAAACAATTCTCATCGCATTGGCCCTCTCGGCCCTTCAGGTATCTCCCCGTAATTCTCTCACAGGTGTTACATTATTACAAATACAAACAATTCTCTTCGCATTGGCCCTCTCGGCCCTTTAGGTATTTCCCCGGTATTTTCTCTGTGTTACATTATTACAAATACAAACAATTCCCATCACATTGGCCCTCTCGGCACTTTAGGTATTCCCCCGGTATTCTCTCTGTGTTACATTATTACAAATACAAACAATTCTCATCGCATTGGCCCTCTCAGCCCTTTAGGTATCCCCCCGGTATTCTCTCTGTGTTACATTATTACAAATACAAACAATTCTCATCGCATTGGCCCTCTCGGCCCTTTAGGTATCTCCCCGGTATTCTCTCTGTGTTACATTATTACAAATACAAACAATTCTCATCGCATTGGCCCTCTCGGCCCTTCAGGTATCTCCCCGGTATTCTCTCTGTGTTACATTATTACAAATACAAACAATTCTCATCGCATTGGCCTTCTCGGCCCTTTAGGTATCCCCCCGGTATTCTCTCTGTTACATTATTACAAATACAAACAATTCCCATCGCATTGGCCCTCTCGGCCCTTTAGGTATATCCCCGGTATTCTCTCTGTGTTACATTATTGCAAATACAAACAATTCTCATCGCATTGGCCCTCTCGGCCCTTTAGGTATCTCCCCGGTATTCTCTCTGTGTTACATTATTACAAATACAAACAATTCTCATCGCATTGGCCCTCTCGGCCCTTCAGGTATCTCCCCGGAATTTTCTCTGTGTTAAATTATAAAAAATACAAACAATTCTCATCACATTGGCCCTCTCGGCCCTTCAGGTATCTCCCCGGAATTCTCTTTGTGTTAACTTATTACAAATACAAACAATTCTCATCACATTGGCCCTCTCGGACTTTCAGGTATCTCCCCGAAATTCTCTCTGTGTTAAATTATTAAAAATACAAACAATTCTCATCACATTGGCCCTCTCGGCCGTTCAGGTATCTCCCCGGAATTCTCTCTGTGTTAAATTATTACAAATCCGAACAATTCTCATCACATTGGCCCTCCCTTCCCTTCAGGTATCTCCCCGGAATTCTCTCTGTGTTAAATTATTACAAATACAAACAATTCTCATCACATTGGCCCTCTCGGCCTTTCAGGTATCTTTCCGAAATTCTCTCTGTGTTAAATTATTACAAATACAAACAATTCTCATCGCATTGGCCCTCTCGGCCCTTTAGGTATATCCCCGGTATTCTCTGTGTTACATTATTGCAAATACAAACAATTCTCATCGCATTGGCCCTCTCGGCCCTTTAGGTATCTCCCCGGTATTCTCTCTGTGTTACATTATTACAAATACAAACAATTCTCATCGCATTGGCCCTCTCGGCCCTTCAGGTATCTCCCCGGAATTTTCTCTGTGTTAAATTATGAAAAATACAAACAATTCTCATCACATTGGCCCTCTCGGCCCTTCAGGTATCTCCCCGGAATTCTCTTTGTGTTAAATTATTACAAATACAAACAATTCTCATCACATTGGCCCTCTCGGACTTTCAGGTATCTCCCCGAAATTCTCTCTGTGTTAAATTATTAAAAATACAAACAATTCTCATCACATTGGCCCTCTCGGCCCTTCAGGTATCTCCCCGGAATTCTCTCTGTGTTAAATTATTACAAATACAAACAATTCTCATCACATTGGCCCTCTCGGCCCTTCAGGTATCTCCCCGGAATTCTCTCTGTGTTAAATTATTACAAATCCAAACAATTCTCATCACATTGGCCCTCCCTGCCCTTCAGGTATCTCCCCGGAATTCTCTCTGTGTTACATTATTACAAATACAAACAATTCTCATCACATTGGCCCTCTCGGCCCTTCAGGTATCTCCCCGGAATTCTCTCTGTGTTTACAAATACAAACAATTGTCATCACATTGGCCCTCTCGGCCCTTCAGGTATCTCCCCGTAATTCTCTCACAGGTGTTACATTATTACAAATACAAACAATTCTCATCGCATGGCCCTCTCGGCCCTTCAGGTATCTCCCCGGAATTCTCTCTGCGTTAAATTATGAAAAATACAAACAATTCTCATCACATTGGCCCTCTCGGCCCTTCAGGTATCTCCCCGGAATTCTCTCTGTGTTAAATTATTACAAATACAAACAATTCTTATCACATTGGCCCTCTCGGCCTTTCAGGTATCTCTCCGAAATTCTCTCTGTGTTAAATTATTACAAATACAAACAATTCTCATCGCATTGGCCCTCTCGGCCCTTGAGGTATCTCCGCGGTATTCTCTCTGTGTTACATTGTTACAAATACAAACAATTGTCATCACATTGGCCCTCTCGGCCCTTCAGGTATCTCCCCGTAATTCTCTCACAGGTGTTGCATTATTACAAATACAAACAATTCTCATCGCATTGGCCCTCTCGGCCCTTTAGGTATTTCCCCGGTATTTTCTCTGTGTTACATTATTACAAATACAAACAATTCTCATCGCATTGGCCCTCTCGGCCCTTCAGGTATCTCCCCGGAATTCTCTCTGTGTTAAATTATTAAAAATACAAACAATTCTCATCGAATTGGCCTTCTCGGCCCTTTAGGTATCTCCCCGTTATTCTCTCTGTGTTACATTATTACAAATACAAACAATTCTCATCGCATTGGCCCTCTCGGCCCTTTAGGTATCCCCCCGGTATTCTCTCTGTGTTACATTATTAAAAATACAAACAATTCTCATCGCATTGGCCCTCTCGGCCCTTCAGGTATCTCCCCGGAATTTTCTCTGTGTTAAATTATGAAAATACAAACAATTCTCATCACATTGGCCCTCTTGGCCCTTCAGGTATCTCCCCGGAATTCTCTCTGTGTTACATTATTACAAATACAAACAATTCCCATCACATTGGCCCTCTCGGCCCTTTAGGTATTCCCCCGGTATTCTCTCTGTGTTACATTATTACAAATACAAACAATTCTCATCGCATTGGCCCTCTCAGCCCTTTAGGTATCCCCCCGGTATTCTCTCTGTGTTACATTATTACAAATACAAACAATTCTCATCGCATTGGCCCTCTCGGCCCTTTAGGTATCCCCTCGGTATTTTCTCTGTGTTACATTATTACAAATACAGTACAAACAATTCTCATCACATTGGCCCTCTCGGCACTTCAGGTATCTCCCCGGAATTCTCTCTGTGTTAAATTATGAAAAATACAAACAATTCTCATCACATTGGCCCTCTCGGCCCTTCAGGTATCTCTCCGGAATTTTCTCTGTGTTAAATTATTACAAATACAAACAATTCTCATCACATTGGCCCTCTCGGACTTTCAGGTATCTCCCAGAAATTCTCTCAGTGTTAAATTATTACAAATCCAAACAATTCTCATCACATTGGCCCTCCCTGCCCTTCAGGTATCTCCCCGTAATTCTCTCACAGGTGTTACATTATTACAAATACAAACAATTCTCATCGCATTGGCCCTCTCGGCCCTTTCTCTCTGTGTTACATTATTACAAATACAATGTACAAACAATTCTCATCGCATTGGCCCACTCTGCCCTTCAGGTATCTCCCCGGTATTCTCTCTGTGTTACATTATACAAACAATTCTCATCGCATTGGCCCTCTCGGCCCTTTAGGTATCCCCCCCGGTATTCTCTCTGTGTTAAATTATTAAAAATACAAACAATTCTCATCACATTGGCCCTCTCGGCCCTTCAGGTATCTCCCCGGAATTCTCTCTGTGTTAAATTATTACAAATCCAAACAATTGTCATCACATTGGCCCTCTCGGCCCTTCAGGTATCTCCCCGTAATTCTCTCACAGGTGTTACATTATTACAAATACAAACAATTCTCATCGCATGGCCCTCTCGGCCCTTCAGGTATCTCCCCGGAATTCTCTCTGCGTTAAAATATGAAAAATACAAACAATTCTCATCACATTGGCCCTCTCGGCCCTTCAGGTATCTCCCCGGAATTCTCTCTGCGTTAAATTATGAAAAATACAAACAATTGTCATCACATTGGCCCTCTCGGCCCTTCAGGTATCTCCCCGTAATTCTCTCACAGGTGTTACATTATTACAAATACAAACAATTCTCATCGCATGGCCCTCTCGGCCCTTCAGGTATCTCCCCGGAATTCTCTCTGCGTTAAATTATGAAAAATACAAACAATTCTCATCACATTGCCCCTCTCGGCCCTTCAGGTATCTCCCCGGAATTCTCTCTGTGTTAAATTATTACAAATACAAACAATTCTCATCACATTGGCCCTCTCGGCCTTTCAGGTATCTTTCCGAAATTCTCTCTGTGTTAAATTATTACAAATACAAACAATTCTCATCGCATTGGCCCTCTCGGCCCTTGAGGTATCTCCCCGGTATTCTCTCTGTGTTTAACATTATTACAAATACAAACAATTGTCATCACATTGGCCCTCTCGGCCCTTCAGGTACATTGTATCTCCCCGTAATTCTCTCACAGGTGTTGCATTATTACAAATACAAACAATTCTCATCGCATTGGCCCTCTCGGCCCTTTAGGTATTTCCCCGGTATTTTCTCTGTGTTACATTATTAAAAATACAAACAATTCTCATCGCATTGGCCCTCTCGGCCCTTTAGGTATCTCCCCGTTATTCTCTCTGTGTTACATTATTACAAATACAAACAATTCTCATCGCATTGGCCCTCTCGGCCCTTTAGGTATCCCCCCGGTATTCTCTCTGTGTTACATTATTAAAAATACAAACAATTCTCATCACATTGGCCCTCTTGGCCCTTCAGGTATCTCCCCGGAATTCTCTCTGTGTTACATTATTACAAATACAAACAATTCCCATCACATTGGCCCTCTCGGCCCTTTAGGTATTCCCCCTGTATTCTTTCTGTGTTACATTATTACAAATACAAACAATTCTCATCGCATTGGCCCTTTCAGCCCTTTAGGTATCCCCCCGGTATTCTCTCTGTGTTACATTATTACAAATACAAACAATTCTCATCGCATTGGCCCTCTCGGCCGTTTAGGTATCCCCTCGGTATTCTCTCTGTGTTACATTATTACAAATACAAACAATTGTCATCACATTGGCCCTCTCGGCCCTTCAGGTATCTCCCCGTAATTCTCTCACAGGTGTTACATTATTACAAATACAAACAATTCTCATCGCATTGACCTTCTCGGCCCTTCAGGTATCTCCCCGGAATTCTCTCTGTGTTAAATTATGAAAAATACAAACAATTCTCATCACATTGGCCCTCTCGGCCCTTCAGGTATTTCTCCAGAATTCTCTCTGTGTTAAATTATTACAAATACAAACAATTCTCATCACATTGGCCCTCTCGGACTTTCAGGTATCTCCCCGAAATTCTCTCTGTGTTAAATTATTAAAAATACAAACAATTCTCATCACATTGGCCCTCTCGGCCCTTCAGGTATCTCCCCGGAATTCTCTCTGTGTTAAATTATTACAAATACAAACAATTCTCATCACATTGGCCCTCTCGGCCCTTCGGGTATCTCCGCGGAATTCTTTCTGTGTTACATTATTACAAATACAAACAATTCTCATCACATTGGCCCTCTCGGCCCTTCAGGTATCTCCCCGGAATTCTCCATGTGTTAAATTATTAAAAATACAAACAATTCTCATCACATTGGCCCTCTCGGCCGTTCGGGTATCTCCGCGGAATTCTCTCTGTGTTAAATTATTACAAATACAAACAATTATTATCACATTGGCCCTCTCGGCCCTTCAGGTATCTCATGTTACATGTAAATTATTAAAAATACAAACAATTCTCATCACATTGGCCCTCTCGGCCGTTCGGGTATCTCCCCGGAATTCTCTCTGTGTTACATTATTACAAATACAAACAATTGTCATCACATTGGCCCTCTCGGCCCTTCAGGTATCTCCCCGTAATTCTCTCGCAGGTGTTACATTATTACAAATACAAACAATTCTCATCGCATTGGCCCTCTCGGCCCTTTAGGTATTTCCCCGGTATTCTCTCCGTGTTACATTATTACAAATACAAACAATTCTCATCGCATTGGCCCTCTCGGCCCTTCAGGTATCTCCCCGGTATTCTCTCTGTGTTACATTATACAAACAATTCTCATCGCATTGGCCCTCTCGGCCCTTCAGGTATTTCTCCAGAATTCTCTCTGTGTTAAATTATTACAAATACAAACAATTCTCATCACATTGACCCTCTCGGCCCTTCAGGTATCTCCCCGGAATTCTCTCTGTGTTAAATTATGAAAATACAAACAATTCTCATCACATTGGCCCTCTTGGCCCTTCAGGTATCTCCCCGGAATTCTCTCTGTGTTACATTATTACAAATACAAACAATTCCCATCACATTGGCCCTCTCGGCCCTTTAGGTATTCCCCCGGTATTCTTTCTGTGTTACATTATTACAAATACAAACAATTCTCATCGCATTGGCCCTTTCAGCCCTTTAGGTATCCCCCCGGTATTCTCTCTGTGTTACATTATTACAAATACAAACAATTCTCATCGCATTGGCCCTCTCGGCCGTTTAGGTATCCCCTCGGTATTCTCTCTGTGTTACATTATTACAAATACAAACAATTGTCATCACATTGGCCCTCTCGGCCCTTCAGGTATCTCCCCGTAATTCTCTCACAGGTGTTACATTATTACAAATACAAACAATTCTCATCGCATTGGCCCTCTCGGCCCTTTAGGTATTTCCCGGTATTTTCTCTGTGTTACATTATTACAAATACAAACAATTCTCATCGCATTGACCCTCTCGGCCCTTCAGGTATCTCCCCGGAATTCTCTCTGTGTTAAATTATGAAAATACAAACAATTCTCATCACATTGGCCCTCTCGGCCCTTCAGGTATTTCTCCAGAATTCTCTCTGTGTTAAATTATTACAAATACAAACAATTCTCATCACATTGGCCCTCTCGGACTTTTAGGTATCTCCCCGAAATTCTCTCTGTGTTAAATTATTAAAAATACAAACAATTCTCATCACATTGGCCCTCTCGGCCCTTCGGGTATCTCCGCGGAATTCTTTCTGTGTTACATTATTACAAATACAAACAATTCTCATCACATTGGCCCTCTCGGCCCTTCAGGTATTTCTCCAGAATTCTCTCTGTGTTAAATTATTACAAATACAAACAATTCTCATCACATTGGCCCTCTCGGACTTTCAGGTATCTCCCCGAAATTCTCTCTGTGTTAAATTATTAAAAATACAAACAATTCTCATCACATTGGCCCTCTCGGCCCTTCAGGTATCTCCCCGGAATTCTCTCTGTGTTAAATTATTACAAATACAAACAATTCTCATCACATTGGCCCTCTCGGCCCTTCGGGTATCTCCGCGGAATTCTTTCTGTGTTACATTATTACAAATACAAACAATTCTCATTACATTGGCCCTCTCGGCCCTTCAGGTATCTACCCGGAATTCTCCATGTGTTAAATTATTAAAAATACAAACAATTCTCATCACATTGGCCCTCTCGGCCGTTCGGGTATCTCCGCGGAATTCTCTCTGTGTTAAATTATTACAAATACAAACAATTATTATCACATTGGCCCTCTCGGCCCTTCAGGTATCTCATGTTACATGTAAATTATTAAAAATACAAACAATTCTCATCACATTGGCCCTCTCGGCTGTTCGGGTATCTCCCCGGAATTTTCTCTGTGTTACATTATTACAAATACAAACAATTGTCATCACATTGGCCCTCTCGGCCCTTCAGGTATCTCCCCGTAATTCTCTCGCAGGTGTTACATTATTACAAATACAAACAATTCTCATCGCATTGGCCCTCTCGGCCCTTTAGGTATTTCCCCGGTATTCTCTCCGTGTTACATTATTACAAATACAAACAATTCTCATCGCATTGGCCCTCTCGGCCCTTCAGGTATCTCCCCGGTATTCTCTCTGTGTTACATTATACAAACAATTCTCATCGCATTGGCCCTCTCGGCCCTTTAGGTATCCCCCCGGTATTCTCTCTGTGTTACATTATTACAAATACAAACAATTCTCATCGCATTGGCCCTCTCGGCCCTTCAGGTATCTCCCCGGTATTCTCTCTGTGTTACATTATTACAAATACAAACAATTCTCATCGCATTGGCCCTCTCGGCCCTTTAGGTATCCCCCCGGTATTCTCTCTGTTACATTATTACAAATACAAACAATTCTCATCGCATTGGCCCTCTCGGCCCTTTAGGTATTTCCCCGGTATTTTCTCTGTGTTACATTATTACAAATACAAACAATTCTCATCGCATTGGCCCTCTCGGCTTTTCAGGTATCTCCCCGGAATTTTCTCTGTGTTAAATTATTAAAAATACAAACAATTCTCATCACATTGGCCCTCTCGGCCCTTCAGGTATCTCCCCGGAATTCTCTCTGTGTTAAATTATTACAAATCCAACAATTCTCATCACATTGGCCCTCCCTGCCCTTTAGGTATCCCCCCGGTATTCTCTCTGTGTTACATTATTACAAATACAAACAATTCTCATCGCATTGGCCCTCTCGGCCCTTTAGGTATCCCCCCGGTATTCTCTCTGTGTTACATTATTACAAATACAAACAATTCTCATCGCATTGGCCCTCTCGGCCCTTTAGGTATCCCCTCGGTATTTTCTCTGTGTTACATTATTACAAATACAGTACAAACAATTCTCATCACATTGGCCCTCTCGGCACTTCAGGTATCTCCCCGGAATTCTCTCTGTGTTAAATTATGAAAAATACAAACAATTCTCATCACATTGGCCCTCTCGGCCCTTCAGGTATCTCCCCGAAATTCTCTCAGTGTTAAATTATTACAAATCCAAACAATTCTCATCACATTGGCCCTCCCTGCCCTTCAGGTATCTCCCTGGAATTCTCTCTGTGTTACATTATTACAAATACAAACAATTCTCATCACATTGGCCCTCTCGGCCCTTCAGGTATCTCCCCGGAATTCTCTCTGTGTTACTTTATTACAAATACAAACAATTGTCATCACATTGGCCCTCTCGGCCCTTCAGGTATCTCCCCGGTATTCTCTCTGTGTTACATTATACAAACAATTCTCATCGCATTGGCCCTCTCGGCCCTTTAGGTATCCCCCCGGTATTCTCTCTGTGTTACATTATACAAACAATTCTCATCGCATTGGCCCTCTCGGCCCTTTAGGTATCCCCCCGGAATTCTCTCTGTGTTACATTATTACAAATACAAACAATTCCCATCACATTGGCCCTCTCGGCCCTTTAGGTATTCCCCCTGTATTCTTTCTGTGTTACATTATTACAAATACAAACAATTCTCATCGCATTGGCCCTTTCAGCCCTTTAGGTATCCCCCCGGTATTCTCTCTGTGTTACATTATTACAAATACAAACAATTCTCATCGCATTGGCCCTCTCGGCCGTTTAGGTATCCCCTCGGTATTCTCTCTGTGTTACATTATTACAAATACAAACAATTGTCATCACATTGGCCCTCTCGGCCCTTCAGGTATCTCCCCGTAATTCTCTCACAGGTGTTACATTATTACAAATACAAACAATTCTCATCGCATTGGCCCTCTCGGCCCTTTAGGTATTTCCCGGTATTTTCTCTGTGTTACATTATTACAAATACAAACAATTCTCATCGCATTGACCTTCTCGGCCCTTCAGGTATCTCCCCGGAATTCTCTCTGTGTTAAATTATGAAAATACAAACAATTCTCATCACATTGGCCCTCTCGGCCCTTCAGGTATTTCTCCAGAATTCTCTCTGTGTTAAATTATTACAAATACAAACAATTCTCATCACATTGGCCCTCTCGGACTTTCAGGTATCTCCCCGAAATTCTCTCTGTGTTAAATTATTAAAAATACAAACAATTCTCATCACATTGGCCCTCTCGGCCCTTCAGGTATCTCCCCGGAATTCTCTCTGTGTTAAATTATTACAAATACAAACAATTCTCATCACATTGGCCCTCTCGGCCCTTCGGGTATCTCCGCGGAATTCTTTCTGTGTTACATTATTACAAATACAAACAATTCTCATCACATTGGCCCTCTCGGCCCTTCAGGTATCTCCCCGGAATTCTCCATGTGTTAAATTATTAAAAATACAAACAATTCTCATCACATTGGCCCTCTCGGCCGTTCGGGTATCTCCGCGGAATTCTCTCTGTGTTAAATTATTACAAATACAAACAATTATTATCACATTGGCCCTCTCGGCCCTTCAGGTATCTCATGTTACATGTAAATTATTAAAAATACAAACAATTCTCATCACATTGGCCCTCTCGGCCGTTCGGGTATCTCCCCGGAATTCTCTCTGTGTTACATTATTACAAATACAAACAATTGTCATCACATTGGCCCTCTCGGCCCTTCAGGTATCTCCCCGTAATTCTCTCGCAGGTGTTACATTATTACAAATACAAACAATTCTCATCGCATTGGCCCTCTCGGCCCTTTAGGTATTTCCCCGGTATTCTCTCCGTGTTACATTATTACAAATACAAACAATTCTCATCGCATTGGCCCTCTCGGCCCTTCAGGTATCTCCCCGGTATTCTCTCTGTGTTACATTATACAAACAATTCTCATCGCATTGGCCCTCTCGGCCCTTCAGGTATTTCTCCAGAATTCTCTCTGTGTTAAATTATTACAAATACAAACAATTCTCATCACATTGGCCCTCTCGGCCCTTTAGGTATTTCCCCGGTATTCTCTCCGTGTTACATTATTACAAATACAAACAATTCTCATCGCATTGACCCTCTCGGCCCTTCAGGTATCTCCCCGGAATTCTCTCTGTGTTAAATTATGAAAATACAAACAATTCTCATCACATTGGCCCTCTTGGCCCTTCAGGTATCTCCCCGGAATTCTCTCTGTGTTACATTATTACAAATACAAACAATTCCCATCACATTGGCCCTTTCAGCCCTTTAGGTATCCCCCCGGTATTCTCTCTGTGTTACATTATTACAAATACAAACAATTCTCATCGCATTGGCCCTCTCGGCCGTTTAGGTATCCCCTCGGTATTCTCTCTGTGTTACATTATTACAAATACAAACAATTCTCATCGCATTGGCCCTCTCGGCCCTTTAGGTATTTCCCGGTATTTTCTCTGTGTTACATTATTACAAATACAAACAATTCTCATCGCATTGACCCTCTCGGCCCTTCAGGTATCTCCCCGGAATTCTCTCTGTGTTAAATTATGAAAATACAAACAATTCTCATCACATTGGCCCTCTCGGCCCTTCAGGTATTTCTCCAGAATTCTCTCTGTGTTAAATTATTACAAATACAAACAATTCTCATCACATTGGCCCTCTCGGACTTTCAGGTATCTCCCCGAAATTCTCTCTGTGTTAAATTATTAAAAATACAAACAATTCTCATCACATTGGCCCTCTCGGCCCTTCAGGTATCTCCCCGGAATTCTCTCTGTGTTAAATTATTACAAATACAAACAATTCTCATCACATTGGCCCTCTCGGCCCTTCGGGTATCTCCGCGGAATTCTTTCTGTGTTACATTATTACAAATACAAACAATTCTCATTACATTGGCCCTCTCGGCCCTTCAGGTATCTACCCGGAATTCTCCATGTGTTAAATTATTAAAAATACAAACAATTCTCATCACATTGGCCCTCTCGGCCGTTCGGGTATCTCCGCGGAATTCTCTCTGTGTTAAATTATTACAAATACAAACAATTATTATCACATTGGCCCTCTCGGCCCTTCAGGTATCTCATGTTACATGTAAATTATTAAAAATACAAACAATTCTCATCACATTGGCCCTCTCGGCTGTTCGGGTATCTCCCCGGAATTTTCTCTGTGTTACATTATTACAAATACAAACAATTGTCATCACATTGGCCCTCTCGGCCCTTCAGGTATCTCCCCGTAATTCTCTCGCAGGTGTTACATTATTACAAATACAAACAATTCTCATCGCATTGGCCCTCTCGGCCCTTTAGGTATTTCCCCGGTATTCTCTCCGTGTTACATTATTACAAATACAAACAATTCTCATCGCATTGGCCCTCTCGGCCCTTCAGGTATCTCCCCGGTATTCTCTCTGTGTTACATTATACAAACAATTCTCATCGCATTGGCCCTCTCGGCCCTTTAGGTATCCCCCCGGTATTCTCTCTGTGTTACATTATTACAAATACAAACAATTCTCATCGCATTGGCCCTCTCGGCCCTTCAGGTATCTCCCCGGTATTCTCTCTGTGTTACATTATTACAAATACAAACAATTCTCATCGCATTGGCCCTCTCGGCCCTTTAGGTATCCCCCCGGTATTCTCTCTGTTACATTATTACAAATACAAACAATTCTCATCGCATTGGCCCTCTCGGCCCTTTAGGTATTTCCCCGGTATTTTCTCTGTGTTACATTATTACAAATACAAACAATTCTCATCGCATTGGCCCTCTCGGCTTTTCAGGTATCTCCCCGGAATTTTCTCTGTGTTAAATTATTAAAAATACAAACAATTCTCATCACATTGGCCCTCTCGGCCCTTCAGGTATCTCCCCGGAATTCTCTCTGTGTTAAATTATTACAAATCCAACAATTCTCATCACATTGGCCCTCCCTGCCCTTTAGGTATCCCCCCGGTATTCTCTCTGTGTTACATTATTACAAATACAAACAATTCTCATCGCATTGGCCCTCTCGGCCCTTTAGGTATCCCCCCGGTATTCTCTCTGTGTTACATTATTACAAATACAAACAATTCTCATCGCATTGGCCCTCTCGGCCCTTTAGGTATCCCCTCGGTATTTTCTCTGTGTTACATTATTACAAATACAGTACAAACAATTCTCATCACATTGGCCCTCTCGGCACTTCAGGTATCTCCCCGGAATTCTCTCTGTGTTAAATTATGAAAAATACAAACAATTCTCATCACATTGGCCCTCTCGGCCCTTCAGGTATCTCCCCGAAATTCTCTCAGTGTTAAATTATTACAAATCCAAACAATTCTCATCACATTGGCCCTCCCTGCCCTTCAGGTATCTCCCTGGAATTCTCTCTGTGTTACATTATTACAAATACAAACAATTCTCATCACATTGGCCCTCTCGGCCCTTCAGGTATCTCCCCGGAATTCTCTCTGTGTTACTTTATTACAAATACAAACAATTGTCATCACATTGGCCCTCTCGGCCCTTCAGGTATCTCCCCGGTATTCTCTCTGTGTTACATTATACAAACAATTCTCATCGCATTGGCCCTCTCGGCCCTTTAGGTATCCCCCCGGTATTCTCTCTGTGTTACATTATACAAACAATTCTCATCGCATTGGCCCTCTCGGCCCTTTAGGTATCCCCCCGGTATTCTCTCTGTGTTACATTATTACAAATACAATGTACAAACAATTCTCATCGCATTGGCCCTCTCTGCCCTTCAGGTATCTCCCCGGTATTCTCTCTGTGTTACATTATACAAACAATTCTCATCGCATTGGCCCTCTCGGCCCTTTAGGTATCCCCCCGGTATTCTCTCTGTGTTACATTATTACAAATACAAACAATTGTCATCACATTGGCCCTCTCGGCCCTTCAGGTATCTCCCCGTAATTCTCTCACAGGTGTTACATTATTACAAATACAAACAATTCTCATCGCATGGCCCTCTCGGCCCTTCAGGTATCTCCCCGGAATTCTCTCTGCGTTAAATTATGAAAAATACAAACAATTCTCATCACATTGGCCCTCTCGGCCCTTCAGGTATCTCCCCGGAATTCTCTCTGTGTTAAATTATTACAAATACAAACAATTTTCATCACATTGGCCCTCTCGGCCTTTCAGGTATCTTTCCGAAATACTCTCTGTGTTAAATTATTACAAATACAAACAATTCTCATCGCATTGGCCCTCTCGGCCCTTTAGGTATCCCCCCGGTATTCTCTCTGTGTTACATTATTACCAATACAAACAATTCTCATCGCATTGGCCCTCTCGGCCCTTCAGGTATCTCCCCGGTATTCTCTCTGTGTTACATTATTACAAATACAAACAATTCTCATCGCATTGGCCCTTTCAGCCCTTTAGGTATCCCCCCGGTATTCTCTCTGTGTTACATTATTACAAATACAAACAATTCTCATCGCATTGGCCCTCTCGGCCGTTTAGGTATCCCCTCGGTATTCTCTCTGTGTTAAATTATTACAAATACAAACAATTTTCATCACATTGGCCCTCTCGGCCTTTCAGGTATCTTTCCGAAATACTCTCTGTGTTAAATTATTACAAATACAAACAATTGTCATCACATTGGCCCTCTCGGCCCTTCAGGTATCTCCCCGTAATTCTCTCACAGGTGTTACATTATTACAAATACAAACAATTCTCATCGCATGGCCCTCTCGGCCCTTCAGGTATCTCCCCGGAATTCTCTCTGCGTTAAATTATGAAAAATACAAACAATTCTCATCACATTGGCCCTCTCGGCCCTTCAGGTATCTCCCCGGAATTCTCTCTGTGTTAAATTATTACAAATACAAACAATTGTCATCACATTGGCCCTCTCGGCCCTTCAGGTATCTCCCCGTAATTCTCTCGCAGGTGTTACATTATTACAAATACAAACAATTCTCATCGCATTGGCCCTCTCGGCCCTTTAGGTATTTCCCCGGTATTCTCTCCGTGTTACATTATTACAAATACAAACAATTCTCATCGCATTGGCCCTCTCGGCCCTTCAGGTATCTCCCCGGTATTCTCTCTGTGTTACATTATACAAACAATTCTCATCGCATTGGCCCTCTCGGCCCTTCAGGTATTTCTCCAGAATTCTCTCTGTGTTAAATTATTACAAATACAAACAATTCTCATCACATTGGCCCTCTCGGCCCTTTAGGTATTTCCCCGGTATTCTCTCCGTGTTACATTATTACAAATACAAACAATTCTCATCGCATTGACCCTCTCGGCCCTTCAGGTATCTCCCCGGAATTCTCTCTGTGTTAAATTATGAAAATACAAACAATTCTCATCACATTGGCCCTCTTGGCCCTTCAGGTATCTCCCCGGAATTCTCTCTGTGTTACATTATTACAAATACAAACAATTCCCATCACATTGGCCCTCTCGGCCCTTTAGGTATTCCCCCGGTATTCTTTCTGTGTTACATTATTACAAATACAAACAATTCTCATCGCATTGGCCCTTTCAGCCCTTTAGGTATCCCCCCGGTATTCTCTCTGTGTTACATTATTACAAATACAAACAATTCTCATCGCATTGGCCCTCTCGGCCGTTTAGGTATCCCCTCGGTATTCTCTCTGTGTTACATTATTACAAATACAAACAATTGTCATCACATTGGCCCTCTCGGCCCTTCAGGTATCTCCCCGTAATTCTCTCACAGGTGTTACATTATTACAAATACAAACAATTCTCATCGCATTGGCCCTCTCGGCCCTTTAGGTATTTCCCGGTATTTTCTCTGTGTTACATTATTACAAATACAAACAATTCTCATCGCATTGACCCTCTCGGCCCTTCAGGTATCTCCCCGGAATTCTCTCTGTGTTAAATTATGAAAATACAAACAATTCTCATCACATTGGCCCTCTCGGCCCTTCAGGTATTTCTCCAGAATTCTCTCTGTGTTAAATTATTACAAATACAAACAATTCTCATCACATTGGCCCTCTCGGACTTTCAGGTATCTCCCCGAAATTCTCTCTGTGTTAAATTATTAAAAATACAAACAATTCTCATCACATTGGCCCTCTCGGCCCTTCAGGTATCTCCCCGGAATTCTCTCTGTGTTAAATTATTACAAATACAAACAATTCTCATCACATTGGCCCTCTCGGCCCTTCGGGTATCTCCGCGGAATTCTTTCTGTGTTACATTATTACAAATACAAACAATTCTCATTACATTGGCCCTCTCGGCCCTTCAGGTATCTACCCGGAATTCTCCATGTGTTAAATTATTAAAAATACAAACAATTCTCATCACATTGGCCCTCTCGGCCGTTCGGGTATCTCCGCGGAATTCTCTCTGTGTTAAATTATTACAAATACAAACAATTATTATCACATTGGCCCTCTCGGCCCTTCAGGTATCTCATGTTACATGTAAATTATTAAAAATACAAACAATTCTCATCACATTGGCCCTCTCGGCTGTTCGGGTATCTCCCCGGAATTTTCTCTGTGTTACATTATTACAAATACAAACAATTGTCATCACATTGGCCCTCTCGGCCCTTCAGGTATCTCCCCGTAATTCTCTCGCAGGTGTTACATTATTACAAATACAAACAATTCTCATCGCATTGGCCCTCTCGGCCCTTTAGGTATTTCCCCGGTATTCTCTCCGTGTTACATTATTACAAATACAAACAATTCTCATCGCATTGGCCCTCTCGGCCCTTCAGGTATCTCCCCGGTATTCTCTCTGTGTTACATTATACAAACAATTCTCATCGCATTGGCCCTCTCGGCCCTTTAGGTATCCCCCCGGTATTCTCTCTGTGTTACATTATTACAAATACAAACAATTCTCATCGCATTGGCCCTCTCGGCCCTTCAGGTATCTCCCCGGTATTCTCTCTGTGTTACATTATTACAAATACAAACAATTCTCATCGCATTGGCCCTCTCGGCCCTTTAGGTATCCCCCCGGTATTCTCTCTGTTACATTATTACAAATACAAACAATTCTCATCGCATTGGCCCTCTCGGCCCTTTAGGTATTTCCCCGGTATTTTCTCTGTGTTACATTATTACAAATACAAACAATTCTCATCGCATTGGCCCTCTCGGCTTTTCAGGTATCTCCCCGGAATTTTCTCTGTGTTAAATTATTAAAAATACAAACAATTCTCATCACATTGGCCCTCTCGGCCCTTCAGGTATCTCCCCGGAATTCTCTCTGTGTTAAATTATTACAAATCCAACAATTCTCATCACATTGGCCCTCCCTGCCCTTTAGGTATCCCCCCGGTATTCTCTCTGTGTTACATTATTACAAATACAAACAATTCTCATCGCATTGGCCCTCTCGGCCCTTTAGGTATCCCCCCGGTATTCTCTCTGTGTTACATTATTACAAATACAAACAATTCTCATCGCATTGGCCCTCTCGGCCCTTTAGGTATCCCCTCGGTATTTTCTCTGTGTTACATTATTACAAATACAGTACAAACAATTCTCATCACATTGGCCCTCTCGGCCCTTCAGGTATCTCCCCGAAATTCTCTCAGTGTTAAATTATTACAAATCCAAACAATTCTCATCACATTGGCCCTCCCTGCCCTTCAGGTATCTCCCTGGAATTCTCTCTGTGTTACATTATTACAAATACAAACAATTCTCATCACATTGGCCCTCTCGGCCCTTCAGGTATCTCCCCGGAATTCTCTCTGTGTTACTTTATTACAAATACAAACAATTGTCATCACATTGGCCCTCTCGGCCCTTCAGGTATCTCCCCGGTATTCTCTCTGTGTTACATTATACAAACAATTCTCATCGCATTGGCCCTCTCGGCCCTTTAGGTATCCCCCCGGTATTCTCTCTGTGTTACATTATACAAACAATTCTCATCGCATTGGCCCTCTCGGCCCTTTAGGTATCCCCCCGGTATTCTCTCTGTGTTACATTATTACAAATACAATGTACAAACAATTCTCATCGCATTGGCCCTCTCTGCCCTTCAGGTATCTCCCCGGTATTCTCTCTGTGTTACATTATACAAACAATTCTCATCGCATTGGCCCTCTCGGCCCTTTAGGTATCCCCCCGGTATTCTCTCTGTGTTACATTATTACAAATACAAACAATTGTCATCACATTGGCCCTCTCGGCCCTTCAGGTATCTCCCCGTAATTCTCTCACAGGTGTTACATTATTACAAATACAAACAATTCTCATCGCATGGCCCTCTCGGCCCTTCAGGTATCTCCCCGGAATTCTCTCTGCGTTAAATTATGAAAAATACAAACAATTCTCATCACATTGGCCCTCTCGGCCCTTCAGGTATCTCCCCGGAATTCTCTCTGTGTTAAATTATTACAAATACAAACAATTTTCATCACATTGGCCCTCTGGGCCCTTCAGGTATCTCCCCGGAATTCTCTCTGTGTTAAATTATTAAAAATACAAACAATTCTCATCACATTGGCCCTCTCGGCCCTTCAGGTATCTCCCCGGAATTCTCTCTGTGTTACATTATTACAAATATAAACAATTCCCATCGCATTGGCCCTCTCAGCCCTTTAGGTATCCCCCCGGTATTCTCTCTGTGTTACATTATTACAAATACAAACAATTCTCATCGCATTGGCCCTCTCGGCCCTTTAGGTATCCCCCAGGTATTCTCTGTGTGTTACATTATCACAAATACAAACAATTGTCATCGCATTGGCCCTCTCGGCCCTTCAGGTATCTCCCCGGTATTCTCTCTGTGTTACATTATTACAAATACAAACAATTCTCATCGCATTGGCCCTCTCGGCCCTTTAGGTATCCCCCCGGTATTCTCTCTGTGTTACATTATTACAAATACAAACAATTCTCATCGCATTGGCCCTCTCGGCCCTTGAGGTATCCCCCCGGTATTCTCTCTGTGTTACATTATTACAAATACAAACAATTCTCATCGCATTGGCCCTCTCGGCCCTTTAGGTATCTCCCCGGTATTCTCTCTGTGTTACATTATTACAAATACAAACAATTCTCATCGCATTGGCCCTCTCGGCCCTTCAGGTATCTCCCCGGTATTCTCTCTGTGTTACATTATTACAAATACAAACAATTCTCATCGCATTGGCCCTCTCGGCCCTTGAGGTATCCCCCCGGTATTCTCTCTGTGTTACATTATCACAAATACAAACAATTCTCATCGCATTGGCCCTCTCGGCCCTTTAGGTATCTCCTCGGTATTCTCTCTGTGTTACATTATTACAAATACAAACAATTCTCATCGCATTGGCCCTCTCGGCCCTTCAGGTATCTCCCCGGTATTCTCTCTGTGTTACATTATTACAAATACAAACAATTCTCATCACATTGGCCCTCTCGGCCCTTTAGGTATCCCCCCGGTATTCTCTCTGTGTTACATTATTACAAATACAAACAATTCTCATCGCATTGGCCCTCTCGGCCCTTGAGGTATCCCCCCGGTATTCTCTCTGTGTTACATTATTACAAATACAAACAATTCTCATCGCATTGGCCCTCTCGGTCCTTTAGGTATCCCCCCGGAATTCTCTCTGTGTTACATTATTACAAATACAAACAATTCTCATCGCATTGGCCCTCTCGGCCCTTTAGGTATCTCCCCGGTATTCTCTCTGTGTTACATTATTACAAATACAAACAATTCTCATCGCATTGGCCCTCTCGGCCCTTCAGGTATCTCCCCGGTATTCTCTCTGTGTTACATTATTACAAATACAAACAATTCTCATCGCATTGGCCCTCTCGGTCCTTTAGGTATCTCCCCGGAATTCTCTCTGTGTTACATTATTACAAATACAAACAATTCTCATCGCATTGGCCCTCTCGGCCCTTCAGGTATCTCCCCGGTATTCTCTCTGTGTTACATTATTACAAATACAAACAATTCTCATCGCATTGGCCCTCTCGGCCCTTCAGGTATCTCTCTGTGTTACATTATACAAACAATTCTCATCGCATTGGCCCTCTCGGCCCTTTAGGTATCCCCCCGGTATTGTCTCTGTGTTACATTATTACAAATACAAACAATTCTCATCGCATGGCCCTCTCGGCCCTTCAGGTATCTCCCCGGAATTCTCTCTGTGTTACATTATTACAAATATAAACAATTCCCATCGCATTGGCCCTCTCAGCCCTTTAGGTATCCCCCCGGTATTCTCTCTGTGTTACATTATTACAAATACAAACAATTCTCATCGCATTGGCCCTCTCGGCCCTTTAGGTATCCCCTCGGTATTCTCTCTGTGTTACATTATTACAAATACAAACAATTCTCATCGCATTGGCCCTCTCGGCCCTTTAGGTATCCCCCAGGTATTCTCTGTGTGTTACATTATCACAAATACAAACAATTGTCATCGCATTGGCCCTCTCGGCCCTTCAGGTATCTCCCCGGTATTCTCTCTGTGTTACATTATTACAAATACAAACAATTCTCATCGCATTGGCCCTCTCGGCCCTTTAGGTATCCCCCGGTATTCTCTCTGTGTTACATTATTACAAATACAAACAATTCTCATCACATTGGCCCTCTCGGTCCTTTAGGTATCTCCCCGGAATTCTCTCTGTGTTACATTATTACAAATACAAACAATTCTCATCGCATTGGCCCTCTCGGCCCTTCAGGTATCTCCCCGGTATTCTCTCTGTGTTACATTATTAAAAATACAAACAATTCTCATCGCATTGGCCCTCTCGGCCCTTTAGGTATTCCTCCGGTATTCTCTCTGTGTTACATTATTACAAATACAAACAATTCTCATCGCATTGACCCTCTCAGCCCTTTAGGTATCCCCCCGTTATTCTCTCTGTGTTACATTATTACAAATACAAACAATTCTCATCACATTGGGCCTCTCGGCCCTTTAGGTATCACCCCGGTATTCTCTCTGTGTTACATTATTACATACAAACAATTCTCATCGCATTGGCCCTCTCGGCCCTTTAGGTATCTCCCCGGTATTCTCTCTGTGTTACATTATTACAAATACAAACAATTCTCATCGCATTGGCCCTCTCGGCCCTTTAGGTATCCCCCCGGTATTCTCTCTGTGTTACATTATTACAAATACAAACAATTCTCATCGCATTGGCCCTCTCGGCCCTTTAGGTATCCCCCCGGTATTCTCTCTGTGTTACATTATTACAAATACAAACAATTCTCATCACATTGGCCCTCTCGGTCCTTTAGGTATCTCCCCGGAATTCTCTCTGTGTTACATTATTACAAATACAAACAATTCTCATCGCATTGGCCCTCTCGGCCCTTCAGGTATCTCCCCGGAATTCTCTCACAGGTGTTACATTATTACAAATACAAACAATTCTCATCGCATTGGCCCTCTCGGCCCTTTAGGTATTTCCGCGGTATTCTCTCTGTGTTACATTATTACAAATACAAACAATTCTCATCACATTGGCCCTCTCGGCCCTTCAGGTATCTCCCCGGAATTCTCTCTGTGTTAAATTATTACAAATCCAAACAATTCTCATCACATTGGCCCTCCCTGCCCTTCAGGTATCTCCCCGGAATTCTCTCTGTGTTACATTATTACAAATACAAACAATTCTCATCGCATTGGCCCTCTCGGCCCTTCAGGTATCTCCCCGGTATTCTCTCTGTGTTACATTATTACAAATACAAACAATTCTCATCGCATTGGCCCTCTCGGCTCTTTAGGTATCCCCCCGGTATTCTCTTTGTGTTACATTATTACAAATACAAACAATTCTAATCGCATTGGCCCTCTCGGCCCTTCAGGTATCCCCCCGGTATTCTCTCTGTGTTACATTATTACAAAGACAAACAATTCTCATCGCATTGGCCCTCCCTGCCCTTCAGGTATCTCCCCGGAATTCTCTCTGTGTTACATTATGAAAAATACAAACAATTTTCATCACATTGGCCCTCTCGGCTCTTCAGGTATCTCCCCGGAATTCTCTCTGTGTTAAATTAATACAAATACAAACAATTCTCATCGCATTGGCCCTCCCGGCCCTTTAGGTACATGTATCTCCCCGGTATTCTCTCTGTGTTACATTATTACAAATGCAAACAATTGTCATCACATTGGCCCTCTCGGCCCTTCAGGTATCTCCCCGTAATTCTCTCACAAGTGTTACATTATTACAAATACAAACAATTCTCATCGCATTGGCCCTCTCGGCCCTTTAGGTATTTCCCCGGTATTTTCTCTGTGTTACATTATTACAAATACAAACAATTCTCATCGCATTGACCCTCTCGGCCCTTTAGGTATCTCCCCGTTATTCTTTCTGTGTTACATTATTAAAAATACAAACAATTCTCATCACATTGGCCCTCTCGGCCCTTGAGGTATCTCCCCGGAATTCTCTCTCTGTTACATTATTACAAATACAAACAATTCTCATCACATTGGCCCTCTCGGCCCTTTAGGTATTCCCCCGGTATTCTCTCTGTGTTACATTATTACAAATACAAACAATTCTCATCACATTGGCCCTCTGGGCCCTTCAGGTATCTCCCCGGAATTCTCTCTGTGTTAAATTATGAAAAATACAAACAATTCTCATCACATTGGCCCTCTCGGCCCTTCAGGTATCTCCCCGGAATTCTCTCTGTGTTAAATTATTAAAAATACAAACAATTCTCATCACATTGGCCCTCTCGGCCCTTCAGGTATCTCCCCGGAATTCTCTCTGTGTTACATTATTACAAATACAAACAATTGTCATCACATTGGCCCTCTCGGCCCTTCAGGTATCTCCCCGTAATTCTCTCACAGGTGTTACATTATTACAAATACAAACAATTCTCATCGCATTGGCCCTCTCGGCCCTTTAGGTATTTCCCCGGTATTCTCTCTGTGTTACATTATTACAAATACAAACAATTCTCATCGCATTGGCCCTCTCGGCCCTTTAGGTATCCCCCCGGTATTCTTTCTGTGTTACATTATTAAAAATACAAACAATTCTCATCACATTGGCCCTCTCGGCCCTTGAGGTATCTCCCCGGAATTCTCTCTCTGTTACATTATTACAAATACAAACAATTCTCATCACATTGGCCCTCTCGGCCCTTTAGGTATTCCCCCGGTATTCTCTCTGTGTTACATTATTACAAATACAAACAATTCTCATCACATTGGCCCTCTGGGCCCTTCAGGTATCTCCCCGGAATTCTCTCTGTGTTAAATTATGAAAAATACAAACAATTCTCATCACATTGGCCCTCTCGGCCCTTCAGGTATCTCCCCGGAATTCTCTCTGTGTTAAATTATTAAAAATACAAACAATTCTCATCACATTGGCCCTCTCGGCCCTTCAGGTATCTTCCCGGAATTCTCTCTGTGTTAAATTATTACAAATCCAAACAATTCTCATCACATTGGCCCTCCCTGCCCTTCAGGTATCTCCCCGGAATTCTCTCTGTTTTACATTATTACAAATACAAACAATTCTCATCACATTGGCCCTCTCGGCCCTTCAGGTATCTCCCCGGAATTCTCTCTGTGTTACATTATTACAAATACAAACAATTGTCATCACATTGGCCCTCTCGGCCCTTCAGGTATCTCCCCGTAATTCTCTCACAGGTGTTACATTATTACAAATACAAACAATTCTCATCGCATTGGCCCTCTCGGCCCTTTAGGTATTTCCCCGGTATTCTCTCTGTGTTACATTATTACAAATACAAACAATTCTCATCGCATTGGCCCTCTCGGCCCTTCAGGTATCTCCCCGGTATTCTCTCTGTGTTACATTATACAAACAATTCTCATCGCATTGGACCTCTCGGCCCTTTAGGTATCCCCCCGGTATTCTCTCTGTGTTACATTATTACAAATACAAACAATTCTCATCGCATTGGCCCTCTCGGCCCTTCAGGTATCCCCCCCGGTATTCTCTCTGTGTTACATTACATTATTACAAATACAAACAATTCTCATCGCATGGCCCTCTCGGCCCTTCAGGTATCTCCCCGGAATTCTCTCTGTGTTAAATTATTACAAATACAAACAATTATCATCACATTGGCCCTCTCGGCCTTTCAGATATCTCCCTGAAATTCTCTCTGTGTTAAATTATTACAAATACAAACAATTCTCATCGCATTGGCCCTCCCGGCCCTTTAGGTATCTCCCCGGTATTCTCTCTGTATTACATTATTACAAATACAAACAATTCTCATCGCATTGGCCCTCTCGGCCCTTTAGGTATCCCCCAGGTATTCTCTGTGTGTTACATTATCACAAATACAAACAATTGTCATCGCATTGGCCCTCTCGGCCCTTCAGGTATCCCCCCGGTATTCTCTCTGTGTTACATTACATTATTACAAATACAAACAATTCTCATCGCATGGCCCTCTCGGCCCTTCAGGTATCTCCCCGGAATTCTCTCTGTGTTAAATTATTACAAATACAAACAATTATCATCACATTGGCCCTCTCGGCCTTTCAGATATCTCCCTGAAATTCTCTCTGTGTTAAATTATTACAAATACAAACAATTCTCATCGCATTGGCCCTCTCGGCCCTTTAGGTATTTCCCCGGTATTCTCTCTGTGTTACATTATTACAAATACAAACAATTCTCATCGCATTGGCCCTCTCGGCCCTTTAGGTATCCCCCCGGTATTCTTTCTGTGTTACATTATTAAAAATACAAACAATTCTCATCACATTGGCCCTCTCGGCCCTTGAGGTATCTCCCCGGAATTCTCTCTCTGTTACATTATTACAAATACAAACAATTCTCATCACATTGGCCCTCTCGGCCCTTTAGGTATTCCCCCGGTATTCTCTCTGTGTTACATTATTACAAATACAAACAATTCTCATCACATTGGCCCTCTGGGCCCTTCAGGTATCTCCCCGGAATTCTCTCTGTGTTAAATTATGAAAAATACAAACAATTCTCATCACATTGGCCCTCTCGGCCCTTCAGGTATCTCCCCGGAATTCTCTCTGTGTTAAATTATTAAAAATACAAACAATTCTCATCACATTGGCCCTCTCGGCCCTTCAGGTATCTTCCCGGAATTCTCTCTGTGTTAAATTATTACAAATCCAAACAATTCTCATCACATTGGCCCTCCCTGCCCTTCAGGTATCTCCCCGGAATTCTCTCTGTTTTACATTATTACAAATACAAACAATTCTCATCACATTGGCCCTCTCGGCCCTTCAGGTATCTCCCCGGAATTCTCTCTGTGTTACATTATTACAAATACAAACAATTGTCATCACATTGGCCCTCTCGGCCCTTCAGGTATCTCCCCGTAATTCTCTCACAGGTGTTACATTATTACAAATACAAACAATTCTCATCGCATTGGCCCTCTCGGCCCTTTAGGTATTTCCCCGGTATTCTCTCTGTGTTACATTATTACAAATACAAACAATTCTCATCGCATTGGCCCTCTCGGCCCTTCAGGTATCTCCCCGGTATTCTCTCTGTGTTACATTATACAAACAATTCTCATCGCATTGGACCTCTCGGCCCTTTAGGTATCCCCCCGGTATTCTCTCTGTGTTACATTATTACAAATACAAACAATTCTCATCGCATTGGCCCTCTCGGCCCTTCAGGTATCCCCCCCGGTATTCTCTCTGTGTTACATTACATTATTACAAATACAAACAATTCTCATCGCATGGCCCTCTCGGCCCTTCAGGTATCTCCCCGGAATTCTCTCTGTGTTAAATTATTACAAATACAAACAATTATCATCACATTGGCCCTCTCGGCCTTTCAGATATCTCCCTGAAATTCTCTCTGTGTTAAATTATTACAAATACAAACAATTCTCATCGCATTGGCCCTCCCGGCCCTTTAGGTATCTCCCCGGTATTCTCTCTGTATTACATTATTACAAATACAAACAATTCTCATCGCATTGGCCCTCTCGGCCCTTTAGGTATCCCCCAGGTATTCTCTGTGTGTTACATTATCACAAATACAAACAATTGTCATCGCATTGGCCCTCTCGGCCCTTCAGGTATCCCCCCGGTATTCTCTCTGTGTTACATTACATTATTACAAATACAAACAATTCTCATCGCATGGCCCTCTCGGCCCTTCAGGTATCTCCCCGGAATTCTCTCTGTGTTAAATTATTACAAATACAAACAATTATCATCACATTGGCCCTCTCGGCCTTTCAGATATCTCCCTGAAATTCTCTTTGTGTTAAATTATTACAAATACAAACAATTCTCATCGCATTGGCCCTCCCGGCCCTTTAGGTATCTCCCGGTATTCTCTCTGTATTACATTATTACAAATACAAACAATTCTCATCGCATTGCCCTTCTCGGCCCTTTAGGTATCTCCCCGTTATTCTCTCTGTGTTACATTATTACAAATACAAACAATTCTCATCGCATTGGCCCTCTCGGCCCTTTAGGTATCCCCCCGGTATTCTCTCTGTGTTACATTATTAAAAATACAAACAATTCTCATCACATTGGCCCTCTCGGCCCTTCAGGTATCTCCCCGGAATTCTCTCTGTGTTACATTATTACAAATATAAACAATTCCCATCGCATTGGCCCTCTCAGCCCTTTAGGTATCCCCCCGGTATTCTCTCTGTGTTACATTATTACAAATACAAACAATTCTCATCGCATTGGCCCTCTCGGCCCTTTAGGTATCCCCCAGGTATTCTCTGTGTGTTACATTATCACAAATACAAACAATTGTCATCGCATTGGCCCTCTCGGCCCTTCAGGTATCTCCCCGGTATTCTCTCTGTGTTACATTATTACAAATACAAACAATTCTCATCGCATTGGCCCTCTCGGCCCTTTAGGTATCCCCCCGGTATTCTCTCTGTGTTACATTATTACAAATACAAACAATTCTCATCGCATTGGCCCTCTCGGCCCTTGAGGTATCCCCCCGGTATTCTCTCTGTGTTACATTATTACAAATACAAACAATTCTCATCGCATTGGCCCTCTCGGCCCTTTAGGTATCTCCCCGGTATTCTCTCTGTGTTACATTATTACAAATACAAACAATTCTCATCGCATTGGCCCTCTCGGCCCTTCAGGTATCTCCCCGGTATTCTCTCTGTGTTACATTATTACAAATACAAACAATTCTCATCGCATTGGCCCTCTCGGCCCTTTAGGTATCCCCCCGGTATTCTCTCTGTGTTACATTATTAAAAATACAAACAATTCTCATCGCATTGGCCCTCTCGGCCCTTTAGGTATCTCCTCGGTATTCTCTCTGTGTTACATTATTACAAATATAAACAATTCCCATCGCATTGGCCCTCTCAGCCCTTTAGGTATCCCCCCGGTATTCTCTCTGTGTTACATTATTACAAATACAAACAATTCTCATCGCATTGGCCCTCTCGGCCCTTTAGGTATCTCCCCGGTATTCTCTCTGTGTTACATTATTACAAATACAAACAATTCTCATCGCATTGGCCCTCTCGGCCCTTCAGGTATCTCCCCGGTATTCTCTCTGTGTTACATTATTACAAATACAAACAATTCTCATCGCATTGGCCCTCTCGGTCCTTTAGGTATCTCCCCGGAATTCTCTCTGTGTTACATTATTACAAATACAAACAATTCTCATCGCATTGGCCCTCTCGGCCCTTCAGGTATCTCCCCGGTATTCTCTCTGTGTTACATTATTACAAATACAAACAATTCTCATCGCATTGGCCCTCTCGGCCCTTCAGGTATCTCCCCGGTATTCTCTCTGTGTTACATTATACAAACAATTCTCATCGCATTGGCCCTCTCGGCCCTTTAGGTATCCCCCCGGTATTCTCTCTGTGTTACATTATTACAAATACAAACAATTCTCATCGCATGGCCCTCTCGGCCCTTCAGGTATCTCCCCGGAATTCTCTCTGTGTTACATTATTACAAATATAAACAATTCCCATCGCATTGGCCCTCTCAGCCCTTTAGGTATCCCCCCGGTATTCTCTCTGTGTTACATTATTACAAATACAAACAATTCTCATCGCATTGGCCCTCTCGGCCCTTTAGGTATCCCCTCGGTATTCTCTCTGTGTTACATTATTACAAATACAAACAATTCTCATCGCATTGGCCCTCTCGGCCCTTTAGGTATCCCCCAGGTATTCTCTGTGTGTTACATTATCACAAATACAAACAATTGTCATCGCATTGGCCCTCTCGGCCCTTCAGGTATCTCCCCGGTATTCTCTCTGTGTTACATTATTACAAATACAAACAATTCTCATCGCATTGGCCCTCTCGGCCCTTTAGGTATCCCCCGGTATTCTCTCTGTGTTACATTATTACAAATACAAACAATTCTCATCACATTGGCCCTCTCGGTCCTTTAGGTATCTCCCCGGAATTCTCTCTGTGTTACATTATTACAAATACAAACAATTCTCATCGCATTGGCCCTCTCGGCCCTTCAGGTATCTCCCCGGTATTCTCTCTGTGTTACATTATTAAAAATACAAACAATTCTCATCGCATTGGCCCTCTCGGCCCTTTAGGTATTCCTCCGGTATTCTCTCTGTGTTACATTATTACAAATACAAACAATTCTCATCGCATTGACCCTCTCAGCCCTTTAGGTATCCCCCCGTTATTCTCTCTGTGTTACATTATTACAAATACAAACAATTCTCATCACATTGGGCCTCTCGGCCCTTTAGGTATCACCCCGGTATTCTCTCTGTGTTACATTATTACATACAAACAATTCTCATCGCATTGGCCCTCTCGGCCCTTTAGGTATCTCCCCGGTATTCTCTCTGTGTTACATTATTACAAATACAAACAATTCTCATCGCATTGGCCCTCTCGGCCCTTTAGGTATCCCCCCGGTATTCTCTCTGTGTTACATTATTACAAATACAAACAATTCTCATCGCATTGGCCCTCTCGGCCCTTTAGGTATCCCCCCGGTATTCTCTCTGTGTTACATTATTACAAATACAAACAATTCTCATCACATTGGCCCTCTCGGTCCTTTAGGTATCTCCCCGGAATTCTCTCTGTGTTACATTATTACAAATACAAACAATTCTCATCGCGTTGGCCCTCTCGGCCCTTCAGGTATCTCCCCGGAATTCTCTCACAGGTGTTACATTATTACAAATACAAACAATTCTCATCACATTGGCCCTCTCGGCCCTTCAGGTATCTCCCCGGAATTCTCTCTGTGTTAAATTATTACAAATCCAAACAATTCTCATCACATTGGCCCTCCCTGCCCTTCAGGTATCTCCCCGGAATTCTCTCACAAGTGTTACATTATTACAAATACAAACAATTCTCATCGCATTGGCCCTCTCGGCCCTTTAGGTATTTCCCCGGTATTTTCTCTGTGTTACATTATTACAAATACAAACAATTCTCATCGCATTGACCCTCTCGGCCCTTTAGGTATCTCCCCGTTATTCTTTCTGTGTTACATTATTAAAAATACAAACAATTCTCATCACATTGGCCCTCTCGGCCCTTGAGGTATCTCCCCGGAATTCTCTCTCTGTTACATTATTACAAATACAAACAATTCTCATCACATTGGCCCTCTCGGCCCTTTAGGTATTCCCCCGGTATTCTCTCTGTGTTACATTATTACAAATACAAACAATTCTCATCACATTGGCCCTCTGGGCCCTTCAGGTATCTCCCCGGAATTCTCTCTGTGTTAAATTATGAAAAATACAAACAATTCTCATCACATTGGCCCTCTCGGCCCTTCGGGTATCTCCCCGGAATTCTCTCTGTGTTAAATTATTAAAAATACAAACAATTCTCATCACATTGGCCCTCTCGGCCCTTCAGGTATCTCCCCGGAATTCTCTCTGTGTTACATTATTACAAATACAAACAATTGTCATCACATTGGCCCTCTCGGCCCTTCAGGTATCTCCCCGTAATTCTCTCACAGGTGTTACATTATTACAAATACAAACAATTCTCATCGCATTGGCCCTCTCGGCCCTTTAGGTATTTCCCCGGTATTCTCTCTGTGTTATATTATTACAAATACAAACAATTCTCATCGCATTGGCCCTCTCGGCCCTTTAGGTATCCCCCCGGTATTCTTTCTGTGTTACATTATTAAAAATACAAACAATTCTCATCACATTGGCCCTCTCGGCCCTTGAGGTATCTCCCCGGAATTCTCTCTCTGTTACATTATTACAAATACAAACAATTCTCATCACATTGGCCCTCTCGGCCCTTTAGGTATTCCCCCGGTATTCTCTCTGTGTTACATTATTACAAATACAAACAATTCTCATCACATTGGCCCTCTGGGCCCTTCAGGTATCTCCCCGGAATTCTCTCTGTGTTAAATTATGAAAAATACAAACAATTCTCATCACATTGGCCCTCTCGGCCCTTCAGGTATCTCCCCGGAATTCTCTCTGTGTTAAATTATTAAAAATACAAACAATTCTCATCACATTGGCCCTCTCGGCCCTTCAGGTATCTTCCCGGAATTCTCTCTGTGTTAAATTATTACAAATCCAAACAATTCTCATCACATTGGCCCTCCCTGCCCTTCAGGTATCTCCCCGGAATTCTCTCTGTTTTACATTATTACAAATACAAACAATTCTCATCACATTGGCCCTCTCGGCCCTTCAGGTATCTCCCCGGAATTCTCTCTGTGTTACATTATTACAAATACAAACAATTGTCATCACATTGGCCCTCTCGGCCCTTCAGGTATCTCCCCGTAATTCTCTCACAGGTGTTACATTATTACAAATACAAACAATTCTCATCGCATTGGCCCTCTCGGCCCTTTAGGTATTTCCCCGGTATTCTCTCTGTGTTACATTATTACAAATACAAACAATTCTCATCGCATTGGCCCTCTCGGCCCTTCAGGTATCTCCCCGGTATTCTCTCTGTGTTACATTATACAAACAATTCTCATCGCATTGGACCTCTCGGCCCTTTAGGTATCCCCCCGGTATTCTCTCTGTGTTACATTATTACAAATACAAACAATTCTCATCGCATTGGCCCTCTCGGCCCTTCAGGTATCCCCCCCGGTATTCTCTCTGTGTTACATTATTACAAATACAAACAATTCTCATCGCATGGCCCTCTCGGCCCTTCAGGTATCTCCCCGGAATTCTCTCTGTGTTACATTATTACAAATACAAACAATTCTCATCACATTGGCCCTCTCGGCCTTCCAGGTATCTCCCCGAAATTCTCTCTGTGTTAAATTATTACAAATACAAACAATTCTCATCGCATTGGCCCTCTCGGCCCTTTAGGTATCTCCCAGGTATTCTCTCTGTGTTAAATTATTACAAATACAAACAATTCTCATCACATTGGCCCTCTCGGCCTTTCAGGTATCTCCCCGAAATTCTCTCTGTGTTAAATTAATACAAATACAAACAATTCTCATCGCATTGGCCCTCCCGGCCCTTTAGGTACATGTATCTCCCCGGTATTCTCTCTGTGTTACATTATTACAAATACAAACAATTGTCATCACATTGGCCCTCTCGGCCCTTCAGGTATCTCCCCGTAATCCTCTCACAGGTGTTACATTATTACAAATACAAACAATTCTCATCGCATTGGCCCTCTCGGCCCTTTAGGTATTTCCCCGGTATTTTCTCTGTGTTACATTATTACAAATACAAACAATTCTCATCGCATTGACCCTCTCGGCCCTTCAGGTATCTCCCCGGAATTCTCTCTGTGTTAAATTATGAAAAATACAAACAATTCTCATCACATTGGCCCTCTCGGCCCTTCAGGTATCTCTCCGGATTTCTCTCTGTGTTAAATTATTACAAATACAAACAATTCTCATCACATTGGCCCTCTCGGACTTTCAGGTATCTCCCCGAAATTCTTTCTGTGTTAAATTATTAAAAATACAAACAATTCTCATCACATTGGCCCCCTCGGCCCTTCAGGTATCTCCCCGGAATTCTCTCTGTGTTAAATTATTACAAATCCAAACAATTCTCCTCACATTGGCCCTCCCTGTCCTTTAGGTATCCCCGCGGCATTCTCTCTGTGTTACATTATTACAAATACAAACAATTCTCATCGCATTGGCCCTCTCGGCCCTTTAGGTATCCCCCCGGTATTCTTTCTGTGTTACATTATTAAAAATACAAACAATTCTCATCACATTGGCCCTCTCGGCCCTTTAGGTATTCCCCCGGTATTCTTTCTGTGTTACATTATTACAAATACAAACAATTCTCATCGCATTGGCCCTCTCGGCCCTTTAGGTATCCCCTCGGTATTCTCTCTGTGTTACATTATTACAAATACAAACAATTGTCATCACATTGGCCCTCTCGGCCCTTCAGGTATCTCCCCGTAATTCTCTCACAGGTGTTACATTATTACAAATACAAACAATTCTCTTCGCATTGGCCCTCTCGGCCCTTTAGGTATTTCCCCGGTATTTTCTCTGTGTTACATTATTACAAATACAAACAATTCTCATCACATTGGCCCTCTCGGCCCTTCAGGTATCTCCCCGGAATTCTCTCTGTGTTAAATTATTAAAAATACAAACAATTCTCATCACATTGGCCCTCTCGGCCCTTCAGGTATCTCCCCGGAATTCTCTCTGTGTTAAATTATTACAAATCCAAACAATTCTCATCACATTGGCCCTCCCTGCCCTTCAGGTATCTCCCCGGAATTCTCTCTGTGTTACATTATTACAAATACAAACAATTCTCATCACATTGGCCCTCTCGGCCCTTTAGGTATTCCCCCGGTATTCTCTCTGTGTTACATTATTACAAATACAAACAATTCTCATCACATTGGCCCTCTGGGCCCTTCAGGTATCTCCCCGGAATTCTCTCTGTGTTAAATTATGAAAAATACAAACAATTCTCATCACATTGGCCCTCTCGGCCCTTCAGGTATCTCCCCGGAATTCTCTCTGTGTTAAATTATTAAAAATACAAACAATTCTCATCACATTGGCCCTCTCGGCCCTTCAGGTATCTTCCCGGAATTCTCTCTGTGTTAAATTATTACAAATCCAAACAATTCTCATCACATTGGCCCTCCCTGCCCTTCAGGTATCTCCCCGGAATTCTCTCTGTTTTACATTATTACAAATACAAACAATTCTCATCACATTGGCCCTCTCGGCCCTTCAGGTATCTCCCCGGAATTCTCTCTGTGTTACATTATTACAAATACAAACAATTGTCATCACATTGGCCCTCTCGGCCCTTCAGGTATCTCCCCGTAATTCTCTCACAGGTGTTACATTATTACAAATACAAACAATTCTCATCGCATTGGCCCTCTCGGCCCTTTAGGTATTTCCCCGGTATTCTCTCTGTGTTACATTATTACAAATACAAACAATTCTCATCGCATTGGCCCTCTCGGCCCTTCAGGTATCTCCCCGGTATTCTCTCTGTGTTACATTATACAAACAATTCTCATCGCATTGGACCTCTCGGCCCTTTAGGTATCCCCCCGGTATTCTCTCTGTGTTACATTATTACAAATACAAACAATTCTCATCGCATTGGCCCTCTCGGCCCTTCAGGTATCCCCCCCGGTATTCTCTCTGTGTTACATTACATTATTACAAATACAAACAATTCTCATCGCATGGCCCTCTCGGCCCTTCAGGTATCTCCCCGGAATTCTCTCTGTGTTAAATTATTACAAATACAAACAATTATCATCACATTGGCCCTCTCGGCCTTTCAGATATCTCCCTGAAATTCTCTCTGTGTTAAATTATTACAAATACAAACAATTCTCATCGCATTGGCCCTCCCGGCCCTTTAGGTATCTCCCCGGTATTCTCTCTGTATTACATTATTACAAATACAAACAATTCTCATCGCATTGGCCCTCTCGGCCCTTTAGGTATCCCCCAGGTATTCTCTGTGTGTTACATTATCACAAATACAAACAATTGTCATCGCATTGGCCCTCTCGGCCCTTCAGGTATCCCCCCGGTATTCTCTCTGTGTTACATTACATTATTACAAATACAAACAATTCTCATCGCATGGCCCTCTCGGCCCTTCAGGTATCTCCCCGGAATTCTCTCTGTGTTAAATTATTACAAATACAAACAATTATCATCACATTGGCCCTCTCGGCCTTTCAGATATCTCCCTGAAATTCTCTTTGTGTTAAATTATTACAAATACAAACAATTCTCATCGCATTGGCCCTCCCGGCCCTTTAGGTATCTCCCCGGTATTCTCTCTGTATTACATTATTACAAATACAAACAATTCTCATCGCATTGCCCTTCTCGGCCCTTTAGGTATCTCCCCGTTATTCTCTCTGTGTTACATTATTACAAATACAAACAATTCTCATCGCATTGGCCCTCTCGGCCCTTTAGGTATCCCCCCGGTATTCTCTCTGTGTTACATTATTAAAAATACAAACAATTCTCATCACATTGGCCCTCTCGGCCCTTCAGGTATCTCCCCGGAATTCTCTCTGTGTTACATTATTACAAATATAAACAATTCCCATCGCATTGGCCCTCTCAGCCCTTTAGGTATCCCCCCGGTATTCTCTCTGTGTTACATTATTACAAATACAAACAATTCTCATCGCATTGGCCCTCTCGGCCCTTTAGGTATCCCCCAGGTATTCTCTGTGTGTTACATTATCACAAATACAAACAATTGTCATCGCATTGGCCCTCTCGGCCCTTCAGGTATCTCCCCGGTATTCTCTCTGTGTTACATTATTACAAATACAAACAATTCTCATCGCATTGGCCCTCTCGGCCCTTTAGGTATCCCCCCGGTATTCTCTCTGTGTTACATTATTACAAATACAAACAATTCTCATCGCATTGGCCCTCTCGGCCCTTGAGGTATCCCCCCGGTATTCTCTCTGTGTTACATTATTACAAATACAAACAATTCTCATCGCATTGGCCCTCTCGGCCCTTTAGGTATCTCCCCGGTATTCTCTCTGTGTTACATTATTACAAATACAAACAATTCTCATCGCATTGGCCCTCTCGGCCCTTCAGGTATCTCCCCGGTATTCTCTCTGTGTTACATTATTACAAATACAAACAATTCTCATCGCATTGGCCCTCTCGGCCCTTTAGGTATCCCCCCGGTATTCTCTCTGTGTTACATTATTAAAAATACAAACAATTCTCATCGCATTGGCCCTCTCGGCCCTTTAGGTATCTCCTCGGTATTCTCTCTGTGTTACATTATTACAAATATAAACAATTCCCATCGCATTGGCCCTCTCAGCCCTTTAGGTATCCCCCCGGTATTCTCTCTGTGTTACATTATTACAAATACAAACAATTCTCATCGCATTGGCCCTCTCGGCCCTTTAGGTATCTCCCCGGTATTCTCTCTGTGTTACATTATTACAAATACAAACAATTCTCATCGCATTGGCCCTCTCGGCCCTTCAGGTATCTCCCCGGTATTCTCTCTGTGTTACATTATTACAAATACAAACAATTCTCATCGCATTGGCCCTCTCGGTCCTTTAGGTATCTCCCCGGAATTCTCTCTGTGTTACATTATTACAAATACAAACAATTCTCATCGCATTGGCCCTCTCGGCCCTTCAGGTATCTCCCCGGTATTCTCTCTGTGTTACATTATTACAAATACAAACAATTCTCATCGCATTGGCCCTCTCGGCCCTTCAGGTATCTCCCCGGTATTCTCTCTGTGTTACATTATACAAACAATTCTCATCGCATTGGCCCTCTCGGCCCTTTAGGTATCCCCCCGGTATTCTCTCTGTGTTACATTATTACAAATACAAACAATTCTCATCGCATGGCCCTCTCGGCCCTTCAGGTATCTCCCCGGAATTCTCTCTGTGTTACATTATTACAAATATAAACAATTCCCATCGCATTGGCCCTCTCAGCCCTTTAGGTATCCCCCCGGTATTCTCTCTGTGTTACATTATTACAAATACAAACAATTCTCATCGCATTGGCCCTCTCGGCCCTTTAGGTATCCCCTCGGTATTCTCTCTGTGTTACATTATTACAAATACAAACAATTCTCATCGCATTGGCCCTCTCGGCCCTTTAGGTATCCCCCAGGTATTCTCTGTGTGTTACATTATCACAAATACAAACAATTGTCATCGCATTGGCCCTCTCGGCCCTTCAGGTATCTCCCCGGTATTCTCTCTGTGTTACATTATTACAAATACAAACAATTCTCATCGCATTGGCCCTCTCGGCCCTTTAGGTATCCCCCGGTATTCTCTCTGTGTTACATTATTACAAATACAAACAATTCTCATCACATTGGCCCTCTCGGTCCTTTAGGTATCTCCCCGGAATTCTCTCTGTGTTACATTATTACAAATACAAACAATTCTCATCGCATTGGCCCTCTCGGCCCTTCAGGTATCTCCCCGGTATTCTCTCTGTGTTACATTATTAAAAATACAAACAATTCTCATCGCATTGGCCCTCTCGGCCCTTTAGGTATTCCTCCGGTATTCTCTCTGTGTTACATTATTACAAATACAAACAATTCTCATCGCATTGACCCTCTCAGCCCTTTAGGTATCCCCCCGTTATTCTCTCTGTGTTACATTATTACAAATACAAACAATTCTCATCACATTGGGCCTCTCGGCCCTTTAGGTATCACCCCGGTATTCTCTCTGTGTTACATTATTACATACAAACAATTCTCATCGCATTGGCCCTCTCGGCCCTTTAGGTATTCCCCCGGTATTCTCTCTGTGTTACATTATTACAAATACAAACAATTCTCATCACATTGGCCCTCTGGGCCCTTCAGGTATCTCCCCGGAATTCTCTCTGTGTTAAATTATGAAAAATACAAACAATTCTCATCACATTGGCCCTCTCGGCCCTTCGGGTATCTCCCCGGAATTCTCTCTGTGTTAAATTATTAAAAATACAAACAATTCTCATCACATTGGCCCTCTCGGCCCTTCAGGTATCTCCCCGGAATTCTCTCTGTGTTACATTATTACAAATACAAACAATTGTCATCACATTGGCCCTCTCGGCCCTTCAGGTATCTCCCCGTAATTCTCTCACAGGTGTTACATTATTACAAATACAAACAATTCTCATCGCATTGGCCCTCTCGGCCCTTTAGGTATTTCCCCGGTATTCTCTCTGTGTTACATTATTACAAATACAAACAATTCTCATCGCATTGGCCCTCTCGGCCCTTTAGGTATCCCCCCGGTATTCTTTCTGTGTTACATTATTAAAAATACAAACAATTCTCATCACATTGGCCCTCTCGGCCCTTTAGGTATTCCCCCGGTATTCTCTCTGTGTTACATTATTACAAATACAAACAATTCTCATCACATTGGCCCTCTGGGCCCTTCAGGTATCTCCCCGGAATTCTCTCTGTGTTAAATTATGAAAAATACAAACAATTCTCATCACATTGGCCCTCTCGGCCCTTCAGGTATCTCCCCGGAATTCTCTCTGTGTTAAATTATTAAAAATACAAACAATTCTCATCACATTGGCCCTCTCGGCCCTTCAGGTATCTTCCCGGAATTCTCTCTGTGTTAAATTATTACAAATCCAAACAATTCTCATCACATTGGCCCTCCCTGCCCTTCAGGTATCTCCCCGGAATTCTCTCTGTTTTACATTATTACAAATACAAACAATTCTCATCACATTGGCCCTCTCGGCCCTTCAGGTATCTCCCCGGAATTCTCTCTGTGTTACATTATTACAAATACAAACAATTGTCATCACATTGGCCCTCTCGGCCCTTCAGGTATCTCCCCGTAATTCTCTCACAGGTGTTACATTATTACAAATACAAACAATTCTCATCGCATTGGCCCTCTCGGCCCTTTAGGTATTTCCCCGGTATTCTCTCTGTGTTACATTATTACAAATACAAACAATTCTCATCGCATTGGCCCTCTCGGCCCTTCAGGTATCTCCCCGGTATTCTCTCTGTGTTACATTATACAAACAATTCTCATCGCATTGGACCTCTCGGCCCTTTAGGTATCCCCCCGGTATTCTCTCTGTGTTACATTATTACAAATACAAACAATTCTCATCGCATTGGCCCTCTCGGCCCTTCAGGTATCCCCCCCGGTATTCTCTCTGTGTTACATTATTACAAATACAAACAATTCTCATCGCATGGCCCTCTCGGCCCTTCAGGTATCTCCCCGGAATTCTCTCTGTGTTACATTATTACAAATACAAACAATTCTCATCACATTGGCCCTCTCGGCCTTCCAGGTATCTCCCCGAAATTCTCTCTGTGTTAAATTATTACAAATACAAACAATTCTCATCGCATTGGCCCTCTCGGCCCTTTAGGTATCTCCCAGGTATTCTCTCTGTGTTAAATTATTACAAATACAAACAATTCTCATCACATTGGCCCTCTCGGCCTTTCAGGTATCTCCCCGAAATTCTCTCTGTGTTAAATTAATACAAATACAAACAATTCTCATCGCATTGGCCCTCCCGGCCCTTTAGGTACATGTATCTCCCCGGTATTCTCTCTGTGTTACATTATTACAAATACAAACAATTGTCATCACATTGGCCCTCTCGGCCCTTCAGGTATCTCCCCGTAATTCTCTCACAGGTGTTACATTATTACAAATACAAACAATTCTCATCGCATTGGCCCTCTCGGCCCTTTAGGTATTTCCCCGGTATTTTCTCTGTGTTACATTATTACAAATACAAACAATTCTCATCGCATTGACCCTCTCGGCCCTTCAGGTATCTCCCCGGAATTCTCTCTGTGTTAAATTATGAAAAATACAAACAATTCTCATCACATTGGCCCTCTCGGCCCTTCAGGTATCTCTCCGGATTTCTCTCTGTGTTAAATTATTACAAATACAAACAATTCTCATCACATTGGCCCTCTCGGACTTTCAGGTATCTCCCCGAAATTCTTTCTGTGTTAAATTATTAAAAATACAAACAATTCTCATCACATTGGCCCCCTCGGCCCTTCAGGTATCTCCCCGGAATTCTCTCTGTGTTAAATTATTACAAATCCAAACAATTCTCCTCACATTGGCCCTCCCTGTCCTTTAGGTATCCCCGCGGCATTCTCTCTGTGTTACATTATTACAAATACAAACAATTCTCATCGCATTGGCCCTCTCGGCCCTTTAGGTATCCCCCCGGTATTCTTTCTGTGTTACATTATTAAAAATACAAACAATTCTCATCACATTGGCCCTCTCGGCCCTTTAGGTATTCCCCCGGTATTCTTTCTGTGTTACATTATTACAAATACAAACAATTCTCATCGCATTGGCCCTCTCGGCCCTTTAGGTATCCCCTCGGTATTCTCTCTGTGTTACATTATTACAAATACAAACAATTGTCATCACATTGGCCCTCTCGGCCCTTCAGGTATCTCCCCGTAATTCTCTCACAGGTGTTACATTATTACAAATACAAACAATTCTCTTCGCATTGGCCCTCTCGGCCCTTTAGGTATTTCCCCGGTATTTTCTCTGTGTTACATTATTACAAATACAAACAATTCCCATCACATTGGCCCTCTCGGCACTTTAGGTATTCCCCCGGTATTCTCTCTGTGTTACATTATTACAAATACAAACAATTCTCATCGCATTGGCCCTCTCAGCCCTTTAGGTATCCCCCCGGTATTCTCTCTGTGTTACATTATTACAAATACAAACAATTCTCATCGCATTGGCCCTCTCGGCCCTTTAGGTATCCCCTCGGTATTCTCTCTGTGTTACATTATTTTAAATACAGTACAAACAATTCTCATCACATTGGCCCTCTCGGCCCTTCAGGTATCTCCCCGGAATTCTCTCTGTGTTAAATTATTAAAAATACAAACAATTCTCATCACATTGGCCCTCTCGGCCCTTCAGGTATCTCCCCGGAATTCTCTCTGTGTTAAATTATTAAAAATACAAACAATTCTCATCACATTGGCCCTCTCGGCCCTTCAGGTATCTCCCCGGAATTCTCTCTGTGTTAAATTATTACAAATCCAAACAATTCTCATCACATTGGCCCTCCCTGCCCTTCAGGTATCTCCCCGGAATTCTCTCTGTGTTACATTATTACAAATACAAACAATTCTCATCACATTGGCCCTCTCGGCCCTTCAGGTATCTCCCCGGAATTCTCTCTGTGTTACATTATTACAAATACAAACAATTGTCATCACATTGGCCCTCTCGGCCCTTCAGGTATCTCCCCGTAATTCTCTCACAGGTGTTACATTATTACAAATACAAACAATTCTCATCGCATTGGCCCTCTCGGCCCTTTAGGTATCCCCCCGGTATTCTCTCTGTGTTACATTATTACAAATACAAACAATTCTCATCGCATTGGCCCTCTCGGCCCTTTAGGTATCTCCCCGGTATTCTCTCTGTGTTACATTATTCGGAATATAAACAATTCTCATCGCATTGGCCCTCTCGGCCCTTCAGGTATCTCCCCGGAATTTTCTCTGTGTTAAATTATGAAAAATACAAACAATTCTCATCACATTGGCCCTCTCGGCCCTTCAGGTATCTCCCCGGAATTCACTTTGTGTTAAATTATTACAAATACAAACAATTCCCATCGCATTGGCCCTCCCGGCCCTTTAGGTATCTCCCCGGTATTCTCTCTGTATTACATTATTACAAATACAAACAATTCTCATCGCATTGGCCCTCTCGGCCCTTTAGGTATCTCCCCGTTATTCTCTCTGTGTTACATTATTACAAATACAAACAATTCTCATCGCATTGGCCCTCTCGGTCCTTTAGGTATCCCCCCGGTATTCTCTCTGTGTTACATTATTACAAATACAAACAATTCTCATCGCATTGGCCCTCTCGGCCCTTTAGGTATCCCCTCGGTATTCTCTCTGTGTTACATTATTTCAAATACAGTACAAACAATTCTCATCACATTGGCCCTCTCGGCCCTTCAGGTATCTCCCCGGAATTCTCTCTGTGTTAAATTATTAAAAATACAAACAATTCCCATCACATTGGCCCTCTCGGCCCTTCAGGTATCTCCCCGGAATTCTCTCTGTGTTAAATTATTAAAAATACAAACAATTCTCATCACATTGGCCCTCTCGGCCCTTCAGGTATCTCCCCGGAATTCTCTCTGTGTTAAATTATTACAAATCCAAACAATTCTCATCACATTGGCCCTCCCTGCCCTTCAGGTATCTCCCCGGAATTCTCTCTGTGTTACATTATTACAAATACAAAAAATTCTCATCACATTGGCCCTCTCGGCCCTTCAGGTATCTCCCCGGAATTCTCTCTGTGTTACATTATTACAAATACAAACAATTGTCATCACATTGGCCCTCTCGGCCCTTCAGGTATCTCCCCGTAATTCTCTCACAGGTGTTACATTATTACAAATACAAACAATTCTCATCGCATTGGCCCTCTCGGCCCTTTAGGTATTTCCCCGGTATTCTCTCTGTGTTACATTATTACAAATACAAACAATTCTCATCGCATTGGCCCTCTCGGCCCTTCAGGTATCTCCCCGGTATTCTTTCTGTGTTACATTATACAAACAATTCTCATCGCATTGGCCCTCTCGGCCCTTTAGGTATCCCCCCGGTATTCTCTCTGTGTTACATTATTACAAATACAAACAATTCTCATCGCATTGGCCCTCTCGGCCCTTTAGGTATCCCCCCGGTATTCTCTCTGTGTTACATTATTAAAAATACAAACAATTCTCATCACATTGGCCCTCTCGGCCCTTCAGGTATCTCCCCGGAATTCTCTCTGTGTTAAATTATTAAAAATACAAACAATTCTCATCACATTGGCCCTCTCGGCCCTTCAGGTATCTCCCCGGAATTCTCTCTGTGTTAAATTATTACAAATCCAAACAATTCTCATCACATTGGCCCTCCCTGCCCTTCAGGTATCTCCCCGGAATTCTCTCTGTGTTACATTATTACAAATACAAACAATTCTCATCACATTGGCCCTCTCGGCCCTTCAGGTATCTCCCCGGAATTCTCTCTGTGTTACATTATTACAAATACAAACAATTGTCATCACATTGGCCCTCTCGGCCCTTCAGGTATCTCCCCGTAATTCTCTCACAGGTGTTACATTATTACAAATACAAACAATTCTCATCGCATTGGCCCTCTCGGCCCTTTAGGTATTTCCCCGGTATTCTCTCTGTGTTACATTATTACAAATAGAAACAATTCTCATCGCATTGGCCCTCTCGGCCCTTCAGGTATCTCCCCGGTATTCTTTCTGTGTTACATTATACAAACAATTCTCATCGCATTGGCCCTCTCGGCCCTTTAGGTATCCCCCCGGTATTCTCTCTGTGTTACATTATTACAAATACAAACAATTCTCATCGCATTGGCCCTCTCGGCCCTTCAGGTATCCCCCCGGTATTCTCTCTGTGTTACATTACATTATTACAAATACAAACAATTCTCATCGCATGGCCCTCTCGGCCCTTCAGGTATCTCCCCGGTATTCTCTCTGTGTTACATTATTACAAATACAAACAATTCTCATCGCATTGGCCCTCTCGGCCCTTCAGGTATCTCCCCGGTATTCTCTCTGTGTTACATTATTACAAATACAAACAATTCTCATCGCATTGGCCCTCTCGGCCCTTCAGGTATCCCCCCGGTATTCTCTCTGTGTTACATTACATTATTACAAATACAAACAATTCTCATCGCATGGCCCTCTCGGCCCTTCAGGTATCTCCCCGGAATTCTCTCTGTGTTAAATTATTACAAATACAAACAATTATCATCACATTGGCCCTCTCGGCCTTTCAGATATCTCCCTGAAATTCTCTCCCTGTTAAATTATTACAAATACAAACAATTCTCATCGCATTGGCCCTCCCGGCCCTTTAGGTATCTCCCCGGTATTCTCTCTGTATTACATTATTACAAATACAAACAATTCTCATCGCATTGCCCTTCTCGGCCCTTTAGGTATCTCCCCGTTATTCTCTCTGTGTTACATTATTACAAATACAAACAATTCTCATCGCATTGGCCCTCTCGGCCCTTTAGGTATCCCCCCGGTATTCTCTCTGTGTTACATTATTAAAAATACAAACAATTCTCATCACATTGGCCCTCTCGGCCCTTCAGGTATCTCCCCGGAATTCTCTCTGTGTTACATTATTACAAATATAAACAATTCCCATCGCATTGGCCCTCTCAGCCCTTTAGGTATCCCCCCGGTATTCTCTCTGTGTTACATTATTACAAATACAAACAATTCTCATCGCATTGGCCCTCTCGGCCCTTTAGGTATCCCCCAGGTATTCTCTGTGTGTTACATTATCACAAATACAAACAATTGTCATCGCATTGGCCCTCTCGGCCCTTCAGGTATCTCCCCGGTATTCTCTCTGTGTTACATTATTACAAATACAAACAATTCTCATCGCATTGGCCCTCTCGGCCCTTTAGGTATCCCCCCGGTATTCTCTCTGTGTTACATTATTACAAATACAAACAATTCTCATCGCATTGGCCCTCTCGGCCCTTGAGGTATCCCCCCGGTATTCTCTCTGTGTTACATTATTACAAATACAAACAATTCTCATCGCATTGGCCCTCTCGGCCCTTTAGGTATCTCCCCGGTATTCTCTCTGTGTTACATTATTACAAATACAAACAATTCTCATCGCATTGGCCCTCTCGGCCCTTCAGGTATCTCCCCGGTATTCTCTCTGTGTTACATTATTACAAATACAAACAATTCTCATCGCATTGGCCCTCTCGGCCCTTGAGGTATCCCCCCGGTATTCCCTCTGTGTTACATTATTACAAATACAAACAATTCTCATCGCATTGGCCCTCTCGGCCCTTTAGGTATCTCCTCGGTATTCTCTCTGTGTTACATTATTACAAATACAAACAATTCTCATCGCATTGGCCCTCTCGGCCCTTCAGGTATCTCCCCGGTATTCTCTCTGTGTTACATTATTACAAATACAAACAATTCTCATCACATTGGCCCTCTCGGCCCTTTAGGTATCCCCCCGGTATTCTCTCTGTGTTACATTATTACAAATACAAACAATTCTCATCGCATTGGCCCTCTCGGCCCTTGAGGTATCCCCCCGGTATTCTCTCTGTGTTACATTATTACAAATACAAACAATTCTCATCGCATTGGCCCTCTCGGCCCTTTAGGTATCTCCCCGGTATTCTCTCTGTGTTACATTATTACAAATACAAACAATTCTCATCGCATTGGCCCTCTCGGCCCTTCAGGTATCTCCCCGGTATTCTCTCTGTGTTACATTATTACAAATACAAACAATTCTCATCGCATTGGCCCTCTCGGTCCTTTAGGTATCCCCCCGGAATTCTCTCTGTGTTACATTATTACAAATACAAACAATTCTCATCGCATTGGCCCTCTCGGCCCTTTAGGTATCTCCCCGGTATTCTCTCTGTGTTACATTATTACAAATACAAACAATTCTCATCGCATTGGCCCTCTCGGCCCTTCAGGTATCTCCCCGGTATTCTCTCTGTGTTACATTATTACAAATACAAACAATTCTCATCGCATTGGCCCTCTCGGTCCTTTAGGTATCTCCCCGGAATTCTCTCTGTGTTACATTATTACAAATACAAACAATTCTCATCGCATTGGCCCTCTCGGCCCTTCAGGTATCTCCCCGGTATTCTCTCTGTGTTACATTATTACAAATACAAACAATTCTCATCGCATTGGCCCTCTCGGCCCTTCAGGTATCTCCCCGGTATTCTCTCTGTGTTACATTATTACAAATACAAACAATTCTCATCGCATTGGCCCTCTCGGCCCTTCAGGTATCTCTCTGTGTTACATTATACAAACAATTCTCATCGCATTGGCCCTCTCGGCCCTTTAGGTATCCCCCCGGTATTCTCTCTGTGTTACATTATTACAAATACAAACAATTCTCATCGCATGGCCCTCTCGGCCCTTCAGGTATCTCCCCGGAATTCTCTCTGTGTTACATTATTACAAATATAAACAATTCCCATCGCATTGGCCCTCTCAGCCCTTTAGGTATCCCCCCGGTATTCTCTCTGTGTTACATTATTACAAATACAAACAATTCTCATCGCATTGGCCCTCTCGGCCCTTTAGGTATCCCCTCGGTATTCTCTCTGTGTTACATTATTACAAATACAAACAATTCTCATCGCATTGGCCCTCTCGGCCCTTTAGGTATCCCCCAGGTATTCTCTGTGTGTTACATTATCACAAATACAAACAATTGTCATCGCATTGGCCCTCTCGGCCCTTCAGGTATCTCCCCGGTATTCTCTCTGTGTTACATTATTACAAATACAAACAATTCTCATCGCATTGGCCCTCTCGGCCCTTTAGGTATCCCCCGGTATTCTCTCTGTGTTACATTATTACAAATACAAACAATTCTCATCACATTGGCCCTCTCGGTCCTTTAGGTATCTCCCCGGAATTCTCTCTGTGTTACATTATTACAAATACAAACAATTCTCATCGCATTGGCCCTCTCGGCCCTTCAGGTATCTCCCCGGTATTCTCTCTGTGTTACATTATTAAAAATACAAACAATTCTCATCGCATTGGCCCTCTCGGCCCTTTAGGTATTCCTCCGGTATTCTCTCTGTGTTACATTATTACAAATACAAACAATTCTCATCGCATTGACCCTCTCAGCCCTTTAGGTATCCCCCCGTTATTCTCTCTGTGTTACATTATTACAAATACAAACAATTCTCATCACATTGGGCCTCTCGGCCCTTTAGGAATCACCCCGGTATTCTCTCTGTGTTACATTATTACATACAAACAATTCTCATCGCATTGGCCCTCTCGGCCCTTTAGGTATCTCCCCGGTATTCTCTCTGTGTTACATTATTACAAATACAAACAATTCTCATCGCATTGGCCCTCTCGGCCCTTTAGGTATCCCCCCGGTATTCTCTCTGTGTTACATTATTACAAATACAAACAATTCTCATCGCATTGGCCCTCTCGGCCCTTTAGGTATCCCCCCGGTATTCTCTCTGTGTTACATTATTACAAATACAAACAATTCTCATCACATTGGCCCTCTCGGTCCTTTAGGTATCTCCCCGGAATTCTCTCTGTGTTACATTATTACAAATACAAACAATTCTCATCGCATTGGCCCTCTCGGCCCTTCAGGTATCTCCCCGGAATTCTCTCACAGGTGTTACATTATTACAAATACAAACAATTCTCATCGCATTGGCCCTCTCGGCCCTTTAGGTATTTCCGCGGTATTCTCTCTGTGTTACATTATTACAAATACAAACAATTCTCATCACATTGGCCCTCTCGGCCCTTCAGGTATCTCCCCGGAATTCTCTCTGTGTTAAATTATTACAAATCCAAACAATTCTCATCACATTGGCCCTCCCTGCCCTTCAGGTATCTCCCCGGAATTCTCTCTGTGTTACATTATTACAAATACAAACAATTCTCATCGCATTGGCCCTCTCGGCCCTTCAGGTATCTCCCCGGTATTCTCTCTGTGTTACATTATTACAAATACAAACAATTCTCATCGCATTGGCCCTCTCGGCTCTTTAGGTATCCCCCCGGTATTCTCTTTGTGTTACATTATTACAAATACAAACAATTCTAATCGCATTGGCCCTCTCGGCCCTTCAGGTATCCCCCCGGTATTCTCTCTGTGTTACATTATTACAAAGACAAACAATTCTCATCGCATTGGCCCTCCCTGCCCTTCAGGTATCTCCCCGGAATTCTCTCTGTGTTACATTATGAAAAATACAAACAATTTTCATCACATTGGCCCTCTCGGCCCTTCAGGTATCTCCCCGGAATTCTCTCTGTGTTAAATTAATACAAATACAAACAATTCTCATCGCATTGGCCCTCCCGGCCCTTTAGGTACATGTATCTCCCCGGTATTCTCTCTGTGTTACATTATTACAAATGCAAACAATTGTCATCACATTGGCCCTCTCGGCCCTTCAGGTATCTCCCCGTAATTCTCTCACAAGTGTTACATTATTACAAATACAAACAATTCTCATCGCATTGGCCCTCTCGGCCCTTTAGGTATTTCCCCGGTATTTTCTCTGTGTTACATTATTACAAATACAAACAATTCTCATCGCATTGACCCTCTCGGCCCTTTAGGTATCTCCCCGTTATTCTTTCTGTGTTACATTATTAAAAATACAAACAATTCTCATCACATTGGCCCTCTCGGCCCTTGAGGTATCTCCCCGGAATTCTCTCTCTGTTACATTATTACAAATACAAACAATTCTCATCACATTGGCCCTCTCGGCCCTTTAGGTATTCCCCCGGTATTCTCTCTGTGTTACATTATTACAAATACAAACAATTCTCATCACATTGGCCCTCTGGGCCCTTCAGGTATCTCCCCGGAATTCTCTCTGTGTTAAATTATGAAAAATACAAACAATTCTCATCACATTGGCCCTCTCGGCCCTTCAGGTATCTCCCCGGAATTCTCTCTGTGTTACATTATTACAAATACAAACAATTGTCATCACATTGGCCCTCTCGGCCCTTCAGGTATCTCCCCGTAATTCTCTCACAGGTGTTACATTATTACAAATACAAACAATTCTCATCGCATTGGCCCTCTCGGCCCTTTAGGTATTTCCCCGGTATTCTCTCTGTGTTACATTATTACAAATACAAACAATTCTCATCGCATTGGCCCTCTCGGCCCTTTAGGTATCCCCCCGGTATTCTTTCTGTGTTACATTATTAAAAATACAAACAATTCTCATCACATTGGCCCTCTCGGCCCTTGAGGTATCTCCCCGGAATTCTCTCTCTGTTACATTATTACAAATACAAACAATTCTCATCACATTGGCCCTCTCGGCCCTTTAGGTATTCCCCCGGTATTCTCTCTGTGTTACATTATTACAAATACAAACAATTCTCATCACATTGGCCCTCTGGGCCCTTCAGGTATCTCCCCGGAATTCTCTCTGTGTTAAATTATGAAAAATACAAACAATTCTCATCACATTGGCCCTCTCGGCCCTTCAGGTATCTCCCCGGAATTCTCTCTGTGTTAAATTATTAAAAATACAAACAATTCTCATCACATTGGCCCTCTCGGCCCTTCAGGTATCTTCCCGGAATTCTCTCTGTGTTAAATTATTACAAATCCAAACAATTCTCATCACATTGGCCCTCCCTGCCCTTCAGGTATCTCCCCGGAATTCTCTCTGTTTTACATTATTACAAATACAAACAATTCTCATCACATTGGCCCTCTCGGCCCTTCAGGTATCTCCCCGGAATTCTCTCTGTGTTACATTATTACAAATACAAACAATTGTCATCACATTGGCCCTCTCGGCCCTTCAGGTATCTCCCCGTAATTCTCTCACAGGTGTTACATTATTACAAATACAAACAATTCTCATCGCATTGGCCCTCTCGGCCCTTTAGGTATTTCCCCGGTATTCTCTCTGTGTTACATTATTACAAATACAAACAATTCTCATCGCATTGGCCCTCTCGGCCCTTCAGGTATCTCCCCGGTATTCTCTCTGTGTTACATTATACAAACAATTCTCATCGCATTGGACCTCTCGGCCCTTTAGGTATCCCCCCGGTATTCTCTCTGTGTTACATTATTACAAATACAAACAATTCTCATCGCATTGGCCCTCTCGGCCCTTCAGGTATCCCCCCCGGTATTCTCTCTGTGTTACATTACATTATTACAAATACAAACAATTCTCATCGCATGGCCCTCTCGGCCCTTCAGGTATCTCCCCGGAATTCTCTCTGTGTTAAATTATTACAAATACAAACAATTATCATCACATTGGCCCTCTCGGCCTTTCAGATATCTCCCTGAAATTCTCTCTGTGTTAAATTATTACAAATACAAACAATTCTCATCGCATTGGCCCTCCCGGCCCTTTAGGTATCTCCCCGGTATTCTCTCTGTATTACATTATTACAAATACAAACAATTCTCATCGCATTGGCCCTCTCGGCCCTTTAGGTATCCCCCAGGTATTCTCTGTGTGTTACATTATCACAAATACAAACAATTGTCATCGCATTGGCCCTCTCGGCCCTTCAGGTATCCCCCCGGTATTCTCTCTGTGTTACATTACATTATTACAAATACAAACAATTCTCATCGCAGGGCCCTCTCGGCCCTTCAGGTATCTCCCCGGAATTCTCTCTGTGTTAAATTATTACAAATACAAACAATTATCATCACATTGGCCCTCTCGGCCTTTCAGATATCTCCCTGAAATTCTCTCTGTGTTAAATTATTACAAATACAAACAATTCTCATCGCATTGGCCCTCCCGGCCCTTTAGGTATCTCCCCGGTATTCTCTCTGTGTTACATTATACAAACAATTCTCATCGCATTGGACCTCTCGGCCCTTTAGGTATCCCCCCGGTATTCTCTCTGTGTTACATTATTACAAATACAAACAATTCTCATCGCATTGGCCCTCTCGGCCCTTCAGGTATCCCCCCCGGTATTCTCTCTGTGTTACATTACATTATTACAAATACAAACAATTCTCATCGCATGGCCCTCTCGGCCCTTCAGGTATCTCCCCGGAATTCTCTCTGTGTTAAATTATTACAAATACAAACAATTATCATCACATTGGCCCTCTCGGCCTTTCAGATATCTCCCTGAAATTCTCTCTGTGTTAAATTATTACAAATACAAACAATTCTCATCGCATTGGCCCTCCCGGCCCTTTAGGTATCTCCCCGGTATTCTCTCTGTATTACATTATTACAAATACAAACAATTCTCATCGCATTGGCCCTCTCGGCCCTTTAGGTATCCCCCAGGTATTCTCTGTGTGTTACATTATCACAAATACAAACAATTGTCATCGCATTGGCCCTCTCGGCCCTTCAGGTATCCCCCCGGTATTCTCTCTGTGTTACATTACATTATTACAAATACAAACAATTCTCATCGCATGGCCCTCTCGGCCCTTCAGGTATCTCCCCGGAATTCTCTCTGTGTTAAATTATTACAAATACAAACAATTATCATCACATTGGCCCTCTCGGCCTTTCAGATATCTCCCTGAAATTCTCTCTGTGTTAAATTATTACAAATACAAACAATTCTCATCGCATTGGCCCTCCCGGCCCTTTAGGTATCTCCCCGGTATTCTCTCTGTATTACATTATTACAAATACAAACAATTCTCATCGCATTGCCCTTCTCGGCCCTTTAGGTATCTCCCCGTTATTCTCTCTGTGTTACATTATTACAAATACAAACAATTCTCATCGCATTGGCCCTCTCGGCCCTTTAGGTATCCCCCCGGTATTCTCTCTGTGTTACATTATTAAAAATACAAACAATTCTCATCACATTGGCCCTCTCGGCCCTTCAGGTATCTCCCCGGAATTCTCTCTGTGTTACATTATTACAAATATAAACAATTCCCATCGCATTGGCCCTCTCAGCCCTTTAGGTATCCCCCCGGTATTCTCTCTGTGTTACATTATTACAAATACAAACAATTCTCATCGCATTGGCCCTCTCGGCCCTTTAGGTATCCCCCAGGTATTCTCTGTGTGTTACATTATCACAAATACAAACAATTGTCATCGCATTGGCCCTCTCGGCCCTTCAGGTATCTCCCCGGTATTCTCTCTGTGTTACATTATTACAAATACAAACAATTCTCATCGCATTGGCCCTCTCGGCCCTTTAGGTATCCCCCCGGTATTCTCTCTGTGTTACATTATTACAAATACAAACAATTCTCATCGCATTGGCCCTCTCGGCCCTTGAGGTATCCCCCCGGTATTCTCTCTGTGTTACATTATTACAAATACAAACAATTCTCATCGCATTGGCCCTCTCGGCCCTTTAGGTATCTCCCCGGTATTCTCTCTGTGTTACATTATTACAAATACAAACAATTCTCATCGCATTGGCCCTCTCGGCCCTTCAGGTATCTCCCCGGTATTCTCTCTGTGTTACATTATTACAAATACAAACAATTCTCATCGCATTGGCCCTCTCGGCCCTTTAGGTATCCCCCCGGTATTCTCTCTGTGTTACATTATTAAAAATACAAACAATTCTCATCGCATTGGCCCTCTCGGCCCTTTAGGTATCTCCTCGGTATTCTCTCTGTGTTACATTATTACAAATATAAACAATTCCCATCGCATTGGCCCTCTCGGCCCTTTAGGTATCCCCCCGGTATTCTCTCTGTGTTACATTATTACAAATACAAACAATTCTCATCGCATTGGCCCTCTCGGCCCTTTAGGTATCTCCCCGGTATTCTCTCTGTGTTACATTATTACAAATACAAACAATTCTCATCGCATTGGCCCTCTCGGCCCTTCAGGTATCTCCCCGGTATTCTCTCTGTGTTACATTATTACAAATACAAACAATTCTCATCGCATTGGCCCTCTCGGTCCTTTAGGTATCTCCCCGGAATTCTCTCTGTGTTACATTATTACAAATACAAACAATTCTCATCGCATTGGCCCTCTCGGCCCTTCAGGTATCTCCCCGGTATTCTCTCTGTGTTACATTATTACAAATACAAACAATTCTCATCGCATTGGCCCTCTCGGCCCTTCAGGTATCTCCCCGGTATTCTCTCTGTGTTACATTATACAAACAATTCTCATCGCATTGGCCCTCTCGGCCCTTTAGGTATCCCCCCGGTATTCTCTCTGTGTTACATTATTACAAATACAAACAATTCTCATCGCATGGCCCTCTCGGCCCTTCAGGTATCTCCCCGGAATTCTCTCTGTGTTACATTATTACAAATATAAACAATTCCCATCGCATTGGCCCTCTCAGCCCTTTAGGTATCCCCCCGGTATTCTCTCTGTGTTACATTATTACAAATACAAACAATTCTCATCGCATTGGCCCTCTCGGCCCTTTAGGTATCCCCTCGGTATTCTCTCTGTGTTACATTATTACAAATACAAACAATTCTCATCGCATTGGCCCTCTCGGCCCTTTAGGTATCCCCCAGGTATTCTCTGTGTGTTACATTATCACAAATACAAACAATTGTCATCGCATTGGCCCTCTCGGCCCTTCAGGTATCTCCCCGGTATTCTCTCTGTGTTACATTATTACAAATACAAACAATTCTCATCGCATTGGCCCTCTCGGCCCTTTAGGTATCCCCCGGTATTCTCTCTGTGTTACATTATTACAAATACAAACAATTCTCATCACATTGGCCCTCTCGGTCCTTTAGGTATCTCCCCGGAATTCTCTCTGTGTTACATTATTACAAATACAAACAATTCTCATCGCATTGGCCCTCTCGGCCCTTCAGGTATCTCCCCGGTATTCTCTCTGTGTTACATTATTAAAAATACAAACAATTCTCATCGCATTGGCCCTCTCGGCCCTTTAGGTATTCCTCCGGTATTCTCTCTGTGTTACATTATTACAAATACAAACAATTCTCATCGCATTGACCCTCTCAGCCCTTTAGGTATCCCCCCGTTATTCTCTCTGTGTTACATTATTACAAATACAAACAATTCTCATCACATTGGGCCTCTCGGCCCTTTAGGTATCACCCCGGTATTCTCTCTGTGTTACATTATTACATACAAACAATTCTCATCGCATTGGCCCTCTCGGCCCTTTAGGTATCTCCCCGGTATTCTCTCTGTGTTACATTATTACAAATACAAACAATTCTCATCGCATTGGCCCTCTCGGCCCTTTAGGTATCCCCCCGGTATTCTCTCTGTGTTACATTATTACAAATACAAACAATTCTCATCGCATTGGCCCTCTCGGCCCTTTAGGTATCCCCCCGGTATTCTCTCTGTGTTACATTATTACAAATACAAACAATTCTCATCACATTGGCCCTCTCGGTCCTTTAGGTATCTTCCCGGAATTCTCTCTGTGTTACATTATTACAAATACAAACAATTCTCATCGCATTGGCCCTCTCGGCCCTTCAGGTATCTCCCCGGAATTCTCTCACAGGTGTTACATTATTACAAATACAAACAATTCTCATCGCATTGGCCCTCTCGGCCCTTTAGGTATTTCCCCGGTATTCTCTCTGTGTTACATTATTACAAATACAAACAATTCTCATCACATTGGCCCTCTCGGCCCTTCAGGTATCTCCCCGGAATTCTCTCTGTGTTAAATTATTACAAATCCAAACAATTCTCATCACATTGGCCCTCCCTGCCCTTCAGGTATCTCCCCGGAATTCTCTCACAAGTGTTACATTATTACAAATACAAACAATTCTCATCGCATTGGCCCTCTCGGCCCTTTAGGTATTTCCCCGGTATTTTCTCTGTGTTACATTATTACAAATACAAACAATTCTCATCGCATTGACCCTCTCGGCCCTTTAGGTATCTCCCCGTTATTCTTTCTGTGTTACATTATTAAAAATACAAACAATTCTCATCACATTGGCCCTCTCGGCCCTTGAGGTATCTCCCCGGAATTCTCTCTCTGTTACATTATTACAAATACAAACAATTCTCATCACATTGGCCCTCTCGGCCCTTTAGGTATTCCCCCGGTATTCTCTCTGTGTTACATTATTACAAATACAAACAATTCTCATCACATTGGCCCTCTGGGCCCTTCAGGTATCTCCCCGGAATTCTCTCTGTGTTAAATTATGAAAAATACAAACAATTCTCATCACATTGGCCCTCTCGGCCCTTCAGGTATCTCCCCGGAATTCTCTCTGTGTTAAATTATTAAAAATACAAACAATTCTCATCACATTGGCCCTCTCGGCCCTTCAGGTATCTCCCCGGAATTCTCTCTGTGTTACATTATTACAAATACAAACAATTGTCATCACATTGGCCCTCTCGGCCCTTCAGGTATCTCCCAGTAATTCTCTCACAGGTGTTACATTATTACAAATACAAACAATTCTCATCGCATTGGCCCTCTCGGCCCTTTAGGTATTTCCCCGGTATTCTCTCTGTGTTACATTATTACAAATACAAACAATTCTCATCGCATTGGCCCTCTCGGCCCTTTAGGTATCCCCCCGGTATTCTTTCTGTGTTACATTATTAAAAATACAAACAATTCTCATCACATTGGCCCTCTCGGCCCTTGAGGTATCTCCCCGGAATTCTCTCTCTGTTACATTATTACAAATACAAACAATTCTCATCACATTGGCCCTCTCGGCCCTTTAGGTATTCCCCCGGTATTCTCTCTGTGTTACATTATTACAAATACAAACAATTCTCATCACATTGGCCCTCTGGGCCCTTCAGGTATCTCCCCGGAATTCTCTCTGTGTTAAATTATGAAAAATACAAACAATTCTCATCACATTGGCCCTCTCGGCCCTTCAGGTATCTCCCCGGAATTCTCTCTGTGTTAAATTATTAAAAATACAAACAATTCTCATCACATTGGCCCTCTCGGCCCTTCAGGTATCTTCCCGGAATTCTCTCTGTGTTAAATTATTACAAATCCAAACAATTCTCATCACATTGGCCCTCCCTGCCCTTCAGGTATCTCCCCGGAATTCTCTCTGTTTTACATTATTACAAATACAAACAATTCTCATCACATTGGCCCTCTCGGCCCTTCAGGTATCTCCCCGGAATTCTCTCTGTGTTACATTATTACAAATACAAACAATTGTCATCACATTGGCCCTCTCGGCCCTTCAGGTATCTCCCCGTAATTCTCTCACAGGTGTTACATTATTACAAATACAAACAATTCTCATCGCATTGGCCCTCTCGGCCCTTTAGGTATTTCCCCGGTATTCTCTCTGTGTTACATTATTACAAATACAAACAATTCTCATCGCATTGGCCCTCTCGGCCCTTCAGGTATCTCCCCGGTATTCTCTCTGTGTTACATTATACAAACAATTCTCATCGCATTGGACCTCTCGGCCCTTTAGGTATCCCCCCGGTATTCTCTCTGTGTTACATTATTACAAATACAAACAATTCTCATCGCATTGGCCCTCTCGGCCCTTCAGGTATCCCCCCCGGTATTCTCTCTGTGTTACATTATTACAAATACAAACAATTCTCATCGCATGGCCCTCTCGGCCCTTCAGGTATCTCCCCGGAATTCTCTCTGTGTTACATTATTACAAATACAAACAATTCTCATCACATTGGCCCTCTCGGCCTTCCAGGTATCTCCCCGAAATTCTCTCTGTGTTAAATTATTACAAATACAAACAATTCTCATCGCATTGGCCCTCTCGGCCCTTTAGGTATCTCCCAGGTATTCTCTCTGTGTTAAATTATTACAAATACAAACAATTCTCATCACATTGGCCCTCTCGGCCTTTCAGGTATCTCCCCGAAATTCTCTCTGTGTTAAATTAATACAAATACAAACAATTCTCATCGCATTGGCCCTCCCGGCCCTTTAGGTACATGTATCTCCCCGGTATTCTCTCTGTGTTACATTATTACAAATACAAACAATTGTCATCACATTGGCCCTCTCGGCCCTTCAGGTATCTCCCCGTAATTCTCTCACAGGTGTTACATTATTACAAATACAAACAATTCTCATCGCATTGGCCCTCTCGGCCCTTTAGGTATTTCCCCGGTATTTTCTCTGTGTTACATTATTACAAATACAAACAATTCTCATCGCATTGACCCTCTCGGCCCTTCAGGTATCTCCCCGGAATTCTCTCTGTGTTAAATTATGAAAAATACAAACAATTCTCATCACATTGGCCCTCTCGGCCCTTCAGGTATCTCTCCGGATTTCTCTCTGTGTTAAATTATTACAAATACAAACAATTCTCATCACATTGGCCCTCTCGGACTTTCAGGTATCTCCCCGAAATTCTTTCTGTGTTAAATTATTAAAAATACAAACAATTCTCATCACATTGGCCCCCTCGGCCCTTCAGGTATCTCCCCGGAATTCTCTCTGTGTTAAATTATTACAAATCCAAACAATTCTCCTCACATTGGCCCTCCCTGTCCTTTAGGTATCCCCGCGGCATTCTCTCTGTGTTACATTATTACAAATACAAACAATTCTCATCGCATTGGCCCTCTCGGCCCTTTAGGTATCCCCCCGGTATTCTTTCTGTGTTACATTATTAAAAATACAAACAATTCTCATCACATTGGCCCTTTCGGCCCTTGAGGTACATGTATCTCCCCGGAATTCTCTCTGTGTTACATTATTACAAATACAAACAATTCCCATCACATTGGCCCTCTCGGCCCTTTAGGTATTCCCCCGGTATTCTCTCTGTGTTACATTATTACAAATACAAACAATTCTCATCGCATTGGCCCTCTCAGCCCTTTAGGTATCCCCCCAGTATTCTCTCTGTGTTACATTATTACAAATACAAACAATTCTCATCGCATTGGCCCTCTCAGCCCTTTAGGTATCTCCCCGGTATTCTCTCTGTATTACATTATTACAAATACAAACAATTCTCATCGCATGGCCCTCCCGGCCCTTCAGGTATCTCCCCGGAATTCTCTCTGTGTTAAATTATTACAAATACAAACAATTCTCATCACATTGGCCCTCTCGGCCTTTCAGGTATCTCCCCGAAATTCTCTCTGTGTTAAATTATTACAAATACAAACAATTCTCATCGCATTGGCCCTCCCGGCCCTTTAGGTATCTCCCCGGTATTCTTTCTGTATTACATTATTACAAATACAAACAATTCTCATCGCATTGGCCTTCTCGGCCCTTTAGGTATCTCCCCGTTATTCTCTCTGTGTTACATTATTACAAATACAAACAATTCTCATCGCATTGGCCCTCTCTGCCCTTTAGGTATCCCCCCGGTATTCTCTCTGTGTTACATTATTAAAAATACAAACAATTCTCATCACATTGGCCCTCTCGGCCCTTCAGGTATCTCCCCGGAATTCTCTCTGTGTTACATTATTACAAATATAAACAATTCTCATCGCATTGACCCTCTCAGCCCTTTAGGTATCCCCCCGGTATTCTCTCTGTGTTACATTATTACAAATACAGTACAAACAATTCTCATCACATTGGCCCTCTCGGCCCTTCAGGTATCTCCCCGGAATTCTCTCTGTGTTACATTATTACAAATACAAACAATTCTCATCGCATTGGCCCTCTCGGCCCTTCAGGTATCTTACACTTACACTTACACTCCCAAATGGTCTATAGAGCCCATTGAGCCTAACAAACACTTTTCGGTTGTTTTTACCGTCATAACGCCAAATGAACAACTATCACTCCCAAATGGTCTATAGAGCCCATTGAGCCTAACAAACACATTTGGGTTGTTTTCACCGTCAGAACGCGAAATGAACAACTAACGCTCCCAAATGGTCTATAGAGCCCAATGAGCCTAACAAACACATTTGGGTTGTTTTCACCGTCAGAACAAGAAATGAACAACTATCACTCCAAAATGGTCTATAGAGCCCATTGAGCCTAACAAACACTTTTCGGTTGTTTTCACGGTCAGAACGCGAAATGATCAACTTACACTCCCAAATGCTCTATAGCGCCCATTAAGCCTAACAAACACTTTTCGGCACTATTTACCTTCAGATCACGAAATTGACTTACAACACTCCCAAATGGTCTATAGCGCCCATTGAGCCTAAAAAACACTTTTAGCCACTTTTTACCTTCAGATCACGAAATGGACTTACAACACTCCCAAATGCTCTATAGCGCCTATTGAGCCTAACAAACACTTTTCGTCACTTTTTACCTTCAGATCACGAAATGGACTTACAACACTCCCAAATGCTCTATAGCGCCCATTAAGCCTAACAAACACTTTTCGGCACTATTTACCTTCAGATAACGAAATTGACTAACAACACTCCCAAATGCTCTATAGCGCCTATTGAGCCTAACAAACACTTTTCGTCACTTTTTACCTTCAGATCACGAAATGGACTTACAACACTCCCAAATGCTCTATAGCGCCTATTGAGCCTAACAAACACTTTTCGTCACTTTTTACCTTTAGATCACGAAATTGACTTAACAACACCCCGAAATGCTCTATAGCGCTCATTGAGCCTAACAAACACTTTTTGGCACTATTTACCTTCAGATCACGAAATTGACTTACAACACTCCCAAATGGTCTATAGCGCCCATTGAGCCTAACAAACACTTTTCGGCACTATTTACCTTCAGATCACGAAATGAACTTACAACACTCCCAAATGCTCTATAGCGCCCATTGAGCCTAACAAACACTTTTCGGCACTATTTACCTTCAGATCACGAAATTGACTTACAACACTCCCAAATGGTCTATAGCGCCCAATAAGCCTAACAAACACTTTTTGGCACTATTTACCTTCAGATCACGAAATTGACTAACAACACTCCTAAATGCTCTATAGCGCCCATTGAGCCTAACAAACACTTTATGACACTATTTACCTTCAGATCACGAAATGGACTTACAACACTCCCAAATGGTCTATAGCGCCCATTGAGCCTAACAAACACTTTTCGGCACTATTTACCTTCAGATCACGAAATGAACTTACAACACTCCCAAATGGTCTATAGCGCCCATTAAGCCTAACAAACACTTTTTGGCACTATTTACCTTCAGATCACGAAATGGACTTACAACACTCCCAAATGGTCTATAGCGCCCAATAAGCCTAACAAACACTTTTCGGCACTTTTTACCTTCAGATCACGAAATTGACTAACAACACTCCCAAATGCTCTATAGCGCCTATTGAGCCTAACAAACACTTTTCGGCACTTTTTACCTTCAGATCACGAAATGGACTTACAACACTCCCAAATGCTCTATAGCGCCCATTGAGCCTAACAAACACTTTTTGGCACTATTTACCTTCAGATCACGAAATTGACTAACAACACTCCTAAATGCTCTATAGCGCCCATTGAGCCTAACAAACACTTTTTGGCACTATTTACCTTCAGATCACGAAATTGACTAACAACACTCCTAAATGGTCTATAGCGCCCATTGAGCCTAACAAACACTTTTTGGCACTATTTACCTTCAGATCACGAAATGGACTTACAACACTCCCAAATGGTCTATAGCGCCCAATAAGCCTAACAAACACTTTTCGGCACTTTTTACCTTCAGATCACGAAATTGACTAACAACACTACCAAATGCTCTATAGCGCCTATTGAGCCTAACAAACACTTTTCGGCACTTTTCACCTTCAGATCACGAAATGGACTTACAACACTCCCAAATGCTCTATAGCGCCCATTGAGCCTAACAAACACTTTTTGGCACTATTTACATTCAGATCACGAAATTGACTAACAACACTCCTAAATGCTCTATAGCGCCCATTGAGCCTAACAAACACTTTTCGTCACTTTTTACCTTCAGATCACGAAATTGACTTAACAACACTCCGAAATGCTCTATAGCGCTCATTGAGCCTAACAAACACTTTTTGGCACTATTTACCTTCAGATCACGAAATGGACTTACAACACTCCCAAATGGTCTATAGCGCCCAATAAGCCTAACAAACACTTTTCGGCACTTTTTATCTTCAGATCACGAAATTGACTAACAACACTCCCAAATGCTCTATAGCGCCTATTGAGCCTAACAAACACTTTTCGGCACTTTTTACCTTCAGATCACGAAATGGACTTACAACACTCCCAAATGCTCTATAGCGCCCACTGAGCCTAACAAACACTTTTTGGCACTATTTACCTTCAGATCACGAAATTGACTTACAACACTCCCAAATGGTCTATAGCGCCCAATAAGCCTAACAAACACTTTTCGGCACTTTTTATCTTCAGATCACGAAATTGACTAACAACACTCCCAAATGCTCTATAGCGCCTATTGAGCCTAACAAACACTTTTCGGCACTTTTTAACTTCAGATCACGAAATGGACTTACAACACTCCCAAATGCTCTATAGCGCCCACTGAGCCTAACAAACACTTTTTGGCACTATTTACCTTCAGATCACGAAATTGACTAACAACACTCCTAAATGCTCTATAGCGCCCATTGAGCCTAACAAACACTTTTTGGCACTATTTACCTTCAGATCACGAAATGAACTTACAACACTCCCAAATGCTCTATAGCGCCCATTGAGCCTAACAAACACTTTTCGGCACTATTTACCTTCAGATCACGAAATTGACTAACAACACTCCCAAATGCTCTATAGCGCCTATTGAGCCTAACAAACACTTTTCGTCACTTTTTACCTTCAGATCACGAAATTGACTTACAACACTCCCAAATGGTCTATAGCGCCCATTAAGCCTAACAAACACTTTTCGGCACTATTTACCTTCAGATCACGAAATTGACTAACAACACTCCTAAATGCTCTATAGCGCCCATTGAGCCTAACAAACACTTTTTGGCACTATTTACCTTCAGATCACGAAATGGACTTACAACACTCCCAAATGGTCTATAGCGCCCAATAAGCCTAACAAACACTTTTCGGCACTTTTTACCTTCAGATCACGAAATTGACTAACAACACTCCCAAATGCTCTATAGCGCCTATTGAGCCTAACAAACACTTTTTGGCACTATTTACCTTCAGATCACGAAATGGACTTACAACACTCCCAAATGGTCTATAGCGCCCAATAAGCCTAACAAACACTTTTCGGCACTTTTTATCTTCAGATCACGAAATTGACTAACAACACTCCCAAATGCTCTATAGCGCCTATTGAGCCTAACAAACACTTTTCGGCACTTTTTACCTTCAGATCACGAAATGGACTTACAACACTCCCAAATGGTCTATAGCGCCCAATAAGCCTAACAAACACTTTTCGGCACTTTTTATCTTCAGATCACGAAATTGACTAACAACACTCCCAAATGCTCTATAGCGCCTATTGAGCCTAACAAACACTTTTCGGCACTTTTTACCTTCAGATCACGAAATGGACTTACAACACTCCCAAATGCTCTATAGCGCCCACTGAGCCTAACAAACACTTTTCGGCACTATTTACCTTCAGATCACGAAATTGACTAACAACACTCCCAAATGCTCTATAGCGCCTATTGAGCCTAACAAACACTTTTCGTCACTTTTTACCTTCAGATCACGAAATTGACTTACAACACTCCCAAATGGTCTATAGCGCCCATTAAGCCTAACAAACACTTTTCGGCACTATTTACCTTCAGATCACGAAATTGACTAACAACACTCCTAAATGCTCTATAGCGCCCATTGAGCCTAACAAACACTTTTTGGCACTATTTACCTTCAGATCACGAAATGGACTTACAACACTCCCAAATGGTCTATAGCGCCCAATAAGCCTAACAAACACTTTTCGGCACTTTTTACCTTCAGATCACGAAATTGACTAACAACACTCCCAAATGCTCTATAGCGCCTATTGAGCCTAACAAACACTTTTCGGCACTTTTTACCTTCAGATCACGAAATGGACTTACAACACTCCCAAATGCTCTATAGCGCCCATTGAGCCTAACAAACACTTTTTGGCACTATTTACCTTCAGATCACGAAATTGACTAACAACACTCCTAAATGCTCTATAGCGCCCATTGAGCCTATTGCTGTTTTGAGGAATCCATAACTGTTATTGGCAACGTGATTTTTTTAGAAATCAAAATTTCTGAGGTCAACTACACCCTTTAATTCTTCTTTTTCGACGTTTGGAGCTTTTACAAAAGTACCTTGTAAGTTGTATTAAAATTCATGACCTTGAAGCTGTCACTCAAACGGAGGTAATTTCGGGCATGAAAATGGCGCCACCAACGTCCATGGTGGTGTTTCAGCCTACTTGGGCTATTAATTAGTAGTAATAAGGAGCCTATTTGTACTGACAATATTTTCATAAAAAGGACAACTTAAATGTACATTACTTTTTATAAACCTTGACAGGATGTACTGTGGCTGGTATCAACATTTAGAGGCATTGAATTGGATTGGATTACAAGAAACTGCAAAGGCCATGGATAAGTGTGTCCATATCAAGAAACTGCGAGTAACGCACAATCACTTCGTGTTCAACCCACAAAAATGGCTGTGCAAGGTGTGTGGTACAACCGAGAGTGTTTGGGTAAGTGACTATATGTGATGAGATTAAGCAAAATCAGTCTGAAGGGGAGTTTTACATATTCTTTTGTAGCGTAATTTAGGCTCCATTTCAGTGAAAACCCCATGTGAATACGACCTTTGGTTAACAAATTACAACCATTTGAACACCAGCATGTTAAAAATAAAGAAACTCAGAAAATCATGTTTTTGTATCATTTCACTTCTGAATTTGGTTAACCCTTTGGTGCACAGATTAATTTTATTGTTTTTAATGTAAAATAAAAGAAGTAATGCAATTTATTTAAAAATGGTGCTCGGTGCTTTACCTGATTGAGATACAGATATGAACCTGTGGAATTATTTGTAGCCAAGGGGATAATCTTTCAGAATATGAAAAAGAGCAATGAAAAAAAACAATATTTTTAAAACAAAACAACCCTGATTATTAGCACGAAGATCATCAGCAGAGTGCAAGATCGAATCCATGGCTGCAGGTTCTTGCCGGACTCGAATGCCTTGTGATGTACGTATGTGTCATAACCATCGTTCACTGTGTCGTTTTCATCAATTATGAAAAAGGATCATCTTGAATCTTATCATATGATATATTATCAAGGAATTCCAGTGCTTGATCAGGCCCAAAACGAGTCGCCATGTCGCTTTTTCATCGCAAAATTAAAAAAAAAAAAAAACAACCACGTTCAACCATATTTTTCTACATTTTTTTCAATAGCGCCCCCTATTGAATATCACATCAAACGAAAGCTCAAGAATTGCTCTAAACAACCGAATGAGGGCGGTATATAAGGGGACCGTAGTTTTTGAGTTATGACCACTTATCAAAGTCCAAATTGAACGTGTTTTTGGTGGTCGCTAGTGACCGCAGTGTGCACCAAGAGGTTCAAAGAGTATTTTCATGTAAAAGAAAAATATTTTCCCCTTCTGTTTTTGTAAAAAAGTCAATTTGGATTTGTCTACCCCTACGAACATATTTTGGCCCTATCTCAAAACAAGAATTGCCTTGTCCCGACTGATTTTGCTTGGTCGAATCACATATATATTGACTTGACTATAAACTGTATACTGTGACCTAACTCACTCGAATTAATGACTGAATGACCTCAAGTCACTTATGACAATGACATTGTTAAGGAAGTATTTTATACACAGTGGCTGTCATTACAGCAGTCGGTGATCTGGTAAGTAGTAGGTAAGTTAAACCCCGCCACTCACTTCATATTTGAATACTAGGGTAAACACCCAAACAAATCTGCAAATAAACCTGGTCGACATTCTGACAAACAAACCTGATACTGAATGTGCACAAACCTATGGAGCCGGGTACCAGTTTTGTATCGATCGGTTGATTTCAACAGGTGGCGCCCTGTGCTACGGCGTACTTAGTAAAGAAAGGGAGCATCGCGCGCACGGCAAACCACTCGAAAATATGTCGTCAAAAAAATTCCTCAATCTAAAAAGAAGACCAACTCTCATCGTATTTGAGGGCCAGAGGTGTTGTAGTAAATGATGAAAAGCACAAAGAGCTTGCCGAGAAGGCATACCGGGCCAAAAAGCTTGGTTTAGTTACAAAACAGCTCCCTTTGTCTCCCCATCATGCTTTGCGCTACGTCTTTGGGATTGCGATCAGCAACCTTATGTATGCTTTTATATTGTATTTTGAGAATAATTGTGGAAATCTTTTTACACATTGTTGCACTAGTAATTAAATTTAGATGTTATTTTAAAAATTCAAATTTAATAAAGCCTAGTGTAACGTCTCACTTGGGTAGAGGCGTTATCAAAATAAGAGTCAAGATACAGCATCTTACACACACTATACTACTGGTTTATTCAGAAGTATTTACATCACAATAGAGGGCGCACTATATACAAGATCTAGTTTGTGCCTTGCATGTTATCTGAGTATTGAGAGAGTGAAGCTCTGTGGCTAGAGCATACAGCTCATGCTGGGAACGAAGCTCTGTGTATGAGCTCAGCTCGGATAATAATCTACCTCGCCATTTCCACACCCTTTATATAGGCTTTTGGGTGCGCGTCTTAACCAATGAGAGCATTGGATTCTGGTAGTTATGAATAATGCATACGTGTACAAAGTCAATGGGGATGTTCCTATGGAGGATTTGTACACGTTCTGACTTAGACATTCTTGCAGGAGAAAGTACGGGAGTTGTGGTGAGCGGGTGAAGTAGGATTACTCGTGGGTGCGTTACGGGGAGTAATCCTCGAGGAAAGGGAAAGGGGTAACTTTCTCGGTACATAGGGTTATGCACAAGACTTAGTCTCTAGACAAGATGAGAACCTACACACAGTTCTATGGAGTAACTCTTGCGTGGGGAGGGTAACTTGACCTCTGGTGTACCGTGACAGTACAGTGTGGTTTAGCGGCTCCCAGTTGCTATGTATAGGGTCAGATACACGGGAAGGTTTAGCGGTCCACACTCGCTAATGTGAAGGGTCAGTTTGGGTCGAATACAGGGGTAAGGTATATGAGGGGAATTCACATCGACTCCGGGGAAAGTATGAGGGAAAACGACTAAGTCATAACTCGCTGTGAACGAGGTCATAGCACACAGTACATGCTAGATGCATTGCGCGCTATACAATAGCGTACCGTACCATGTGCTGTACACGCGTACCAGTATTGGTGCGTGATAACTTCGCGCTGTGTGAGGGCACACATATCGCTGCAAGAACACTGCGCGTTGGTTGGGAAAGAAATAAAGACCGCTCGCTGTATGCGTGAACGCAACACTAGCATTTAGCCAATTTGATGTCGAACGTTAGACTGAACAATGTATTTTTAAGGTCGAACAAAACAAAACATGCTGTCACGTGGGTTTGTTATTCAAAATTCGGTCTCAGAATTCATTGCTCACAACTGAGCCAACTCGACCGTAGGTCCGATAAATGGAAAGACACGCCGACCGTTGAGACACGCCGACCGTTGAGACACGCCGACCGTTGAGACACGCCGACCGTTGAGACACGCCGACCGTTGAGACACGCCGACCGTTGAGACACGCCGACCGTTGAGACACGCCGACCGTTGAGACAGGCCGACCGTTGAGACAGGCCGACCATTGGGACACGCCGACGGTTGAGACAAGCCGACCGTTGAGACAACTCGCCGTTGAGTGGGTTGAGTAGGGTGGGTAGGGTGGGTAGGGTGAGTAGGTGTAGGGAAGGGTGGGAAGGGTGAGTAGGTGTAGGGAAGGGTGAGTAGGTGTAGGGAAGGGTGAGTAGGTGTAGGGAAGGGTGAGTAGGTGTAGGGAAGGGTGAGTAGGTGTAGGGAAGGGTGAGTAGGTGTAGGGAAGGGTGAGTAGGATGAGACAGGCCGACCGTTGAGACACGCCGACCGTTGAGGTACGCCGACTGTTGAGGTACGCCGACCGTTGAGACACGCCGACCGTTAAGACACGCCGACCGTTGAGACACGTGTCTCAATGGTCGACAGGTCTCGACACATCAAAGTGTCTCTTTACGTCGACCCACGTCGACCCACGTCGAGACACGTCGACCCACGTCGAGACACGCCGACCGTAGGGTGAGTAGGTGTAGGGAAGGGTGAGTAGGTGTAGCGAAGAATGAGTAGGCGTGGGGAAGGGTGAGTAGGGTGAGTAGGTGTAGGGAAGGGTGAGTAGGTGTAGGGAAGGGTGAGTAGGGTGAGACAGGCCGACCGTTGAGACGACGCCGACCGTTGAGACACGCCGACCGTTGAGGTACGCCGACCGTTGAGACATGTGTCTCAACGGTCGACAGGTCTCGACACATCAAAGTGTCTCATTACGTCAACCCACGTCGACCCACGTCTTGACACGTCGACCCACGTCGAGACACGCCGACCGTAGGGTGAGTAGGTGTAGGGAAGGGTGAGTAGGTGTAGGGAAGGGTGAGTAGGTGTAGGGAAGGGTGAGTAGGTGTAGGGAAGGGTGAGTAGGTGTAGGGAAGGGTGAGACAGGCCGACCGTTGAGACGACGCCGACCGTTGAGACACGCCGACCGTTGAGGTACGCCGACCGTTGAGACACGCCGATCGTTGAGACACGCCGACCGTTGAGACATGTGTCTCAACGGTCGACAGGTCTCGACACATCAAAGTGTCTCATTACGTCAACCCACGTTGACCCACGTCTTGACACGTCGACCCACGTCGAGACACGTCGACCGTAGGGTGAGTAGATGTAGGGAAGGGTGAGTAGGTGTAGCGAAGAATGAGTAGGTGTGGGGAAGGGTGAGTAGGTGTAGGGTAGGGTGAGACACGTCGACCCACGTTGAGACACGCCGACCCACGTTGAGACACGCCGACCCACGTTGAGACACGCCGACCCACGTTGAGACACGCCGACCCACGTTGAGACACGCCGACCCACGTTGAGACACGCCGACCCACGTTGAGACACGCCGACCCACGTTGAGACACGCCGACCCACGTTGAGACACGCCGACCCACGTTGAGACACGCCGACCCACGTTGAGACAGGCCGACCCACGTTGAGACAGGCCGACCGTTGAGACAGGCCGACCGTTGAGACACGCCGACTGTTGAGACACGTCATGATACATGAAGAGGTTTTGTTTTTGTTCGGGCGGTGCCGGGTGATCAATACGGCTGGGGTTGCCGCTGGGTGAGATGAAAGGTTTAGCTGCTTTAGTTTAGGAAAATGATGGTGCTATCCCATTCAAACTAAGTACTACAGATGTAATTGAAAACTGGGTTAAAATACCATGTAAACTAGGAGGTACATTGGGCATTACAAATATGCCGTTTGTTGCATATTTAACACTTGAATAAGATTAATACTGCTGCAAACTGCTTATTGGCTGGAATGACCTGAAATATACAAATCAAATAAGTTAAGAGGTCCTAATATTTCGATCTTAACAAGATCTTCTTCAGTGACTAAATGGCTGTGTACAAGAAACAAACATACAGCATGATGCACATCATGGATGCTGAAGAAACACAAACGAAAAATATTTAACACTTATTATTTTTCTATTTACAGATGAGGCGGTGGCTCGCCAATGTACCATTTGTGTTGCATGAGACGATTGTAGTGCTGTCCGTGATGAATCGCAGTCATTTCAAGACTGACAAGTTCACATTCATGACGAAATTAAAAAAACCTTGGGCTATCAGTATCAGGTTATAAATTTATAATCTAAACGCCTTCAAGAATCGAAAAAGTGTAGAGATATGTACACATTTGTTTTATATCAATCAAGCACTCGGAACAGTTTTCTAAAAACAAATCCTTACCACGTATTTAGTTTATTTGGATAAGAATTTAATACGAATTTAGAATTTTATAAAAATGTACTTTAAGACCTGGTGTTTCCTGAAAAAAATAGAAAAAAAATATGCAGGTAGACATTGTGACACACAAACTAACTTCTTTTATAATGGACATTAGTCAAAAAAATATGTTTGTAATGCACAGGTTTTTCAAATGAAATGCTTGCAAATGTGATTATTGTCTCTCCTTATTAAGTATAATACAGAAGCATGTACATGTACATCAACTGTCGACTTGTCTCAACGGTCGACTTGTCCCGAGTCGAGTTGTCTCAACGGTCGACCTTTCTGACATCCTCTGGAAGCATCGACCTCTCAATGCTATTTTGTCCTTGTAATAACTGACCTCACAATGAAATTATTTCCTGCAAGGTAGGGATGGGTCTGGATCTCGGAGTCTGCACTAGAAAAAAAATTATGGGAAAAAAAATTGTGGGTCTCCATGCAAATGATTCGGTTGCACACAACAAAAATTGGCAAAGGTGGGTGGGTCACTGGTCAGATTTATGTTAGGATTTTCTACACATGATATAAAATAAAACATTTCCGAATACCCTCGATAAGGAGAAACAAAAATATTCAGACAGGGGTAATAATAATTATGTGAACAATAAGTTTCTTGATACAGAGGGAAAACTACACACACAACTCTGCTAGATAGAACTGACAATTTTAATTTTTTTAAGAGGGTACGGGGTGATATAGTGTAATTATATACTGGTTTGGTTTCATCATGCGCGTTTTGAATTCAAATTGGAGTGACTGCGGTATCCGAATGAAAATATTGAGAAAAATATGCTAATTTAATATTATAATTTCAAAGCTTTCAACCATCCTAAATTTGCACTAAGCACATAACCGTGCTTAGTAAAACCAGCTTACCAGCCGTTTAAAATTATTTACTTTTATAGTTATAATTAACTTTTATATATACATATATTTGTTTTAAAGCCTGATTTATACTAACGGGCCAGAATCGCGGAATATGTTTGTGTGTAGAAATACAACGAGTGGTCTGCCAAGACTGTGACACGTGCCCGCCTGCTCTTTCATTTAGCCAGCTGGTGTTGCGTGTGAAGATCCGTCTCTACCGGTAAAGAGAATTGTGGCCATTTCCCCGCAGCTACAGACTTGGTGAGCTTATAAAGATGCTTCTTGCTAAATCAATGGAGAAATAAGAACGATGTTAAATGTTTGAAGCAAACCTTGATCAGGTAAAAGTAATTTGCAGTACAAGTCAACTCGATTAATACTCCCCTCCACCCGGTTGGTTAGGGGTTATTAATTATACTATAGGGTCATTATCGTTCATTTAATCGGTAGGCGTTAACGTGGGAAGATCCCCGCAACTTGGTGAGATTATGAAGGTGCTTCTTGCTGAACCGGGCCATGGCGTTGCATTTTAAAAGGTTCTAACGTGACAAACTAAACCAAAAAAAACCGAGCCTGAACATTCTCGTAAACCATATAATTAAATCAAGTTTATAATTTGTAAATGTTTACTTATTGATTGACAGATGATGACTTTTATTTATCTTTGGGGTAAACAGTTTCTCTATAATTGTTTCCGTAGGGAGACACAGCAACCTCAATCGTTAGCAAATGTGGATATAATTGCTTCTTTTTAACGAATTTGTTAGATTGCCTCAATTTGACGATCAGTCCGACAACTTGTTTTGAATTGTTGGTCCACTGTGTTTTGCACTGAGATTTGCAAAATAAAAACAGCATCAGGGATTTTTGTCGAAACTACGACCCTCTTTGCTGAGGCCATGCATTGTTTGCTTCTGGGCAACTTGAAATGTTTTAACTTTTAGTTTTCCGTACCTTTCTGGCTGCACTTGCCTTGATATGTGATTGATATTCTAATTACCAGTTACTTCTTGTTTACCCAATTTAATTTGATCTGTGTTTTATTTTTGGTAGTTGTTTTTGTGATAGGTTCTATTCTGTTAAACCACTATAGTTCATAGTTTGCTTTATTGTCACACATTTATTGAAACGTGCCTTAATTGTTTTGCGTTTTAAAATTTAGATACAATGTACTGTGCAAGTGTAGACTCAAAATCAATTTATTATATATTGTCGTCTTAATTTATTGTCGTCTGTGCAGGTACATGTACTTTTTATACCACCGAAATAAACATCTTTGGGGTATTCATCGCATCCAGGGAGAAGATTGCTGATTTCATCAGTTTTGCGAACGAGTACCACTCGGCACTTTGATTCACAGCCAAAGTCGGTAAAGTATCTTTATTCTTCCTTTATATGCAAGTTAGCATCAGTCAGAACCACTTGTTACCAGCATCTAGTACAAGCCAACCGACTCTCCTTCGTACTTGCAATAGAGTAGACTGGGGTTAGTTGGATCGATTTTTACCCAAACATATATACTTCACAAGCTAGTTTTTATTCAGAAAAACAATGTACCAGATGTACCAGTTTGTGCATTTCTGTGTAGCAAATGTATCTACCTGTTTGGTGTAAGTTGATATATAAATGTATGGTATGCGGTAATGACTTAAAAACTTCATTTAATATTTGAGTTCAAGTAAAAGAAATATTTCAAGCACTATAGCCCATGCACCCAGCATGTAAACACAAATTTACTGAAATAAATATGCAGGGAAGTTCTACAAATACTCTATAAAAGGGTTAAGATTTGTTTAACCATTTAAAAACCGATACTTTTAGTTTTCAGGCAAAAAAAAACGATTGGTAGTCTGACATAACAATTGCTTAGAGGTTTGTTATGTCAGACTACCATCGAATGCTTTGAGGTTTGTTATGTCAGACTGCCATCGAATGCTTTGAGGTTTGTTACGTCAGACTACCATCAAGAGCTTTGAGGTTTGTTATGCCAGACTACCATCGAGAGCTTTGAGGTTTGTTACGTCAGACTACCATCAAGAGCTTTGAGGTTTGTTATGTCAGACTACCATCGAATGCTTTGAGGTTTGTTATGTCAGACTGCCATCGAATGCTTTGAGGTTTGTTACGTCAGACTACCATCAAGAGTTTTGAGGTTTGTTATGCCAGACTACCATCGAGAGCTTTGAGGTTTGTTACGTCAGACTACCATCAAGAGCTTTGAGGTTTGTTATGTCAGACTACCATCGAAAGCTTTGAGGTTTGTATGTCAGACTACCATCAAGAGCTTTGAGGTTTGTTATGCCAGACTACCATCGAATGTTTAGAGGTTTGTTACGTCAGAATACCATCAAGAGCTTTGAGGTTTGTTATGTCAGACTACCATCGAATGCTTTGAGGTTTGTATGTCAGACTACCATCGAATGCTTTGAGGTTTGTTCTGTCAGACTACCATCGAATGTTTAGAGGTTTGTTATGTCAGACTACCATCGAATGCTTTAAGGGTTTTTTTCTGTCAGACTACCATCGAATGTTTAGAGGTTTGTTACGTCAGACTAGCATCGAATGCTTTGAGGTTTGTTATGTCAGACTAGCATCGAATGCTTTGAGGTTTGTTATGTCAGACTAGCATCGAATGCTTTGAGGTTTGTTCTGTCAGACTACCATCAAATGCTTTGAGGTTTGTTCTGTCAGACTACCATCGAATGTTTAGAGCTTTGTTATGTCAGACTACCATCGAATGTTTAGAGGTTTGTTACGTCAGACTAGCATCGAATGCTTTGAGGTTTGTTATGTCAGACTAGCATCGAATGCTTTGAGGTTTGTTACGTCAGACTACCATCAAGAGCTTTGAGGTTTGTTATGCCAGACTACCATCAAGAGCTTTGAGGTTTGTTATGCCAGACTACCATCGAATGTTAAGAGGTTTGTTATGTCAGACTACCATCGAATGCTTTGAGGTTTGTTATGTCAGACTACCATCGAATGCTTTGAGGTTTGTTATGTCAGACTACCATCGAATGCTTTGAGGTTTGTTACGTCAGACTAGCATCGAATGCTTTGAGGTTTGTTATGTCAGACTAGCATCGAATGCTTTGAGGTTTGTTATGTCAGACTAGCATCGAATGCTTTGAGGTTTGATCTGTCAGACTACCATCAAATGCTTTGAGGTTTGTTCTGTCAGACTACCATCGAATGTTTAGAGCTTTGTTATGTCAGACTACCATCGAATGTTTAGAGGTTTGTTATGTCAGACTAGCATCGAATGCTTTGAGGTTTGTTATGTCAGACTAGCATCGAATGCTTTGAGGTTTGTTATGTCAGACTAGCATCGAATGCTTTGAGGTTTGTTCTGTCAGACTACCATCAAATGCTTTGAGGTTTGTTCTGTCAGACTACCATCGAATGTTTAGAGCTTTGTTATGTCAGACTACCATCGAATGTTTAGAGGTTTGTTACGTCAGACTAGCATCGAATGCTTTGAGGTTTGTTATGTCAGACTAGCATCGAATGCTTTGAGGTTTGTTACGTCAGACTACCATCAAGAGCTTTGAGGTTTGTTACGTCAGACTAGCATCGAATGCTTTGAGGTTTGTTATGTCAGACTAGCATCGAATGCTTTGAGGTTTGTTACGTCAGACTACCATCAAGAGTTTTGAGGTTTGTTATGCCAGACTACCATCGAGAGCTTTGAGGTTTGTTACGTCAGACTACCATCAAGAGCTTTGAGGTTTGTTATGTCAGACTACCATCGAAAGCTTTGAGGTTTGTATGTCAGACTACCATCAAGAGCTTTGAGGTTTGTTATGCCAGACTACCATCGAATGTTTAGAGGTTTGTTACGTCAGAATACCATCAAGAGCTTTGAGGTTTGTTATGTCAGACTACCATCGAATGCTTTGAGGTTTGTATGTCAGACTACCATCGAATGCTTTGAGGTTTGTTCTGTCAGACTACCATCGAATGTTTAGAGGTTTGTTATGTCAGACTACCATCGAATGCTTTAAGGGTTTTTTTCTGTCAGACTACCATCGAATGTTTAGAGGTTTGTTACGTCAGACTAGCATCGAATGCTTTGAGGTTTGTTATGTCAGACTAGCATCGAATGCTTTGAGGTTTGTTATGTCAGACTAGCATCGAATGCTTTGAGGTTTGTTCTGTCAGACTACCATCAAATGCTTTGAGGTTTGTTCTGTCAGACTACCATCGAATGTTTAGAGCTTTGTTATGTCAGACTACCATCGAATGTTTAGAGGTTTGTTACGTCAGACTAGCATCGAATGCTTTGAGGTTTGTTATGTCAGACTAGCATCGAATGCTTTGAGGTTTGTTACGTCAGACTACCATCAAGAGCTTTGAGGTTTGTTATGCCAGACTACCATCAAGAGCTTTGAGGTTTGTTATGCCAGACTACCATCGAATGTTAAGAGGTTTGTTATGTCAGACTACCATCGAATGCTTTGAGGTTTGTTATGTCAGACTACCATCGAATGCTTTGAGGTTTGTTATGTCAGACTACCATCGAATGCTTTGAGGTTTGTTACGTCAGACTAGCATCGAATGCTTTGAGGTTTGTTATGTCAGACTAGCATCGAATGCTTTGAGGTTTGTTATGTCAGACTAGCATCGAATGCTTTGAGGTTTGATCTGTCAGACTACCATCAAATGCTTTGAGGTTTGTTCTGTCAGACTACCATCGAATGTTTAGAGCTTTGTTATGTCAGACTACCATCGAATGTTTAGAGGTTTGTTATGTCAGACTAGCATCGAATGCTTTGAGGTTTGTTATGTCAGACTAGCATCGAATGCTTTGAGGTTTGTTATGTCAGACTAGCATCGAATGCTTTGAGGTTTGTTCTGTCAGACTACCATCAAATGCTTTGAGGTTTGTTCTGTCAGACTACCATCGAATGTTTAGAGCTTTGTTATGTCAGACTACCATCGAATGTTTAGAGGTTTGTTACGTCAGACTAGCATCGAATGCTTTGAGGTTTGTTATGTCAGACTAGCATCGAATGCTTTGAGGTTTGTTATGTCAGACTAGCATCGAATGCTTTGAGGTTTGTTATGCCAGACTACCATCGAATGTTTAGAGGTTTGTTATGTCAGACTAGCATCGAATGCTTTGAGGTTTGTTCTGTCAGACTACCATCAAATGCTTTGAGGTTTGTTATGTCAGACTACCATTGAATGCTTTGAGGTTTGTTACGTCAGACTAGCATTGAATGTTTAGAGGTTTGTTATGTCAGACTAGCATCGAATGCTTTGAGGTTTGTTCTGTCAGACTACCATCAAATGCTTTGAGGTTTGTTATGTCAGACTACCATTGAATGCTTTGAGGTTTGTTACGTCAGACTACCATCGAATGTTTAGAGGTTTGTTATGTCAGACTAGCATCGAATGCTTTGAGGTTTGTTATGTCAGACTAGCATCGAATGCTTTGAGGTTTGTTATGTCAGACTAGCATCGAATGCTTTGAGGTTTGTTCTGTCAGACTACCATCAAATGCTTTGAGGTTTGTTCTGTCAGACTACCATCGAATGTTTAGAGCTTTGTTATGTCAGACTACCATCGAATGTTTAGAGGTTTGTTACGTCAGACTAGCATCGAATGCTTTGAGGTTTGTTATGTCAGACTAGCATCGAATGCTTTGAGGTTTGTTACGTCAGACTACCATCAAGAGCTTTGAGGTTTGTTACGTCAGACTAGCATCGAATGCTTTGAGGTTTGTTATGTCAGACTAGCATCGAATGCTTTGAGGTTTGTTACGTCAGACTACCATCAAGAGTTTTGAGGTTTGTTATGCCAGACTACCATCGAGAGCTTTGAGGTTTGTTACGTCAGACTACCATCAAGAGCTTTGAGGTTTGTTATGTCAGACTATCATCGAAAGCTTTGAGGTTTGTATGTCAGACTACCATCAAGAGCTTTGAGGTTTGTTATGCCAGACTACCATCGAATGTTTAGAGGTTTGTTACGTCAGACTACCATCGAATGTTTAGAGCTTTGTTATGTCAGACTACCATCGAATGTTTAGAGGTTTGTTACGTCAGACTACCATCGAATGTTTAGAGCTTTGTTATGTCAGACTACCATCGAATGTTTAGAGGTTTGTTATGTCAGACTAGCATCGAATGCTTTGAGGTTTGTTATGTCAGACTAGCATCGAATGCTTTGAGGTTTGTTATGTCAGACTAGCATCGAATGCTTTGAGGTTTGTTATGGCAGACTACCATCCAGAGCTTTGAGGTTTGTTATGCCAGACTACCATCGAATGTTAAGAGGTTTGTTATGTCAGACTAGCATCGAATGCTTTGAGGTTTGTTATGTCAGACTAGCATCGAATGCTTTGAGGTTTGTTCTGTCAGACTACCATCGAATGCTTTGAGGTTTGTTCTGTCAGACTACCATCGAATGCTTTGAGGTTTGTTATGCCAGACTACCATCGAATGTTAAGAGGTTTGTTATGCCAGACTACCATCGAATGTTTAGAGGTTTGTTATGTCAGACTAGCATCGAATGCTTTGAGGTTTGTTCTGTCAGACTACCATCAAATGCTTTGAGGTTTGTTATGTCAGACTACCATTGAATGCTTTGAGGTTTGTTACGTCAGACTAGCATTGAATGTTTAGAGGTTTGTTATGTCAGACTATCATTGAATGCTTTGAGGTTTGTTACGTCAGACTACCATTGAATGCTTTGAGGTTTGTTACGTCAGACTACCATTGAATGTTTTGAGGTTTGTTATGTCAGACTACCATCGAATGCTTTGAGGTTTGACATTAGGTAAGACATTGAGTTTTATTTCCTTTCAAACATATGTTTGAAATAGGATAAGTAAAAAATCTAGGAACTTTTCTAGGATTTCAGGACATAGTGCCCCTTTATAGGTGTTACTTTGGCTAGGAGTTGTAAATCATTATAATTTGTTTGCTTGTTTTCTTTAGTTTGTTTTTACTCCTCTGGTTTCTCACGTCCAATTTAATTCTATACCCCTTTCTTGTAATACTGTTCCCCACTCCTTTTCCTCACAACCACCTCCCCTATTAATCCTAGTCACACTTAGTTCTTTCCTTTGATCTTCACCCTGAACCCTTTCCTTGTGGTTTCACCCAGGTTTTTACCCCCTTGGTCTGTATTTGATCTTACCCACTTTGACTTTTTTCAATCCTTGGCCTAATCCTCCTCCGTTTTATTGGTTCTTTCATCCTATCCTTCTTTTGTGTTTCTTCTCCCAACCATGTTTGTTTCATGAACACAGCTATTATGTCTCAAGATCTTGACTTATTTGATTGGTATATTTTAGATAATTTCAGCCAGTAATGCTACTTTTACATTATGTTCCCGGCGGCCACGGCAATCACGTTTCAGGCCACCGTGGACAAAACGGGATGGACGGAATGGGCAAACGTGACAGGCCTTGATTGCCGTGAATGTCGGGCAAGATTTTTAAACTGTCAAGAAATTTGCCACGGCAGTCACGGTGCGGATGAGAAATCTAGTAGGCCGTAGTAAAACGGGGTGAACGCAACCAAACGTGACAGTACGTAATAGGCCGTAACAAACTTGGAGGCGGTCCGTAGTGGGATGGGAAGCGTGTATATTTCCCGGCATCTCACGGTCCTTTCAAACACAAAATCGTCTTCATCTTGGGCATTCATGATGTTGTCTCGTCGAAATCTCAGGATACAATGATTGCTATTGCTTGGGAGGCCTTCTCTTTATACCGTGGGCACAAACGTGCTCCAACTTCCCGGCGTCCACGTTTCATCCGTAGAAAGCCTTGACAGAACGTGAAAAACGTGTTAGACCTTGATCAGAACGTCAGAAACGTGAGGGACCCCATCAGAACGTGACGGGCCGGGAGGGAACGTACTGGCATCCGTGGTAGACCGCGGGCCGAACCGTAGTGTGCCTTGGAGCATCCGGGACTCAGCAGCCCCTTCCCCCCACGGCCCGTCACGGATACCGTGATAGACCGTGAGAAAACTTGGCAAGACCTAACAAAACTTGAATACAGAGAAAAAATTGCCAAAATCCCACGGCGCACTACGTTTCGGGTAAACGGGGCTGCCGTGGCCGCCGGGAACATAATGTAAACGTAGCATAAGCAGTTTGCGGCCGTTTTAATCTGATTAAAATATTATTTTTATCGTGATATAGTAACCTTTGTTCTTGTTTCAGGACGTACAAAAACCAAAGGGAAGCATGAGGTCAAAAGGTCGTATCCTGCGACAGCCCAGAACCTCTGCAGGGTGTCTTAGTAGGGGGTTACGTGAAGCTGTTGACCCGCCCAGGTACAAGGCCCCTAGAACAGCCAGCAATTTGTAAGTGGAAAATATTGTCTTATCTCAATCATCAACATCAGTAGTTGTTTCTTAGGCATTGTTGCTGTAAAATGTATAACAGGTCCTCACAAATCCATCATTGACTTTACCTAAACTGCCTTGACTGTTACTTCATGTGCTACCACAAACTGTCTGAGTAATGTGCACCATCATTTCACCCCACTCTCTCCTAAACTGGACCTCTCTCAAAAATGGTGCCTCATGCTATTCCGAGTTGAGACCTCTCAACATTGCGTCTTATTAACTTCTGTTTTGTCTTTCAGTCCACTATGTCATGAGCTACACGTCTTGTACTGTGTATTGTGGTCAGGCAAGTGGGCCATTGTGTCTTCTCACGCTATTCTGAGTTAAGACCTCTGAACATGGCGTCTTATTACTTCTGTTTTGTCTTTCAGTCCACTATGTCATGAGCTACACGTCTTGTACCGTGTCATGTGGTCAGGCAAGTGGGCCATTGTGTCTCCTTATGCTATTCTGAGCAGTGTATGGAGACTTATTCCTTCTTTTAGAGGCTACTCACAGCAAGATGCTCAAAAGTTCTTATGGTAAGTTTTACCATAAACAATGGTAAGTTTTACCATAAACAGTGGTAAGTTTTACCAAAAACAGTGGTAAGTTTTACCACAAACAGTGATAAGTTTTACTATAAACAGTGGTTGAGTGGAGTTCATCATCTGTGATTCATTCTGCAAGGAATTCAAGTCTGAAACCTTTAACCTGTGACAGTTGTTTCTTGGTTATTGGTCATGCCTGTTATGAGTGACTGGGCTTGTGAAAGGATGTACAATGAATGTGTGATGAAGTCTATAACACTGACCATAAGCAAATTTGATGAACGACCATAAATGAACCCTGAAATGGTCAGGAAGGGCCGAGCAAAACTCCCCCTAATGTGTTAATGATAATAATGGTTATCACATACAAGTGGACCTCTTACTGAAAGCAAACGGGAAAATTTTCTCTTTTAAGTTGATTTCCTCTGTTTTGATTTTGATTTTCCTCTTTTTTTTGTTTCTTTCACTTTCTGTGTACAAAAGTGAAGGAAATAACACCTTTTCTTTCTTTTTTGACCTAGTTTCCTTTTTTTCCCTTTTTCACTTAATATTTCATTCGTACTTTAATACTCAAAAACCTGTGAATAATGTCTTTTGTTTTTACTGCGTAAATCTAGTGCAGCTTTTCTGGGATTCATTTAGAAAACTTCTTTCTCTTCCAAATTGAGTTGGCAATTTCATGATTAATGCTAATTGGCACTTTGCACTTGCGATTTGTTTCAGTGAGTTCCTGGATAAAATCCACGCTGAACTTAAGTGTTTGTCCTCAGTGCCATCTACACAGACGGTCAGTGAGACGTCCACTCAGACGGTCATTGAGACGTCCATTCCAACCAATGACATCATTGGCTAAAGCTTTGAAGGAGGTCTAGATTTTGTAAGATTATCGCTTGAAATTTAATTTGCAAGACTCGCCCCTTGGTCGACTCATCTCCTGGCCGACTCGTCCCCTGGCCGACTCGTCCCCTGGCCGACTCGGCCCCCTCCCCCGGCCCGAGTGCCCCGTCCCGAGTGCCCCGTGCTGGCTGCCCTGTCCCGAGGCTGCCCCGTCTCGTCCCGAGGCTGCCCCGTCTCGTCCCGAGGCTGCCCCGTCTCGTCCCGAGGCTGCCCCGTCTCGTCCCGAGGCTGCCCCGTCTCGTCCCGAGGCTGCCCCGTCTTGTCCCGAGGCTGCCCCGTCCCGAGGCTGCCCTGTCCGGAGGCTGCCCCGTCCTGAGGCTGCCCCGTCTCGTCCCGAGGCTGCCCCGTCCCGTCCCGAGGCTGCCCCGTCTCGTCCCGAGGCTGCCTCGTCTCATTCCGGCTGCCTCGTCTCGTCCCGGCTGCCTCGCGCCGGCTGCCTCGTCTCGTCCCGGCTGCCCCGTTCCGAGGCTGCCCCGTCCCGTCCCGAGGCTGCCCTGTCTCGTCCCGAGGCTGCCCCGTCTTGTCCCGAGGCTGCCCCGTCCCGAGGCTGCCCCGTCTCGAGGCTGCCCCGTCTCGTCCCGAGGCTGCCCCGTCTTGTCCTGAGGCTGCCCCGTCTCGTCCCAAGGCTGCTCCGTCTCGTCCCGAGGCTGCCCCGTCTCGTCCCGGCTGCCTCAGCTTGAATTAGGCTAGTGCGTGGCCGCCTCCTTGCATTTTAACAATTGTCAGTTTGTGTTTAACGTCATATGTAGCAGACAAGAACAAGCCTCGGGAGACATTTTTCCGGATTGTGATACATCAGCGAAATGTTATTACTGGCAGCGCTGAACAGGTAAAGAAACTGTTTACCGAACGTATAAAATTTGGACCGTGAATTAATTTATTTGTTGATTTTCAACATGTCGCCAGTTGACCTGGTTAGTCAAATGGTCCTTCCACTACAAATTCCGGCATATAAAGCAATAATGTGTGACAGGTGGAAACGGGCTCTTCAAGTCTTGAGATGGAATTCATGTTTTTATTCCTTTATCATCAGTGGATGCATTGCAGCTTGTGCAGCATGAGAACCCTCCCTGCCCCTCCTTTGTGTTGATCATTGGCCTTGCAGAATGTTTTGGTTTCTTTTTAGGTTTTTAGGGGAGGTGCGTTAGGTAACAATAGTCAAGAGAATGTATATGTATGGCATATGAAGCACGAAATGTGGCAGAGATAACCCCCCCCCCCCCTTCTTTTGTGTTGACCATTGTGTTCCCGGAATCTCAGGAATTCCTTTTAGGTTTCAAGGGGGGGGGGGTGGGGTGGGGTGGGTGGGTGGGTTAGGTTACAATAGTGTTGAGTGCGTATAAAGTATAGGGATAAGAGGGGGGTACCCATCTGCCACATATCGTGCTGGGTATAAGGTATGGGGGACTAAGGGGGAATCGCGTAGTCCAATACCATGCTTGGTATGATAAATTCCGGAGCGCGGCTGTTGAATTTTAGTTTTCTGGCCCCTCCCATAAACCTGTGATGAGGAAGTATAACAATGAATTTGCATTATTAGTGCGTTGCGTTTCTGTTGTTAGATGTTCATAGTGGTATAGTTTCTATTTCTACCTTTGTGTATACCAAGCATACCGTTGTATTGTTATAGAAGTATTACACAAATACAGCACTGTCTTAATTGTTGCGTGAGCTCATTTGTATGCATAAGTTATATAACTTCGCCAGGAAGGGACGCCAACGGTGTATTCGACTTGCATGCCTTTGCTTTTCTTTTCAAGTTTTGGCTACAATACACGTCACAGTTCTTCACTATGCGCATAACTGTGTACATACAATTAAGGCACGGATATCTCGCTCGCTACACGTACAAATATAAAACGCGTACGGCCGTACGGAAAGCTACGCGTACGGATAGCTACGCGTACGGCCGTACGGATAGCTACGCGTACGCGTATCCGTTCGTGTTCGGAACCTCAGTCCGTTTTTGAGTTTGCTGGAGAGAGCATCAACTCGCCTCTCCTGAAATAGCGCCGGACGAGCCACATCTTGGGTCGGTGGCTATAAGACAGAGGAAATAGCTGAACTGCAGAGAGCAGATCCAGACCTGAGAATCATCATGGAATTGATGATCAAATCTCCCGACAGACCAAGCAGAGACCAGATAGCACGAGAGAGTCCCGCCTCAAGGAACTTGTGGTTGCTATGGCAACAGCTGGTGCTAAAAGACGGTGTTCTTTTCAAAAGATGGGTGACCCCTGATCAAACCCAGTCTTACCTACAACTTGTTGTTCCACAAGAACTACAGGGTGCCGTTCTTAAAGCTACACACGACGCCGTGATCTCTGCTCATCTCGGGGTGAAGAAAACTTCTCAGAAAGTCAAACGCCAGTTTTACTGGTACCGACTGAAGGAAACCGTTCGTGAATGGGTCCGGAAGTGTGCGAAGTGTGGTGCACGGAAAAGGCCACACACAACCCCCAGAGCACATCTCAAGGATTATCGAGTCGGCGCGCCGCTAGACAGACTGGTCACGGATATCCTTGGTCCGTTTCCTGTCAGTGACAATGGCAACAGATACATTCTCCTAGTCGGTGACCAATTCACAAAGTGGATGGAGGCTTACCCCATTCCCAACCAGAAGGCAGAGACGGTAGCTCATAAAATCGTCTACGAGTATATTTCCCGTTTTGGCCCACCCCTTGACATTCACTCTGATCAGGGTCGAACGTAGAGGGCGCACTATATACAAGATCTAGTTTGTGCCTTACATGTTATCTGAGTATTGAGAGAGTGAAGCTCTGTGGCTAGAGCATACAGCTCATACTGGGAACGAAGCTCTGTGTATGAGCTCAGCTCGGATAACCGACAGACCAAGCAGAGACCAGATAGCACGAGAGAGTCCCGCCTCAAGGAACTTGTGGTTGCTATGGCAACAGCTGGTGCTAAAAGACGGTGTTCTTTTTAAAAGATGGGTGACCCCTGATCAAACCCAGTCTTACCTACAACTTGTTGTTCCACAAGAACTGCAGGGTGCCGTTCTTAAAGCTACACACGACGCCGTGATCTCTGCTCATCTCGGGTTGAAGAAAACTTCTCAGAAAGTCAAACGCCAGTTTTACTGGTACCGACTGAAGGAAACCGTTCGTGAATGGGTCCGGAAGTGTGCGAAGTGTGGTGCACGGAAAAGGCCACATACAACCCTCAGAGCACATCTCAAGGATTATCGAGTCGGCGCGCCGCTGGACAGACTGGTAACGGATATCCTTGGTCCGTTTCCTATCAGTGACAATGGCAACAGATACATTCTTCTAGTCGGTGACCAATTCACAAAGTGGATGGAGGCTTACCCCATTCCCAACCAGAAGGCAGAGACGGTAGCTCATAAAATCGTCTACGAGTATATTTCCCGTTTTGGCCCACCCCTTGACATTCACTCCGATCAGGGTCGAACGTACGAGTCTCATCTCATGCAAGAAGTTTGTAAACTGTTGGAAATCCACAAAACTCGAACTTCTCCATATCATCCATCCGCCAATGGACAGGCGGAGAGATTTAATCAAGTTTTAGTCGACATGATCGCAGCGTATGTTGACGGTGACCAACGAAATTGGGATACCCACCTCCCACTTCTAACTTCAGCGTACAGAAGTTGTCAGCATGAAGCTACACGTTACTCACCTAACATGTTGATGTTAGGTCGAGAAACGCACTTGCCAATTGCGTTTGTACTCGGTGGCCCCGCCACAGAGTACCCACCTCAAAATGAATGCGAGTATGTTGCATCATTAAGGAAGAGGATGGAAACCGTCTATCATCTAGTTCGCAAACATCTTGGTAAATCCGCTGAACGACAGAGGAAAGACCACGATCCCCGAGTTTCCCAAAGAAACTATCAAATTGGTGACCTGGTGTACATGCGCGATAGCACCAGAACCCCTGGTTTATCCCCTAAGCTAAAACAAGCTAAATGGGTCATTCTCATCATTCTCCGAACAATGAGTGATCTCCTGTTTGAGATACGGGTCAAGCAAAGAGGAAAAACAAAAATTCTTTATCACGACCGGCTTAAACATTATTTCAGCGATGAAGTCCCTTCATGGTTGGTGGACATCCGTAAGACGTTACTTGCGAAAAGTTCTCCTTCAACGGATGATGCCGTCCTCCGCAGTAACACCAACAAAAACACCTGGCACCAGGAACACTGGCGCCCCCTCGTCAGCCCGGCCTGCTAAAGTACATGGTTCCCCCAAACCAACTGTAGCGCCATCTACGTCAGGAACTTCAACCTTGTCAGAGAGGAGAAGTGCCCGTACTAAGAGTAGGCCAGCGAGACTGCAAGATTATTTCTAGTCTCCCAGCCCGATATTCGCGATGAACTGCGTCAATTGTGAACTTATAGTGATTTCACTACCATCTCAATGGACACTGAACTTTTACTTTCGTCGTTTTAGATGGATATTTATTCTTCTGTTTTCGCTCTCATTATTCTTATGTTAAAGGAGTGTATTCTTTTGATTTTCTTTTTGAGTTAACCTTTAGTGTGTCTTTTCTAGCGCTCCGTTTAACTTTGATGTATTCAGTTACTTTAGTTCAATTTTCTATTATTTTGTTTACCGTATGTTATTCCCTACGTTACAACGAGGACGTTGTAAAAACTGGGGGGAGATAGTGTTGCGTTCACGCATACAGCGAGCGGTCTTTATTTCTTTCCCAACCAACGCGCAGCGTTCTTGCAGCGAGATATGTGTGCCCTCACACAGCGCGAAGTTATCACGCACCACTACTGGTACGGGTGTACAGCACATGGTACGGTACGCTATTGTATAGCGCGCAATGCATCCAGCATGTACTGTGTGCTATGGGCCCGTTCACAGCGAGTTATGACTTAGTCGTTTTCCCTCATACTTTCCCCGGAGTCGATGTGAATTCCCCTCATATACCTTACCCCTGTATTCGACCCAAACTGACCCTTCACATTAGCGAGTGTGGACCGCTAAACCTTCCCGTGTATCTGACCCTATACATAGCGACTGGGAGCCGCTAAACCACACTGTACTGCCACGGTACACCAGAGGTCAAGTTACCCTCCCCACGCAAGAGTTTACTCCATAGAACTGTGTGTAGGTTCTCATCTTGTCTAGAGACTAAGTCTTGTGCATAACCCTATGTACCGAGAAAGTTACCCCTTTCCCTTTCCTCGAGGATTACTCCCTGTAACGCACCCACGAGTAATCCTACTTCACCCGCTCACCACAACTCTTGGACTTTCTCCTGCAAGAATGTCTAAGTCAGAACGTGTACAAATCCTCCATAGGAATATCCCCATTAACTTTGTACACGTATGCATTATTCATAACTACTAGAATCCAATGCTCTCATTGGTTAAGACGCGCACCCAAAAGCCTATATAAAGGGTGTGGAAATGGCGGAGTAGATTATTATCCGAGCTGAGCTCATACACAGAGCTTGTTTCCCAGCATGAGCTGTATGCTCTAGCCACAGAGCTTCACTCTCTCAATAGACGATGTGCCTCTGTTTACATCTGTATTTAAATGTGCCCGTCAATATGCGCACGCATCATGTTGTACATAAATTTGGTTAAGAGATGACATCAGAGGTCACATAATTCAAAGGCGATCTGACCTGCGACGTCACGCTTTAAGCAAATTTTATGTAAAACACGATGGGTGCGCATCACTGCCGGGCACATTTGAATACAGATGTAAACACGTGACGTCAGAGGGCACATCGTCTATACTCAGATAACATGTAAGGCACAAACTAGATCTTGTATATAGTGCGCCCTCTATTGTGATGTAAATACTTATGAATAATCCAGTAGTATAGTGTGTGTAAGATGCTGTATCTTGACTCTTATTTTGATAACGCCTCTACCCAAGTGAGACGTTACAATATTTATAATGTCATGTACCTCTTAATTTATCGGTGCTGTTTTGCACAGTTTGGCTGGCACCAGTTGAGGAACGTCACATGCATGGTAAATAAAGTGATCTTTACTGTTTTAATAAAACGTAGCTTGAATTTGGTTATTTAATTCTGGTGCAAGACTAATTAGGGAGTTTGACATAGTGTGACGTTATCAGTCGCGCACGTACACTTAATGAATTAATAAGTAGGCAGATTTTGTGCGTGATTCATTTCCATGCGCTGTCGGCGCGCGGCACATGAAGCTAATAAAAAGTCCCCTTCCGTGATGGTTTAGAGTAGACAAGTTATTTTGCAAGTTTGTGTGTGATTTCTTTAGTTTACTTCTCATTACGGAGGAGGGGGCCGGGGTTTATTCGTCAGACCCCCTAAATCTGCGCGGTCCTATTTCTGCGCACTCGCCTTTAATTTCAATTTGGCAACGCGCGCGTCTTAAAAATGATGTACCGTCACTAGGATCGTATTCTTTGATGCATGAACTTTCACAACCACCGAAAAAATATGTAAAGTGAATGCTTTAACGGTAAGTCGGGCAAAAATTGGAAAAAAATCTGCTTTTTACAGCTAATTTACTAGGTACAATTGTTGGTAGAGGCTTTCGGGCCTGCAGAAGTCGAAAAGATGACCGCACGGTAAACTTTGTTATTCGCCCTCTGTCGTCAGTATTATAGCTACCGTGTCCTATATAATTCATTATTTTTTTAAAGGGGGTTTAAGACTTGCGGTGCAACAAAGAAGACATGTTTCTTATATTATTTTGGAATTTTCTTCTGTCATACCTATTAAAATCTGACATCTTGACAATTTTCTCTGTTGATTGGGATGATCAATATATGACATATATGACATAGATCTATCAAGATAATTCGTTCAGGATACCAAATCTAAGAAGGGGTCAATTTATTAAGGCATTTAAATATTATTAGATTTATTTGTATTTTTATTTAATTCAGGCCTAATCAACAACTGAGTTTATTGATGCACCCTTCTAAAAACTCAGCGAACCAATTGCTACTTGAAATGAACAATACAACGCACAACTTGGTCCTGGGTGTACCTTGTATAAACCATTATCACAAAGATTATTAATATTAGAACGAGAGGCTTTGAACGTCTGAGGTGCCGATTTGTAATATTGTAAAACTATTTTGTATTGCCTAAAGAACATAAAAAGCCATTTTAGTATGAATTCAGAGCACGGCAGTCTTTAGTTTAGTTTGACTGAGAGTATGATTCGTGAACACTCGTGTAGAGCTAATCCTACTATATTTAAAGTAACACAAATTGAATTAATTATTTTAATATTAATGTACATTTCCAACTTTAATAATACATTTCTTCAATGATAACAATACAAACTGGGGTCTACATATATATTAAATAGTTAAATATGTATAAATTGGATGTGAATTTTAAATATATGCCTTTTTGTAAAAACAAAATTAACAATTATCTATTGAGAATTCAACCAATATGTCGAATTAATCTTGAAATTACGAAAAGTGTACTGGCATTGAAAAAAAAAGGAAATAATTATGTTAAAAATGTTCAAGCTAATAGGCCTATATTTTCCACAATCAAGGAGTACAAAATGTTGTTCTTGAGTTGCATGGCCCGGACACCGTAGATTTTCCATGAAGCGCCCCAGTGCGCAGATTTAGGCAGGATTTTTTTCTGAACGCCAAAACTGCACGCTTTGCAATTCCCCGCTTGTCGCTACAAATAAAGATAATTTTTCTTTGTTAATCGGCATGGTGGAAGATCGTAAGCCAACAATATAAGTTTTGTTGATAAAAAGAGTGGTTGCTCTTTTAGTTTTAAGCTACTCGGTTGCAAACCCTTATGTGCGCAGAAATAGGATGATCGAGGATATAATAACGGTAAAGTACATGTATTGAGAATGTTTAACTTTTATGCAAACAGTGAAAAAGATACTATTCGCGTTTACACGAGGCAAGTTTTGTTAATGTAAGGCGGCAAAAGGGAAGAGTTGCTGAACATTGGCTGCATTTTGTGTCAATCTGGATATGCTTTTTGTTTTTATGGGCTCATAAGATTAAAGGCCAACGAAAAAAGTCTCCGGTTTCTGGTATGCGCGCGCGTCGCCGTAGCCATGCGCGTCGGCAGGGGGGGGGGGGGGGGGGGGGGGGCCCTTCGAGACTGTGATTGCGCAACGCTGACGTACCGTCCATTCTCAAAATAGGGGGGAACAATTTTCTCACGCGAAAAATAAAGAGTTTTTGGCATCCAATCTTAACATCTTGTCTTTTGTAGTTGTAAAAGGTTGTTATTTACCTTAATTTTTATCATCCAATGACAAAAATTGTATTGAAAATAACAAAAAGCAGTCGAAAAAATTAAGCGTTGACGTACCGTTGATGCACGTAGAGATTGTGCACAAATACTAAAACGACGTTGACAAATACCTCCCCTAAAAAGGGCAATAATAATCGATAAATTGTGAAAAATCGTGCTTCGAACCCACTCACTTTTTTCCATGGATACGTTTAAAAAGGATGTAGCACTGATATACTGAATTTTTAAAAAAATCTGCCTGTGAACCCCTTGCGTTTTATCGTGTTGTTTTCGAACGAAAATGGCAGAAAATGACATCGCCCCAAACAAAATCCGTGTAGATCGTGCCTGCGTACCTGGCTTTGCGGACGTTGTATGAATCACTAAATGCGGAGAGCGATACACGGGGCAAATTTGTACGTGTTTCAATGGTGCGCTTCGCGGTAGCGATCTATACGTATTTACTGTGTGAGATGTGTGGCTCATGAGCGTGGAAGAACGAATGAGATACATTTCAACGTTGGTGGCGCACTTTGTTGGGCCCCCCCCAGAGCCGTAGATAGAGAGAGTTGCGACAACTACGGATTAGAAGCCATTTTGTTTCCACGTAACGCCGCGCGCGCTATCCGTGTTTTTGTACTACATGCACTCGCTCATCAAAGTGACTCAAACATATAGAGCTAATTAACAAATTAAAAAGTTTCAGGCTACAAAAGTAATTTGGAAAGTCATTTTCGAAAGGAAGAACTATTTACCCAAGGAGCTGAAGCACTGATTTCGCGTTTTGTATTCTTTTGTTTTCTTTAAGAATTTTTTTTTTTTAATGCCAAGAATGAAGTATACTGTATATGATTTATTGAAATACCAGGCCAAACAGAAATATATTTAGTCACAACAAACAAAAGTAGTCAAAAGTACGACCCAGCTGGATGTTTTTATTTCTTAGATATTAAATTTTCAGAAAATATCTATAAACAAAGTGGCAAAAAGTCAATTTTAAGTGTTTAAGTTTTAAGTTTGATTGTCATTTTAGTCTGGATTCATTTTCAAGTAGGTTAACACGTAAAAGTAAACCAATGAAATACATGTACAGTTAAAATCCATTTGTTCTAGTAAAAAAACAAACTTGAATTTTGAATCTTTGGCTATTATTTCAAGACAAAGGATTTTTTTCTTCAGAAGTTCAGAGTGTACTGTTCCTCAGGTGACACATCATTCATGATACTGCTTGTTTGGAATGAACACACATGTTTTTACAAATCAAAGCTCATTATACTTTTGATCTGGCTAGGTCAACAATATTTTTTTGTCTTTCAACTTATTGGGGCAAGTGTTCCTGACAAATCTTGATCCATGATAGCAGCAATGATTTGAGCCAGTAACATCCGTGTACTTCAAGTACAAGCAGCATAACTTGTGTTGAATTTGTAGGGGGGGGGGGGGGGGGGCACCTTCTAAATTTGAAAGGGAGGGTGGGGGGGGGGGGGGGGGGTGGTATAGTTACACCACTGCCGAGTACAAGCGGACCTGCTGCATGAAGGCAGTGTCGGCCCAAACTGCTTTGCAAGAGTAGCCAAAAAGTTAATAAAACTAACACAACAAAAGTAAAGGTACATGTGAAACAATGCTTCTACTGCATGTATAATTTTTAATTTAATTTTAACAATTTACTTTTCTTTTTACAAATGTCATGGCACAAACTGCAATATGACGAGGAACAGGATTTCTCATTCCTAAACAGTGTTCTCCAACTTTCCAAAGTCAAGTGCCCTTTGTGGAAAGGCCGTGGCTATTTTTACGTGACCGTAAACCGTACCTACGTACTTTTGCTATTTTTATGCCTGGCGAGTTCTGGTTGTGCATGCGCAGTCCCTAGTTAATTGTATACAGTTCCTAGTATTTCGTATACAAGACCTTTATACCTTTTTCTATAAGACCCTATCTAGATGAGATTATTAACCAATAATTTTGGTTAAATCGTGTATACGAAAAAACTAGGGACTGTATACAATTAACTAGGGATTGCATCCATTTATTTTGGTGAATTATGGCTGTCAACCGTCGTTGGCCTTCATATGTTCTGCGCGTATTGAGTTTCCCTTGTCTGTGTCGGGAACCAGTTATATCACGTTCACGTAATAGCCACTTTGTTGTGGAAATCCTTGTGATAAGCTAGTTGTAGAGACTTGCAGGAACTTGCAGGAACTTCAACTTTCTGTCAGCCTGTTGAGGCTTTACTTGCCGTCAAGGAAAGTTCTCCTACACAAAGGGAAAAAAAGGGTGTTGTTAATACTAAATTTGAAAAGTGTAATCATTTGAACAGACACAACTATATAAGGCATGCTTATACAAAATAAAAAAATGTAAAAGCAGTGTACATGCAATCCAGTTGGGCATACGGGTACATGTATTTTAAGCCAGAACATTTGTATTTTCTGGTGCCATACAAATCAGAATACAGGTCAACTCGTACGCAAGCCAACTCGTATGCGAACCAACTCGTACGCGGTCCAACTCGTACGCGTGCCAAATATTTTGTTGTTATCTTAAAAATACTAATCAAACGAAAACATTAGTCTAAAAATATATATTATTATACGATTATCTACGATGATTACGAAATTAAAACCAAGATGTTTTTACACTAATGGAATGCCTTTGTAAAAAGAAAAGTCTTAAGCAATAGTCTTCTTAAAAACCGAAAGAGATGAGACTGTACAGACTGAATCGCATGCAACTTGTGCATTGTTACATTTAATGGAAATAAAATAAATTGTTGACGAAAATGTATACAAGGCTAAAGCCCAAGGTTAACCCTAACTCCCTACACAACAAAGGAAGTTGGAGGATTTTAGAGGAATTGTATTGTTCAATAACAATGGTGAGGGAGTTAGGGTTAATAATGCCAAAAAGGTTCATAATGCCTAACAAGTACAGTGTACTACTAACACTAGGGGTGTCATACACACCGTGCAGACCCACTAGACAACGAGTAACAACATGAGAATTTGCAGATCTCATGAAATGTATCATCTGAAAAAGAAAGACTTATATGAAAAATATGAGCAACATACATACTAGAAAAGATGATTTGAAATGCTTGAAAGATGTAAATAGAATAAATGAGATGGTTCAAAAAACACTTTTTAATTACTGTTGCTTAATACGTTTGTTGTCTAGGAAAAAGCGCAATCTGAAAAGTTTATCGGACCATAACTTGGCAACGCTTTGACCGATTTTGAAAGTTCAAGAAATAGTCCCAAATAACTTCCTAAAAGCAATATTAAAATTTGTATTGTCCCCCCTACTAACACTAACATCGTGTATTCTTTGTAATTTTGGTCTGTGCATTTGTTGATGTTTCCCGAGAAATAAAATAGAGAATAGATTCGCCTTGGATGCCCAAAGTATCTGCCTTTTTAATTGATCAACACAACCCAGTCCCGTACCCGTGAACCACATTTTTAAACCGCGTACGAGTTGGTTGGTGTACGAGTTGTACCGCGTACGAGTTGGCACCATTCGCACGTTACAAGTCACGTAAAATCGCAAATATTTTCGCGAAATCTTTGCCAAATTGCTTAGGCTTTCACAACTCATCGTGCTCACAAAATCTAGAACTTGCATTCAACTTGCCTTTCCATGTTTTCGGAGTAACTATAGAATGCAGGGCCACCCGCGAACACCTTTTTTTTCGGTTGGATGCGCTGTGGGTCGACCTGAAGTAACTTTAAATTCAGAGATGCCGTTACAGATATCATACAGTTTTGGGCGGATGTGCGTTGAAGTTCGATAAAATGTCTAAGTACAAAAAACTTCACCAGTGATTGCGGTGGACATATGAAGCGAATCGTATTTTACAAGTATAAGGTTATGCCTGGATGCAGTCAACAGAGGGCCGTATATGAAGCGAATTATATATATAGAAGTGACGGTTTCGGGTTGTCTGGGATGCGCGGATGCGCGGATGCGCGGATGCGCGGATGCGCGGATGCGCGGATGCGCGGATGCGCGGATGCGCGGATGCGCGGTTGCGCGGATGCGCCTCTGCGCGGATGCGCGGATGCGCGGATGCGCGGATGCGCGGATGCGCGGATGCGCGGATGCGCGGATGCGCGGATGCGCGGATGCGCGGATGCGCGGATGCGCGGATGCGCGGATGCGCGGATGCGCGGATGCGCGGATGCGCGGATGCGCGGATGCGCGGATGCGCGGATGCGCGGATGCGCGGATGCGCGGATGCGCGGATGCGCGGATGCGCGGATGCGCGGATGCGCGGATGCGCGGATGCGCGGATGCGCGGATGCGCGGATGCGCGGATGCGCGGATGCGCGGATGCGCGGATGCGCGGATGCGCGGATGCGCGGATGCGCGGATGCGCGGAGGTCGAAAAAGCTTGACGTCATCACGTGTTAGGCTCATTACAGTCAACAGTTTGGGAGATTCAGAGTTGCTGGAGACTGATGGCATAACCATTGCTTGTGTCATTTCTCCCTTGAGCAAACAGTGGTACCATTGTAGCATGTCTCTCCATTATATGTAGCCTCATACTAGCTGCCAGCCAGAAGGACTTCAGTGGTGCCTAGTTTAGGACTCTTGATTTCTGAAAACAATATACAAGTGAAATGTTTAAATGATCACAAATTAATATTTAAAACATGAATACAATGGCTGCTTGTTAGCAGTCTAGTTTTCAATCTTTCTGCAACAAAACGTAATCATCATTGCTCTATTTTCAAAGATTTTCCATTCACAATGCTCTCATACAAGGGAAATTTTGTTTCGTCACTATAGTCGAATGATGCTAATAAATCAGTATATATACATGTACATGTACATATGCTTTTTTTTTGGTGGGGGGAGGGGGAGGAGGGGGGGGGGGGGGGGGGCGGGGGGGGGGGGGGGAGGGGGGGGGGGTAATAAATATGTAATATTATTTTTAATATGTTAAATAAAAAATGCCACAATGACTGGAATTTTTACCCTGCTGAGGTATCTGCCAGATTGTACAGGTCGGTTTATATTAATTGTGAATTTGTTTCTTCTCACGGAAGGCAATGCACAGAGCTGACATACAGTAAGCATATCGCTGAAGGGCAGAGCCTGTTATCTAATTTGCTTTATTCTGATGCAAAATTACATTAACTAGTGATAATTGTTACAGGCCATACCTGTGGTCATGGTGCATAGCCCTGTCTGTCACCAACATTCTGAAGTGCTGGCCGTATTTACTCCAAAGTCCAATTTCCACGTTTCTTAAAAAAAGAAAGTGAACTTAAGTTAAGTTCAGTTAACACAAACTAATCAAAAATTGACACAACAGTTTATTTAATTTAAAGACCATGGTCCTAGTCTGGATGGCAATCGTGTACATGTACTGTAGTTTCACTCCCATTTTTTACAAGTTCCATTCTAAAATTGCTTTTGCATTTGAAAGCCAATTAAAAAGTGACTTTTCCAGCTTCAAGCAGTCATTGTTCTTTAGATTTGAACCTAGTCCGAGTAACTTGGACCCCAAAATCACCTTTTTCAACATTTGGACATATCACCCGACCATGTCCAAATGTTGAAAAAGGTGATTTTTGGGTCCAAGTTACTCGGACTAATTTGAACCCATGATTTTTTGAATTTTTGATAAGTGGTTTTGAAGAAAATGTGACTCAGTGTCTTACCCTTTTTGCACAGTCATGTTTATTGCCATCTTGTGTTTTTGTGCCATGACGGTTGTCGGTTTTTCCCCAACCATAGGCCCAACCAGTCTTTCCACAAAGTTTTGCTTGATGGTAAATACTTGCATGATTCCAAATCATGATTTTTCCTACTTGTATCATCGTCAAATTCATCGTCATAAAATTGCCTTTTTTTGTTTGTACTAAACTGTAGTCTTATTCCTACGTTAAACTAGACCGTACACTCACGCAGTGGACTTCCCTGTTCCCAGCATAGCGTACGACAGCGGAATCAAACACACCGACAAAAACGCCGAGTTGTGGCCCAAAATATTGGCAAAATTAACATGGCAAGTCACTTACATTGTACACTGGAATTTTGCTTTGCCTGGCTCAGCTCCTGTGGCTAAAGGGTTGTTCAATCGACGTCAGAATCCTTCAATGTCGACACAAAAGAGAAATAAATGCCGCACACAGTGTTTTTCAAGATGGCGATTCGCTGAAAGTTTTTACACCGTGACGTCATCAAGCCCGGCGTTAGCCAGCTTTCGCGAGGCTTGGTGGGGCTTCGGAATACAGCCTGAAATCTAGCCCCGGGCTTACTTCGCGTAGCCTAGGCCGTCGTTTGGTATGAGGCTTCAAAATGGCGCCGCAAAAATCTAGCCCAAGCCTAGCCTCTAGCCTCCGTTTTGTAAACGCCCATAGAAGTGACGGTTTTGGGTTGTCTGGGATGCGTGGATGCGCGGATGCGCGGATGCGAGGTCGAAAAAAGCTTGACGTCATCACGTGTTAGGCTCATTACAGTCAACAGAGGGCCGTATATGAAGCGAATTATATATATAGAAGTGACGGTTTTGGGTTGTCTGGGATGCGTGGATGCGCGGATGCGCGGATGCGAGGTCAAAAAAAGCTTGACGTCATCACGTGTTAGGCTCATTACAGTCAACAGAGGGCCGTATATGAAGCGAATTATATATAGAAGTGACGGTTTCGGGTTGTCTGGGATGCGTGGATGCGCGGATGCGCGGTCGGCATAGGCAAAAAGTCAATAGACGTGGGACGTAGTATGTCTATTTACACATGCGCTTTCTTACGCGAACAAAGTCGGGACGCCAGATGAGTTTATTTAGGTGCATAATTAACCCATAATAATTGATACAGTCCCTAGTTAATTGTATACAGTCCCTAGTTTTTCGTATACACGACTTTTATACCTTTTTCTATAAGACCCTATCTAGACGAGAATATTTAGGTGCATAATTCACCCATACAAACGGATACAGTCCCTAGTTAATTGTATACAGTCCCTAGTTTTTCGTATACACGACTGTTATACCTTTTTCTATAAGATCCTATCTAGATGAGATTATTTAGGTGCATAATTCACCCATAAAAATGGATACAGTCCCTAGTTAATTGTATACAGTCCCTAGTTTTCCGTATACACGACTTTTATATCTTTTTCTATAAGATCCTATCTAGATGAGATTATTTAGGTGCATAATTCACCAATAAAAATGTATACAGTCCCTAATTAATTGTATACAGTCCCTAGTGTTTCGTATACACGACTTTGATACCTTTTTCTATAAGACCCTATCTAGATGAGATTATTTAGGTGTCTATTTAAACAATTCTCTTTGTTAATATAAACAATAATGAAAGTCGTGTCTATGGACTGTATCCATTTATTTTGAATTATCGCTGTCAACCGGCGTTGGTTTTTATACGTTCAGCGCGTATTGAGTTTAATGATTTAACTAAAAATGGTTTGCGCAGCAGCGCCCTCTTGTGGTATTTCGTTTTTTTAGTTACCGTCTAGCTGGGCGGAGAATGGAATGACCCGGTTTATAGGCCGTTTTCTAAACCCCTGCCTTCAGCCTATTGCTAAACCGCATGGATGAAACCGAGACGTAGACGAAGCTGGGGTTTGTAAAACGGCCATAAAGTCTTGGCTGCGCATCCACGCATCCGGATGCGGGGAGCTGAGCTGGGGTTTCGAAAACGGCCATAAAGTCTCGACTGCGCATCCGCGCATCCACGCATCCGGATGCGGGGAGGTTTCATGGTGACCGCGCATCCACACAGCCATGGATGCGCGGTGACGTGACCGCGCATCCACGCAGCCATGGATGCGCGGATATAGAATGGAGTGGCCCTGCATTCTATAGTTGATACCTAATTATTTTGTTTTAGTGAACAAAAGAGGACCTGGCAGAACCTAGCCCGCGATTCAACACGCGATTCAGCCCGCGATTCAGCCTTCGATTCAACCTGCGATTCAGCCCGCGATTCGGCTGAACGCAGCCGTTTATAGAAATTTAGAATCCATGCGACAAAAGGAGGTGCTGATTTGAAACTAGATTCACAGATTAGATCAACGAATTTTCGAAAAAGGTACGGAAATTAATCCCCAATTAAAGATTAACTTCCACAATAACTACCAGCAAGACTATAAATAGTATTCTTAACACTTTTTTTTCTCCAAAATTGCCATTATATTAGTCGATTCCAGAGAACCTAATGTTTAAGCGTTTCTCGTAACATATTACTTTCAAATCAATAAAATGCCTTCTTAAAAAAAAAAGTGTACCGCACATGTTTTGTAAAATACTTATTTTTACTTCATAATCGTAATTGTCACCTTCCTGGGCACACTTAATTTCAGCAAGGGCGTATTCCAATAAGCCGATCCGTTCCAAACGGCCTCTCAAAGAAGCAACGTTTTCGATAACATCTGAAAAAGGCGGTATTTAATGTTTCTAGTAAAACGCAGTCTTAAAAAAAAAGTGTACCGCACATGTTTTGTAAAATTAACTTTTTTACTTCATAATCGTAATTGTCACCTTCCTGGGCACACTTAATTTCAGCAAGGGCGTATTCCAATAAGCCGATCCGTTCCAAAAGGCCTCTTAAAGAGGCAACGTTTTCGATAACATCTAAAAAAGGCGGTATTTGATGTTTCTAGTAAAACGCAGTCTTAAAAAAAAAGTGTACCGCACATGTTTTGGAAAATTAACTTTTTTACTTCATAATCGTAATTGTCACCTTCCTGGGCACACTTAATTTCAGCAAGGGCGTATTCCAATAAGCCGATCTGTTCCAAAAGGCCTCTTAAAGAGGCAACGTTTTCGATAACATCTAAAAAAGGCGGTATTTGATGTTTCTAGTAAAACGCAGTCTTAAAAAAAAAGTGTACCGCACATGTTTTGTCAAATACTTATTTTTACTTCATTATCCTAATTATCACCTTCCTATGCACACTTAATTTCAGCAAGGGCGTATTCCAATAAACCGTTCCGTTCCAAACGGCCTCTTAAAGAAGCAACGTTTTCGATAACATCTAAAAAAGGCGGTATTTGATGTTTCTAGTAAAACGCAGTCTTAAAAAAAAAGGTGTACCGCACATGTTTTGTCAAATAGTGGGGCGGCTTAGCTCCAAAAAAAAAGTCGATTGTGCATTTTCCCTTAAAAGCATGAAACTTGGCACATAGTTAGAGTAACACAATCCAAGGATTTTTAGTCCAGGGGCCACCGGAAATTGCACCCCGTATGGCGGCCATCTTGGATTTCAAAATGGCCGCCATTGTGGATCTGTTTTGTTGAATATCTCCTTAACTGGTAGAGATATCGAGACAGTTGAAACGCCTATACCCACATTTTAGGGGTCTAGGAATCCATTGGTGACATAACAGTTTGAAAATTGTGGCCGCCATCTTGAATTCCAAGATGGCCACCATCCACGAGCTATTTTGCTCAATATCTCATGATTTTAGAATTTTAGAAATGAGATGGCACTATCCCATTCAGTGACACTCCCTTTCTCTTGACTTGTTTTGGCTTAAAATGGATTTTAAGCATGACTTAGTCTTTGCCGGTTATGTCCAAATTAAAATGTATATTGGGTGGACATAAGAGATTGAGTGACTTTAGTTGGTTGGATAATCAGATGTGATTAGAGGTGCGAGCAGAGGATTATGTTTACAAATCCTCTTGATAGCAATAGCATGCTTTCGTGCCTTGCTGTAGCACTCGTCAGTTGCAAATGGGTGATTCAAAAAGAATCGAAGCTGACTCGCAGAGAGGTTGTGGTTGGGATTGGGTATATTCCAAGCATGTAAGTTTGGATTGAACCATATGTTTGTTAGTCGGTTTCAGATTGTTCCTCCAGTAAGGAGAGCAGTATGTTGAGGGTTTCGTCTGGTTCAGTAGGTTGTTCGAAAAAGCCAGAGTCTGTTGGGAGTGGTTCGAGCTTTTGCTTTTGATTTTAGAAATGAGATGGCACCATCCCACCCAGCGACACTCCCCCTCTCCCGACCCGTTCCGGCCCAAAATGGACCCCAAGCATGACCCAGTCTTCGCCGGCTACGTCCAAACCAAAATGCACATTGGGCGGACACAAGAGACTGAGCGACTCCAGCCGGTTGGACAACCAGATGTGACTAGAGGTGCGAACAGAGGACCACGTTTACAACCCCCCCCCCCCCCCCCCCCCGACAGCAACAGCATGCTTTCGCGCCCCGCTGCAGCACTCGTCAGCTGCAAATGGGTGACCCAAAAAGAATCGAAGCTGACTCGCAGAAAGGTTGCGGCTGGGACCGGGCACACTCCAATCATGCAAGCTTGGACCGAGCCACACGTCCGCCAGCCGGCTTCAGACCGCCACCCCCCCCCCCCCCCCCCCCCCCCCCCCCCCCCCCCAGCAAGGAGAGCAACATGTTGAGGGCCTCGTCTGGCTCAGCAGGCTGCTCTAAAAAGCCAGAGTCTGCCGGGAGCGGCTCGAGCGGCACGTGAGACCCCGGCTGCTGCCGCTCCGACTTCACCGGAAGTGCAGCCTCCCGTGGTTAGCCTCTCCGAGAACACCTCGACTCCGCTGCGGAAACCATCCGCGCTGCCGGCGCCCCCAGCGCAGCGGAGCGCCTTCCCGCACATGAACGCCTTGAAAATACGGGGTGGGCGGGATGATGCCCCACGGAGATACTGGAAGGCCTCCGCCGGCCCCGTGCAGACCCCGGCGTCCAGGACTCCTGCCCCATGGAAACGGTCTCCTTCAAATGGTCAAGTCAAGGTAGCCGATTGATGATTCAGAGGCCCCGCATGCAAACCTTAGAGTTGGGCGCATCCCGCCCACCTCCGCGACGAGACCCCTGAACTCGTTCAGAGCTCCGTTGCAGATGACCAACATGTCGCCTCCACAGCGCCACCATGCAAGGATGCCACCCGCCCCCTGGACCACTTTGCCCTCGAAGCCGTGCAGGGCGACGTCACAAATTTCAGGGTCTGATGCGGAGCCCACCGCACAACCAACCCTCCGGAGAAAGCACCCACTCCCGAAACGGAAGCAGCCGCGACCGAGGATGAGTTCCAGAAGCCCCTGGATGCAAATTGAAGGTGGTTCCGCGACAATGCGGCAACGGCCTGCGCCCTCGAGGGCACCGCAAACACATTGGACCGCCCCCGCCCGTCGGACATCGGTGCACATAGAAACAACATCCATACTCGCGACCAGGACATCCCGCGAAAAATGTCCCTCCTCCAGCCCGCGCAAAACGTCCGCCGTATCGCGGACACATGTGGGCCGCGCGGCCACCATGGGAAGAAGGAAGCAGTCTATGCACTCTGAAACCCCCGCCGTAGGGCCAGTACAACCACCCACAATTGGACGTCCAACAAAAGGCTCCCCCGGTGGCGGTGCCCCGAACACTGACAGCTCCGCAGAAGTGGGCCGAGGCACCTCAGAGCATCGCTGCCGATGCGCCTGCAGCCTCTCACCTCCACGAGTGTGCCGCGAACCATCGCAACAGTTTGCGGGGCAACACCCCGGTCCAGCTGGGCACAGCGATGGGACTCAAGGCGGCGGCAACCCACCCGTAGATAATCCGAGCGGCCCACATTGCAAATGCCCCCGCCCCCGCCACACGGCTCGACCACGATGTCAGGACCGTTCCCGAGTCCACCCATGGCGGACAAATCCCGCGCGGTCACGTCCGCCCGCCGACTCCCTAGCCCGACACGGGCCAGCTCGAACCCAGCGGCCTCCAAGCACTCTTCCAGCGTTGCACAAGGGGACGACTCAGGTCGCCAGCCCGATGGCGGCCCGAAAGGATGGCCCCTGGAGCGCCTATCACGCACCAAGAATGCAACTCTCAGCCTTCGACTGAAGGCACTCACGCCACCTACAAGCGCCCCGCGGCCCGGCCCAGCAGGAGCAGGCACGAAACCTAAACCCCTTCCCAAAGCAACTGCTTCGGTCCGCGACAGTGCCGCCCCGGATAGGCCTGCCACGAAGGACCGGCACCGCTCCGCCTGCGAGCGCAAATGACTGGAGCCGGCTCGCCCGGCTCTCGATCCGCACCCGCCCGAGAAACGGCCAGACCTCGACCGACCAAGCGATCCCTTAGCTTTCCCGTCGAGTTCTCCTCCCGCCACGGCAGCCAAGAGACCAATGGCCCGGATACAACAGACAATGCAGGATGGGTAACATTCCAGTTCATTTTTTACAGCCACCATACAATAATAAGGGCAAGATGACGGACCCACCTCCCCCGAGAAGGCGTGGCAGCCCCGAAAAGGACTGCTCGGCCCCGCAGTGGTCAGAGATCGGCTCAGGGCTGTCGCCCCCTCCCGACGCCCCCCTTGGGCCGACAGGGTCCCGTGAAGAAGCTCAGGAGCCTCCGAGCGGCAGAATGGTCCCGACCCTGGAAACCCCCAGCAAACCCTTCCTGCGCCGAGCGTCCAGCGCCGGCGAGCCGGTCCCCGACGACTGGCAGCCGGTGCGTGCACCCCTCCAGCGAGATTCCCGCGAACAGAAACGATGCTCCTCTCCGGAGACCGCTCCAACGATCCCGGAACGAACCCTGAAACCTCAGAGATCGGCGCAGATGCGGCGGCCGCACGTCCACCTTGATACAGGGTGGCGGCGTGCCAACCTCGACCGACCGGGAAAGGAGCCGCACCTGGCGGGCGATGCGCTCCCCGGCAGCCGTCAAAGCGCTGACGCCTTCCGCCAGGAACCTCACCCGTTTGAACCCCTCCTCGGACAGTCCGCGCGAGAACGCGGCCGGCCCGGTTGCCGATGCAGATGGGCCCAAGTCCAGCTCGCAGGAGAGGAGAAGACTCCTAAAACGTGGGTATAGGTAAATGTATTGATATCTTTACTACTTCATGAGATATTGAGCAAAATAGCTCGTGGATGGTGGCCATCTTGGAATTTAAGATGGCGGCCACAATTTTCAAACTGTTATGTCACCAATGGATTCCTGGACCCCTAAAATGTGGGTATAGGCGTTTCAACTGTCTCGATATCTCTACCAGTTAAGGAGATATTCAACAAAACAGATCCACAATGGCGGCCATTTTGAAATCCAAGATGGCCGCCATACGGGGTGCAATTTCCGGTGGCCCCTGGACTAAAAATCGTTGTATTGTGTTACTCTAACCATGTGCCAAGTTTCATGCTTTTAAGGGAAAGTGCACAATTGATCAGCTAAGCCGCCCCACTAAAATACTTATTTTTACTTCATTATCCTAATTATCACCTTCCTGGGCACACTTAATTTCAGCAAGGGCGTATTCCAATAAGCCGATCTGTTCCAAAAGGCCTCTTAAAGAGGCAACGTTTTCGATAACATCTGAAAAAGGCGGTATTTGATGTTTCTAGTAAAACGCAGTCTTAAAAAAAAAGTGTACCGCACATGTTTTGGAAAATTAACTTTTTTACTTCATAATCGTAGTTGTCACCTTCCTGGGCACACTTAATTTCAGCAAGGGCGTATTCCAATAAGCCGATCTGTTCCACTCGTCCATCGTCATTTCGGTGTGTAATCATATTATTCTGCCAACAACAACATTATTCAGCAGTTATTGAAAAAAGATTTTGAACAATTTGCAAGTTTAAGTATTGAATAATAAGCCTTTAGTGGACCAACACAATTGTAAGGTCCCTGTCACACTTGTCCGAATCTATAATTCCTTTCATAAACCGATCTTTTTTTAGGGAGGCATTTTACATCCAAATGACACGTTACAAGCGTGTCGGTAATAGGTACAGTGATTATAATGACTTACGGATATAGTATAAAATATATATTTTGTCATTTAAAGTTTGTTAGAAAGGCTTTTATGTCTGTATAAGTCAAATGTTTTATATATAGAGTCATCCATCATAATAAAACGGTGCTGACATTGAGTGAGCTAAACAGAAAAACCGATCATGAAGATATGAAATAAAGATAAACATGTGCGTTAGGCGACATTTTCTCTCTAAATTCGTGTTTTCTTAACCAGTTCGCGCCGGGATTATTTTAACATCGCCGAGCCGACGGGCGGGATTATTTTTAACGAAACTCGATCCGAAGCGTGTTCAGGCCGATAGTGCTGGGTAGCACACCCACACATTTCCATGTATGCGCGCTGCTGACATACATTTCCGAACTTGAACTTGGCGTGTTTATGCGTCATCCGTTTTGAATTTGGGAACATTTTTGCGTTTATATACGTCATCCGGCGCGAACTGGTTAAAATTATGAAAGAGCGCAGGAAAAAAAACCCAAATAATGAAAAACAAGTTTTCAGATGTAATCGAAACGTTGCTTCTTTAAAGGTAGTATACACCATTGGTAATTGCTTGAATTATCATGAATGGGTGGATTTAGGGGGTTATATTTCATAGTAAATATCGTTTAACTGACCTGTCCGAAGTTTTAGAATCATTGTTGCAGAGGAAAGCAAGAAAAAAGACTTTCGTTTTCAACCGGAATCGGGAAGTTTTTCTTATGTTATTTTAGTTTTTTTCGCGATCGCCGTCCGGCGATAATACGTTTGAGGCAATTAAAAATTCAAATGATTTATCCCCGCTGGACAATTTGGAAGGCTTTGACGGAACTAGAGTTTGGTCAATTCAGGTCACTCCCCTTGTGGTCGGATTGATTTATGGATATGAACTAGTTCAGTCTTGGCTTGATACTATAACCTCAATTCGAGCACTCGGCCAGTCTCACTTTAGTTCGAGCAGCCGAGATGTTTAGATGTAGAAATTTCGTCTTGCCAAAAATTCTTTAATGTTTTCTTGCCGATAAGTTCGCCAAATATTGGCGTAAATATGCCCCGTGCCAGGTCGAAGCGACGGGTTGCCTCTGGGCCGGTGGATGGAGCCAAGCGGCCGCAAGGACGGCCTTGATCGTTCGTCCTCTCGGCAGGATGCTGTGGCCAGTCGACGCGATGCGAGTTCAGTCGAGCTATGGGATGCACCGACGGTAGCGGGTATTGCATACCCGGCCGTTGGATACGGCAAAAAAAGGCCCTGTCAGCAGCGACGGAGGCCCAATTGTTGGACCATCCACCATCGGTCGGTCCGGAGGTGACTCGTCCACGACTTTGGAGTCGGGTAAGTCTAGTGTGGCTATTAATGCTGAGGAATCATCCCCTCAACCAATTATTACCACTAGTGTTCAGTCTATTTGGCCGTGCGTCACCAACTGTGACAATATTTCTAAATATAATTGCTGTTTGCGTAACCAACTGTGGCAATATTGCTGAATATAATTGCTGTTTGCGTCACAAACTGTGACAATATTTCTGAATATAAATGCTGTTTGCGTCACTGACTGTGACAATATTGCTGTTCCCCGACATCAGCTTCGGACGGGAACAAACTGTGATAATTGCGTAACATCAGTTGAGCAGTGGACATCTGCCTTTTTGTTTTTTGCGTTGATATACTGTCTTGTTGCGCCAACCTAGCCAGGCACGCCAATTGCTCAAATATTGCCGGCGGTCAACAATAACCGTGCAAGGTTTTTAATCGCGGAAAATGCCTCCGGCCCAATTCCCGGTTTGCGTACCATTGCTCCACCTGTCGGGTATTTGGCCACCCAGCAGCCCGCTGTCTAGACAATCGTCAGTCCAGCGGGCCAGGGCAAATACCAGTAAACCTAAGTAATATGTTACCATTCTTGCGCGTTTACACTAGCAGTAGCACTAAAGATGCGCAAATATTGCTGGAAGGCTTTGCCTTTGGCTTTCAACTTAGTTATTTAGGACCTAGCGTTAGTTCCACTGCTCGTTATTCTCCGTCTGCTCTTCAACAACCAGCTATGTTGCAATTAAAAAATTGATCGCGAGAATCGAGTTGGGCCGCGTAGCCGGGCCGTTAGCTAATGCGCCTATTCCTAATTTGCGTTGACAAACACTGCCGTCAATTACACAAGTTTTGATGAAGCTATAGCGATGGTATTCAATTTTGCTCAGGGTGCAGTTATGGCCAACTCGGATAATAAATCGGCTTTTCGATTACTCCATGTTCACCAGGATGATTTCGATTTGCTATGGTTTTCCCCTAATGGCCAAATATATTTATGATACACGTATGCCGCGCCGATGGGGTGCACCATCTTATGTGTCACTTTTGAACGTTTTACTTAGCACTTTCATTGCGTACTGCACTCGTAAGGTGGCTAACTCCAAACACATTGTGCATTAGCTTGATGATTTCTAGTTTGTAAGTGGATTATGGTAATTGCAGATCTGTGTCACGAACTTCATCATTGCTAACTTTAATTGCTGTTTGCGTCACAAACTGTGACAATATTGCTGAATATAATTGCCGTTTGCGTCACCAACTGTGACGATATTGCTGAATATAATTGCCGTTTGCGTCACAAACTGTGACAATAGTGCTGAATATAATTGCTGTTTGCGTCACAACCTGTGACAATATTGCTGAATATGATTGCTGTTTGCGTCACAAACTGTGACAATGTTGCTGAATATAATTGCTGTTTGCGTCACCAACTGTGACAAGATTGCTGAATATAATTGCTGTTTGCGTCACCAACTGTGACAATATTGCTGAATATCATTGCTGTTTGCGTCACAACCTGTGACAATATTGCTGAATATGATTGCTGTTTGCGTCACAAACTGTGACAATGTTGCTGAATATAATTGCTGTTTGCGTCACCAACTGTGACAAGATTGCTGAATATGATTGCTGTTTGCGTCACAACCTGTGACAATATTGCTGAAGATAATTGCTGTTTGCGTCACCAACTGTGACAATATTGCTAAATACAATTGCTGTTTGCGTCACCACATGTGACCATACATGTATTGCTGAATATAATTGCTGTTTGCGTCACAAACTGTGACAATATTGCTGAATATCATTGCCGTTTGCGTCACAAACTGTGACACTATTGCTGAATATAAATTGCTGTTTGCGTCACCAACTGTGACAATATTGCTGAATATGATTGCTGTTTGCGTCACAAACTGTGACAATATTGCTGAATATAATTGCTGTTTGCGTCACCAACTGTGACAATGTTGCTGAATATAATTACTGTTTGCGGCACCAACTGTGACAATATTGCTGAATATAATTGCTGTTTGCGTCACCAACTGTGACAAGATTGCTGAATATAATTTCTGTTTGCGTCACAAACTGTGACAATTTTGCTGACTATAATTGCTATTTGAGTCACCAACTGTGGCAATATTGCTGATTATCGCCCTTGCCCCTCACACGCGTTTATTATATCAGCGGGCTTTGCGTCTTTTCCAATGGTTTAGTGCAAACCATGGGTTTGATGCTGCTGGGTGCCCCTCCATGCAGCATCTAGTCTAGTTTTCGCATTCATTAGCCTACTTCCTTTTGTGGAGGCAGCGATGTGTCATCTTTGATGCAGTAACAGTAGAACGGTGAGTTGGGAGGGCGCCACCATGCGGCGGAGTCTGGTTATGCCATTCTCCCGCCTCCGTCGCTGGTCGGTTGCCTTCCGACTTCCAATTACAGGTAAAGTTCCTTCTTTTTGCAAGTTTGATTCAAATATATAAAGTAAAGGACAATAAACCGGGTATAACAAGTATCATTTAGATTTATTCTTTAGCCCATTAAAGCTCAGGATTATATGTATTTTTCAGCAATTACAGTTCAGTTAAAGTTGTAAAGTTGTTGAAACTGTCATGGCGCCGTCCAAGAACCATGCCGTTTTGCTAGTACATGTACATGTGCATTTATGAACACGAGTCTGAGCTCTATTGTACGTGGAGAATTGATCCATGTAAGTTAATGCGATCTGTGAAATAGGTATTTTACAGTACAGGCATCGGTATTAAGTCTAAGTTGATTGAGTAATGTGGGCATATTTTGACGAACTAATGGTAATCCATAGTCTATAGTTTATGCTACAACAGCGCCCTCTATGTCATTGGTAGACTAGTCAAATATTGGCATTGGCATAGTGTGTTAATTAACTTGCCAAGGTTTATTATTTGGTGCAAGTTGTCTGTTAAGCTAATGACTTTTAGAATAAGCTTTAATATAGATCTGATAATTCTTAAGGATTTTAAGACAAGATGATCAATCCCATATGCTGTTTTGATTGGTAAAAACCCACTGTACTGCTGGATTATTGTTTAATACAGGTCTTACAGATACAGGTGTATGATTCAAAACAAAACGTTGGAAGTATTTGTACTAATTAATTCTTTTGTGAAAGAGTTGCATTATTTCAGCCGAAGTATTCACTTTATTGGATAGATTTTGGTGAACACACACTACATGTATTTATTGTACTAATGATTTCATTTATTTTCTCTTTCCTTCCTACTTGTTAATTGTTTACTGTCAAATTTGATGCCATTCTCCCGCCTCCGTCGCTGGTCGGTTGCCTTCCGACTTCCAATTACAGTACCGAATAAAAGAGTCAATCTGAACCCACTGATTTAGAGGTTTCAGTCATTCTGTAGCCTCCACAATAAAACCCCCCCTCCACACTTTGTATCTAGTATTTCTTCGAAATTGCAATTGCTGAGTTCAGGGTCTTTTGCGAGACGCCCTTGCCCCTCGCACGCGTTTATTATATCAGCGGGCGTTGCGTCTTTTCCAATGGTTTAGTGCAAACCATGGGTTTGATGCTGCTGGGTGCCTCTCCCTGCAGCAGCAAGTTAAGTTTTTGCATTCATTGCTTCCTATGTATCTGGTATTTCTTCGAAATTGCAATTGCTGAGTTACCCCGATGTGTGTACAACCAAGTTTGAACGACCACAGTTCACAGCGGTACTTCGTCGTGCACTTGACTTTGTAGGGCTTCATGGTGACATATTTACAGCCCGTTCATTTTGCATTGGCCGGCGACTGCTGCAATTTAACTACTAATGATGAGTATTAGCACTGATGTGTTCTTAATTTCTTTATCTTTCCCAAATTGCATGAGCTTTCATCCCTGACAAGCCGACTCTGGGGTAATTGGCGACGAGTTACTTAATTGGTGCGCCCGAGTTAATTGGTGCGCCCGAGTTGCACGGTCGTCGCCCTGGGGGGAGAGGCTCCACCAGCTGGCCAACATCAACTGTATTGGACGTCTGGGACTAACGATGGACCAGTACCCCGGTTTTCTGCTGGAGGCTTGGTCAGCTGCTGTCGAATTGCCGGACTTTGTAATCAGTCAGGTCGGGACCAATGACCTGGTATCACGCTGATGGCTTCCACCTAACTTAGGCAGGTTGCTCTGCTATTCTGAGCAACCTTTGTCACGCCCCATTCATTCTGAGGCTATTTGGCGGCGGTCATGTTGCGATTCTCCTTTCGCAAAATGTCCGTTTGGCGGAAATTGCATTCCATAGCGCAAATAGGCCTCAAATTGGCCAATAAAACCTTAATTTAAGAGGCCTCAGGGAATTGGCGGCAAAAGCACTTAACCCTCTTTCTTTGTCGGTTCCAAGATGAAATTGGAACACGGTAGTTATAGTCCCTATTATGTTTACCACATTCGCTGATTGATATTTTGATTATTGCATTTCTTACTTATTGCCGACGATAATAATAGCTTAAGGTATTGCTTGTGCTATGCCACTACGGGATTGATTAATGGTTTTATATGATATGGTTTGCATTGATAAAATGTTATAATGTTGCTTGCTAATGCGTATTGCATCGTATGTGGATATGGTAATTGCAGATCGGTGTCACAAACTGTGACATCATTGCTAAATTTAATTGCTGTTTGCGTCACAAACTGTGACAATATTGCTGAATATAAATTGCTGTTTGCGTCACGAACTGTGACAATATTGCTGAATGTAATCGCTGTTTGCGTCACAAATTTTGTCAATATTGCTGAATATAATAATATTGCTGTTCCCCGACATCAGCTTCGGACGGGAACAAACTGTGATAATTGTGTAATATAATATTGCTGTCCTGTGCTATACCCGGTTCGGGCTAGGACAAACTGTCATTACATTGCTTGCATATGCTGTCCCGTGCTATCATAGCTTCGAGCTGGGACAGCGCTTACAACAATAAACGGCTGCTCGGCCACACGCAACAAAAATACGAGTGCTCGATTCTGTATGTCCGGTCTTGTCACATGTGGGGATAATGAATTTTGGTTTATACAATTCAATTTTTCGGAACAATTACAGGATATCTAGGGCAATCGTTTTGCTGGATGCCTAGAATCATTATTTACTTTCAAATAAGTAAGATATTTCTTAATAATTCGGTAGTAATTTTTTTTAGATATCTGCAAATGGTGTTTACTACCTTTAAGAGACCGTTTGGAACGTATCGGTTTATTGGAATACGCCCTTGCTGAAATTAAGTGTGCCCAGTAAGGTGATAATTAGGATAATGAAGTAAAAACGTTAATTTTACAAAACATGTGCGGTACACTTTTTTTTTAAACGGCATTTTACTAGAAACATCAAATACCGCATTTTTCAAATGTTATCGAAAACGTTGCTTTTTTAAAGAGGCCTTTGGAATGGAACGGTTTATTGGAATACGCCCTTGCTGAAATTAAGTGTGCATAGGAAGGTGATAATTAGGATAATGAAGTAAAAACGTTAATTTTACTAAACATGTGCGGTACACTTTTTTTTAAGACAGTGTTTTACTAGAAACATCAAATACCGCATTTTTCAGATGTTATCGAAAACGTTGCTTCTTTAAGAGGCCGTTTGGAACGGAACGGTTTATTGGAATACGCCCTTGCTGAAATTAAGTGTGCATAGGAAGGTGATAATTAGGATAATGAAGTAAAAACGTTAATTTTACTAAACATGTGCGGTACACTTTTTTTTTAAACGGCATTTTACTAGAAACATAAAATACCGCATTTTTCAAATGTTATCGAAAACGTTGCTTCTTTAAAGAGGCCTTTGGAACGGAACGGTTTATTGGAATACGCCCTTGCTGAAATTAAGTGTGCATAGGAAGGTGATAATTAGGATAATGAAGTAAAAACGTTAATTTTACTAAACATATGCGGTACACTTTTTTTGTAAGACAGTGTTTTACTAGAAACATCAAATACCGCATTTTTCAGATGTTATCCAAGACGTTGCCTCTTTAAGAGGCCGTTTGGAACGGATCGGTTTATTGGAATACGCCCTTGCTGAAATTAAGTGTGCCCAGGAAGGTGATAATGACGTTTATGAAGTAAAAACGTTAATTTTCCAAAACATGTGCGGTACACTTTTTTTTTTAAACGGCATTTTACTAGAAACATCAAATACCGCATTTTTCAAATGTTATCGAAAACGTTGCTTCTTTAAGAGGTCTTTGGAACGGATCGGCTTATTGGAATACGCCCTTGCTGAAATTAAGTGTGCCCAGTAAGATGATAATTAGGATAATGAAGTAAAAACGTTAATTTTACAAAACATGTGCGGTACACTTTTTTTTTAAGACAGTGTTTTACTAGAAACATCAAATACCGCATTTTTCAGATGTTATCGAAAACGTTGCTTCTTTAAGAGGCCGTTTGGAACGGATCGGCTTATTGGAATACGCCCTTGCTGAAATTAAGTGTGCCCAGGAAGGTGATAATTACGTTTATGAAGTAAAAACGTTAATTTTCAAAAACATGTGCGGTACACTTTTTTTTTAAACGGCATTTTACTAGAAACATCAAATACCGCATTTTTCAAATGTTATCGAAAACGTTGCTTCTTTAAAGAGGCCTTTGGAACGGAACGGTTTATTGGAATACGCCCTTGCTGAAATTAAGTGTGCATAGGAAGGTGATAATTAGGATAATGAAGTAAAAACGTTAATTTTACTAAACATGTGCGGTACACTTTTTTTTAAGACAGTGTTTTACTAGAAACATCAAATACCGCATTTTTCAGATGTTATCGAAAACGTTGCCTCTTTAAGAGGCCGTTTGGAACGGATCTGTTTATTGGAATACGCCCTTGCTGAAATTAAGTGTGCCCAGGAAGGTGATAATTACGTTTATGAAGTAAAAACGTTAATTTTCCAAAACATGTGCGGTACACTTTTTTTTTTTTTTTTAAACGGCATTTTACTAGAAACATCAAATACCGCATTTTTCAGATGTTATCGAAAACGTTGCTTCTTTAAGAGGCCGTTTGGAACGGAACGGTTTATTGGAATACGCCCTTGCTGAAATTAAGTGTGCCCAGGAAGGTGATAATTACGTTTATGAAGTAAAAACGTTAATTTTCCAAAACATGTGCGGTACACTTTTTTTTTAAACGGCATTTTACTAGAAACATCAAATACCGCATTTTTCAAATGTTATCGAAAACGTTGCTTCTTTAAAGAGGCCTTTGGAACGGAACGGTTTATTGGAATACGCCCTTGCTGAAATTAAGTGTGCCCAGTAAGATGATAATTAGGATAATGAAGTAAAAACGTTAATTTTACTAAACATGTGCGGTACACTTTTTTTTTAAGACAGTGTTTTACTAGAAACATCAAATACCGCATTTTTCGGATGTTATCGAAAACGTTGCTTCTTTAAGAGGCCGTTTGGAACGGAACGGTTTATTGGAATACGCCCTTGCTGAAATTAAGTGTGCATAGGAAGGTGATAATTAGGATAATGAAGTAAAAACGTTAATTTTACTAAACATGTGCGGTACACTTTTTTTTAAGACAGTGTTTTACTAGAAACATCAAATACCGCATTTTTCAAATGTTATAGAAGACGTTGCCTCTTTAAGAGGCCGTTTAGAACGGATCGGCTTATTGGAATACGCCCTTGCTGAAATTAAGTGTGTCCAGTAAGGTGATAATTAGGATAATGAAGTAAAAACGTTAATTTTACAAAACATGTGCGGTACACTTTTTTTTTAAGACAGTGTTTTACTAGAAACATCAAATACCACCTTTTCCAGATGCTATCGAAAACGTTGCTTCTTTAAGAGGCCGTTTGGAACGGAACGGTTTATTGGAATACGCCCTTGCTGAAATTAAGTGTGCATAGGAAGGTGATAATTAGGATAATGAAGTAAAAACGTTAATTTTACTAAACATGTGCGGTACACTTTTTTTTTAAGACAGTGTTTTACTAGAAACATCAAATACCGCATTTTTCAAATGTTATCGAAAACGTTGCTTCTTTAAAGAGGCCTTTGGAACGGAACGGTTTATTGGAATACGCCCTTGCTGAAATTAAGTGTGCCCAGGAAGGTGATAATTACAATTATGAAGTAAAAACGTTAATTTTACAAAACATGTGCGGTACACTTTTTTTTTAAGACAGTGTTTTACTAGAAACATCAAATACCGCATTTTTCAGATGTTATCGAAAACGTTGCTTCTTTAAGAGGCCGTTTGGAACGGATCGGCTTATTGGAATACGCCCTTGCTGAAATTAAGTGTGCCCAGGAAGGTGATAATTACAATTATGAAGTCAAAACGTGCATTTTCCAAAACATGTGCGGTACACTTTTTTTTTAAGACGGCATTTTACTAGAAACATCAAATACTGCATTTTTCAGATGTTATCGAAAACGTTGCCTCTTTAAGAGGCCGTTTGGAACGGATCGGCTTATTGGAATACGCCCTTGCTGAAATTAAGTGTGCCCAGGAAGGTGATAATTAGGATAATGAAGTAAAAATAAAACATTTACAAAACATGTGCGGTACACCATTTTATTTAAGACGGCATTTTATTGATTCGGAAGTAATATGTTGCGAGAAACGCTTAAAAATTAGGTTCTCTGGAATCGACTAATATAATGGCAATGTTGGAGGGAAAAAAGTGTTAAGAATACTATTTATAGTCTTGCTGATAGTTATTGTTGAAGTTAATCTTTAATTGGGGATTAATTTCCGTACTATTTTCGAAAATTCGTTGATCTAATCTGTAAATCTAGTTTCAAATCAGCACCTCCTTTTGTCGCATGGATTCTAAATTTCTATGAACGGCTGCGGCCAGCCGAATCGCGGGCTGAATCGCGGGTTGAATCGAAGGCTGAATCGCGGGCTGAATCGCGTGTTGAATCGCGGGCTAGGTTTTAAGACATTCTTGTGGTCATTTCTAGTGTGGCGTATTCACCGGCTTTATACCACGCGCTGCATGCAGCGTGCTAGTCTTGGCCAAGACCAAGCTAGCCCGTTCATTTGTTCCGCGGCGCGCCGTCCGTATTATCTGGGATTATTGAGGGCGCCCTTTATTATCGCCATAATTCCTGGATCTCTTCCACTAGCTAGGTCTTGGCGCATCGATCACGTGAACCCGGAAAATTCCGAGGACATTCCAAGCATAGCTCAGGGGGGGGGCGGAGGGGGGCCCAAGAAAGTGCGCCACCAACGTTGAAATGTATCTCATTCGTTCTTCCACGCTCATGAGCCACACATCTCACACAGTAAATACGTATAGATCGCTACCGCGAAGCGCACCGTTGAAACACGTACAAATTTGCTCCGTGTATCGCTCTCCACATTTAGTGATTCATGCAACGTCCGCAAAGCCAGGTACGCAGGCACGATCTACACGGATTTTGTTTGGGGCGATGTCATTTTCTGCCATTTTCGTTCGAAAACAACACGATAAAACGCAAGGGGGTCACAGGCAGATTTTTTTTAAAATTCAGTATATCACTGCTACATCCTTTTTTAACCTATCCATGAAAAACAATGAGTGGGGTCAAAGCACGATTTTTCACAATTTATCGATTATTATTGCCCTTTTTAGGGGAGGTATTTGTTAACGTCGTTTGAGTATTTGTGCACAATCTCCACGCGCATCAACGGTACGTCAACGCTTTATTTTTTCGACTGCTTTTTTCATTTTCAATACAATTTTTGTCATTGGATGATAAACATTAAGGTAAATAACAACCTTGTACAACTACAAAAGACAAGATGTTAAGATTGGATGCCAAAAACTCTTTATTTTTCGAGTGAGAAAATTGTTCCCCCCTATTTTGAGAATGGACGGTTCCACAGCGTTTCGCAATCACAGCCTCGAAGGGCCCCCCCTCCGCCCCCCCCCCCTGGCATAGCTCAAATAGCTACTCGCCCCCGCATGCGCACTAAGTCGTTTTTGCTTAATGTAGTGTTCGATTATTGTAGTCTGGTTCCCAGACCAAATATTTCTGACTATTTGTGATTTTTCATTTATTATTTAGCCGTTAATGTCACGTGACCAAAAACTGGAGGAATTGCTTAACGTTCGCGATGTTCGAGTGTTTCTAGGTATTTATAAAATAAAACTCACATTAGCAAAGGTCAACACCAGACGAAATGCCTAAGACTATCACAGTCATTGTGATATTAGCAAAGGTCAACACCAGACGAAATGCCTAAGACTATCACAGTCATTGTAGTCATTGTGCTATTTTTGGGTAAGAGCCGTTAGAATTTGAATTGTTGCGTCGTCATAGCTACGCTGCTTGTATCGCGTCATTATCTATTTTTTGTCGCCGGCGGCTACCTGACCTACACTACAATTTAGACGTATAGCCAAATGTGGTTTCTTACACGTCCGGTCAGGTAGCCGCCGGCGACAAAAAAATAAATAATGACGCGATACAAGCAGCGTAGCTATGACGACGCAACAATTCAAATTCTAACGGCTCTTACCCAAAAATAGCACAATGACTACAATGACTGTGATAGTCTTAGGCATTTCGTCTGGTGTTGACCTTTGCTAATGTGAGTTTTATTTTATAAATACCTAGAAACACTCGAACATCGCGAACGTTAAGCAATTCCTCCAGTTTTTGGTCACGTGACATTAACGGCTAAATAATAAATGAAAAATCACAAATAGTCAGAAATATTTGGTCTGGGAACCAGACTATAATAATCGAACACTACATTAAACAAAAACGACTTAGTGCGCATGCGGGGGCGAGTAGCTATTTGAGCTATGCTTGGAATGTCCTCGGAATTTTCCGGGTTCACGTGATCGATGCGCCAAGACCAAGTTAGAGGAAGAGATCCAGGAATTATGGCGATAATAAAGGGCGCCCTCAATAATCCCAGATAATACGGACGGCGCGCCGCGGAACAAATGAACGGGCTAGCTTGGTCTTGGCCAAGACTAGCAGCGTGCTTGTTGCATGTTGAATCGCACTGCAAAAAGCGTCTTTGAACCAATACTTCAATTTTCATTTTGACACGAACTAAGCTGGTTTCCAATGACATATGAATTCCTGCAGTACTGCCGTCTTAACAATGATGTCGCAACACGCGTGCATGCGTTCATTTGGCCAGCAATCGCTTCAGACTGTTACGATGTGCATATTTGGTAAGAAAGAAATGAAGACGACACTACGTAAACTGTTTGTTAGGTTCCTTATTTTTTGGCAGTTAATATGGAATTTCGTGTAGTCAAAAATGTTCGTGCTTTCGTATCACCGAGGACTTCAAACTTTAGTCTTAGCCCCCTAGGCATGTAAACACCCTTTGGTTCTCGAGATAACAAAAACAATTTCTCTAAGGAAAATCATACTTTTCTTCATCTGAACTTTGCAATAATCAATTTTTTATTTTTGTTTATGTTACAGAAAATCTAAAAGAATTATGGGGCACCGACAAAGACTGGTACTCGAACTTGGATGCTACAAAATGGATGCAGAACATCAGGTAACTAGGCCGCCTCTGAACATAAAAAATCCTAGAATCCAAGAAAATCAACTAAAAGAGAAAAGAAAAAAAAAGAAATACAAAAAGTACCAAAGAAAAGAAAAGAAGGAAAGCCACTGTTTTAATGTTGTGTGTATGGTGTTATTTAATAGTAGAAACACTCGAAAAATAACCTAAACCTTTGCTTGAAAATAATGCAAATTTCTTTTTTTTTACGAGTGTGGTGCTGCCACTGTATGATACACTTTAAAAAAATTACTCAGTCTTGTTCCGGGAAACTAACTGTAATCAGCAATTGCCTTGTCACTGACTCATCTTCCTTTTTTTGTTTATTTCTGTCATTTTTGATCAGCATGTGTATGTCAGCTGCTGTCACCGCGGCAACAACCATCTATCAAAACGAACAGACGGTTGTGTTAAAAGGTCGGTTGCAGCTTTTCGTCTTTCGTTTTTTGATAATCTTTGGCGACAGGCCCAAATGTGCCCTTAATTTGTACATAATGTAATTACCAGCCAAAATATCCCATGGTGTGCATTTGTTTGTGACCGGTTCTCGGCTGTAGAGCAACATTTTGTGTGTAATAAACACCATAAATTTGACTCTTTTTCTAAAAATCAGGGGCACGAAGCCACCCTTGTGCCTAAATCCTGTATCTTATCTTGTATTAAAGGGGCACTATGTCCTGAAATCTCCCAAAATATAAGATTTTGGATTGTTTAGTTATCCTATTTTAAACATATGGTTGAAAGGAAACCAACCTAATGTATCATCATTTCCGAAAAAAGACGAAAAAACCCCGGTTGTTTACATCGGACACGACGAAGTACGCATACTTTTTTCCTGTCTTTTTCATTCAATGTTCGATACACGTTGCGTGTTTCCCATAAATTGCACTCAGCACCAATGCACAAATGTGGTTTCCTATATGTCCGCAAAAGGCAAACACTTTCGGCTGGAATCATGACTAACCCAAACAGCGCAAAAGTGGACCCCGAAACTCGTTCTACACAATAATACCTCAACAATTTCTAGTTTTTAGAGGATGGCTGTGTGAATGTTAATATTAGTGCTAGGATTTAAAACCAAATTGTTTAATATTCGGTTTTAATTCCATCATTCGGTTTCGATTTAGAAAACCGAATATTCGAAACCAAACCAAAAACGTTTAGTCTTCCATTTTTGTGTGACACAGGCTGAAGAAAAAACATCTTCCAATTTGCTCCATGTCTCCGATTGTACTACTTGTTTCATTATTAGCCTGCCCATTTGACTTATTTGTGAGTTCCCATTCTGGGGTGTTTTTGTAAAGACCCAGCGGTCACTGAATCCTCCCAACTATAACCAGTCATTGAGAGGGCATTTCCTGTGTCACCTCACTCATCACTTTTTGCTGGTATGATTGTGAGCTGGATGAAACTTGTGAACTTTCGGGGAAATCAAATAATCGGTATTCGGTTCGAACAAAATTAGGATAACCGGATTTTGAAATCTCCAATTTCTCCCACCACTAGTTTATATCCTACTTTTAAATGATCTTTCCGATTAAAAGTATGATACTCCATTGGTCATTGCTTGAATTATCATGAATATGTGTATTTGGTGGGTTGTATGTTATAGTAAATATTGTTTAACTGACCTGTCCGAAGTTTTACAATGCCAAAAAAATTACGAAAAACAGCGTTTGTTTTCAACCGAGTTGGGCAGTTATTCTTATGTTATTATTGTTTTTGTCTTTGTCTTTATAAAATTCTATTTTTTAGAATAATTACAGAATACCTAGCGCAATCATTTTGCTGGATGCCTAGAATCATTATTTACTTTCAAATGAGTAAGATATTTCTTAATAATTCGCTAGTAAATATTTGGTGTATTCTACCTTTAACTTAATTTCGTTCAAAAACACATTTTGTAGCCCAATTGGCTCATTCTATAAATTTGGGGTCCAAGGTGTGACATGGGGGTTCAAATTTTAAATTGCTTTAATTGACAGTTTAAATGCATTTTTACCTAGTCCCAAGTATCAATATTTATGATTTAATTATCATTAGTGAACAGCTTTATGTATGAAAATTTGTCAGCCGTTTGAATTAAAGGGCAGCCTAAATATTACCAAGGTAACAGGGACGGGAAAATTTGCAATGCCCACCCATGTAAAAGGATGAAGCTTGACTATTTTAAGATGCCTTTTTCAACCATTAGGCAGAGTTTCATATGGGAATTAATAAATATAATATGTGGAAAGGGTATAAAAAAGCAAAAATGTCTGTTAAGGCATACCTAATTATGCGACGGGTAAAAAAAAGAAGAAGGGTTTGTTAACTTTTGTATTAAATTTTGTTTTGTTTACAAACCCTCTCATATACGAGTTAAATTATCTTGAAATGTTACTGTTGGTTATTTAGTTTGCTTTAAATATTTACTCATTTTAAATTGAAAGCATTTAAGTAGTTTCCTTGGATTCTAAAGAAACATATATGTCAGAGGTAACTGGGACGGGAAACACTATAAATTGGAACAATATTTACAAAACACAATAGCTCGTTTCCCTTTTCAGCAAAGCTGAAAATCCATTGTTATCCAGGTCTCTTTATTTATATCAGGCCATCCTTGCATGTCAGAGGTAAGTGAAAATGGGGTGGTTTTCAAGAAACAAATGTCTCCTAAAGACATTTATAGTCTCCTATAATTACACCGTACTTGAATTTTTTCCCAATTTCTAAGCACATCTTTAACACACTTATGCAACAAAGTTGGACAAAATGTCAATAATAAAGTATCTAGTTACACAAGGGCCATTTGCTCATCAAACCGTGTTCCCACTTGACATGCTGTTTAATTCTGAGTGTGGTGTGTTAGTTGTACAATGTTGTAAGGTGCTAATTAAGCGCTTTGCTGTGCCTCACTCAAAATATGCCCTCAAGCAGTTCTTGTTAAGCAAAGGAGGCTTGGTTGGCAAAAAGCCACAGTTGTAAGAGAACGTATTCATCTACTTTGTTTTCTTCAACAAGTTCAACTTGGTAAACATTGTTTAAATGAACCAACACTTTAAATTCAACCTTTGTGTGTCACTCGGCTGAGAAAAGCTTCGCTTTTCTGTGGAATAATTAACTGTGTTTTGTTTTGTTTTGTTTATTGGGAAGGGGTGTATAATCATTTTAATATTACATTTAATTCACTGCAACAATACTGGTTCTTGATTACTCTTTGAAGTTTTGTTCAGAAAATTCATAATTTTTTTTGGTTTTTAAACAGCATAGTTGGAGGTGAAAAGACTTCAACTACATGTACATCATCCAGGGGATGGATGTGTTCACTTCCTTCTGTCCAGTAATATCTTCACGTTTGTTTATGAACTTCAGACCAACTGTACTGTGCTGCAGCTTGCAAGTTGGTCACCTGCAATTTAGTAAACAAAAAAGAATATATTTAGTAGGCTGTGTGTTCTGTCATATTAAACCTTTTAAAATTAATTTTTTTTTTTTGTTTTTTTGGGTGGGGGGGGGTTGGGTTCCGGCGGGTTCCGGCGGGGGGGGGGGGGGGGGGAGGGGGGGGGGGGGAGGGTTTCGGGTTGGGGTGGGGTCTCGCCATTGACTGAACAACTTTACAAACCCAAATAATTATTCTAACTCAAGTTATAATTATAATATAATTTCTAACTCAATTATTCTAACCCCGCACTACTCTGTGCTGTAGGCCATACCATGATCAGTCCAAAAAAAGTCAGATTTTCCCCCTTTTTTTCATGGAAATCATTTAATCTTAAACTCGGCATGGTTTCCATGGTTTCGTCTGTTGTAATTTGTCTCTAAATCTGCGATCTAAAGTAAATTTAAAACAATTCGCGATAAACGTAACAAAAATATGGCGAAACCAATTTGCGCAGGCGCGGCGTGCACAGCTCTGCAGTATTGTTCAGCATTAACTGTTGTGCGCGCTAGTAGAGCGCCCTCTGTTGTTCGGTGCAACAAGCTGTGCACGCCTGCGCAGACTTGTTCCGCCATTTTTTTTTCGCGTTTGTCGCGATATATATTTTGTTTACCGTATTAATTATTCGCAAACTTGCTTTAAAAAGTGATATTATTGGCCCAGGCTTTTACTTTTAGAAACAACTATCGATGATACAAGTATTTTAAGAAAGCTCCAACGGTGATTCCGAGCCGAGGTGTGATTTAAAACAATGGCGACAAAATTGCTTATGGTGGCCGGCGTATGAAAAATCACGGCGTATCGGGGACAAGAGAAAATTACTGTCCCGGGTTACGCTGACCTGAATGTACCCGTATTATTCAGAAACTTACATTATAAAGTAACATTATGGGTGTAGGTTTTTAGGTTTAAAAACATTGCATGTATCTAAAGAAAGAAACAACTGTGATTTCAACGTGTGATTGGAAACAAAGCCAACAAAATCACGAACCTGGCCGGCGTATCGGGGACAACAAAAGTATTCATGTCCCAATCGATTTGATTACGTCGTTACAGAGATGATGTTTTTTATAGAATTAATCATAATTATATAAGGTGTGACAAACAAAATATTCATAAATCGAACAAAACAAAGCTGTAGACTAGTCATGACCTAATACAATCGTACATGATATGTTAAAACTTACCTGAAAAAGGCTCCGAATGACCGAGGTAACACGGGACGGGAAATCCTTTAACGTCCACCGAAGACTTCCATCCTGATCTAGTTAAGTTTCACTAACTTCAACTTTCTCAGTGTCACCACAAATTTCCCTTCCACCGATATTCGAAATTTCAGTAACAAATGTGACAGTTATGCACTCGGTTTTTGTTAAATGAATCAAATACTAGCTGCCAGCGTAACGAAATCGACCGACGAAACGGACAACAAATTTGGGACGGTCAAACTTTGCCAGCCAGTCACACACGATAGAAAATAGCGCAAGAGGCACTTCGTTGGCGACAAGAAAGTGCACGTGTATGCACATCAGGGTAACTCTATCCTTTTCACATACGTTTGGGTTTTCCAAGTTTTATGAACAATTCAACATGCTCGACGTAACACGCTCCCGTATGGAGCAGAATCAGTGTCAAAAAGATCGGACGTGTTTTTACAACTCGGATGCTTTCCTAATTCGGATGTATTCCTAATTCGGATGCTTTTTGCAAACTCGGATGCTTTTTTAATTCGGATGAATTCGTAATTCGGATGCTTTTTGTAAACTCGGATGCTTTTTTAATTCGGATGAATTCGCAATTCGGATGAATTCGTAATTCGGATGCTTTTTGTAAAGCGGATGCTTTTTTAATTCGGATGTTTTTTTAATTCGGATGCTTTTCTAGTTCGGATGCTTTTTTAATTCGAATGCTTTTCTAGCTTGGATGCTTTTTATAAACTCGGATGCTTTTTTAATTCGGATGCTTTTCTAGTTTGAATGCTTTTTGTAAACTCGGATGCTTTTTGCAAACCGAACATATTCGCAAATCGGATGCTTTCCCAATCCGGCACTAGGGTGGCCCTGAAAGGACATCACACATCGCAGATTCTGCGATTTCGCGCATTCTGCGCGAATTTGAACGATGACAAACATGTTATCGTATATATCTAAGCATATACCTGAGATGTGGAAGATTTTATTGTAGATTTCTGCACAGATTTATGTGATAATGAATATTTTCTGGGCAGATTTTTGAAAAGTCGCATATTTTTATTTTAGATTTCAAGTTCTGCGCAGATTTCTTAGTACGCAAATTTGTGCGATGTCGCACGGATGGGCACTACATGTACATTTTCATTGCACATTTAATTATGCGCAGCTATATATGTCGCACTCACGTACAGCAGATTTATATGCAGATTTATGTGCACATTTCTGCCGCGATGTCAGCACATACGACGTTTTGAAAGTTGAACCACGACGTTTTGAATGTTATGATGTTCTAAAACGGACAGGCAACGTCGTGGTTCAACTTTCAAAACGTCGTACTTCAACTTCCAATAAAGTTAATGCATGTGATGTCACACGCGCTACGCGTACGCGCTAATCGCACGTACAACCGGGCGGAGCGGTGAGGTCAAACACACTTTGTTTGCCCTCACCGCTCCGCATGGTTGTACGTGCGATTAGCGCGTACGCGTAGCGCGCGTGACGTCAATGCAACCTCTTTATTAACGTCCAACTTTCGCGCGCTTTTACCTACCAAGGTAGCCGCGTATTCGGCCGGTTCTCTCCGCGCGGATTCAGTCCGCATTCACCAAAAGGCGACAAATATTTAATACATGCTGCAAAAGGTGATGCATTTTCTAAAAGGTTTTTTGTCAATTTATTTAAAGAATTTTTCGAAATAAACCGTAAATATAACAATACTTTTTCAAACCCTTGTAGATCATACAGCATATTAGTCTTGTTTAACCTTTCCTGTAATTTTGATGAAAAATTACCGTTAAACTAGCTGCCTAATGAACTAAGTAATCCTACTTCGAGTTATTTTTATAGATTTGGAAATGAGAATGAAACATTTAAAACAAAATATACCTCACATGTTATCAAAAACTCATACTTTTATTTCATAATCTACAAGATAATGTTACTGGGCATGTGGGTATAGGCTTCAGCCGAACACTAATTAGTGCCTAATTAGCCCGTTTAATAAATCCCCTTTTCAATGCAGCATTGTAATGCGTTTTTCGGCTGCGAGTATATCTGCCTCTTTAAAACAAAGTGTACATCACATGTTATTCAAACCTCATATTTGTATTTCATGATCTACGAGATCATGTTTCTGGGCACACTTAATTTTGGTATAGGCTTCAGCCGAACAGTAATTAGTGCACTCGCACTCGGGCTTATTTGCAATGTTCTCGGTGAATCAGTTTCGTCAATCAACAATTTCAACAATTAATTTCACCACGCCAGATTTTATGAGAATGATAACTGTTACTTTATTTAATAACACAACAGCCCTTCAACTATAAAGTTCTGCATCATTAGATGGATCCTAGTAGTTTGTCAGCTTAGAACGTTAGGTAAAATACGGTTTCAGACCGTGTCCATAATTTCTTTTTTATTTCCACCTAATATCGCCCCATAATTCTTTGCGATATATAGCACACTTGGGTCAAACGTAAGTTTCTAAGGTCGAGTGCAAATAAGCAGATATTATCAAAACTACATAAAATGTAAACAAAGAACAACGGTTATATGTCAAAATTAGCATATAAAAGAATCTTGGAAACTCCATACTGCCACTCGTGCTTGAAAGAACACTTGCCAGATAGAAAGAGTGGGGCACGGAAAGATAGTCCTTGCAGGTGTGCTTTACAGAAATGTACAATTGCAATTCATGTGGCAAAAGAAAAAAAGTACAGCAATGATAAAAGCAGGTCTTGAATTTGTAATACCACACTGTTGCCGTATTGTTTGAAATTTCTATAAAAGGTTTGACAAATAACTCGAAGTAGAATTACTTCCATTAAGCAGCTAATTTAACTGTAATTTTTCATCAAAATTACAGGAAAGGTTTTACAATTACAGGAACAAGTGTGGCTAATATGCTGTATGATCTACAAGGGTTTGAAAAAGTATTGTTATATTTACGGTTTATTTCGAAAAATTCTTTAAATAAATTGACAAAAAACCTTTTAGAAAATGCATCACCTTTTGCAGCATGTATTAAATATTTGTCGCCTTTTGGTGAATGCGGACTGAATCCGCGCGGAGAGAACCGGCCGAATACGCGGCTACCTTGGTAGGTAAAAGCGCGCGAAAGTTGGACGTTAATTGGAAGTTGAAGTACGACGTTTTGAAAGTTGAACCACGACGTTGCCTGTCCGTTTTAGAACATCATAACATTCAAAACGTCGTGGTTCAACTTTCAAAACGTCGTATGTGCTGACATCGCGGCAGAAATGTGCACATAAATCTGCATATAAATCTGCTGTACGTGAGTGCGACATATATAGCTGCGCATAATTAAATGTGCAATGAAAATGTACATGTAGTGCCCATCCGTGCGACATCGCACAAATTTGCGTACTAAGAAATCTGCGCAGAACTTGAAATCTAAAATAAAAATATGCGACTTTTCAAAAATCTGCCCAGAAAATATTCATTATCACATAAATCTGTGCAGAAATCTACAATAAAATCTTCCACATCTCAGATATATGCTTAGATATATACGATAACATGTTTGTCATCGTTCAAATTCGCGCAGAATGCGCGAAATCGCAGAATCTGCGATGTGTGATGTCCTTTCAGGGCCACCCTAGTGCCGGATTGGGAAAGCATCCGATTTGCGAATATGTTCGGTTTGCAAAAAGCATCCGAGTTTACAAAAAGCATTCAAACTAGAAAAGCATCCGAATTAAAAAAGCATCCGAGTTTATAAAAAGTATCCGAGTTTATAAAAAGCATCCGAGCTAGAAAAGCATTCGAATTAAAAAAGCATCCGAACTAGAAAAGCATCCGAATTAAAAAAACATCCGAATTAAAAAAGCATCCAAGTTTACAAAAAGCATCCGAATTACGAATTCATCCGAATTGCGAATTCATCCGAATTAAAAAAGCATCCGAGTTTACAAAAAGCATCCGAATTACGAATTCATCCGAATTAAAAAAGCATCCGAGTTTGCAAAAAGCATCCGAATTAGGAATACATCCGAATTAGGAAAGCATCCGAGTTGTAAAAACACGTCCGATCTTTTTGACACTGATTCTGCTCCATACTCCCGAGGACAGGAATTGATCGCGCTTTCAATTCTCCACGCACATCTTTGCATGAAAGTGAAAAAATTATCACGCAAGTTATTTATCTTGTTCAGAAAACTCGAGCCAAGATATGTTGATGGTTCTTACGTGGAAAAAAACAAGCTGTTCTGGGTAGAGCTGCACTGAATTGTGCACAACCAGCGTAACGCGTGGGACAGAAAAATTTACGCCGGTACTGCCGAATTCAACAGGCCTGTGCTTGAAATGCATTGTTTGTGAAATGTCAATACTTTCATGGATTATTAAGTCAATCATGGTGATGATTATGAGTGGGTTTTAATTGGTTCAATTTATTTGTCTATTATAAGAAAACATGTATTAGTGGGTCGGTGTCCTCATGTCACACTTTGGGGGTTGAAACTACCATGGGACAGGCAGACATTTTGTATCGCAGAAAAAATGTTAACCACAATTAGGATCAAACTAATACAGTTTGAACATCATATGACATTGGGGCATATTATGCAAGAAAACTTTCAGAGTTGACAATTTTCTATATAATTAATAATGGCACTTAAAGATGAACAATGTGTTAAAAGCTCACTGGACCCAAAATTTGTATACACAGCCAATTGGGCGATTCCTGGACATACATTAACCCCTAACCATCCCAACCTTCAAAATCCAAATGCATGTTTTGTTGGAATTTGTTTGAGTGAGTACTGCACTAGTAACTGATTATGCATTACATGGGGTCAGGCATAGTACCATAATCAGAACACAACAGTTTGGGTGTATAAGTCACCGTATTGTGTTGAATTCCTACTGACCGTCAAATTGCAAGTTAAATAAATTAACATGGCAAAAATATAATTGGGTTTCACCCCCCCCCCCCCCCCCCCCCCTACTTTTTTTTGCTGTGAGTTGCACAGTCAACCCGTGCGACTCTCTTTAGTCTCCGGCGTGACTTACTTTAGACTCCTGTGCGACCTCTATGCGACCAGAGCGAACTGTCCAAATTACACACAACATCTCTACAACCTGTGCGAATCATGCCGTGCGACTCCCGTATGCCCTGTGCGATTTGGTAGTCGCACGCCATTTGCGTAGGAAATCATTCAAGTGAGAACGGGACATTATGTAGTTATCCATATCGAGCCACTAGAAGAAAAACTTGTGAAAAAATCCGAGGCGTATAAACTGTAACCTCCTAGGGTGTATAGAAAATCCTATGGAAAATTGGGGGATTTAGAACTGTTAGAGTTAAAGGTTAAATACATTATGTAAAAACAAAAATATTCCCCTGGTCTTGTAAAGTGCAACCGCATTCAAAAATAGTCCATGTTGACAGGCGGTGTCCCGCACTAGTCTGGAAGCAAACATATATAGAGAGATAGCAGTGAAGTGGATTATCCTGCAGTCGGAGGTTGACATGAGGACAGCAGAAGGCCTGTGTGCAGGTTTATGACTCATCCATCTGATGAAGCGTACATCCTGCACTGTGCTGAAGATTAACTGACTGGATAGTGGAGGCGCAAATTGAATTGGGAATCCTGAGGTTGAACTTGAACTATGAGGGGTCATAGAGCGACTATCAACAGAAGTGGCCAAAAAAAGAAAACCTTTTTAGTGCCAAGGCACTAAAGAGTACTATTTGACGCAGTGTCCCATACACGAGGTCACAAAACGATAGTGTTAGAATCTCCAAATATTCAGCCGAAATGTTTAAGGGGATTTAGGTTGGCGCAGCGTTTGTTTCCTCGCCTTCCCCCACTGTGACACGGGTTCGAATCCTGCCTAGGCCAATCTGTGGATTTGGTTTTCCGCCCTGCCTGATTCCTTGGGGGTTTTCCTCCTGAATATTCTTTTGGGGTTTTCCTCCCACCTCTTAAACTATAACTTCTTCACATTGTCTCCTCTAACTTATCCATCCTGTAATTGGTGCAAAATCGCTGTTGGATTTTGAATGAGAGAAAGAAATATAAAAGATGGAATTTACATAAGTTTAAAAATATGAGGACCTGTACCTACAAAAAGAAAAGCTATTTGAACTGTGTCCTTGGACATGTCAGCCAATGTTCTTCAGTGGGGTACCATATTAAGGCACTGGTATGACTGCTGCCATGGAAACAAATGTTTGTCCCACTTTACCTTCGGCTTTGCTTCATTTGTTCTGTTTGTGCGTCTTATTGATTTAGTTGTTAGTGAGCATTCGCATTGTTTGCATCGGTGTTCTCAAACTCGTTTCTGTAAAAAAAAAATATATTTCATTCTTTGGTTGATGTCAGGCGCTGTGAGTTTGGTATAGCGCAGTATAAATATTTTGTATTATTAATTATTATTATTATTGTACTGATGGGGGGGGGGGGGGGGGGGGGGGTGTTGTTGAAACATGGCCCACTTTATGCACTATGCAAGGCAGCTTCCTGGAATTCTCTCAGGCTAGACAGAGCAATTAATAGACATCCGGAAATTTTCTGGTCAGGAAATCAGACTAGTTGGCTGGGTTGTGTAACTGTATTGCAAATTAAAATGTGGACTTGAGCTCAATTTGTTAAATTAGGGGTAATTTTCGAAAATCGTTGGAAATGTATACAAAAATCCGCTTTCTTTGAAAACCACATCCTATCAGGTGTCACGATTTCACAGGATGCTTGAGACTACTATTTACACTAAACAAAAATATAAATGCCACCAAAATATAAACGCCCCAAAAATGGTTATTTGTCTTGATTTGTAAACAACATTCGTGTCCATCTCTGCCAGTGAGGAATTGCTCAGTGATGCGGTGGTTCCACCCACAACACAGATGTGGCATGTCCATACGCTGCTCTAACAGTGACCAGTACTCAGACACTCCTTATACCGGGGACAATAAAAGGCCACATCAAAATGTCAAATTTCATCAGAAGTCGCCATGCCACAGATGTCGCAAATCATGCGGGATATACCGGTACCCAGCACGATATGTGGCAGAGGGGTACCCCCCTCGTATCCCTATACTTTATACGCACTCAACACTATTGTAACCTAACCCATCCCCCTTGAAACCTAAAAGGAATTCTTGAGATTCCGGGAACACAATGGCCAACACAAAAGAGGGGAGGTTTTCTCTGCCACATATCGTGCTTCATATGATGTGGGAACGTGCCATTGGCATGCTGGATGATGTCCACTAGAGCGGTTGCTGCACAGCTTAATGTTCACTATCGGACGATCGGTCGTTTGAGAGTTCATTTCAGACAGACCGGAAGTACAGCAAAATTGACCTCACCCCTGTCGTCCACCCGAGCACAAGATTTTTACATCTGGCTTCTTCCCCTGCGTGATCATCTCAGACCAGCAACACGCACAGCAGATGAAACAGTTGGCCAGCACAACAGACGCATCACACCACAAACTGTCCGGAACCGTCTGAGAGAAGCAAACCTACACGCTCGTCATCCTAATTGTGGCCTGGATCTTACCGCTGTTCGGCGTCGAACAGACTTGCATGGACAAATGAACACATTCGATGGCCCTTGGCATGCTGGGGAAGAGTGATGTTCATGGACGAATCACGGTTTCAGTTGTATCGCGCAGATGGAAGACAGCGTGTATTGCGACGTGCGAGTGAACTGTTTTCCGACGCAAATGTTATTCGCAGAATTGCCTATGGAGGTGGTGGTGTGGGCAGGCATAACGAGTGGGCAAAGAACTTTCTTGCACTTCATTGAGGGAAATTTGAATGGGCAAAGATATTGGGATGAGATTTGCATACCAATTGTTGTGCCGTTTGCCCGCCAACATGCCGTCACCTTCCAGCAAGACAATGCCCGACCTCATGTTGCCAAAATCTATATGCAGCTCCTGGAAGCAGAACACATTCCAGTTCTTGACTTGCCTGCATATTCACCGGACATGTCACCTATAGAGTACCCATGGGATGTTCTCGACCGACGTGTCCACGATCGTGTTCCAGTACCGGATAACATCCCTCAGCTCTGTGTAGCCCTCGAGGAGGAGTGGAATAACATTCCACAGGCCACAATCGTTCACCTTTCAACTCGATGCGAAAAAAAATCTGTCACTCTACGGGACGCAAATGATGGACACACAAAATATTGAGTGGTGATTTGTATCAACCTGACCCCCATTGTGTCCACATGCATGTCCATGATTACCAGTGTTCTAACGGACAGTAATCTGTAGCATATTGAACAACAAAATGAATTTTGTATGATTTAATATATTTTGCAACCCCCAAGGCTCATAAAGGTTCCAAAGTGTCGCATAGCGAGTTTATATTTTTGTTCAGTGTACTTGCAGTCTAGTAAGGCATTTCATAATAATTCAGTAGTATTTTTTATTTTTTTATGTAAATGTGTGTACTTCCTTTGCGTGTTGTGGGCTTGAGTCCGTTCTGGGACTACATGTGTTCTGGGACTACATGTGTTCTGGGACTACATGTATGGTGTGTGTGCCCCTGGCCAAGGCACTTTGTCACTCATTGCTTTTCTCCACCCAGGACTAAATAGTTAGCTGTGAGGGCAGAGATGGTTATTATAAACTGCTTTGCGCTGAAATGGCAGCATTGAGCTGTATACTCCCCAGGGCACTGAGATGGTATTTGGAATGTTTTGTGGGCCCAATGAGCAGGGATAATAATGACACAGCACCTTGAGTACCAGTTCTGGTAGATACTTGCACTATATACAATTCAGTAGTATAGTAGTAGTATTAAAACAATCTCCACGGCTCACCAGCAAATTCAAATTTAGAGGGAAAAAACCATACCCTATCAAAAATGGTTTACTAGGTTTTTTTTTGAATGTCTGTATCTTCATTTCATTTCAGAACCGGAGGGCCTTGACACGTCCTGCATCGTCGCGTCCTTAGTCCAGATCATCCTGGATCCATATTTCCGTACTCAGCTGGGATTCCAGAGTCTCGTTCCAGAGAGAGTGGGTCGTTGCCGGCCACCCCTTCCAGAAGAGATGTGGACACCTGACACCGAAAAAAGATGGTGATGAGGTGAGATGACTTCTAGATACCGAACTTAAAAACCCTCTCTCAGTCAAGACATTCAATTTTGGAGAGAACAAAATGGTGTGCAGGAAGAATGTGACCCATCACATGGTGCATGTTCATCCTGGGATATAGCAGGTTATGCTGGGGTGTACTTAGTTAATCCTGGGATATAGCAGGTTATGCTGGGGTGTACTTAGTTAATTTAACCTTGCGACGTGCAGCCATTTTGTTTTTACACGAACGTGCGTCCGTACTTTTTTCAAAGTCGGTTGTATTTGTATAACCCCAATGCTGTTCGGTTTTATGGCTTTATGTCAACACAGTACTTTCCCATAGTGTCTGAATATATCAATTCAATTCAATTCACATTTATTCAACGTTGTTTTGTACATAGTGATTCTTACACTAGTTTCTTAAGTACATATCTACCAAAATAGAATATTATTCTACTAGGTGTAATTTATAAGATTACATAATTAAACAACAACGTTAGGTATAGGATGAAGCAAAAGCTTTTGTTCCCTAACCTTAAGACAGACAACTACAATGCACAAGACAAATATAAACAAAACACACAGACAATTAAGAACATAACAAGCAGGAGTAACGTTACAACGACGATAACTCTGAATCTATCCAATTCCCAAACACCTAGTTGTAAGGTTAAAATATTATAAATACACATTGAGCAATTTAATTTTTAACTTTTTAACAAATGTAGATATAGAGTTGAAGATGCTTTGATCGAGTCACTCAGAGCATTCCAGAAGTTAATACCTCGCTGTACCTGGATCCCAGCTGGTGCTGTTGAATGGGGCAAGGCAACAATAGCATGATTAATTGCTTGTGTAGGTCTTCTAAACCCAGACTTGAATAGCCCCTTTATGTACACAAAGTAATGATATACTTGTGGGGCAGCACTTTTGGGAAGGCAAAAAGCTGTGTCACCGGTTCAACCAAGGTTTAAGCGGCACAATACTATGCTATTCGGCATGCTTTGAACTAGGAATACATGTAATATGAATTTTTTTTAACAAATGATGAAAAATCAATTGGTTTTTTTACGGCGAAGCGACTTATGTGTGGTGGCATGTCGCAGGGTCAAGAGACCCATGTATTACAATTTTTTCATACAAACCGAAAAGGGAAACTTCCCTGCTAACATGATGGATCGATGAGTATGACTGGAATATTCAATCATGGATCAGTTTCATAAAGATACTGAGCTTAGAAATAAAGATAGATAAGATATTTTAATATGTACTTTGAAAGTAACTCTTCCTGCTTTTTTTGGTGACTTTTTTGCTGGATTAGGTTTCATGCCTGACTGCACAGGCGACAAATAAGGGGGCCTGTTGAAATCTGAGTTGCGCCAACTAGTCAGGACTGGAGAAGAAAAAGACAATTTAAAAAAACACAACCATTGCCTAACAAAGAGACAATTTTTTGTTTTTATTAGATTGTATACTTAAAGGTAGAATACACCATTGGTAATTGCTTGAATTATCATTAATTGGTAGATTTGGGGGGTTGTACTTTATAGTAAATATCATTTAACTGACCTGTCCGAAGTTTTACAATCATGGATGCCGCGAAAAGCACGAAAAACAGCGTTTGTTTTCAACCGGCATTGGGCAGTTATCTTTGTTTTTTCGCGATCGCCGTCCGGCGATCGCTAATTGTTTTTTATAAAATTATATTTTTCGGAATAATTACAGCATTTCTAGCACAATCATTTTGCTGGATGCCTAGAATCATTATTTACTTTCAAATGAGTAAGATACTTCTTAATAATTCGGTAGTAAATATTTTCGATATCTGCAAATGGTGTATACTACCTTTAAATTAAATTAATAGGGCAATTAAGACATGGTTGTGTTCTTTTAAATTGTCTCTTTCTTATCCAGTCCGGACCAGTTGGCACAACTCAGATTTTACCCGACCCTCTTAATTGTCTCCTGTGCAGTCATGCAGGAAAACTAATCCAGTGAAACTGGCACCAAATGAAGCAAGAACTTTACTTCAAAAGTACAGATCTATATTGCAATATAAAGGAAGAAATGGGAAAAAGAGAACACCCCCCCCCCTTTTTTTTTTGTGGTGTTTATTGTGGTTTCTCAGGTTGTGTGTGTTAGGTAACAATAGTCTAGAGAGTGTATAGGTATGGGGGACTATTGGGAGAGTCCCTCAGTCCCATATCTTGCTAAGTATATACATCTACATGTATATTGCTACAGAATCAAACTATGGCCAAATATGAGTGTATAGTTATGCACTGCACAGGGTGGTCCAAAAAAAATAGGAACAGCCTAATTTCAATAGCCTCCAACCAGAAAACTACTTTGATGGATGGAGAATCTTTCTAGATGAAATATACAAAAACTTATGCAAAGATCACCCGATTCAGTCTGGTAGTTCTAGGGACCTTTTTCTAGAACAAAGTCGGGGGTGAATTGCACAGTCCTTCTCATTGATGTCGCGCTTCTGTTGATCAACTGACCCCCAACTTGGTTTCAGAAAAAGGCCACGAGAATAAAAACTACTGGACTGAATCTGGCGATCTTGGTATCATTTTAAATCTGTAAAGATTCTCCATCTATTTAGACTAGTTTTTCTGGGCGGTGGGTACTGAAAATAGGCCGTTCTATTTTTTAGGACCACCCTGTATGTTCTTCTTTGTCATTGCCTTTCGGTTGAGTTTTGCTGAGTACATCACTCTTGATAAGCTTTTAAAAATGCGGCTCTGGATTTCAGCGGCGGTTTGACCACCTCTCAGAAGCTTGACAAACAGAAGACTTTTAATGGATTGTTCTTTTCTGTCCCCTTCTAGGCTCCATCATTCCTGCTCTTCTTGGACTGCGTCAACCAGATGATGCAGCAATTCCCCTCGGCCTTCGAGTTCACGGACACCTACCTCATCACTCTCTGGGACAGCACCTTCGCTGGAATCTTTGGCACTTTCCTCTTCAACCGAGAGCAGGAACGCTATCGGCTGTGTGTCCAAGAAGAGGACACGCCCCTCAGGCTAGCCACAGTCTGGTCCTGGACCCTGCAGTACAGCCGGGAAGACCAAGCACTCTTCAACAATCCCATGTACATCGCCAAGCAGATCTTGACTGATAGGGTGCCGGGATTTAAATCTTCCAATCAGAGCGAGGTGGACTACTCGGAAGGCTGCAATCCATCCATGTACCGCTACAGAGCCCGGACTGCCCAACAGACCTTGCTGGATGCTAAGTACGGCAGCAAATCCCAGGAGGATTTGTCACGCTCCACGCCCGTCCACTTGCGAGATAAGAACCTCAACATCAACGGGGCTAACTCAACGGGGAACGGTCGCTCATCCAAAGTGGATCCTAACACGATTGTCCTCCAGACGGGACCACCTTTCATCAAGTTCTGGACTCAATGTTACCTGCGTTGGCTGCCCAGTGCTCACATTGTGGGCGGAGGCAACCCTCTCATCTACAAGCAACATTGCCAAGTCGTCGACGAGATACTGCAGCTCAACGAAAAACTGGAGCAGCTGCAAGCCCGGAAGATGAATGACGTAGTGCGGCGCCACAAACGAGAGAGTCGGTTGTACTTCACCTACGAGGAGAACGCCCGAAATCAAGGCTTGTTGACATCCGCGTTTCCCTTCTCCATCAGCGACCTGAGCTTGATTGGTGGCGATCGGCGGTCGTTCCTCGGTACCCCGCTGGCCAGGTTTCTACGAGGGCAGAGTCTTATGCAGAGCGACATGCAAACTCTGACTGTCAACGAGCTGGAAGCTAGCGATGAGGTGGAGTTGTAAGGTCATGAGACATCGGGAAGTAAAGATGAGGGCAATTCACTGAAAATGAGAACCTTGCAGACAACATAAAATACCAACAGCTGTAAACTAAATCGATGGCGGCTATTTTCGGCAGTAGCACTGGGCTTGGAAAAGTCGCGCTCAGGTTAAAATGTGCACGCACTCCGGGCTCCTTCGACCGGTAGGGCTACCAAAATACATGCCTTATCTTTAAGTATGCATGCAGCAGTGCACACAGGGCGGGCATCACTGCAAAAATGGCCTTTCATTTTGTTAATAGGCGAATTCCAGTAAAAGAAACTTGTAAGAGTGCTTCTCAAACTGTCATTGTGATAGCAGCCTGACTCGCAAATTGTAAGAAATGGTCAGAACTGAGGAAATTTGGTGAAAGAATTCCCAAATTTGTAGGAAAAAAAAAATAAGCTTTGAAATGAAGATTTGTATTCATGGTTTAATTTTTTTATTTTATATTACAAAGCAACTACAAGAGGGAATTCCGAGCTTTGCCAATTGTGCAAGCTTGTTCTCGGAACAATTAACGGCCTGAAGAATCAACAGAAGGCTGAAGAATCTAGTTTGTGGAAGGGGGGGTGGGGGGGGGGGGGGGGGGGGGGGGGGTTTCGGTCAAAGGTGATTTACTTTCTATGACTCTGCAGCATCATTCCCCTATGTGCCTTCTGCCATTGGGCAATACAAAATAATAAGACAGTGTACAGAAAACAAACTTTAATATGGAAGCTTGTAGAAAACCATAGTATTTTGTAAATGTGGGAGGTACAATTATAATTGTTTTTTATCTCCATATTGCAGTATAATTAGAGATGATGGCTGCAATGTTTTAATCTACTGCAAATTTAAGGATTGTTTTGACATTGATGTGAACATTCTTTTTTTCTTTTTTTTTAAAGGAGTCATCTAGGAATTTTTTTTTATGAACAGGGAATTTTTGTAGATGAAAACTTATACAAAGATATTTTAATATAATGTCAGTCCAGATGTTTTCATTTTTAACCAGTTTGCGCCGGATGACGAATATAAACGCAAAGTTTTCCCCAGATTTAAAACGGATGACGCATAAACACGCCACAAGCAAGGCCGGAAATGTCTGTCAGCAGCGAGCAAGGCTGGAAATGCGTGGGTGTGCTTCCCGGGACTGGCGGCCTGAACCTGCTTCGGATCGAGTTTCGTTAAAAATAATCCCGCGCGTCGGCTCGGTGATGTTAAAATAATCCCGACGCGAACTGGTTAATAGAGACCTTTTTCTAGAAGTCATTGGTAAATTGGACAGGCCTTTTCAATGCTTTGGGGCTTCTGTTTATCCCAACTTAAAACTACTGGACCGAATCGGGTAATATTGGCATAATTTGTTATAAAGGATAATGCAGGATCCAGGTCATAAGGCCCAAACTAATGCTGAATGATTTTGCAGAATTGAGGTTACTTGGATAAATTATCCAAATGTTGATTTTAGAGGATTTGTTTTGAGTCTGAATAATTGTTGGGATTTTGTTTTTACATATATATTTAATGATATTTATTCAACAGCGATAGTGATGTAGCATTGTAAATACTAGCATCAGTTATGTTTGGGTTTTACTTTAAATAAGAACCTTGGTTATCTTTGTATTATATAAAAAAAAACACCAAATTCCTGAGTAAAGGCCCCCTCACACCAACAAATGTTTTTGACGGAAGTCCACGGATGTTCTTTCTACGGCAGCGTTGAGATTTTTTGAGCAAAATCGTGAACACTCGGGAGATAATTTTGTGGTTACGTCGGTACAAAGGGTTCTTACAACTTACGGCTGCGTAAAGGTAGCCTCACAGTTAACAGCCGATTTCCTACAGACCCCGCGATTGCGTACCGGTTGCGTGCGGGTTTCTTCGAGGATATCCTCGATTCACAGCGATTTAGTACGGACTGCTTCGGCTTCGTTGCGGATATACACGGCGCAGATACGGTGCCTCTACGTATGCTTGCAGTTTACTCGTCAAAAGCAGCGATCGGAATGTCGTTTCCGGTGAATCACAGGGTTTGTGTAGGTCCTCCGCAGGTACTGCAAGGTATCGAAACGAATTGTAAGGACCGTTGTGACAAGGCAACGCCGCCGTAAAAGATCGCAAGGAAACGCTGAGCTTCCGTAAGGAACATTCTTGTTAATATCTAACACACCACAACGCTTCCGTAAGGAATCGTAAGGAAACGTAAGTAAAAACGTAGGGACCTTGGGCTTCCTTGCTTCCTTCAGGAATCGTGATGCAGCCGTAGTGTACCGGGAGAGGGAGAATTGTTACGAATCCTTGCGGATGGTTAAGATGACCTTACGGAGTCTTATGGTGGCGTTGAGGAAGAGTTGCGGTCTAGATTTCTGTAGCACTGCCGTAATTTTCTTACACTCTCGTAAGAAATTATGACCCCTCCCGGACGCTTAAGGATCCAAACGGATGCTCAAGGAAGCGTTGACAACGTCGCAACGACCCCGTAAGGCTGGTGTGAGAGCCACTTAAGGCATTAATTGCATTAGTACATGTAATTGATTTTTTGGGTTAAAGGATTTTTTTTATACAGGCATTGGCGACTTAAGTGATCTAAATTGTTGTTTTTAAATGTGCAATGCAATTTTATGATTTTTTTGAAACCATGACGTGATTTCAAATTAAAGCTTTGTTATTAAAATTTATTGCAGAAATACAAGAATTTACTTAAAGAGAGAAATTCTGCAAGCTCTGACAGTTATGAACAATTTTGAATAGAACTAGTCGAGATAAAACATTTGTTTTCTACTGGTATGTGTTTGTATATTTCCAGGATAAATCCCAGCTGTGACATTTGTTTTAACATACCATATTAGTGACTATATGTAGAACAACAGTAGTACACAAAATGTAGTCAAAATTACATGGCCATGGCTTAAAATTGCACACAGGTCTATTGGAAGTGGCTTCAGCCGTTACCATAGACTGTGTGATTTCAAGCCGCGGTGAATATAAACATTTATTCATAAATACCTGGGACAGTTTAGGCATTCCTATTGGTCGAGAGCCTGTCATGTGGCCGGTATTAAACCAGTAATAGTCTGGTTCATAGTAAATATGCTTTATTGCATGTATTGTGTAGAGCGACAAAGGCGGAAATATGTCATTTGACACACAGAATGGCGAAACACTGAAATTTACTTGCGACAATTTTCCGGGATTTTCGGGGCTTTTTGGGGGCTTTTTTGGCTGAATTAAAAAAAAAAGGTATTTATGAATGGGAATAAATGTGTGTTCGATCGGTATTATTCACTCTGTTTAATACCGCTTGGAGTCTGGGTGCTGATAATTAACCTCTCCTTCGGCTCGGGTAATTATCAGCACCCAGACTCCAAGAGTGATTAAAACCTCTCAAACACACATTTATTCCCTTATTATAACACCACTGGCTTGTGAGTACTGCAGTAGTGTAGCGGTTAGCACATTGCGATTATTATATGTAGGTCATGAGTTTAAATCCCAAATAGTTTGGGATTGCTTATTTTTTTGTAAAAAAATATTATTTACTTTTTCTTTCTTTTTCGTCTCTCCTAAAAGAAGGTTTTTAACCAGTTCGCACCGGAGGACGTATATATACACGCAAAGTTTTTTCTGAGATTCAAAACGGATGACGCATAAACATGCCGCGAGCAAGGCCTGAAATGCGTGGGTGTGCTTCTATATACAATCAGCCTGAACCCACGTCGATCAAGTTTGTTTGGTTCATTTGTGGATTGTTTTTCTCCCCAGACTTGCAACTCAATGTGCTTTAATATGCGAGGCGGAACTGGGCACAGGGCATAGTGGAGAAAACTGCAAAATAATAAATAATGGGTGATTTATTTTTCTTCAGATTTATTGATATTTGTAATCTTTGCTATGCCGAATAACTATATTTGATTAAGAAATACATGTAGTATGGAAATAGTGGAATGAAAGTGTTTTTTATAGGGAAAACAATTGAAATTTTCCTTTATATCATGTACAAAACTCAAAATTTCAAAGTCCTTTTTCTCAACATTTTACTTTTGCGACAAATTAATAAATGTGAACTTTAAAGGTAGGATACACCATTGGCAATTATTATCATGAATGGGTGGATTTGGGGGGTTGTATTTTATAGTAAATATTGTTTAACTGACCTGTCAAAAGTTTTACAATCATGGATACTGAGAAAAGCAAGAAAAACGGCTTTCATTTTCTACCGACGTCAGGCAGTGGTTCTTATGTTGTTCTTGGGTTTTTTCACGATCGCCAATTTGTTTTTATAAAATTCAATTTTTAAGAACAATTACAGGAGATCTAGCGCAATCCTTTTGCCGGATGCCTACAATCATATACTTTTAAATAGTATATTTTCTAATAATTCGGAAGTATTTTTGTTTTTATATCTGCAAATGGTGTAGACTACCTTTAAACAGCCATAACTTGTTCACGGAATGTCCGATCGAAACCCAACATACAGTATTGTAAGGAGAATTTTATACTCTTTTCTAATATCCGAAAACCCTCATTTCAACCTCTGCCCAGTTCTGTATCATTTTGCCAGAACCCTTCACTAATGAGCCCATAACAAATGTGTGGTAATCATATAATGGCATCCCAGCTGCTATGGACTGGGATTGAGGGTGGGGTGGATACTGCAGGGAATTGGTTATCTTGGTGCTGTCATGAGTGATCATAACATCAGGAGTATCGATATGCACCCTCGCATCTATATATCAGTAGATTTGTCACAGTATTAAGTACCTTTTATTAACATGCATTATTACAAGTTTGTAACTGACAATTACATCAATTGTTTTTTATTGTGAACATTCATTTAGATTTTGTTGTATTGCTTTTTAAGATGGGAAACGAGGTAAAAAGAATTGAGGGACGTTTTTTGTGTGGTAACAACCGATGTATGCAGTAACACGTTAAGCTGCTGCTCTTACGAAAGAAGAGGCATCGGTTAAATCTGAAGCATTCAAATTTACAAAAAGGTGAATAACAAATGAAATTTTTTGTATAAGTCTATTTTTTCAGATTTTCAATCTGGAGTAGTCTGGTGCCAGGAGAGAGCAGTCGGTATTACCACTGACCTCTATACATGGACAGATCATCCATTGTTTCATTTTGAAGTCGGAATGCAGAGAAGTGCAACATGGCGGACCCACGAAGTCACTCTGTGAGCCAATGAAATGTCCAGGTGTAGAGTTCAGTTGGTTGGTAAATCCACTGACCTCTACAACTGGACATTTCATTGGCTCACAGCAGTGACGCCATGTTGCACTTCCAGTTCGCGCCGACTTCAAGTGTTAGCACAGCAGAATATGGACAATGATCCGTCCAGGTGTTGAGGTCAGTGGGTATTACCCACTGTTGTCTCGCCACCAGACTTCAGGTTGGTCTTTATTTGTCCATGTACACTGTATGTATATATATGAGTGGTTAATGTATTCAAATGTGAGGAATATGGCATTATATTAAAATATTTTTTAAAACAAATAACACAAAACAATTGAAATTAGTTTTGCTGTCATCACTGACGCCACATGTGAACATTGCAAATTACTTCTAGAAAAAGAAATGGGGTGTTTTAGTTATAAACTCTAGGGGGGGGGGGGAAATGACCTTATTTATTTTCATCTTGTGTTTTTCTGATAATAATAAATTTCTCATTGATTTTAGATATCACATGCAGTCAATTGTATTATTTGTAATTTATGATTATTTTGGTAAATTTTTTTTAAAAAATCCAAAGTTAACCCCTTATAATTTATAAAATGTTTCCCCAAAACTTGCATTTTTGAATAAAAATGCAAGGCTAGCCCCTTACAATTTAAATGTTTTCCAAAAAGTCTAATGTTAGCAAAACAAAAACCTTACCATTTCCAATATACCGGACTTGTGCAAACTCTAGTAGTATTAGGTTTGTAAAAACAGAGTTTTAACTGTAGACCTCAATCACAATTAATAATAAGAAGATATAATTCAGTTTAATGTAAAGTTTTTTATTTTCAAATTTTCTTGTGTATACACTAATTAACAATCACAAAAAAAAAAAAATCAGCTTAATGGCTGAATGCTTATATAAAGGTACAAAATATATATAAAAGAATTGGGAAAATTACACATTTGGTTGCAAGACGTCTAATTGCGGTATCGTAGGCTGCCTATGCGGGCATCCTCTAACGCCATGACCTTCAAATAGGACGTCTTGGCTAACCGACAATCGCTCGAAAAGCAGAATTGTGTTGCACGCGCGTGTGAAATTACGTGAAGTAACAGGAATTTGACCATGTTACGTCCTGCAATTACACACACGCATGCGATTACGTTAGTTAGCCAAGTAGTTCTATTTGAAGGTCATGGCGGGGTCTACGGTAGAGGGCACTCGCATCGGCGGCCTACGAACGCTGCATACCGCGATTAGGACGTCTTGCAACCAAGACTTATCAGTTTGCAACCTTTGGCTCTTAAAAAACATGTTTTTTAGTATCTTTACTGATAACTTTTCCAACTACAAAGTGTCGCTCAAAAAATGAAACAGTTGCTAAAGCTGTGATTATAGGAAAACCAATGTATATAAAAACAAATTGTAGGTAATTTTCAGTTAATTAACTGATCGTTGCAAATCACCTACATTTTTTTTTTTTATTTCTTCTGAACGACAAGCCAGATAATAAACAAGGGGTGACCAGTACGATCTGTCATCCATGTAAGCTTTTTACCAAATAAGGAATATATTGTTTCTCATCCTCGTGGGGTTTGGGAGGGATGGGGTTGAGGTGAACACGTAGCCAGACATTTGTCCCCGTTTAACCCATTTTCACGGTCCCGATTTGGCTTATATATAGTGCCACCGCTTATATATGAATAAATTGAGTAACATGGCATAAAACAGCCGCGAATTTCTTCACATGAAGGCAGCCCAACCAAAGTACATCTGTGCTAGGTTGGCTTCCAACTTAGCTTCTTGTAGCAGGTAATGGACGTGACCCTCGATGGATAGAGGCAGCCCTCGCGTCTTGTTCTTGTTCTTCAAGATTCCCTGCAGGCGTTGCTCAATGTCTTTGACGTGAGTCAGGGCCTTGGAATAAGACGGGATTGACAGGGAACGAACACAAATATAAGCCATTTGCGCGAGACCTAGAGTTAAATTTGAATAACATCTGGTACACTGACTTACTCACTCAGCTTTGCACTGTTGAACTTTAAATTCTCCAGACCAAAGACACTGTTGCCATATCACATGATTCGGGGCAAGCTCTTGCATATTTACATAACAGACGTTCAGCACCAATACATTGTTCACAATGGGTGAGAATGGCACAAAGACACCAAACCATTCCTGAGCTGAGGGTTGCTAGCGTAAGGCTTGCCACGAATCACGTAATATAGCAACAGTGTTTTTGGTCTGGGGAATTCAAAGCTCAACGGTGCCAAGCTGTATGTGTGAGCAAGTCAGTGTAACAGATCTTATTCAAATTAAACTTGGGGTTACATGCAAATTGCTTAATATTTCAGTGACAACTGACTAACCTAAAAACACACTAGTATTTTGTAGATTTTTCATTCCCCCCACCCCCAATATCACTTCTGAATTTTCAGCATCAATTTTTATGCTGAATATGAAAATGCATTAAGCACAAAATGATGTGAAATACTATTGACTTTCTAGTTGATTCATTTTATTAACATGACGGGATATTCTAGAATAAAGTCATCTGTGATTGATTATAGTTACTTTTCTAATGAGATTGCAGTTTGAACTATCATAAAGTTACTTCTGTGTTTGTAAATGTGGTCATAATTTCATTTCTTAACCCCGGAATTAATAACAGAAAAAAATGCAGCATAATTTCTCAATAGTAAAATATAATAAATGACTTATTTTCAAAGCATTTCTATTTGAAAATCTTATGAAATTCGCCTCTTTACCTTCTCATTATTAATCTCTCCAGACTCGCTCAGGTGTGACGTGCGTGTTCCTTTGGCGGGCTTACTCCATTCAACCAGTGGATCGTAGATGAACGTCTTCAAAACACTGAAAAGTGAACAATTAAGAAAGTAGATGAGGGCAAGAAATATTGGGAGTCATGCTACACTGACGTCCCCTATTGAAATCTTCAGGTTTCAGGCAATGGCAAACGTCTCAATTGTCTCACTGATGACAGTCAATATATGTCAATTTGGTTAGAAAACAATTCACTGCATGATGTGGTGATTCTGATGACTTTTATTATAAGGCAGAGCAAGAGGCAAAGCAAGAGGCGGAGCAGTGGGTGGAGCAAGTGGCAGGAGCAGTGGGTGGAGCAAGTGGGTGGAGCAAGTGGCAGAGCAGTGGGTGGAGCAAGTGGCAGAGCAGTGGGCGTACGGGCCTGTATACTGTCCAAAGTTGAGAGTGATGATGGTTTGGCAGGTTGTTGTACAGAGCAGAGGAGGTATACAAGTACAAGGGAACAACTTATTACCAAATCCCGTGTTTATCAGAAGGTGTGCATTTGTTGTGTAACAAATGCAGAAAATACATGAAGCATAGTTCATTTCATTTGCATTTCAGTAGTATTTCATCTCAACCTTTATTATCTGCTCAACGTAAAAATGTCACGGACACGGCACATGTAGAACTACGGCTGTTTACTGTTGGCTAGTTTAGTTTCTTCAACACATGAAACTATACTGTGCAACATTTGACAGATTCCTCAAACAGCCGTATGTTGCGTAAAAGTAAGAGGATGTCAGAACTTAAATATTTACGTGAAAAACTTTCACAAACTTGTCATAAGCTACCGTTTTAGAAGGTCTATCATATTTTGCTGTACATTTCATATTTCTTTCTATTGCAAAAATCATATTGGAATTTGTCCCTTAAAATGGTACCGATAATTTAGCTGGCTCATGGACTACGAGAGGCAGGGCAAGAGGCAGGGCAAGAGGCAGGGCAAGAGGCAGGGCAAGGGGCAGGGCAAGGGTGGATCAATGGGCAGAGGGGGTTAAGTGACAATCAAATAGTACATACCTCATGAGCGGTTCTCTCTGATCTCTCATGACCTTCATGGTGACCTCTGACGCTCGTCTAAAGATCCCTTCTTTCCCCATGGGTCCCATGGCACTCTCCATGTTGTGTGTCAAACGAAATGGAACTCGCTCTGGATAATCGAACGTCTCACCCTGGGTGGAATAACAATGTGAAAAATATCAGCAACGAGCGAGAGTAGACCACAGAATAATATAGTGCGTGTGCCAGTCGAGTGGCGCATGGAACACAACGCACTACATTGTTTCCTATTACATGTGCTGGTGCAGCAGGAACAGTGTAGGCATCGTCATAATGTGCAGTAAGGTATGGTCTGTGCTGGTGCAGCAGGAACAGTGTAGGCATCGTCATAATGTGCAGTAAGGTATGGTCTGTGCTGGTGCAGCAGGAACAGTGTAGGCATCGTCATAATGTGCAGTAAGGTATGGTCTGTGCTGGTGCAGCAGGAACAGTGTAGGCATCGTCATAATGTGCAGTAAGGTATGGTCTGTGCTGGTGCAGCAGGAACAGTGTAGGCATCGTCATGATGTGCAGTAAAGTATGGTCTGTACTGGTGCAGCGAGAACAGTGTAGGCATCTTCACGGTGTGCAGTGAGGTATGGTCTGTGCTGGTGTAGCAGGAACAGTGTATAGTCATCTTCACGATGTGCAGTGAGGTATGGTCTCTGCTGGTGCAGCAGGAACAGTGTAGGCATCGTCATGATGTGCAGTGAGGTATGGTCTGTGCTGGTGCAGCAGGAACAGTGTAGTCATCTTCATGATGTGCAGTGAGGTATGGTCTGTGCTGGTGCAGCAGGAACAGCTAGTGTAGTCATCTTCATGATGTGCAGTGAGGTATGGTCTGTGCTGGTGCAGCAGGAACAGTGTAGTCATCTTCATGATGTGCAGTGAGGTATGGTCTGTGCTGGTGCAGCAGGAACAGTACTTTTGTGTAGTCATCTTCATGATGTGCAGTGAGGTATGGTCTGTGCTGGTGCAGCAGGAACAGTGTAGTCATCTTCATGATGTGCAGTGAGGTATGGTTTGTGCTGGTGCAGCAGGAACAGTGTAGTCATCGTCATGATGTGCAGTAAAGTATGGTCTATGCTGGTGCAGCAGGAACAGTGTAGTCATCTTTATGATGTGCAGTGAGGTATGGTCTGTGCTGGTGCAGCAGAAACAGTGTAGCCTTCTTTATGATGTGCAGTGAGGTATGGTCTGTACTGGTGCAGCAGGAACAGTGTAGTCATCGTCATGATGTGCAGTAAGGTATGGTCTATGCTGGTGCAGCAGGAACAGTGTAGTCATCTTTATGATGTGCAGTGAGGTATGGTCTGTACTGGTGCAGCAGGAACAGTGTAGTCATCTTTATGATGTGCAGTAAGGTATGGTCTGTGCTGGTGCAGCAGGAACAGTGTAGGCTTCTTTATGATGTGCAGTAAGGTATAGTCTGTGCTGGTGCGGCAGGAACAGTGTAGTCATCGTCATGATGTGCAGTAAGGTATGGTCTGTACGTGCTGGTGCAGCAGGAACAGTGTAGTCATCTTTATGATGTGCAGTAAGGTATGGTCTGTGCTGGTGCAGCAGGAACAGTGTAGTCATCGTCATGATGTGCAGTGAGGTATGGTCTGTGCTGGTGCAGCAGGAACAGTGTAGGCTTCTTTATGATGTGCAGTAAGGTATGGTCTGTGCTGGTGCGGCAGGAACAGTGTAGGCATCGTCATGATGTGCAGTAAGGTATGGTCTATGCTGGTGCAGCAGGAACAGTGTAGGCATCGTCATGATGTGCAGTGAGGTATGGTCTGTGACACTGGTTATATGTAGGCTGTGTAAAATCCTGCATGTTTTAGAAACTGGCTGGGGTTGATATTGGAATAATTTGCTTGGCTAAGATCAGTCGTCACAGCTAGACCTCAGTTTAATGCTCAAAGGCAAATGATTCCAATCCCAAACCATTTCAGCTCACCCAGGATTGTACACGGCTTACACAACACAGCACTGATTGATGTCCAATGATGTCACAGTGTCCAAAGTTGTGATCAACTGGCAATCTCGTGTAGAGATGCAAGACTGAATGACATACAAACTGTGTCTGATTTATCCAAGTTGACATTCCTACCTTGTTGAAGAGACAGTTAAAGTCCACATGAACGCAATCCCCCGTGGTTGAGTCGTAGAGGATATTCTCACCATGTCTGTCACCCAGACCCAGTATATAGCCAACCATGGACATAACAGCCGAGGTCCGGGCGTACGCCAGTCTGCTTAGGTACCTTAAAGGTAGGATACACCAATTGCAGATATCAAAAAATGTTACTACCAATTTATTAAGAAATATCTTACTTATTTGAAAGTTAATAATGATTGTAGGCATCTAGCACAGGATTCCGCTAGATATCCTACAATTGTTCCGAAAAATTGAATTTTTGCTGAATAGCGATCGCGAAAAAAACCCAAGAACAACATAAGAACCACCGCCCTACGCTGGTTAAAAACGAAAATACTTTTCTTGCTTTCCTCGGCATCCATGATTTTAAAACTTTGAACAGGTCAGTTAAACGATATTTACTATAAAATACAATCCCCCAAATCCACTCATTATGATAACTCAAGCAATTACCAATGGTGTATCCTACTTTTAACAATAGAAAGACACAAAGTCAAATTTAAAACTATTTAAGACAGTTTTAATGCTACTCTAAATACAATTTAAGACCCAAAGTAAGTAGACTGACGCTAGATGTACGGGTGTATTTTGGATCCAAGGATTGGATCACACATGTCTGCCACATGCAATCCGCTTTACAGAAAATAATTGCTTTGCTTATCAATTGCTAATAAATTGTTTTCACACGCTGTATGATCGTTATAACGTGCTGATAACAAAGTCATCATTTACTTTGTAAATGTTTTAAGACCTTGGAGAACTCAATTACATTTGTTAAGGCCTTAAAGACTTTTTAAAGACCCGCAGATACCCTGCCAACCCTACATGGTATGTTGGGTGAAAATCCTGCCAAACGCGCGCAGCAACACGCAAGATCCATCAGGTGAACAATCTCAAGGCCAAACTGCCTCAGAGACTACGAGCACAGAATGCAGCAAGATACAACTGTGGCATTGTTTTAAAGGGACTAGATTATTGTCTCACAATTGGCAGTTTATGCACTGGTATTGATGTATCGTTTATAGGCAAAGAGAGAGTACATGTTTTTAAATTCAGTACCCTGTGGAGACCTTGGGACAATTATTCACGAAATAATTTCATGGATTTTACACAAAAAATAGGGTTAGTGTCTGGGTTAGGGTATAATATAGAGTATATTTGGTCCAAACGTTAACCCAGGAAATTAGCCGTGGCTTAAATAGGAGCATTTTAAAAGGGAATTTGTGACAGTTCAAAAATTGTGTAAACGAGAATAAAGAGATGTCTCCACAGAAATACAAATTTGCAGACTTATGGGTTTGCAAAGATAATAATGAATTTTTGCCAATTTCGGCAAATATATCAAGTTGGTTAGTGTAAGGGGACGTCTCAATCCATATCTGGGCCAACCTCCGGACAGGTTGCAGACATTGTATCGGGTATAATGAATTTGCAGGATTCTGAGCAACTACCCTGAAATCCCGCAATGAAGTTATCAGTATTGACGAGTCAAGCAGTTGCTGATGACAATTTCTCCGGAACATTTCTGGAACAAATGCAGAGCTTCTTCCAGACAAAGTAAAAGATTCTACCCACATCTTGTCAGGCACCTGCCCCTGATATGAACTAAGCTAGGCCCATACTGAGAGACGTCAAGATTCACTCACCATGAGGTAGGGTCAGGGAACGTCTTAAGGAACCATTCTCCAAAAACGGGCGGGAACTTGGGAAGCAACTTGGTCCTGAACAGACTCACCATCTGCCTGTGAAGAATGATGAGAATATCACGATTAAGATTATTAATAAAAGTTGCACCTGGTTAATACAGTGGATTGTCTTTCCCTCACCTTCCCATGGTCCAGGTTCGATTCCAACCAAAGCCTACAGGGAATCAGGTAGTGGAACCAATACATCCCTCCATCCCTCCCTCCCTCCCTGTGACCACGGTTCGATTCCAACCTAAGCCTACAGAGAATCAGGTTGATAAAGTGGAACCAATACATCCCTCCATCTCTCCCTCCCTGTGACCACGGTTCGATACCAACCCAAGCCTACAGGGAATCAGGTTGATAAAGTGGAACCAATACATCCCTCCATCTCTCCCTCCCTGTGACCACGGTTCGATACCAACCCAAGCCTACAGGTTGATAAAGTGGAACCAATACATCCCTCCATCTCTCCCTCCCTGTGACCACGGTTCGATACCAACCCAAGCCTACAGGGAATCAGGTTGATAAAGTGGAACCAATACATCCCTCCATCCCTCCCTGTGACCACGGTTCGATTCCAACCCAAGCCTACAGGGAATCAGGTTGATAAAGTGGAACCAATACATCCCTCCATCTCTCCCTCCCTGTGACCACGGTTCGATACCAACCCAAGCCTACAGGTTGATAAAGTGGAACCAATACATCCCTCCCTTCCTCCCTGTGACCACGGTTCGATTCTCACCGAGTTCATTTTTGTCTTAGCGTTCTTCATTATAATCTCCCGACAGGTTTATCAAGATTCGTGTGAAAACTAAATAGGTACTTTGGCGGAATCTTAGATGTCATCAGAAACCTTCTGAAAATTAATGTATAAATGAATGTCAGATTAGTCTTCAGATACATGTGGGTCATTCCGCGTCATTCCGCACACTTTTTTGCTCGACCCCCTCAGATTTTGATGAAATTTGGTGTGTGGCTAGGTACTCATGAGAAACTCCGATACGCAAAATATTAGCGAAATTCTGTCATTTGGGTAGGAACTGGAGCAGTTTGAAGTTTTAGGGGGTTTTGCGACCAGAACCCACCAATCTACCTAAAAATTGCTAAATACCCCTACAAAATGGTTCGATCTCAGCAAGTGAGGTATCATTAGAAAGAGCATAAAATTCTCTATCCACCAATATGTCACTTGACATTCTTTTATGTGTTGACACAAATCTGGGTCATTTAAGGTGACCTTGACCTTTGACCTCGATTATCTCAGAAGTATATGCTCTGGTTTTGATGAACTTTTTGTAGTCGTGAGATAGTTAACTGTACATGGCGCACACGAAAAATCAGCTTGGGCAATTACCAACTTCAGGAGAAAAATTACTTTAACTACCAACAAATGTGTAATGTCACTCTTATGAATGCGAATACAGTAACAATTATCAACTATTATGCATGTATTTTTTGAATTCGATCTCGGTATTTTCAAAGCCTGCTTCTGAAGTGGGTAGACTCCCTTATGGCGTCAAAAGGCAGTTTTCAGAATCTTATAGTAACTCGGCTTACAGTAGCCACGGCGGTTGAAGGAAACATGCAATAAGATTTGTTGTTGCTTAAATCAATTAAGTATAATGTTAACAACAACATTATTGGTGTGGTTGTGTTTATTTTCTGTGATAAATGGAGGAATATAATTGTTAAAAATTTTGGTCAAACCCATCCCCCCCTTGAAGGGAAGCCTCATTAACATAACACCTCGCGAGGGGTATGACGAAAATAGAGGCAGAGACTCGCAGCGCTGCTACCCGGCCTGTCGTTTACTGACTGCGCGCATTGCAACAAGTGTCCGTCCTTATGGCCCTGTCACACTAGAACGTTTTAGGCCAACGCGTGAGTAGCGCGTTAAAAATAGTTGATACGCTGGCAAACGCTGAACTTCCACAGATAAAGTCAAGTGGAACCGTGATTTCAGCGTTTCCATAACGCGTTGTTAACGGGTTCAATGCGTTCGCCAGCGCGTGAGAAACGCGTTAGTAACGCGCTCGACGACTGATAAACGACTGCCCAGCGCGTGAGAAGCGCGTTTCAACGCGCGCCAGCGTACTGCAACGACCACATGGTTAGTTGTATAAAAAGCCGACGCGCTACTACACTAATGGCCCTGTCACATCAGAACGTTTTAGGCCAACGTGTTGGAATTTCGGTAACACGCGGGTAAACGTTGACCAACGCTAGGCCAGCGTTCGCAACACGCTAAGCGCGTTACCCACACGCTGGAACACGCTGGAACACGCTGAGGCAAAAATACATTTTTCAACATACCTAAAATTTTCAGCGTTTGCCAGCGTGTGACTGCACACGCTGGCGGCGCGCAGGATGGTCGTTACTCACGCGTCGACTGCGCTAGACGATCGTTACCAACCCACTACTCACACGCTGGCGACCCGCTGTCGTATTTTTACTATAAATCAGTGATACGTTCCTCACACGCTGAGCGCGTTCCTCACATGATACTCACGCGCTGGCATACGCTATGAATCCGTTATCAATCTGTATGGACAGGCTGAAATCACAGTTCCACTTGACTTTGTCTGTGAAAGTTCAGCGATTGCCAGCGTATCAACTATTTTTAACGCGCTACTCATGCATTGGCCTAAAACGTTCTGGGGTGACATGGCCATAACCAGCGTGTCGCCAGAGTACGCCAGTGTATGCCAGCGTGTGAGTAGCGGATTGATAACGATCGTCTAGCGTGTTCGACGCGTGAGTAACAAACCTCCAACGCTCCGCCAGCGTGTGCAGGGCACGCTGGCAAACGCTGGAAATTGTATGTATGTTGAAAAAAATATGTTTTCCTCAGCGTGTGACAGCATGTCCCAGCGCGTGAGTAACGCGCTCAGCGTGTTGCTAACGCTGGTTAAGCGTTGGTCAGCGTTTGCCAGCGTGTTGCTAAAATTACAACACGTTACTCACGCGTTGGCCTAAAATGGTCTGGTGTGACAGGGCCATTACATGGTTTTTCATTCTGAATCGGGGTAAAAACAGTGTTCGGTCATTGCCGACTAATTGTGTAGCTGCTAGGTGTAGCAAAACTACTAAGGATGGAGTAAGCCTTCATTTGTTTCCGGTTGATCCTAAATATCGGAGGATTTGGACAGCCAAAGTAAAGCTTACCAGAGCGAAGTGGTCCAGGCGGGCATAGTGATTTTCGGCCCTCTGCAGCGAACATTTTGAGCGGTCGTGCTTCGACCTAGAGCGCCTAGAGGGACCCCATCTTTATCCTCGATCGAGTCCGTGTCTGAATAAGAAATACTGTTATTCGAATCGGACGAATCAGTACTGTTTTCGTCGGATTCACAAAAAACCGAGGAAGAACTTTCACGATCGTCTATGTGAAATTCGATTACCGTGCACAAAGCGTACGCGATTCGTACACTGTGGGTGCATCAACACACAACAATGTGCGTACGTGGCCACGCGAACCCGTCTTGTACCTAGATGTCGCGTACCGACTATCGAGAATTTGTCCGGGTCCTGCCTCGGTTTACGTCACTCATTTTTAGTGGCCGCGAAATTTAAAAAGGGGGGGGGGTCAATTTTTTGACGGCAAATTACCACACTAAACGTACACTTAAACCAGTTTTTTTTTTTTTTTCACATTTAATACACATAAATCTATGAATTTAAAACAAAAATTGCGTAATGAAAATGTTAGGCTGCATGTTTCCTTTAAGCAATGAAAATTCCGAGATCGAGATACATGTACATGCATAATAGTTGATAATTGTGACTGTATCCGCATTCATAGAAGTGATACTACACATTTGTTGGTCGTTAAAGTCATGTTTCTCCTGAAGTTGGTAATTGCCCAAGCTGATTTTTCGTGTGCGCCATGTATGGTTAACTATCTCACGACTACAACAAGTTCATCAAAACCAGAGCATATACTTTTGAGATAATCGAGGTCAAAGGTCAAGGTCACCTTAAATGACCCAGATTTGGGTCAACACATAAAATAATGTCAAGTGACGTATTGGTGGATAGAGAATTTTGTGCTCTTTCTAACGATACCTTACTTGCTGAGATCGAACCATTCTGTGGGGGTATTTGGCAATTTTTAGGTAGATTGGTGGGTTCTGGTCGCAAAACCCCCTAAAACTTCAAACTGCTCCAGTTTCTACACAAATGACAAAATTTTGCTAATATTTTGCGTGTCGGAGTTTCTCATGAGTACCTAGCTACACACCAAATTTCATCAAAATCGGAGGGGGTCGAGCAAAAAAAGTGTGCGGAATGACGCGGAATGACCCATGTATATTCTAATTGAATGAGAATGATATATTCTGATTCCAACAGGTAAACAATTACACAGAAATTAACTACAAGTTTATAATTATTGTACACAAATTTCCATCTGCAAAATTATCAGTCTGGGCCAAATATTTACTTACTCCAGCGGCGCTCCACGCGGTGGGGCCAAATTCTTCAACTCTCGGCCAGTAATATACATGCCCTTCTCCCTGCAAAAAACAAAAGTTTTTATTTATTTATTTAAGTTTTACTTATTTCTCTAACTAAACAAACCCCCAATACTTGACTGTGTTTGTGTGTTTCCGTTATGTTTGTTTATAAGTAATGTTTGGTAGACTCAAACTAAAATATTAAAACTGATTTTCAATTAATATTCACCTCAGTTCCAAATTGGAATGATTACTTAATTCAATTTCCCCAGAAAAGCCTTAAATACTAAGTGAGGATTCAATTCTCAAAATTATTAATAATCCTACAATATCAACAAAGAGCCAAGAGGGGAAAAAACAATTGCAATAATTCTAAAGATTTACATGAATTTTCAAAGTCAAATGATTAATACCATTTTAAAAATTGAACAACGAAATTGACTGGAGCGGGGCTTGAACCAGCGACCTCCTGTTCTGGTGCTCTATCAACTGAGCTATCTGTTTAAAGAGCACCTCTAAGTAAAACAAGTTTTCTCTGATTTTACATTTTGAAATAAATATGGAAGTATCCCAACCGAATGCAATATCAATGGGATTTATAGCCCGCCTAAAAATAGTCTAAAAGAACGTTTTTTCGGTTCATGCCAAGACGCGAATTCTTAAAAATGTAAAGGTCACGCTTTTGTTTACCCGCGTCATTGAGGGGAAAACAAAGAAATTGAGGAGAAACCCAAATGCACATGCACGCACAACACACGCATGTTGTACGTTGCCCGGCCCTAGCTGCACACAACTTTCCATTCTTTGACGTGCACGGGGAGGCCAATTCACTCAAGAATACAAGCCAGGGAACAGTAAGAAAACAACTTTGTCTTGGTACTCACGAATTTATAATTCTCACCGAGGATTTGTAGGTACAAAAGCTTTCCTTTCACTTTGAATGAAAGTCGAACACGAGCTTTGTTATACTCTACAACTTACAAGTACAAATCTAAGCGGGGTCAACCATGGAGGAATCAACGTGCGTATGTCACCAGCGCATCGTGTACCCACCACGTGCAAACCACAAAACGAATCGCATGCGTGTTGCATGCTGCTAGTGCTACCGGCCCCACGCACGATCGTCCGCCTGGTTACAACACATTATTGACGTTAGCGTCGGAATATACTTATGGCAGAATCATACAATTCCTTGGAAGATTTGAGCGAGTATTCGGAAGAATTCAATGACGAAGATTCCCACGGCAATGCACTGGACTCGGCAAGGAGACCTGGAGGTTTTTTCCCCTCCAGGTCCATAGTCCGATCGCGACGATGTATCACTAAACTAGTAGTAAGCCTGGCACCGATCGTTCGCGGTGCGCAACCGCTTCGAACCCGAGGCCCCTGTTGACGACGGGTGCGTGGTGTGGAAAATCTTGCTGAACAGAAAGGCAACCAGGATCGGTTTTTACACACAAACTGGTAATACATAATTTAGATGAATATACATTGTATCATGATGCCACTTTATTAGTTATCTCGGTGAATACAAGTCATTGCAAAAGTGTTGGAAAAACATGAACCACTGCAGAGAAGCGACCACTTGGACAACCTAAAAATCTGACCTTGTGTACATGTACGTGCACGGCTTGCAAATCGGACCCACTCCTTTCGTGTCTAAACATTCTCCTTTGGAAACCTCAGAAAATTTTCTTCAGGGTTTTTAAATTCCTCAAACATTTACCTACCACACAGGACTTCAGCATTTCGAAAAAATCGAACAAAATACGAACTAATGTCGAGAAAAACATTGAGAAAAGAAGGCCGCAAGCAACACAATCGCACGCGGTACGCGCACGGTGTGGCGGTGGCATGCATGGCCTTGCGATCACATACTAGCTGAATAACACGATGACGTTTCGGGGTCATGTTAATCTCATTTGCATACATTAAACATGGCTGTCGTTTTCTCAAAAATAGAGCAGAATCGTGTTGGGAAAACCGAATTGAACTTTGTTTTTGATACACTAAACCCCATGGAGTCAAATTATATACTAACGGAAAGATTGGTATATACTCTGTCATAAAATGAACCCAATACCCAAACTACAAAATTGTTAGAGGTGCTCTTTAATATGAAAACTGACTAGGTGCTGGTAATATTATAACACCTCAACCACAGTTTCTGTGTCTTGATTGGCCGAGAGCTAGTCACATGGTATTTTCAATCTTTTCAATGATTCTGTGCATGGCCAAAAGTACTTTACCCTAATAGCAACCAAAGTACTATACCCATGGCGTGGTATTTGTGTGCAAATGTATTCTGATGTGTGCGTTGAGTGTTGCACTTATTGTTCCAAAGAGCCAGTGCTACAGAGCTGGATTCAAACATTTTGTGAAGGGGTGGTTTAGAAAAAAGCAAAGACATTTCCCACCAATTTTGCATTTAAATCGAAGTTCACTTTAACTGTATTTAGATTTAGATAATTTTAAAATATAAACACCAAGCAGAATCTGTGGGTGAGGTGTTATATAACAAATTTTAAATGCTTTATCTCGTGATGTAAAACTAGCCCCCTCGGTGATTCATGGACCATTCCATATTTGTATACTATTATTTAGGGGACCAAAAAAACCCGGAAAATCGCAGAAAGTACTAATAGTGTTGATGGATTCAAACTGACCTGTACATTTTGTGCAGTATGTGTCTGAGGCCGGCAGTGTTAGGAACCCATTCAATCAAGCCACACTCCTCATTCAAGGGGATGACGGCCTAAAAATGAGCCCAACAAAAACCATGTCATCTCAAACAATACGCTGTATGATTTGTAAACCTTTAATACATTATAGTGGGGCAGATAGGGGGAAATATTTGGGGGAAATTGTGTCTTTATTGATACAAGCTTGACATTTTTGCACACAAGATATTTTAACTTTGAAAAAAAATAGATTGAAATAACAAGCAATTTTCTAAAAATTAAAAATGGCTGCAATTGCTTATTGTTCTACATACATTTATTCAAAAGACAAATCTGTTATGGCCGTATAGCCAAATATCTTTCTCATGACATACTCTGACTGTGTGCCAAATGCCATGTTGTATCATCAAAGACACAATGGCATCACCTTTCTGTCAAACTATTTAATGGAGTGTGGTACGCTATTAAGAACATCAGTTGATGCAAACAAATGAAAGCCTTCTTCACCTTCTGTCGAAAGGTGCAATTAGTTTGACTTTTGTTGAAATAATTTTTACCTAAAATAGCTGAAATAACACCAAACAAAACTTTACAGCGGAACAATTATTTATTTACACTGGGTAGCCCATTCAATGGATACCCACTGTTCTTCCATGGGGCCCAGAAACAAGAAAAAATGTGAAGAAATTGCAGTTGGTGGCAGGAAAACCCCAGAAGAACATTCAAAGGAAAACCCACCAGAGTCAAGTAGAGACTGAAAACCCAATCCACATATTGGCCCGGGTGGGATTCGAACCTGGGTCACAGCGATGGAAGGTGAGAAAAGAACTGCTGCGCCAACCTGACTTCCCCGATATCTGTTTACATTCTACAAATATCATCTTCAATGTGATACATGTTACATATTCTTGTTTGTTTTATACAGCAGAAAATATATGGATAATTTCCAACTATGAGAGAAAGCAATCAAATAGCTTTAAAAAGACCAATCTTACGTAAGTCCGGATGTGAAGCTGGCCACGTCGCGACTCTGCGTCCTTCCTTAGGCATTTGTTGACGATTCCGTTAAACTCCATCAAACGGTTATCCTGTCTCAGATCGTCCTAAGAAAAAGACAAGTTGGAGTGACTCCGAGGTTTATCTAAAATTGAATAATCTCAAGCGCCCACTCTTGAAATTAATGCAGGCGTGCAGGGCACAGTTGAAAATCTGTCATTGAATAAAGAAATAATGCAATTACTACAAGATACCAGCACTTAGTTTATTAGCACCGTTATTTACATGTTTTTGCCGACATTCTGTTGCCTGGGGCACTTTTTGTTCCCTCTGCAGTCAGGGCGTGATACTACGTCAACTGCTACCCGCCATAAAATCTGACGTCAGCCAGAGAACTACACACAGGGCCGGGACCATTGTACGCGGTAATATATACAAATATTTGCAAGCCCAGCTGAAGAATTTCAAAGAAGACTAAGAAACAAAAGTTAGGAAATTTGAATGTCAAGGAATTACTGGACGCAGCTGATAATCCTCGGCTGTATGAATTAAATGGAGACAATGGAACTAGGGTGTTGAATAGGCCTAATCACTGAAGCGTGATACCACGATATTGCGTATATACATGTCCACCTTGTCAACAAAGCATGCTTTACGTTGACGTATATTCACGTCCACCGCTGTGTATGCCCTACATGTCAGTAGTGTATACCTGTCAGTGCTAGCGGGTAACTTTTGGGGTAAATACTCGTCAACTGCAACAACCAAGGAAACATTTGAAGTCAATTCTAATCACTTAAATGGCAAATTCTAAAGTACCAAGGTGAAAGAGGCAGACAATTCATACAATGCTCCAAAGTTCTGTCTATTTAGGTCTCCATGGAATCGACAAAAGTGTTGTGTTTCCTTTGCAGGAAATTGTGCCATGTACTAGCACCCTTGCTCTATTTCTGTTCCTCTGTGACCTACCTTTGGTTTGCACATCATGACATACAGCTTGCCATCAGAGCCCTGGATTCCAATCTTCTTGGGTTTTTGCAGAGATGGAAGAACCTCCACCTGTTCAAATTAGAAAAACATGTACCACTGAATTGGTTTACTGGGTTTCTTGGGGTTAGGCTTGTTGAGCAGAACTGTGAATTTCTCAAGATCCACTTTGGCTACACACTGAAATAAGATGATCTGGAAACGTGCACGACGTAGTAACTTCACATGGGTTGACTGCGATTGTTAGCCGTCTGTCGGGAACACACACATCGGCTACACACTAAAATAAGATGATCGGGAAACGTGCACAATGTAGTAACTTCACATGGGTTGACTGCGATTGTTAGCCGTCTGTCGGGAACACACACATCGGCTACACACTGAAATAAGATGATCGGGAAACGTGCACGATGTAGTAACTTCACATGGGTTGACTGCCATTGTTAGCCGTCTGTCGGGAACAAACACATTGCATACACACTGAAATAAGATGATCCGGAAACGTGCACGACATAGTAACTTCACATGGGTTGAAACGTGCACAACGTACTAACTTCACATGGGTTGACTGCGATTGTTAGCAGTCCGTCGGGAACACACACACATCGCGGCGCATAAGTTGACATTCCTCTACTCTTGTGATTGTTGACTTTTTGAATACAGACTGAAACCAATCGTTTTAAAAGTCAGTCACTGACTGATCTGTGTTGTTGCAAGGTTAATCTGAGAGAGGCTTTATATTTCAAGATATCATCCAGCTTCCAGTGCCTACACATTGCCAACTCTTGGCTTCTTCATCAACAAGACACCCCCTTCAAAAAAAACCCCAGATTTAGCCTTGCTAGAGAAATTGTCTGGATAAATAGAGATGCTTACCACATCGTCAAAGCTGTTGATGAATATCTGTGTCATAGGGAAGGGGTTGTGATCACGATGTGCCCCCTGGCTGCTTGGAAGAGTGATGGTCATGGCTGACTGCAGAGGGACGATGATATTACTGAAATTACTGAGGAGAGGGGAAAAGAATCAGACAAATTGTCAAGGATATTGGAAAGAAAAAAGAAAGAACAAATTGGTTGAGTACTGGCATGACAATTAAGAGTGATAGGAGTGTATTAGATACCTGTCATCTACCAGTCTCTTGAGTGATCTGAAGTCTTTATTGATGCTGAGTGTGTTACACGTATGCTCAACCTGCTTGTTGCATAACTCCAGCAATCGATCTGTCAGCTTTGTTGCATCCTGTTGACAAATAAATACACCAACCGATTTATTCTGTATTTACCCCACAAGTTGCTACGAATAAAAACAATGATTAATAATATAGGACGGATAATCATCCTTACTTGCAGCTGAGAAGCCGAGGAAGAAAGTTCTCACCTGAATAAATTTGTTCAGGTTCTTCTGCAGATATTTTGCCCGGGTGAAGATCTCACTGCAACGCTTGGTTCGGACTGGATAGGATGACTAGTGGGAAAGAGGAGAAATTATGGTCTAAATTGCTAAAACTTAATGACATTCAGTTGCACCAAACTGACATATGTGACCTGTTCCAACGAAACCCGGACAAAGTTGCACAATGTGTTTCATTACAATGTAGGGGAGATAGGGTAAGAGTACATATGTAAATGATACATCATTTTAAAGCTAAGAACCTAGAGAATTTAAAAAAAAAAAAATCTAAAAAAAATAATTATCAACTTTGTCTGGGTTTCGTTGGAGCAGGTCATATATATTCTATTTGCAAATGATGAAAACAAATGTCATTTATTAGCAACACAGCCCAACTATATTAGTTGTAGAAAACAAAGATTGGTTACCTTGGAAACAGCCATGGACATCCAGACAGCCTGCTGTGGAAAGGCCACAAGAACGCGAGCGATAATCTCCTGAACAAAATTAATAAAAATGAAACAATGTGGCCGTCCCTGGTTTGTAGCTGTAAGGTTGCAGTAAACTTACTAAGGTTAATGCAATCACAGAGCTTGAACCCAAGTCTCCTTTAATCATCAGTGTATCAACTTAAGAACTACAATCAGAGAAGGGAAAATACATTTTCAAACAATCTATACACGAAAAGTGACTCTAGGTATATTATATTACAAATATTATTGAACGTTCCGGTGCGTTTTACCATCTGAGCTATCAAGCCCTGTGTTGGCAGCTCCCTATTTGGTCATCATCTTTGTTAAAGGTAGTATACACCATTTGCAGATATCAACAATATTTACTACCGAATTATTAAGAAATATCTTACTTTTTTTAAAGTAAATAATGATTCTAGCCATTCAGCAAATTGATTGCGCTAGATATCCTGTAATTATCCGAGAATTATAATTTTATAAAGACAAATTTGGGATTGACGGACGGCGATCGCAAAAAAAAGAAAGATAACTTAAGAATAACTGCTCGACGCCGGTTGAAAACAAACGCCGCTGTTTTTCGTGTTTTTCTCGGCATCCATGATTGTAAAACTTCGGACAGGTCAGTTAAACGATATTTACTATAAAATACAACCCCCAAATCTACTTATTCATGATAATTCGAGCAACTGCCATTATCTAGCGCTAGTCAATTTCGTTGTTCAACTTTAAAACATGGATACAAGACCAGCAGGTCCATTCAACGCAGCAAGGTGGTTGCCATCTTACCTGCAATTGAAGAAAGACTTCCTCTTGAGCGTGACAGATGCGAGAGATGAGCTGAGAAAACGCTGTCAGGAACTGATAAGGAGCTAGCTTCAACGTCAGCTCAGCAAGGATCTAAATGTCAAAGTAAAATTCATCAGTTTCTCATAACAAACGAGTGCCAACTTTATTCGCGGTCGATGCCTGTAGGTATTTAAATTGTGTGCATTTGTAAACAGGGACCCAACGGTCGCGCCGACCCAACGGTCGCGCCGAGCTACGGACGCGCCGAGCTACGGACGCGTAGAGCTACGGTCACGCAGAGATACGGTCACGCCGAGATACGGTCACGCAGAGATACGGACACGCCGAGCTACGGACACGCCGAGCTACGGACACGCCGAGCTACGGACACGCCGATATACGGACACGCAGAGATAAGGTCACGCAGAGATACGGTCACGCAGAGATACGGTCACGCAGAGATACGGTCACGCAGAGATACGGTCACGCAGAGATACGGTCACGCCGAGATACGGTCACGCATAGATACGGACACGCCGAGCTACGGACACGCCGAGCTACAGACACGCAGAGATACGGACACGTAGAGATAAGGTCACGCAGAGATACGGTCACGCAGAGATAAGGTCACGCAGAGATACGGTCACGCAGAGATAAGGTCACGCAGAGATACGGTCACGCAGAAATACGGTCACGCAGAGATACGGTCACGCAGAGATACGGACACGCCAAGCTACGGACACGCCGAGCTACGGACACGCAGAGATACGGTCACGCAGAGATACGGTCACGCAGAGATACGGTCACGCCGAGATACTTTGTTTAGGTGACACGAAAATCTATCGTAAGCCGTGCCCAAGTTTAATGGCTATGACTAAGTGTCCATGGGAAGCGGCTTCCTTGGCTGTCATAGTCAGGGGTGTATAAATTGCAAGCCGTAGCAACTGTCTGACCTTATTAAGTCTAGTCAGGATGATCTTGCTCGCCGCCATCTTCTCTGTTTTCTTGCCTTTCTCCAGCTCTGAGACGTGAGATCCGTAGTCTAACCAGAGAGTGAGCAGGCGAGGCATAGACTGGTAGATGTATTGATTGCCATACAGCAAGGAATGGCCAAAATGACGCACCACAAACAAGATGAACTCACTACAGGATCCCAGTAAAAAACATACATGGGCATGAATATCTAATCGTTGGTGTGAAGTTCACCGGTTATACAGGGTTGACCGTAAAACTGGACGAACACACCAAAACCACCGAGGCCAAAACTACCTTTACCAATGGATGAAGAACCCTTCTAAGAGAAAAGTGATACCAAGATATCCTGATATTTGGTATCATTTTTCTTCCAGAAAGACTCCCTATCCGTTATACCAATTCGGCCTCAGGACAGAGGAAACATGCCTGTCTGTGTTTGTTTAGGGGCCGCCCTGTAAAGTAGGTTACGATAGCAAAAGATCTAGATGCCTCACTTGCAGTAAAAGGGATATAAGCATCTGTACAAGGTGTTGACGATTATTCACTAACTTGGTTTAAAATGAGATTGGGTTCAAGTTCCAAGAGAACGATAATCATTTCAAATGTTTGTATTGGGTTTTGAAAGTACTGTGCTAGTCATCACAAAAAGGGTATTCCAATAACCAACTTAATTTGGGTCTTTACGTTCCTTGACACCTCCCTCCTACTCCTCTCTAGTTCGGCCCACTCACCCAGATTTCTCTGGTCGTTCTGATAAGCTCTGCATGAGTCTATCATAGTACTTGGCTAGATAGAAATGTCCGTCCTCCCATTCTGGGTACACCTCCAGTACTTCCTTGTACTGTTTCATGACAGAGTTACTTTCAAACTTGGCCGTGTCTTCCATGAACCGACCCACGAGAAGAAGTGCCTGGAGCAAAACAAAGAAGAGATTTGGTAACGGGCTCCGTGTTCAATCGGGGCCCAGTGTTTGGGGACAGGCCACCCATCTTATTTTTGTTTTGTACAAAAACCATAGCGTCTTTGTGTGAACATCCGGCGGGATATATTTGTACAGGCTATATCTATGAAGTTACTAATTTCATTTCAAATAAACCCCAAGAGAAACTTCCTTGGTGCATTTTCTAATAACGTTAAACAAATTTACTAAAATTGAACAAAAAAGTTGACTAGAGCAGGGTTTGGACCTGCGACCTCTGGATGACCGTTTCGGTGCTCTACCAACTGAGCTATCCAGCCCCGTGTTTTGGCGGTTCACCAAATTTGTCAATATTTTTGTTCAGAAGGCGCTAGTCAGAAGCCATAAACCAATTTCCATGTGGCCAAAGATCACGCCAAGCCACTTTAGCATTCTTAGAAACCTTGAAAATGGCAGCTGTTATTTAAATTTTGAAGAAAATCACGCTTCTAAATTTACATTACAGGCCCATTATTACAAACTTTGTAAAGCTACGTCACTGAATAGTAAAAGCCAATCTTCAAACGCTTACCTTAGCATGGGTAAGTTTCTCCGCTGGATCGGCCTGCAACGAACCTCTCCTTGCCTGAGCATCCTCCGAGAAATGATCAGCCACGCCCTTTTGTAAGGTAATCAATGCGTGGTGCCCTTCTCCCTGGTAACCAAGGGTGAAAACAAGAGCCGCGTTGAATACAGAAGTCAGCGCAGTAGACAAATCAGTCATATTTTATTCACTTTGATGCAAACATTACAAAGTTAATAGAATTGTTAAGTAGGACCTGTTAGAATATCTGTGTGTGAAAACACATGCACATTTGGGTTTTTTTGGTATTAATTATTGCTGGTAATGAAACCAAGGATTCCTCAAAAGCGCCCCAAGCACTATAGCTTGAAAACCTGAAGAAACACACAGAGAGAAAGCAATGAGAAGAAATTACAGTTTTAGAAGGCGGGAGGAAAACCCCACAAGAATATCCTGGGAAGTTTGGGATGTTTTGGCCCAGGCAGGATTCGAACCCAGGCCATAGCAATGGAAAGCAAGAAACAAACTGTTATGCCAACCTGACTCCTCAATTAAGTCTCTTGACTGGATTCAACGACTGCTTTCTTTTGGTTGAAACTATTTCCAGCAAGACAGCGTATATTTCACTGGTTAACACATCGCGTTAATAAGGATTCTGTGCTTACAGGGTTTGCGCAGCTTTTTCTACTAGCAAGGTTAGCGGGAAAGAGTGATCAGCACAGAATTATGTGGTTAGCAGAGCCATGAAGTTTAGACCTCCTATCTTCACCTTAACCCTAATCCTCTAGGGTATTTTGGCTAGAAACCCTGCAACATTTGTCAAAGTGACAAGCCTGCCTGGTGCAGCAAGATCCATCAGGCCAAAAAGTCTTGAGGCCAAACTGCCTCAGAGTCTGTGGTCACTGAATACAACAGGATACATTTGTGGCATTGTTCAATGCGGGACTAGATCTCATCTTCTCATAAGCGGCTATTTATGCACTTCTGTTGGTAGTCTATGCCAAAGACGAATGCATTCAATATTTAAAAGCCCATTTACACATTTACCCAGTTAACGGAATATCGCGCAGTTAAAAATACGTATGCAAAACAGCTAGAATCAATCACAATAACCATCTCTGCTCTCCCATGTACCCATTTTACTTCTGGGTGGGCAGCAGCAATGAGTGGCAAAGTGCCTTGCCCAAGGGCACACGCGGTTCTTTCCTTACCTCCCACCACTGTGACCCAGGTTAGAATTTGGCACTGGCCAGTCCTTCATATTTAGGGAGCGCGATCGCACTCCTCCGCGCTCCCTATATGTTCTAAAGAGAGCAAAACACAGCGATCCTTAAAAATTCCACAGAAGTAATTTGTGACCGGCTCTACAAAAAGGTGTGTTATGTTTCGTAAAATGAAATTGAGTTATATACATGGTTAGAATTAAAGCCCACAACGTAAGCTTTCATTTAGTATATAATAGAGACCCATAGCCCCGTCCATTGTGGAGGAACGAAGTGTTTACATATTGATTACTTGCTCGGAGTTCAAATTACACAACTGAGAAAACAGGCTTTGAAATAGCCGGCTCTGTTGTACTACAACAGAACGATGCACACAAAATTGTTGGTTTTTTTCTACTTTATTCATCAAAATCAACATTTCTTTGAATGAAACCTTAAACTCTAGGTATTAAAGATTTCATTCATGACAACAAATAAACAACACATTTTGATGAAATGTTTACCCTCTCATTGTTGAGCGGGCCATTACATGACAGTGCATAGTGCGACTTAAGACGTCTTCTTGTAGAGCCGGTTTGATTTGTAACGCAAACCGGAACGACGTCCGTTGATTTTGTGTCATGGAAAAACCTATACTACAGTACCAAGTTACTGGTTTTTTTTATGTACGCTTGCGGTATACTCACGCAGTATGTGTGCCACGCCGGCGACCATGCGTGCCAATGCACGAGCTAGCTATAGCTAGCCCGCCATTAACATCGCGAATAAACACTTAACAGTATGTACAGGAATGACACGATCCTATCTCTGCAATGCACGTGCGCATGTGAGTGCCTGACGCATGCAATACGTTTTGTGGTAAAATAAAAGTGGTACATTATTGTATGGCATTGAGACTAAACAAAGAAGTACAGCGTGCGCGCGCACTGTAAACAAATGTGTAGCTAGCGCGTGCATTAGCAAACTTTGACTCGGTGGATAATAATGCCCGTTTTCCATTAGTGAGTGTAAATAAACCAGTACTACAAATACAGTAATGACAATTTACATGTATTACCTTTAAATTGGTTTTTTTTTAGCTGTTTCGGACATACACATGTAGGCCGAAACAGCTCTTGTTTTCGTACTTTTTTTCTTTCTTTTTTTCATTTTGTCTCCGAAGAAGATCTTGTTACGATCGAAATATTAGGCCCTCTTAACTTATTTGACTTTTTATTTAAGGAGAGCGAATAGCAGGATTCAAATAAACATCAGGATTTAAGCTCTCCTCGTGTTTATTAAAATGAAGGACTGATGGGTCAATATGTGGATTGGGTTTTCCCCAGGATATTCTTTTTGGTTTTCCTCCTACCACTAAAACTGTACCTTCTTCTCATTGTCTTCTCTCTATACAGGTTTCTTCAGGCTTACGCTTTTGAGGGATTCTTGGTTTCATTACCAGAAAGAAATATTAATAATAATAATAAATTCAATGCTCCAGATCACAAAGTCACGGCATTTTACAGAGCACTCAAAAAATGTCAAATGTTTAAATATATATAATTGTTGAAATCCACAGTTTCTGTATATCATTGTTACCTTGGTAACAAGGTATCCAGTCCAAGCACAGACCCAGTCCTTGTACGTCTTGCCTTTCTTGCTCCGATAGATGGGCTTAGGGATGTTAGTCCATGAAGGAGAAGAGGCGGGGACATACTTAGCATCAAGGAGGGGGATTCAGATTTCCTTAATGTGGCCGGAGAAACGCCTCCAAAGCTGACGGCCAGATCTACAGGTCGGGAAAAGTTAATACGACAAAATTCAAATTTGACCTGCATCTGATTTACCATTACAGCTGCTATAATAATGAGATTGTAAAGTGAACTTATCCACCATGTCAGATAACCAAGGAGCTGCATCATTATTACTCTAATCATTGGGGCAATGAAACATTCCAAATACAATCTCAGCTCCCTGAGAAGTATACAGCTTGATGCTGCCAGTTTGGCGCAATGCAGCTAAATCAACCACAATAACCATCTCTGCACTCATAGATACTCATTTACTCCTGGGTGGAGAGAAGCAAACAGTGAATAAGTACCTTGCCCAAGGGCACACACACTATAAACCCAGGCTGGACATAAACCCAGGCTGGACTCAAACCCGCAAACTGCAGAATTCCCCAGACCACAAATTCAATGCTCCAGACCACGAGAGCACGGCACTCCACCAGATATAACTTTAACAGGAGGACGATTGTCAACATAGACAATCAATTAAAGGAAATAAACATAAAGTTAACAATCTTTCTCCCTAAAGCAAGGCTTTAGGGAGACCAGCGAAACCCCTGACGCAGGAAAGCCTTTGCCATGCCGAGCAAGGCCCAGGCCTCTCGGCCAACTAATCCTCCTTTTGTGCATGTAAATCATCAATAAAGGATCAATAAAGCTGGGCTTTCTTTTCTGAAGGCCTGTTAAACCAGCATCATGAATAGTACATGTACATGTCCTCTTTACATGTACAGTGTGGTTAATAATTCCATATCAGTTCCTTATTAGGACACTTAATTTTAGGAATTTACCCTGGGGAATAAACACTTGACAACTTGAAATCGCTCACCGCGCAGAACAACCGATACATCACGCTTAGAATTCACACACAAGATATACAAGTTTAATAAATACCTAGGAGAGTTGAAGGCTTCTGATTGGCCGAGACTCGATCACGTGCCGGTCATTATATGTAGTAACATCATGGGTTTTCCAAGGGCCGTTTTCTAAACCCCGGCTTTGGGCTGCACTCTGGCCACATTTACAGACGTTAGTCCTAGTTCCGGATCGCAAAAAATATTCAGGCTGTTTTCGGCAAGTCTAATCCTCGAAATTTAAATGAAATAGGTTTAGTAGTTTACCTTGAGTGATGGAGAAACTACAGTTTTTGTTTCGATATTTATGCTCTTCTTTATTTTAAAATACATACTGTACGACGTCAAATATACCGACATCCCTTTTTCTAGTTGTGGATCAGTTTAACCAATTCCGGATCGAGTAAAAAAACTGCTTCGTACATGTACGTACATGAACAATTATCACGCTAGAACCAACCCGAATCAAGCCTATATTTCTGATAAAGTATTCATTAATTTATATAAATACAGTTTAAAATAAATGTCAAATACTTTAACTTCCAATAAAGTTTAAAAAAAAGGACTTGCAAAGAAATGCTTTGAAATGTTTTGTCCGTGTACGTGTGTTGCGCGCGGCAACGATCCGATAAACTTTGTCCCACCATGGAGACATTTCTCCATGGTCCATTAGAACACGTCATATGAAATCGCTTGCGCGCGTGCTGTTGATGCATGTATTTTACGGGCGATCCGGAACTAGAAAAAAAAATGAACGTTCAGTCTTTGGCAGATTTGAGACTTTTACTTCGACTTATTTTTACTTATGTATCAAGAAGCTTGTATGTTTCTTTTCAAAATGCACTTCATCTAAACAAATAGTATTGGAGACCAAGCCATAACAAGGTAGGTTTTTATTTGAAGCGATCTGGAACTAGAAAAAATCCGGAACTAGGAAAACAACTGTACCACTGCTAAACTACATGAACAAAGCCAAAATACGAAAACGAAGCTGCGTTTGTAAAACGGCGTAAAAGAAGCCGCGAAGTCGCGAAATTCGGAGTATTTTCACCATTTTTCTCGTTAAAAAGGTATTTATTAAAGGTAATAACAGTGCGAGAACCCGGTTGTTACTGCGTGGTAATGACCGGGTTGGGGGATGACCGCTGGTAATGGACCTCGCCTTCGGCTCGATCCATTACCAGCGGTCATCCCCCAACCCGGTCATTACCACGCAGTAACAACCGGGTTCTCGCACTGTTATTACCTATATAATGTAGGATTTATTTTATATATTACAACTCCCACTTTCGGTTCCCATCCCAAATTCTCCAACTTTCGTTAAATACAATTTGACATCGCGCAAAGATGTAAATTACTAGGGACCATTTGATAAGACAAATTTTGTTCATTTTGTTAAAAAGTTGAAGAGTTACGGTTTTGAACCACACCATTCACATCTCTGCCAGTTCAGTCAACCAGTAACTTATATCGTTTCCGAATATTATTAGGCGCACATGGGCGCACGGTATTTTCCGTTTTCCATCTGATCTGGGGACCTTAACAAATACCAGTTTAAAAAGCCTTTCTTTATAAATATATAGTTCCTGCCACGTGCAGAGACTATGAGATCATATATCGCTATTTAAAGATCTTGGTGTGCATGGACCATGGTACATTCATCAGAGGGGTTGTCACTTATCAGGCCGCAGTGGCTTGCTCAGAAGTGGTATGAAAATAACAAAGCTTGTACAAATTTCCCATAGGCTTGTGTACATAAGTCCATGTTGGCATGGATTGCCACCCGTTGACAAAATGGAAGTCTTTTGATCTCCACCCTTTATGGTCTGAAGGATGCTGGCCTTGAATGAATACATTTTAGATGTTGGTGAAGGGCAGATCAAATTACATGTACATGTACATATGGTGAGGAATAATTTTTGTTGACTGGCAATCATTGTAAAAACCCGACTATTTTCAAACACTTTTTTTTTTCGTCTGAAAGAAGTAAAGGAATCATGGATGCCGAGAAAAGCACAAAAAACAGCGTTTGTTTTCAACCGGCGTCGAGCAGTTATTCTTATGTTATTGTGTTTTTTTATACAATTATATTTTTCGGAATAATTACAGGACATCTAGCGCAATCATTTTGCTGGATGCCTAGAATCAATATTTACCTTCAAATGAGTAAGATATTTCCTAATAATTCGGTAGTAAATATTTTTGATATCTGCAAATGATGTATCATACCTTTAAGTCTTGATCTTGTTCATTGGGTGTGTGTCTATTGTCAATGGATTAGGATTAAAAAAGATTGCAAGCCCCAGGCTTTCATCAGGCCTTGCTCAGCATTTGAAAGGCTTTCATGTGTCAGAGTTTCGCCGGCCTCCCTTAGATATATTTGTATTGTTATCACTTTATATACTTTAATCACAAATTATAATCGAAAAATTATATCAAATGAATAACAAAATTAAAAGAGTTACTTACGATTCTTTTGGTGATTCCTTGCAATCGTAGATCTGAAGCAGCTCCTGTATGGCATAGGCAGAGCAGTCCTGAGAACGAGTATCGGCTGCAGCTAAGAAGGCTCTCGCTAGCTCACTGATTAGATCAAAGGCAAAGTTAGCATCGTCAACGCCAGTCTGAAAGGTCAAAGGAAAGACTGACAGTTTATAGTGTAGACAACGAGTATTGGTCGCAGTTAAGAAGGCTCTCGCTAACTCACTGATCAGATTTAAGGCAAAGTTAGCATCGTCAACACCAGTCTGAAAGGTCAAAGGAAAGATCGACAGTTTATAGTGTAGACATCGAGTATTGGCCGCAGCTAAGAAGGCTCTAGCTAGCTCACCGATCAGATCAAAAGCAAAGTTGGTGCCGTCAACGCCAGTCTGAAAGGTCAAAGGAAAGACTGACAGTTTATAGTGTAGACAACGAGTATTGGCCGCAGCTAAGAAGGCTCTCGCTAGCTCACTGATCATAATGAAGGCAAAGTTAGCGGCGTCAACGCCAGTCTGAAAGGTCAAAGGAAAGACTGACAGTTTATAGTGTAGACATCGAGTATTGGCCGCAGCTAAGAAGGCTCTCGCTAGCTCACTGATCATATTGAAGGCAAAGTTAGCGGCGTCAACGCCAGTCTGAAAGGTCAAAGGAAAGACTGACAGTTTATAGTGTAGACATCGAGTATTGGCCGCAGCTAAGAAGGCTCTCGCTAGCTCACCGATCAGATCAAAAGCAAAGTTGATGCCGTCAACGCCAGTCTGAAAGGTCAAAGGAAAGACTGACAGTTTATAATGAAGACAGCAAGTATCGGCTGCAGCTAAGAAGGCTCTCGCTAGCTCACTGATCAGATCAAAAGCAAAGTTGATGCCGTCAACGCCAGTCTGAAAGGTCAAAGGAAAGACTGACCGTTTATAATGAAGACAGCAAGTATCGGCTGCAGCTAAGAAGGCTCTCGCTAGCTCACTGATCAGATCAAAAGCAAAGTTGGCGTTGTTCACCCGATTTACACCAAAGTTGATGGCAATACTTACATGGAACTTGGACATATCTTCTGTCTTGTTGTTAGTGATAATCTCCAGCCTCCCAGGATCAATGGCACCCAACTCTCCCAGACACTCACCAAACAGACTCTGTGCTTTTGTGTCAGAGTCACGACAACCACTCAATAACTATACCAAAAAAACAAAACTAAAATGATATGATACAAGCATGAGATTTGGCACACAGAGTATGTCATGAGGACGATATTTTGCTTTAGGGCCATCTCAGATTCGTCCTTTGAAGAAATAAATGTAGAACAAGCCATGTTCCATTTTTTCAAAGAACAAATCTGCAATGGCCCTTCCGTCTAATATCTTTCTGATGACATACTTCAAATTCCATTAAAGACACAATCCTATATCACCAATCTGTTTCAATAATAAATACATTTGTTACATTATATAGAAGAGAAACATGGATTTTTGAATTGAAATATATGGTAGTATTAATGGTAAAAATTATGTTCATAGTGTTTTAACTAAAATGTTGGAAACACTAATTAGGCGAAGGATAAGACTTACCACGGAGACCAGTTCAGTAATAGTAGGATCTACTATCTCGTTACCCATCACGTACTCGTGCAGGGCAGACTACAGAAATGGGGCGAAGAAAAAAGGTATCTGTTGATTTTTAAAAAGTCAACAAGAGAGGTAATATTGACCGCATTGCCTATAGAGCGTGTAAGTAATTGACCCAGAGAACGTACAAGAGTTTACGAGAAACCGAACTTCCAAGCACCTCAACCTCAGCTTCAACATGACATAATTTGTTTTAACGCTGTTTTTTTTTTACTTGGAGGTTAAAATAAAAACTTTCATACAAATATTATTTTTCATTTCAATATACAAAATTTGAACGTTGTATCAAATTAGGAAAAAGTCCAGAAAGGTCAAACGTATGCACCGTCTTCCTTATCGATTGCACAAAAAATATCAAAGCCTTGTCTGCATTTATCTGCCATGTTTTTCCTGAGAGAACAAATTGTTGAATCTTGTTGTGCACAGGCGCAAAAGGAATATCGCACTGGCTTATTCTGACCTGGTTCTTTCGCAGCAGGTCCCGGAGTTTTGACAGCGCGTGAAGTCTGACATCCAGACTCTCATGAGTCACTCCCTTGATAGACTGCCTGAGTTGAGTTTTAAGATCCGGCTGACTGGAAGGATCCTCCCGATGTTCCTTCAAGACAGAGTTGACCTCGTTGAGTTCTGCCAGGTCGGGCATGAAGTACAACTCGTGAAAATGCTGGTTAAAACTTTCCCTGTAGAATCAACAGAAACAAAACAAATAAAACAGTCTCAGATCTTGCATTTTCCCTTTGAAGATTTGTAACTTCCCCTTTCCTCTTGAACAGTCTGAAGTTTGACAAAGGACCCCCCAGACTCACAAGAAACTTAGTACTTGGTTCGACTGCAAACCTTCAAATAAATTCACTTTGAAGTATTCACTTTTACTACAAACCAAAAACTTGCATTACCCGTGCTTTTCAACAAATTATGGCAGTTTTCCAAACCCCAGCTTCATCTTCGTCTTTGGCTTCGTTTATGCAGTTCGCCAATGGTGATGGAGCCGGTGATGGAGACGGAGACAAAATCTAAGCTTGGGTTTGAAAAACAACGTAGACTTTTTTTCTCCTCTTAATACATTTTCAACTCGTATGTTTTAATGCAACTAAAACCTTTCATAACTTTTTCTCTGAAAATAAGTTTCTTGCATTGGGCACAAACAGATTCGCTTTGGGAGCAGACTGGCTCTGTGCATTATCAATACTGGTTGAGGGGCAGCACTAGCGAAAATTAAATTAAAGTTTGGCAGCTAATAATTCAAAATGTTTACAGTAATAATTTATTACCTAAACATGGGCTGATTTTATTTTGGTCGATGTCTTATTCAAAAGTGAGAAACTTTTAAAAGAAAAAGGACTCAAAATAGCCAGAGTAATGCTACTTTTAGCAGGAATTTCTAGTTATGTTTAACCAATTATTAAAGAAGAATTTCTTGGCACCTGTTTTCAACGATGAGGAAGTTGTAGATCTTAGCCACCTGCTCTGGCAATTGATGAAGTAAACAAAGCAGAGTGACAATGACCTGACTGATCATTGGACCGAGGGACGATGGCTCCACACTGGGAGAAAAAAATTAATATATGTGTAAACGATGTTTCAAAAATTACAAACATCAATAAATCTGTAACAAAAAATAAAAAATACCACACCCATTCGGCGTATAAGTTGACCCCAAGAACGTGCAAGAGTTTACAAGAAACCGAGGTCCCGGGCACCTCAAATAGGATCTTCAACATGTAAATTTAGTAGTTTTCTTGAAATAATTTTCACTAAGAGGTAAACAAAAGCTTTCATAAAAATATTATTTTTCATTTTAATTTACAATAATTTGTTGTACTTCAAAAAGTACGTAGTTGACATAGCCTACGTATCTCTTTCATCTCTTGGCCGCGCCCCGCAAAGAGATCCCGGGGGCGAGAGGCCCAAGATTTATGCGTGCTTTGGCTGCACAAATCGGAGCAACGTCAGCAAGACCAGAACCGTTTCTTTTCACAAGTAAATACTTCCTGGGATAAGGGTGAAACCATGGTGGTTACACCAAGCAACATGCAAAATTCGCCTGGCATATAATCGTGTAAGTCCACTGCTTCGCGCCTTTGCTCTCTGCGTCTGCCATTTCATGACCTCATCAGCCATGAGCAATCAAATCCTGGATCCACCATTGACTTGGAGGAAAATAGAGATAAGATTTACCAATGAGCTGTCTGTCCAAGTACCGGTACCACACGCAATTTCACTTGAGACTGACATTAAACAGCCAATAAAGTTTGCTAAATTATAGCTGCCACGCCGTTAAGTGCATGATACATCCGGGTATTTTACTATCGTGTTGTCCACTTACAAATTTACAGACGGGTTACAGTTATGTGTAGCGTGCACAGTATAGTGAGTGAGCTCTCTAGTTTCTATAATATAACTCTATGCCTGTGCCAACTTCCGTCTCATTTTTCCAGAATGCCTCACAAATAGAAAAATCAATTGACATACCCCATAGAAAATTGTACCGGGATCCCGGCGGGATCCCGGCGGGATCCCGCCGGGATGGAAAAATCCCGGCGGGATCCCGGCTTCTTACCGGGATCCCGTTTTAGTCAGAACCGGGATCCCGGCGGGATAATGTTTACAACCGGGATCCCGGCGGGATAATTTTCACAACCGGGATCCCGGTTTTAGTCGGGACCGGGATCCCGGCGGGATAATTTGCACAAGCGGGATCCCGCCGGGATAATATTCACAACCGGGATCCCGGTTTCTTACCAGGATCCCGGTTTTAGTCAGAACCGGGATCCCGGTGGAAAAATTGTTCACAACCGGGATCCCGGTATAATCAACCGGGATCCCGGCGGGATTTTATATTTAGATGTTTTTCCACCGGGAATTTTCTTTGAAAGGTTTAATATTTTTTTATTTCTAAAACACTTAATATCGTGGCTGTTTTGTACTTTTGGCTGTTTATTTTGTTGCCTATATATTTTGTTTCTATTTTCTGGGACTTAGAGATTTTACAGAAAATCCAAGCCTATTTTGTTTCTATTTTCTAGGACTTTGAATTTTTTCTGAAATTCAAAGACTATTTTGGTTTCTATTTCCTGGACTTATAATTTTTTTCTGAAAATCAATGCTTATTTTTTTCTTTTTCTGGGACTTAGAGATTTTTCTGAAAATCCAAAACTATTTTGTGTCTATTTATTATGTTTCTATTATCTAGGAATTTGCGCAAGATAATGCCAAAATGTTAAACAAGTGATAACTAGAGGCCAGTAACTCGATAATAATATGGAGAGAAAAATCAGAAAAGGCAATTCGCGTCCGTAATCTGGGCCGCGGAGCAGTAAATGTTAACGTTTGATAAATCATGTAAATGTATGCCTAGTTCAGTGTCGTCACACATTTGTTCAGGCGACTCTTTTTATCTTATCTCTCAATCTGTGAAAGTTTCAATCTATTACAAGCATTATTAACGACGTTACAGAGGGAAAAAATCACCAAATTCTGTGCGGCTGTTGTTTTCCGAGCGAGAAGAAACTTGGTCCCAGTCAACTCGGCCCCAAATCAACTTAGCCAAAAGTCGAGACAACTCGACCGTCCAGACAACCCAAAGTCGATGTGTACATGTACATGCAGCGCGTGTAGAGCGTACTATTGGTGCGCCGTTCGCTCGGTCCCCCTATATCCCACCAATAGTTTTGGTGGGAAAAGTTAAATTGTCCCGACGGTCGAGCTGTCTCGGCTTCGGGCCGAGTTAACTTAAGGCCGATTCGACTTGGGGCCGAGTTGACCTAAACCTTAACCAGGTATGGTTTGCTCTAAGGGGTCGTATAGGTCTACCATTGGGAAAATACAATTGGTCAAATGAAAAAGAATGCCCAAGGATTGCGAAAATGGCAACAAAAATAATAATTCATTGGCATATTTAATTATATCCATCCAATATTTTCTGCTTAGTTGCGTTTTTGGGGTGATTTTCTGTTAAAGAAAGTCATGCGTACACCCCTTAAAAAAATGGTATGCTCCGAGCCGATCGTGAATTTTTTTTTTTACAGCGATTCTTGGTCAAGTTCCCAGCCCTAATTTGCGCTGAGTAAATACGCGTTTCCGTATTAGGTACCCGACTAAAAATGTGTTCACTTTTTGAAATCGAAGTTCACACCAGTAACGGTTTTCATCAGGCAAGAAGCGAGCCCATAGTCTGGATGAATAAGAAGAGGGTTTTGTAACTTAATTTTCTTACTTACTAACTTACTTTTGTTACTCATCTGCTCATAATGGTTTGGAAAGAATCTTTTCGAGATTGGGAGACATCGAGAAGTTTGACTTTGACGACGGCTGCACCGCAATTAGTTCTGGCCGGGGCCGGGCAACCAAGTGCCAAGTGGGACACACACGTGTGTAACGTACGTTACGGTCGTAATAGTTTTGCTGTTCTGGATATCGGGATCGCAACAAATATTTAGGCTGCTTTCGGATCGGCTACCTAGGCCAATTATCCTCGAAAATCAAGTGAAATGGGTTTGAGTGATAACACATAAAATAGACATGAAGTGGCAAAAAAAACTGGCATGATTGATGAACTTGTTCACTGGAGAGTAGGCACTAAATTTGTTTTCCATAAAAATAAAAAAAGCTTCTCTATAAAGTAAAAAGTTCTACTTCTATTTTTGAAAATACCGGCCTAGGCCAGGGCGCCTCGACGAACTGACATCGCTTTTCATTCTTTTCCTGTTCCAGATCGCTTGAAAAACTGCTTTGTACAGTGTACTCTACTACTACTAAGGCCCTAATTTAGGTTGTTTATAAAAAAATAATATTTACAGAGGGAACTAACCGAATCAAGCAGCCTTTCTGATAAAATATTTAGGCTACATCCGTTTAGCCATAGGCCTAACCGAATGCCTAAAGTTTAAAACAAAAATTGCACAAGAATATATTGTCGGCAAGCTTGCTGCAAGCTGGCAAGCTTGCAGCAAGCTTCAACTAATTTGCATAATTTAAACTCTGCAAGCTCTCTGCAAGCTCTCTGCAAGCTCTCTGCAAGCTCTCTGCAAGCTTTCTGCAAGCTTTCTGCAAGCTCTCTGCAAGCTCTCTGCAAGCTTGCCGGCAAGCTTGCCGGCAAGCTTGCCGGCAAGCTTGCCGGCAAGCTTGCAGCAATCTTTCTAATATTTCTGTAAGGGGCTGGCATGCATTAATTATGTGAACCCGGGATCCCGGTTGACTGAACCGGGATCCCGGTTGATTGAACCCGGGATTCCGGTTGAATGGAACCACTCAACCGGGATCACAGTTGAGTGAACCCGGGATCCCGGTTGAGTGAACCCGGGATCCCGGTTGAGTAAACCCGGGATCCCGGTTAGATGAACCGGGATCCCGGTTAGATGAACCGGGATCCCGGTTAGATGAACCGGGATCCCGGTTAGATTTAACCGGGATCCCGGTTGGATTTGGATTTAACCGGGATCCCGGTTGGATTTGGATTTAACCGGGATCCCGGTTGGATTTAACCGGGATCCCGGTTGGATTTAACCGGGATCCCGGTTGGATTTAACCGGGATCCCGGTTGGATTTAACCGGGATCCCGGTTGGATTTAACCGGGATCCCGGTTGGATTTAACCGGGATCCCGGTTGGATTTAACCGGGATCCCGGTTGGATTTAACCGGGATCCCGGATAATCCCGCCAAAAAATCCCGCAAGTTTTTCCCGCCGGGATCCCGGCGGGATTCCCGGCGGGATCCCGGCGGGATCCCGGCGGGATCCCGGCGGGAATCCCGGTTGTTTTTTCTATAGGGTACACTCTCTTAAAATTTGTGAAACTCACAAGAAAACTTTGCTGGTTTTAAGGTTCCGAGATTTTTTTTGCAACCCATAACGACGAGATTTGACCACATTTTACACTCTTACCTGTGCACGAAGCACTGCCAAGCCCTGCAGGACAGTAAGGGAAACCCATTATCCTTATAGCGTAGACCAATCTTGAGGGTGGCCATGATCTTGAGTCGGACACCGGTGATGTGCCTGGTACCCATCAGCTTCATAATGCAGACAAGACTTTCTAGGGCCTAACAGGACAATGAGGTTATTGAGGTCATTATGCTATCATTAATTAACCATTTTTTTTATATATTCGGAGGGTACTATATTTGGGGTGAGTAAAATTTATTTTTGTATTTACAAACTTTACCCTCCTTGTGTCTGTCATATCTTTAAAAGTTAAGTAAGAACTATCACAATACCTATACTCAAAGGTTCATATGCGATGAATTTTGTTCAAGAATTTTGTTCATGAATCTACTCCTCTTTAATAAATACATAAAAAATGGTTTACATCCATTTTCGGTAAATTTTATTAGAAAGCGCACTTCTTCAAACATTAAAATGGTTCATGCTTTTCTGGACAACTGAGGGCGCTCTTGCTATGATGTCATTTAAGAAAGTCACTGTTTAGTTTAGCGGGTTTTTTGTCCAACCCTAAATTTGATCAATTGTGAGAAATGTTTGCTCATTAGCTTATACTGCCATGTAGAGACACAACATTAGATCTCAAAATCAAACAACATTTGCAACTCAAACCTCCGAATTCTAGCAACTTTTCATGCCAAAATAGCTGCAACATTTTAGGTTTCTGCCCGGAATGACATCACAGTTCTGTTCATAAATATGCGGAGAATTTGCAGTGGCGTGAAAACAAAAAGGCACCAAAATACCGTAAAAAATGGCAGCAATTTAAATTAGAAAATAAGGTTAAATGTGCCACAAAGATGCATTTTTAAGGATTACAGAAACAAAATACATTGCTTGTCCCTTTAATCTTAAAGTTTGGATGAAAAATGACGAATGAAACACAGACACAGTTAAACATTCAGTATACATGTAATAACAAAAAATTATGTATTAACATCATTAATTTGTTACCAGTTTCTTGTCTTCCACTGCAATGTGTGAGTTGAGCAGCTGGGAATCAAAGAAAGCCAGAATACCCAGAAGTCTGGGTTGGAGAAAGTCAGCCATGTCCGTTGCCTCGGTGATGGGTTTAGGTCCTCTGTAGTTGGTATCCTTGGAGGCAAGCATGGCTAGACCGCTGAAAACCTGACAAATATACGGACTTATCAAATAAAGGTCTTGTAGTTGTTAAAAATCAGGGACAGTGAAAGCTGTATTGTTCATGTCCCATAACATGGCATAGCCCCATTTAACTTTGTCAACAAAGGGGTTTGGCAACAATGCATGAGGAAAGTTGAGGGAAAATTTACATAGAGAACTGAGAGGGAAGTTTAATGGGTAAAGTAAAAATAGGACAAATCCCGCTAAAATCTGATGGAATCCACCTTGAACACAAACAACATGCCTCCATGCATATCCACACCCATACACACAAAATGATTGCATGGGTCATGTCTTACAATCAGAGTTCGCGTGCATGCGTAGTGTACAAGCTACTTAGGTTAGGCGAAAACTTTGTTTACCCTAACCTCCGTACTAAGAACTGGGAGAGTTTGATGAATTGAGAATTGTAAGCCTTGTGGCACTACAGGATTTTGATGGATTCACGATACCTCCATATTGAGCAGTCACCAAGACCAACATTTTTGTGATGTGACAAAATTGGTAAATGTTGGCGTATTCAGGATACTTTCGAGTATACCCAAAGGATTTGGATTAGGAAAACCATCACATCTTCTGTATTTATAGCTAGAGTTCCTTACCTGGGTGTAGTTCTCACTAAGATGCAACAGTAGCTCATTGTGTAGACTCTGGTAATCCATTTTCATGAGGCTCCCTAACTCAACATCAGTCTCGTTCTAGTGGGTAATCAATAAATTCAGAAATACAACAGGCTTGACACAAACAAGTTCACACAAGTGAACATCTTGGTTCCATTTTCAAGTATTTATAACAAATGTAGCTTATCCAGAATTCAAAGTTATAGCCTGGCGATTAGATTCATATCAGAGGGGCTAATTAACGGCTCGTAACAATGCAATAAACTCAACACAAAAACTACAAAAACTACACTTTTTTTTAAATCACAGTTTTGGCCAATCATATTAATCACGCTACCTGGAGATAGAGGAGAGCTTTCTCCAAGTCTGTCTTGTTGCAGGTTCGGACGAGATACGAGAAGATGTAGCGGAAACAGTCAACCAACATCTCCCGATGGTTCTATACGAGTGAAAATGAAAGATGGATCAATAACTAAAGGACATGTCTGAATCTCTTGTCTGGGTCTTCGTCCATTACAACTACGCGTGAGCAGGCTGACAATAAACGTAGCCGTAGCCCTGAAAGCCAGTTTCAGACACGGCCTTATTAAAAGTTTTGTCCTTTGAGTTATAAATATAATACTAAATTTGAGGGGGCTAGTCTTCCCAACTTGCACACAGCCACAACGTGGTCAAGCCGAAGGCATGTAAAGGCAGCCGCCTTACGACTCATGTCTGACCACGGAGCACAGCCAGGTATCAAAAGTGGTGTTTTTTAAGGCAGGAAGCAAAACCAGAGAACCTGAAAGAAAACGCTCGTGGAACAGGAGTGAATATCTTCTCACATATAACCCGAGTTGGAAATGCGACCAGGTCTTAAAAATCTCAAGAACATTTTTCACTGATGAGTTTCTTTGCAATTTAGGGGGTACACTAACACTTGATGCAACACTCATAATACAAATTGTTGTGCATGGAATTGCTAACTCTTCATATCGGTTTCAATTGTACACATTTTCTTGCCTTACCACTTTCATCGTCTTGGCAATGACTCTCAAGATGGCAGAGGCAACCGGAGTAGCTTTACTTACGATTCTTGGGAGGAGAAATCGCATTGTTTGCTGAAACAAGAAGAACAATTTTATGATTTTGTTTTACAAATAATTACAAAAATGAAAATTTGACAAAAACCAAAACAAATTATATTCAATATATGTTGCAAATGAAGTGATTCATGAGCACAAATTCAGTGTCTGAATAATTTAAATGTCTCAAGTTTTCTCTTCCTTGAATTGTCCTTAACATTTTTAAAGCAAAAATCTTTAAATATCTGAATACAATAAAATGAATCTTACATTTTGGTCTTACGAACTTACGAACCAAAAAAAGCTTACAAAGGTTTTGCTCACCGATAAGAACGTCTGCTTGTCCTTAAACTCAAAGACTTGAGCTACTTCCCCGATGACGTGAAGGCAGCCAGAGCTAGTGGTCTCATCTTGTGATTGGTGCAAAGCTTCCACGAGAAACTGACAGATGGGTTGCTTGAAGCAGGCAAAGAGGACCGACATCTTCAGATTCTTGGCCGATGCAACGTCTTGAAGCTATGAGATGAAGTAGGGAAGACAAATTTCTTCATTTCAGCATGGGTTACCGCACACATTTTGTTGATTTAACTTTTGTTTTATTTGTACATCCCAATTCCGGCCTGGTTTTAATCAGTCAATATCAGAATGCTGTTATGTTAATTGTAAATCTGACTGTCAGAATCTTTAATAATGGTTCAAGTGCTGTTATGTTAATTGTAAATCCAGATACCTTTAATAATGGAGAACAGTATTTTTTGCAATTTCCTAAGCCAAAGACGTTACCTACTTGTATGTAGATGCGCGCGACTGGTAGATGCGCGCGACTGGTAGATGCGCGCGACTGGTAGATGCGCGCGACTGGTAGATGCGCGCGACTGGTAGATGCGCGCGACTGGTAGATGCGCGCGACTGGTAGATGCGCGCGACTGGTAGATGCGCGCGACTGGTAGATGCGCGCGACTGGTAGATGCGCGCGACTGGTAGATGCGCGCGACTGGTAGATGCGCGCGACTGGTAGATGCGCGCGACTGGTAGATGCGCGCGACTGGTAGATGCGCGCGACTGGTAGATGCGCGCGACTGGTAGATGCGCGCGACTGGTAGATGCGCGCGACTGGTAGATGCGCGCGACTGGTAGATGCGCGCGACTGGTAGATGCGCGCGACTGGTAGATGCGCGCGACTGGTAGATGCGCGCGACTGGTAGATGCGCGCGACTGGTAGATGCGCGCGACTGGTAGATGCGCGCGACTGGTAGATGCGCGCGACTGGTAGATGCGCGCGACTGGTAGATGCGCGCGACTGGTAGATGCGCGCGACTGGTAGATGCGCGCGACTGGTAGATGCGCGCGACTGGTAGATGCGCGCGACTGGTAGATGCGCGCGACTGGTAGATGCGCGCGACTGGTAGATGCGCGCGACTGGTAGATGCGCGCGACTGGTAGATGCGCGCGACTGGTAGATGCGCGCGACTGGTAGATGTGCGCGACTGGTAGATGTGCGCGACTGGTAGATGCGCGCGACTGGTAGATGCGCGCGACTGGTAGATGCGCGCGACTGGTAGATGCGCGCGACTGGTAGATGCGCGCGACTGGTAGAAGCGCGCGACTGGTAGATGCGCGCGACTGGTAGATGCGCGCGACTGGTAGATGCGCGCGACTGGTAGATGCGCGCGACTGGTAGATGCGCGCGACTGGTAGATGCGCGCGACTGGTAGATGCGCGCGACTGGTAGATGCGCGCGACTGGTAGATGCGCGCGACTGGTAGATGCGCGCGACTGGTAGATGCGCGCGACTGGTAGATGCGCGCGACTGGTAGATGCGCGCGACTGGTAGATGCGCGCGACTGGTAGATGCGCGCGACTGGTAGATACGCGCGACTGGTAGATGTACGCGACTGGTAGATGTGCGCGACTGGTAGATGTGCGCGACTGGTAGATGTGCGCGACTGGTAGATGCGCGCGACTGGTAGATGCGCGCGACTGGTAGATGCGCGCGACTGGTAGATGCGCGCGACTGGTAGATGCGCGCGACTGGTAGATACGCGCGACTGGTAGAAACGCGCGACTGGTAGATGTGCGCGACTGGTAGATGCGCGCGACTGGTAGATGCGCGCGACTGGTAGATGCGCGCGACTGGTAGATGCGCGCGACTGGTAGATGCGCGCGACTGGTAGATGCGCGCGACTGGTAGATACGCGCGACTGGTAGATGTACGCGACTGGTAGATGTACGCGACTGGTAGATGTACGCGACTGGTAGATGTACGCGACTGGTAGATGTACGCGACTGGTAGATGTACGCGACTGGTAGATGCGCGCGACTGGTAGATACGCGCGACTGGTAGATACGCGCGACTGGTAGATACGCGCGACTGGTAGATGTACGCGACTGGTAGATGTACGCGACTGGTAGATGTACGCGACTGGTAGATGTGCGCGACTGGTAGATGCGCGCGACTGGTAGATGCGCGCGACTGGTAGATGCGCGCGACTGGTAGATGCGCGCGACTGGTAGATGCGCGCGACTGGTAGATGCGCGCGACTGGTAGATGCGCGCGACTGGTAGATGCGCGCGACTGGTAGATGCGCGCGACTGGTAGATGCGCGCGACTGGTAGATGCGCGCGACTGGTAGATGCGCGCGACTGGTAGATGCGCGCGACTGGTAGATACGCGCGACTGGTAGATGTACGCGACTGGTAGATGTGCGCGACTGGTAGATGAGCGCGACTGGTAGATGCGCGCGACTGGTAGATGCGCGCGCGCGACTGGTAGATGCGCGCGACTGGTAGATGCGCGCGACTGGTAGATGCGCGCGACTGGTAGATGCGCGCGACTGGTAGAAACGCGCGACTGGTAGATGTGCGCGACTGGTAGATGCGCGCGACTGGTAGATGCGCGCGACTGGTAGATGCGCGCGACTGGTAGATGCGCGCGACTGGTAGATGCGCGCGACTGGTAGATGCGCGCGACTGGTAGATGCGCGCGACTGGTAGATACGCGCGACTGGTAGATGTACGCGACTGGTAGATGTACGCGACTGGTAGATGTACGCGACTGGTAGATGTACGCGACTGGTAGATGCGCGCGACTGGTAGATACGCGCGACTGGTAGATGTACGCGACTGGTAGATGTACGCGACTGGTAGATGTACGCGACTGGTAGATGTACGCGACTGGTAGATGTACGCGACTGGTAGATGCGCGCGACTGGTAGATGCGCGCGACTGGTAGATACGCGCGACTGGTAGAAACGCGCGACTGGTAGATGTGCGCGACTGGTAGATGTGCGCGACTGGTAGATGTGCGCGACTGGTAGATGCACGCGACTGGTAGATGCACGCGACTGGTAGATGCACGCGACTGGTAGATGTACGCGACTGGTAGATGTACGCGACTGGTAGATGTACGCGACTGGTAGATGTACGCGACTGGTAGATGTACGCGACTGGTAGATGTACGCGACTGGTAGATGTACGCGACTGGTAGATGTACGCGACTGGTAGATGTACGCGACTGGTAGTTGCGGGTGCTGGCTGGGCAAAGCTTACCACAAAGCAAAGCAATCCAAGTGTCAAGGTGTCTTTGTTCACAGGTTTATTGTGTAATTAACAGAGAGTAATCGCTATCATCACAATCAGCGGTAGATTTCCAACAAAACGGACCTGCATCCTTGAAGGTCGCTCTGAGCAACTCTTGTGTAGAGAAGAGCCTTGAGTTGAGAAGATTTTTCCCGCTCTAATATGTGTCTGACTTATCCTGAACAGCCTTAGGTTGTTCCAGGGAGTTCCCGGCACAAAATATCAATGTTTTAAACTTTTAAGAGCAGCTACATCCAAGGACCCAGGAGGCAGCGATAATTTCTTGGCATGGACATGATCATTTAACTTCAAAATGGCAGTGCGCGTGTTGATAACCAATGATATTTCATAGCCATGTCAATCTGTTCATTCGACCATTAACCGCACGCTGATCGGCTACAAAACGAAATAAGAGGCCCGCATGACAACAGGTTAACTGCGATTGATTTCCCCAGTCGATGTAGGGAACACATTCTATTGCGGCGCGTAAGTTTAAATTCATCTACTCTTGCGACTGTTTAATATCATCGCAGTTACATTCGGGTCACACAAAAATTGTGATTAATACTGTCAAAGCTCAGGCACAGCTTTATTCTGAAAAGTTAGTCTTCGACTGATCTGTGTTGTTGCAAGGTCGCCCTAATTAAGGGTGGGCGTACATATATTAAAACAACTTAAGTATCTGCTGAGGCTCTGTGGAATTCTTTAACCCTAACGTACCTGAATCCATCAAAATCTATTCCCTGTTTTGGAGGAGTTCTGATGGATTCAGGATTTTAAGCCTAGCAGTACTGCAGGATTGTGCAGTACTGCAGAATAGATTTTGAGGTGACAGATTTGAAAGATTATATGAAGAAACAATGCAAAATATTTCTAGGCCAGCATGGTATCTCAAATACGTTAGAATACATCATACTTTTGATGGTGGATTGTTGACGGATTCAGGATTTCTCCAGAATGTAAACTGTTTGATTCTGATGGACACCAGGACACCAGCATTTTTTGCATGGCAAACTTATTGGACTTTGGCAGCTTCAGGACACTTTCTAGTATAAGCAATCAAGGGGTTAGGGCTAATTGAGAAACTGACCTTAACATAAGCAGCAGCTCTGACGAGAGCCGAGGATGACAGGAGCGACTCCAAGAGGCTGATGATGGAGACTAGTAACAACTCACCCTCAGCAACTCTGTCATACACATGGTGACAAACACTGTTATACAAAGAAAAATACACTGCCCGACAACAAAACCAATTTTTTTTTCTTTTTTCCCCGCTATTTCCCAGGTTTGTTGGGCATGATCCCTGGCCACAAGGCATTTACGAGTTTATGGCTTCTGACCAGCGCACAAAGATATTGACAAATTTGGAAAACCGCAAACATGGGGGTAGAGATAACTCAGTTGGTAAAGCAGAAAAACGATAATCCGGAGGTCGCTGGTTCAAAGCCCAGCCTTCAGTCAATGTCTTTGTTTAAACCGAATTTTTCTTTTGGGTTTATAAACTTTGTATACTCAGTGTTGTCTGGGGGCTTGCGAGAAGCTAAGCTAAGTGTTGATGTCTTTACCACTCAGCCACCAAGCTTTCTTATGTAAAAGCAATCCAGTTTAAGTCAGGCATAGTATCTTAAATACTCAGTGTCTAGACTTCCGACTTTTGTTGCTCTGAATTTTACACAACCAACATGAATGACTTGGTACAATTTAAGAAAGAAAACTTACACTCCCAGTTCTGCGATCGTGTGGACCACGGTTTCTTGCAGTTGGCTATTCCCCGAGGCTTTGGCTGCTAGGAAAGCTGCTTTGAGTCTGGTAACCACAGCCTGGTCATTGGCCGTGTTGGATCTCTCACCATAGCCTATCAGGTACTTGATGGTCTTACTGTCATAGAGAGGGATAGCAAATAACGAATACAGCCAAACTACATGTAAATGCACACCACTAATAATCTGGTTTGAAAAGGGGGTTCAATCTATTATTGTATTACCTGAACCCCCTTTTTAACAAGTAGGGGAGGGGGGGGGTTATTAATTGTTGTTTACCTAAACTCCAGTCTGAGGTCGTACTTCTTATCTTCAATCAAGTCCAAACAAGAGATCAGGAAGTTAGTCACGGCTGTGTTTGGTCTTAACAGATCCAGATGGTTGAATAGCTGAGGGAAACTCCTCAAAAAAGCTGCCAAAAGAATTAAACAATGCATAAATGAATAGATCTGACCAGCCACACCTGCTTTTTTTCAACACATCCCTTGTAATTTATTTACAATAACCTTGCGATGGTCTGTACGCGTTTGCGCTGTGGGCGTCGAGCGCCTGCTTACATTGACGATGTACATGTACATGTACATGTACATTGCATGCATTGCATGCTGTGCGTGATTTAGAACCTTGTGTAAACAATGCGAACTTGTTTGGTCGCGCTAGCGCCCTTTTTTGGCGGAGTGCGTATTATTGTTTTGCCACGCTACACGCTACCTTATTTCGTGTTTTTATAGAATTCTATTGTAAATAATATGATTGGAATGTTTGGTTCTTTTATTCCACTTGTAAATACATATTGAATAAGTACATTGTACAAGATGCGAATGAGAGAGTTGCTGTTCTGACTTTGAACCGGTCGGACCTGTGTCCGATCGCCAGGAATAATAAATCTGTTGTTCTGTACCGATAATCCGAATCTGTGCACTTTCGCGTCTCTCACAACGGTAAAACTCAACACACTATTGTTCGAATGGTACAAATCTCAGCCCAACTCAGCCCAACTCAGTCCAACAAATTCAGTCCAACATCAGGAATAAAAATTTAAAACATTTAGTCGGAGTGTACATGGCATGTAACTAGAAATGTAGCAAAATTTCACACTTTGTGTACCAACCTCCTGGAATGCCCCTTATGTACACCAGCACCCGATTTCATAAAGCTCTGCGACATGTCGGAGCTCAATTTACAAAGTGTACTGGTTGCTTCTCGTGACGCGTCGTACGACGCATTTATTTCACGGTAATTTTGAGCTATAACTACACCTACGACGTGTCGCACGTACAATGTTTTTTTCGTGAAATGAATTTTAGGACGCGTCGCAGCTGCGACGCATCGTAGGGATACGACGCGTTGCGGGGATGCGATTCATCATAAGTTACGATGACTTTTATGAAATCGGGCCGAGCATTCCTAGGGAGTTGAAACCTATGAGACCTTTGGATCACTTACAATCCTTTCGTAACCAAATCATACTTCGTAATTCATGTTTTTGAAGGCGAACACGGATACCTGTCAAGCTGTAGTTTCACGAGTCATGGGCATAAAACAATTTCTACATTGGAAAGAAACATTAACCCTAACTCCCTACACAACAAAGGAAGTTGGAGGATTTTGAAGGAATTGTATTGTTCAATAACAATGGTGAGGGAGTTAGGGTTAAAGAACACTAGCTTTACCCTGTTTGACAGAGACTTTGTTTGAGAGTAATACAAGGTACGGCACGACGACAGCCAACGGTAGACTCTCACTGGGTGCCGACTAGCTCCCTGGCTACTGAACCGAATGTGCTCTGCTCACAGGTATGACATTGAAGAGTCAGGGTGCTAGACAGACTCTTTGCAGTTAGTGGGTCAGCAGTTCTGTTGGCGTTATAGAGATATAGTCGGGCAGATTGGTGCAAAAATATGATAGAATTGTTTACTTAATGCAAAAAAGCATGACATTTGGCACACAGTCAGAGTAAGTCATGAGAAAGATATTTGGCTATACGGCCATAACAGATTTGAGCTTTCAAAAAATATACATTTTAAAGTGAACTGAGCTATCTTGCCATGTGTTGGCAGTCTCCCAAATTGTCAATATCTTTTTTCTCATTTAGTGATCCCCACAATGTTGCGACAGACAAGCGACAGACTAGCGACGGACTAGCGACGGACTAGCGACAGTCGCTAGTCCGTCGCTAGTCCGTCGCTAGTCCGTCGCTAGTCCTCCGCTAGTCCGTCGCTAGTCCTCCGCTAGTCCGTCGCTAGTCCGTCGCTAGTCCGTCGCTAGTCCGTCGCTAGTCCGTCGCTAGTCCGTCGCAAGTCCGTCGCTAGTCCGTCGCAAGTCCGTTGCTAGTCCGTCGCAATGGACTTGCAATGGACTTGCAATGGACTTGTGACAGACATGACAAGGAATTGTGACAGACATGACAAGGACTTGAGAGCGACTTGTGATGAACTTTAATGGATTTAAGATGGAATCGGTGACAGACTTAACTCCAGCATCATCCTACCTGTGAGGTGTGACATTTTTGCAGACGACGCAGGAAACGGTCCCGACGGTGCGGCCAAGTTCCTCCAAGACAATGGTAGACTTGTCCTTGAGCATATCACTGTACAAAGGTCAGTACAAGAAATAAGTTACCCAGATAATGTTGAAAAGCGTTATTTTTATGGACACTGTATACTCAGTTTTTGTCCAAAGAGGAGGCAAGAAAAAGCTATTCACAAGTTAATTAGGGTAGGATTCGAACCAATTCCACCTGCTTACTAGTGCAGAGGTCTTACCACTCGACCATCAAGCTTACTCGTTTGAGTGGCTGGTTCAAATATAGCAGCAGGCACTGCAACCAAGCACTACTTTCGGTGAACAGAGATTTTTATATTTTAAATGTAATAAATGATCGAGGTTCGATGACGTGACCAACTTACTGGAAGTGATCGTACAGAAGATGCAGAGAGTTGGCTCCTAGATTGTGGAGGAGGAAGGGGAACGCCTTGACTGCAGCAACGCGAACTGACGTCTTGGCACTCCCCTGTCAAGACAAAATCACAGGGCTTAAAAGATCATTGGAAGTAATGGAAGTTATGCTTATGCTGGCATTTTGGTTTATTTTATAGAAAAACTACTGGGGGGAGGGGGACTATAATGGAACTTATACCGCCTTCACATACACTGATTTTTCTTACGAGTCCTTACGGATCGCCAAATCGTAGTCAATCGCAAGCATCAGTAAATAACTCGCTGGTATCCGAAAATAACTTGTCACAACTCGCAACAACTCGCAGACACTCTTAAGAATCCGTGAAAAGAGAGGCAAATTTGTTGACAGGTCAAAAATCTTATTACGATTGTCCACAGATTGATTTTTCTGTAAATAACTTGTAAATAGCTTGTAACAACCCGTGAGTATTGTAAACCGCTTGCAACAACACGTAACTATTCGTAAACTGCTCGCAAGAATCCGTAAATGATTCGTAACAACATTTGTAACGATTTGTTACGGTTAGTTTACAATTTGTTTACTCGTAAAATGCTATTAAGTTGCTTGTAGTTATCTGTGACAACTCGTAACAACCTGTGGAATTTTGACGTAAATACATCGCAATAACTCGTAATAACTCGTAAATAACTCGTAATAACTCGTAACAACTTTTAAATCAGTCGCAAAAGTGGCCAAATCGTAAGGATTTGTGAAAGATCTGTGAATTAGTGCGATCCGTAAGGACTCCTAAAAAAACACCTGTGTAAGTGAAGGGGGTATTAGTGGGTAGACAGCTTATGGGTCAGGGATTACTTGGAATCACTTTAAATGATTTGTTAACATTGAGAGCCTGAGATAGGGCGACGTTACGAAGCGCGGTATGTGACAGGGCCAACTAACAGTGATACGCCATTCTTCGGTTGGGGCGCAATTTTGCGGTTTTGAGACAATTTACCAATTGGTTGAAATCCTGTCACGTAGGTGGTCTTAAAGGGGCACTATGTCTATGTCCTAAAATGCCCCCAAATATTATGTTTTTGACTGTTTATTTCATCCTATTTCAAACATATGGTTTATAGGAAATCAACCTAATGTCTTACCATTCCCGGGAAAAGATGAAACAAAAACTGGTCTAATTTTGACCAAAAATGTCACCCTCTCGACCTGCGAATTTGCACAGCGAATTCGTTCAAATTTTTCAGTTTAGTTACTTACAACAGCGTCTTTGAAGACATGTGTTCTCCACTTGGATGCAATTTCCTTTGGAAACAGCGCAAGATTGTGAAGAAACAGACACTCCATGTCCTCATCTGAAAAATAACACGTAAATTTAAGGAGATTTTCAGTGAGACACCACCAACGAAACAAACGATGGCCATCTAAAAATGGACCAAAGGGACTGATAAGACATGCACCCTTTTAAAGGTAGGACGCACCATCTGCAGATATCGACAAATTTTACTACCAAATTATTAACCAGTTTGGGCCGGAGGACGTTCATACACGCAATTTTTTTCCAAGATTCACAGATGACGCATAAATACGCAACGAGTAAGGCCACGAATGTCTGTCAGCACCGAGCAAGGCCAGAAATGTCATGGTTGTGCTTCCCGGTACAATCGGCCTGAACCTGCGTCGGATCGAGTTTCGAGCCTCGGCTCGGTGAATGTTACAATAATCCCGGCGCGAACTGGTCAAGAAATATCTTACTTATTTAAAACAATTTCAGGCATCTATCAAAATGATTGCGCTAGATATCCTGTAAATTGAAATATATATAAAAAAAATCTCATCGTCGGATGGCTACAACTACAAAACTGTTGTTATGTGCCCATGGGCGCGGACAAATTGTTTTAACACGTTCGTTATTCGCTGCATTTAAGTTGTTCCTGTTATTCATTAATTTTCGTGTTTGGCTTGAGTACCCGTTTAACTACCATAGTGGCATGGGGGCAGCGTCGGAAATGTTTCCACGCATTTTCAGCTCAAAATTCGGGGGAAAGCAGCCAGAAAATGCTCAGAATGCACCACAAAGCATCTAGAATCCAAAACACTGTGTATAGCTCCACGCTTGCATTTTCTGCCGCACTGCTCAAATTTAAAGCCGTAAAAAACACTGAACCTGGTGGACTTACAATGTATCTCAAAATATAATCAAATTATATTTTGTTTTTTTATTTTGTCAATATTAATTTTGTCCGTTGATAACATATTTTATAAACACTATACAAAGTGTAGTCCTGACTGATTATTAGAAAAAAAATCATTTGATTGGGACTCGAACCACTCGACCACCGAACTAGCCAGGGTCGGCGGGCTGGATCAAATCTGATTAGCAGCGGGTACCACACCTAAATGTTTCATAAGATGGAATTTTGCGATAGAATTTTTAATGTTCTGTTAATAATGCCATCATATGTTAAAGATGGTACGCTTGCTTGCTTGCTTGCTTGCTTACCAATCTTAACAGCCAAGGCAGAACTCAGCTCAGCGATCTCCCGAGATGTCATATCTCCTTGGACCCTCAGATCAAGCCAGTTAGAATCCATCTGAAGGCAAAAAACCACCATTACAAAATCAACTCAAACCCTAGTATGTGCCCTGCAATTACATTGCAGAGTTCCCTTACACTTTTTCTTGGAGAATCCTCGTTCAGTGGGAAACAAAATTCCATGACCTTTCCATGATTTTCTATAATAGCCTCAACAATTCCAGGGTTTTCCAGGAATGTTTCCATGACTTAGGTGATCCTGGCATTAGTGACAGTATTGGCTAAAAAGTGCCTTCCACATTTCACATTATTTAAAATAGGAAAGAAAAACTTACAGGTAGCCATGGCAACGACAGCATCCAAACAAATGTATGTAGCTGGGAAAGAGGTAACTTGATCAAATCTGAAAAGAAAACACAGCACTTTAAATGTAGTTTCATTAGTATTTTAATAAATATTTGTGAAAATAATAAGTATTATTTTCACATTCCAAAATATCCCGAGCTTTGTGGTTGATTGATTATGATCTTGAGTAACAATGCTCACCTTGGGTAGCCAATAGAGAGCCGGTAATCTCAATGAGTTTCTTGTAACACGGTTTGACGACTCGGACCTCTTGGCATTTGGCCAGATTGCGTACGACAGCCACAAGGGTGGCGCAGAGCTCTCTTATTTGTTCGGGAGGCATCCATGCAGCAAAAACGTTTTTGGTAAACGGTGGACCTTTGCTGCGTGTTTTGGACGACCGCGGAGTTCTGTCTGGTGGGTTGGCCTGCATGTCCTTGGGTGGGGTCTTAGCAAGCAGGTAACAGCAGGATCGGAGGAGGACCTCCAGGGAACAGCGGATTCCTTCCAAAATGTCTTTAAGACTGTCCTAGAGTCGAAAGGAAAGAAAAGAGAGAAGAATGAAAACATGACTGTAGTGATGCAGAGATGAAACTAGCCCAAACTGACCAAAAAAAAGGTGTCCAAAATCTTGGGCGCGCGCACAATGTATATGTACAGTAAAACCCACCCACCGCCCAATTTCAGTTAGACTTATTTCCAGCCGTAAACTACTTCAATCTTGGCCTACTTGTGTGCATCTACAATATAATTTGTGCACCGACGACTGGTAAAATAGAATGAAATTGCGTTTTCTTTTCACCATGTTGAGATTTATTTTTTAAATCATATTTTGAAAAGATCGTCAGAAAAATCGAAATTTTCGAAAAAAAAGTCTGCTTTAAAATTAAAATCTGAAAAGTTTCATCTCTGGTAACAAAATGGGAAGTGTGACCTAGTAGTTACGGATTGCGGCTCATGATCAGAGGGTTAGGGGTTCAAATCCTCCTGCTAGTTCTACATTGTGTCTTTGAGCAAGTATATTTACTCAATTTCATAATAACCTTTTTTGTGGAGTGGGTCACAATTAGTATCTGAAGACTATTCTGTGATGAACTAGCATCCTATCCAGGGGAAATAGAAAATATTTCCAGTTGTTTCATGCAAAAGATCTTTCTACTTGCTTAATTTCAAACAAGAAAACTTCCAAGTTTCTAAACTCACGGTTTGCGCTGTGGAGACACTGCAGTACAAGTTGCTCAACTTCTCAACGATTTCCTTGACAGTTAGTGAATTCTCAACGACAAAAGCGGAATCCTCATCACTACTGCTGGTCACTTCCCTGATGTCCAAAAATATAAGCAAGAGAAGTTCAAGCTGAATTATACCTTTTGATAGCTTGTAAAGATTATTGACACTATACTCCATGTAAAATTATTCCTTCTGGCATGCTTTCATTTTGAAGAAAACACTAAAAGAAGGTAGGTGGGTAGGTAGGTTGAGGAGGCCTATTGTCAGTATCAGCAATACAGCAAGGGAGTCTATCCCTCTTTTTGTTAGTGCTAGACCAGGAAGATCAATTGTTGAGACAGAGCGCCACACCTGTTTTCAACTCCCAGTTCACTTACCGCACCGAAGTACTACCCATACGCTGGGTGAGCGAAGGCAGATTTGAACCGCGGACCTTGCAATCCTTGGTCTGATGCTCTACCGACTGAGCCACACAACAAGAGAGTGTATCCCCTTTTTGTTAGTGCTAGACCAGGAAGATCAATTGTTGAGACAGAGTGCCACATCTGTCTTCAACTCCCAGTTCACCTAATACCGCACCGAAGTGCTACCCATATGGTGGGTGAGCGGGGGCTGATTTGTACCTCGAACCTTGCAATCCGATGCTCTAAAAGAAGGTCATTTCCAAAGATGCATAACAGAGGGGCATTCATGGACATTTTCTTTAGTAGTTAGTTTGTAATATGCAAATGGTGTGCGCAAGTGTTAAAACAATGCATGCGCTCGAGGTCGCAATTATTTGTCAGTTCAGTGAGTGACCTGCTACCCGAATGCTGATTGTGGCTGCAATTTAAATTGGCAATACTGAAAAGCTACTCGAGTGGGACTCAAACTCACGCACTCGTGCTTACTAGTGCAGAAGTCCTACTACTCGAACACCAAGCTTGATATAGGAGCAGGCACCACAATAGCAGAGTTAGGTTGGCGCAGCAGTTCTTTCCTCGCCTTCCACCGCTGGGACCTGCGTTCGAATCCAGACTGAGCCAATATGTGGATTATGTTTTCAGTCCCTGCCTGATTCCATGGGTTTTCTCTCAGGATATTCTCCTTGGGTTTTCCTTCCAACTCTAAAATTGTTCCGTCTTCTCAATGTTCTCTTTCTGTTTCTTCAGGCTTGTGAGCTACAGTGCATAGAGCACTTTAAGGGATCTTTGGTTTTATAGCCAGAAAAAATTAATAATAATAAATAATAATCAAACTATTCATAAGATTTAGGTTGAGGGTGATGCAAACGTTTTGGTTTTTCATTCGCACCCTGTTTTGCCTCCCTTCTTGCCCGGTGTCCTGTGCAATGCCAGGTGTCTCCTCTTGTCTTGTCTCTCGTCACCGCTGCTTGTGCAGGAGCTGCTGGTATCCATGGCGACGGTCGCCATGGAGATGAGGACATCCTTTCTGCTGACGGAGCTGAGTGACGATGACGATGTTGTCGTAAGGGTAGAGAGCGCATTGACGGCTGGGGTGCAGATTTGTGGGTTTGGCAGGAGGTGAATTCATTCTGGATTGTCCTCAGGAGAGGTGCTACAACAAACTGAGGAGAAATCAAGGTAATTTTGTTTTAAATTGCCTAAAATCTTTGTCAACACCAAGCCAATGTTTTAACCAATCTACAGGGTGGTCAAAAAGATATACAAAAATAGAAGAAAGAAAACAATCTAAGCAGAAAAAATAGTTTGGATAGATAGGGAATCTTTCTAGATTTGTTTAACCAAAATCTCTCGATTCGGCTCAGTGTAAAACATTCTGAAAAATTATGTAAAAGTAAACTTTACAGTGTAAAGCATTCTGTGAAATTATGGCACCTGGTGTACCGACATTTTTTTTAAAAGTGGTATTTTTATATCATTTTCTGGTCGGCTGACCAGCGTTGGGAAAAAACTAGTTTCTTTGAAATACTACCTGGAATTTACCATATTCAGTGTGTCCGGTTTTTTTAAAAAATCGATATGAATGGGTGCAAGCCAGCTACACCAGTTTCCCATCCGTACAATTCCCCGACGTTTAAGACGTTTCATCTTAAGTGGGATTCAGGGAACAAGACTACAAGAACATGATTGTTTTTGTTTGTTTTTTCAGCATCTACAAATACAAACCTTCAAACAAGACAGTGTAATAATATTTGCTATACAATACTAACCCCCCAATTCAAATTCATCCATTTCTGAAAATGACAACAAAAGCAAATGATGCATATTCCCTTTATTAAGAATTCATTTTTCTGACCTGTAGCTTCGAGATCTTTCCCAAGTCGACAATGAGAGCGGTATTGATAGCCTTAGTGTGTTTCTGCCTGACGGCTGTGGCTGGCTCTGAGTCACTGGGTGTCTGGCTGTAAATGTATAGAAACATACGGCATATTGAATCTCTCAACTCATCTATAGGAAAAAAAACATAGTAACAATTCTGTTAAGACTGTTCCAGACTGCTGTTTTGAAGTCCTGCGGGGAAATAATGTTGCAACCTGACGCAGTTTTTTCCTTCATATATCATCTAAATGACACGTATGTTAGTAATGCGAACTTTAGTTGTTTCTATTGTCTTAACCCTCCGAGCTGCGCGAGCAAAAAGAGCCCATTTTGTGCACAAGTTAATGGGGCCCATTTTGTGCACAAGTGAATGGGTTTTTCGCTGGGGCCCAGGTTTCTCGCGACTCGAGTGACCCCTAGTGGACTCCTTCCTCAAAAGTGACTATACCACTTTAAACTTGTGTGTGTCAATGAGGAATACGAAAAATTGGAATGGAATACGCCGACGGCTTCATATGGAAGTTAGAAAGAGTAACAAATGTGCCTACCGAATCCGCCCCATGGCTGCTCGCAGGGTTAAGGTATTGCACAGACCACCCCCATCCCTAGGTAAAATTACCGGAGACTAGGCGCAGCAAGTAAGTCTATTCAAACTAAGCTGATACACAGGCGGTACAATATGAACATACGGTACGTAATGAAGGTCAATCAGTGCAAAAATGTTGAATTTGGGACTGAGAAACATTGTCAATTTTCTTAGGAAATAATTAGAATTTGTTTAGAATCTCTGTAACCTTTTTACAACAACCACTGAAGTGGCATCAGGATACTGCTAACTTTCCTCACGCTGAAGTAAATTATTCATAAGATTTTAATGAAATTCTAAAGTTGCCAAAATGTTGATTTTGCATCAGAAAAGATTTTAATTTTGGATTTGCACTTTCCTGAAGTATTTTTTAAAGATTGTATACTCAGACGTCTTGTGAGAAAATTGCTACAAACTACTCAGGACGGACTCGAACCCACGACCTTTTGCTTTCTAGTGCAAATGTCTTACCACTCCAGCACCAAGCTAGCCGGGGTCAGATGAGTGGTTGAAGTCTGACAAAGCAACAGGAACCACAGCCAAAATCTTTTAAAAAATGGAATTTGCATGGGCAATATGTACATTTTGCGTGAAAGCTTCAACTCATTATTGACTGTGGGTTCGCGTCCCTCCCGAGCCAGTTTGTAATAAAGACTTAATTACGGCAAGAAAAAGTGACCCACCTGTTTGAATCACTCCAAGGCCTCGGATTGGTAGATAGCTTGCCATGGTCTCCATGGTAACGTTAAGAACCGAGACTGGTAGATGACGTAGGTGGTAGGTTTGATCAAGGGAGAACAACTCCTTGAGGCAGGAAGCTAGACTTTTCTCCAAGCCCACCATGTCCCTTTGGGGGTTCAAACAAATTTATATTGTTTTCTTCTTAACCCTAACCCTGCTACACGCAGCACAGTGCGCATCAGAAAAAAAAGCCTGGGGGCACTTTGATGCATTCTGCTGTCGACACCAGTGTATTAATACCACAGTATAAGACTATTGAGAGCTAGTCCCCATTGAACAATGCCAGAGATGAATCGGCTGCGTTCGGTGATCAGTGACTCTAGGGCAGTTTGACCTTGAGATTTTTGACCTGATGGATGTTTCTGCACTGTACATGTACTACCAAGTTGTTTAGACAGTTGCTGCACTTTGCTGGGTGTAGGAGGCTGTCTATCAAAAATAACCTGGAGGGTTAGGGTTAAAGAGTTATTTCTGCATAAAGATGGCGACACCCAAAACATTGAATAGACAAAACCGCATTGCTTCGCAAGACAAAAACAAAAAAACACGTTTTTTCCAGCAAGAAACTGTTCAAATTAAAAAAAATTAGTGTCATTAGAATCAAGAGAATTATATTCGAAGTTGATGAAGTCATTTTAGAATGATAACAAAACACCCTCGACTCTAATTTGATCGAAACTAGAGAGGGGCCCGTAACTACACTATCGCCTCATATTTTGTAGCCTGGTTTCACGTTAAAAATAATCAACAAAAGACATTCAAAACCATTCTATTTCATTGTCTGAGAAGTTACTATGTCATTTGTAAAGTTGGTTACGGGTACTCTATTCCATAATCTGGAACCGGTTCCTGACATCCACGGTCGGGTACCTTGTTCCGATGCACAGTCTTACTTTGGATTCAACTCACCCGTATCCCTCCAGGTCATCTCCAGAGAGAAACAACGTCAGGAAGAACAGCATGAGTTGCATCAGCTTGTTCAGAATGTCCGTCGTTGGTAGTCCGTTCAGAGGAAGTAACTTGGTTATGACATCTAGGGTCGCCTGTTATAATGATATAATTACCAATGATTTAACCAGTTCGCGCCAGATGACGTATATAAAAGCAAAGTTTTCCCCAATTTCAAAACGGATGACGCATAAACACACCAAGTTCAAGTTCGGAAATGTCTGTCAGCAGCGAGCAAGGCCGGAAATGCATGGGTGTGCTTCCCGGCACTATCGGCCTGAACCTGCTTCGGATCGATTTTCGTTAAAAATAATCACGCCCCTCGGCTCGGTGATGTTAAAATAATCCAGGCGCGAACTGGTTACAAGATGGCATACCATTTGTCAGTTGTGCATTTTTATCGTTTGAAGCAACAAAAGTGTTCAAAATATAAAGAAAGGTGCTTGGCAACTCAACCTGATGAAGTTTTACCTCATTGCTCCAAATAAAACAATATTGTAAGATTTGATTTCAATTCAAATTTGCCGAGGCCAAATTTAAATTGGTTTACCTGTGAATGGTGTGCGCAAGCATTCGAACAACGCACTCGCTGGTCACTAATATCTTGACAAGTAAGATTTCTAATAGTTTTTGAATTGGTTACTTTTTGACTGGTCCAGGTAAATTAGCCTGCCTGTTATTTTCATATTAGTAAATAAAGCAGAAGTTGAAGTTACCTGTTTGACTTCGTACTGGCCGGCATCAAACTGTTGTACCAAAGTGGACCAAAAGCCTGGAGACTGATGAAAGGAGGTTACCAGTGTCACGTCATAAATCAACTCATTCAGTAGTTTCCTGCAAACCACACAGAGTTTAATGTATATTTAATACCCACTTTTATCACATAAATGTATCAAAACGACAGGAAATTTGTTTTTAAAAAGTGACATAAAGAGACCCAAATCTTTCAAGTTTTAAAACTGAATTCATTTCTACCCGGTTCGTTAGTGTGCCGTCACTTCAACTTGAACCTCGCATACATTTCACACAGAGTGGAGCCGAAAGTTAACATGCTACTGCGCATTTAGCTAATGAGCGCTAGTAATCAATAGTGCGTTTGTCTGTATGACAAAGTAATTTACAAACCAGTGACAAGACCTAGAAAACACTCCTTGAGGCAACTTTGACCTTTGGAAGCCCGAACAAGTACAACTATGGCCAGTACGAAAATTGTCAAATCGACCTATGACGCAGGGGTCAACCTATTTTTGATATCTACCCTTGTACCAATTAGGATGCTGCATTATAAAGCAGAGTGGCATGGGTGCATAATTACCCCTGCTCATTGGGTCAAAGAAATATTCCAAATTCCATCTAAGATCCTTGGGGAGTATACAGCTCGATGCCACCATTTTGGTGCAAAACAGCTAAAATCAACCGCAATAACCATCTCTGCCCTAACAGGTACTCATTTACTCCTGGGTGGAGAGAAGCAATGAATGACAAAGCGCCTTGCCCAAGGGCACACGCACCATAACCAAAGGCTGGACTCGAACACACTTCCTGTAGAATTCCCTGCAAATCACAAATTCAATGCTGCAGACTATGAGATCAAAGCACTCCACAAATTACTGATCCTGAAATACATGCGACTGGCCAGTGATCCACTGTGAGAAATACACAAGATGATACCCCTACCAACATTAGGAACAAACACAGCAAAAACTGTTGGGTATCAACGAAAAACCAGTAGAGTTGCAAAATGTTTCTCATACAACGAAAATAAATGTGTTCATACTCACGTCAGGTTCAACTGAAGGAGATTGCAGTTAGTGTGATACCTCAACGTGATCGGTCGGGAGTTTCTGTAGGTGCATAACATTTCTTCCTGCTCCTATACAAACCAGACATAAAGAAATCAAAGCTTGTCAACAGAAAGAGTAGAAACAAGACGCGGCAAGCTGGTCACAGAATCCCAACATTGGTGATCTACTGAGGCTAAATTAGGAATGTCCCCCAGAACCTTGTTTCAAGTTGTTCAGCACCTGAAGTTAGGCATAGGTGAAAAATCGTTTCAAAATCTATTCGATGTCTTCTGTATATTTTTGAGTTGCCAAGATTCACACTTCGCATTTTTATTTGTGGGTGAATTCACCCAAAAATAACCGATGGTTGTGCAAACGCGTCTGTTTTTTCAAAGCCCCTTTTCTCTAAATGAGATCGCTAAAGTTTTGCGACGCACTGTCAACTTTCCTGTGGTATATCTCTGAAATTAATTGAGCTACAGAAATACTTTGGTATCATCAGAAAGATGATGAGTTGCTCTTTACTATGATGTAAAAAACTCAGCAGGTGGGGGTTATTCCCTATTATGTCATGGCAAGTCACATTTATTCAATTAAATTATTTGTATTAATTCCTTTTGGTAATGAAACCAATGATTTCTCAACAATTTCCTAGGCAGTGTTTGTTTGCAAGCCTGTAGAAACCTGCAGAGAGAAGACAATGAGATTACAAAGACATTACAGTTTTAGAGGTGGGAGGAAAACTCAGAGAGAATACTCTGTCGAGAAACCCACAGAATCAGGCAGGGACTGAAAACCCAATCAACATTTTGTCTCAGGCAGGATTCAAACCCGGGTCACAGCAGCGCGGAGCAAGGGAAGAACCGCTACTACACTGACCTGACTCTTCAGAATCAGAATGGCTATTCACAAGGGGGCCAATTTCATGGAGCTGCTAAGCACAACCAAATTGCTTAGCACAAAAAAGTCTTGCTCAGTAAAAACAGGTAATTACCAGCAAAAACTCCATGTGCTTTTCATTCCAAATCCAAAAACAAATCAAAATACCAATTACAAGCTATACACCACCTAAATCCTTTGGTTCGTAACACTGTTTTTTCAACAACAACAAAATATGCTAAGTGGCTTTCTGGGACCCGAGTTTACTGAATGGTGTTGAGCTCTCTATAAAACGTTTTTCTCAAAGGCTCTCGCACTAAAAAGCCTATATAACAAACCTCAACAGCTCACACAGATTTAGTAAATATTGGTACACTGTACTGAACCTAACAGTACTAAACCTGCCAAACTCCAACAGTTTGATTGACTTGATACAGATGGATCATTTCATTATTCAGTGCGAGATCTCTGCAGTGATGACTGGCTAGTAGTACATATGTTATTGAGTGAGGACACACACAGGGTGTACATGTATGCTGTACACAAGCAGTTGACCAGGAACTGTGCCGTGAACAGCCGTTGGTCACCCATGAAAATGATAAATGCCTGTGCATTTCCCCAAACTCCAAAAACGTTACCCGTCTCATGCCTTTCCCTCCTAAACCTCACATAATTCAACAGGGTCTCCCTGGGCCTTTGGTACCGAGTCAAACAAAGTCCAACAACTAGTTGCTAATGTTTGGTACCAAACCTGCCAAAACCTGCAGTTGGAGTTGATAGGTTTGGGGTAGTTAGGGTTAAACATATACATTTATTTGATGCCATCATACCTCCAAGCTGCTTAGCTTGTCCACATCAACAGTAAAGTGCTTCATTATCAAAGGAGGATCTAGTTCTTCAACATCGCCAGCCGCAAAGTTGTTTAAGACGGCTGCAGATACATCTGTAAACCTAGCTTGCAATGTTTACTGATCTTTTGCTTTTTCGGTTTCTTTTGCCGCTTTTTTGTTTATTCACTAAAAGTCAAATTGAACTCAATTGCGTTCATCCTTGAGATAAGTATGGTTCGGTTGAGTTTGTATTAAAGAGACTCGACTGTATTTACTTGCAATCAAGTAGGATACTTCATGATATTGTAAGCTTCATATCTAAAATCTGTATATTACTGATAATTAATACAAAATAAATAACGTTCGTGTGAATGTCACCTGTTACAAATCTACAGAGCTCATTGAGTAGCTCAGAAAAAGAAGGTGGATCCTTGTACTTGACAGCATGAAGCAGAGATACCATGACTTTGACAATCTGATCATGAAGGTCAAGACAGAAGTAATCATTGAGAATCCTGATCAGACAAGATAGCAGCCACGTATTCAGACCTGTGGATAGAATCCAAAACGGACAAGTTATAAGTTAGGGGGTCAGGTTGTGGGGTGTGCATTAACCCTCCTATGCAGAAGTCACTATTTGGGTCAGTTGGCAGCAATATAAAGAAACACAGCTGTGTTATTGTGTGCATTGCACTAAGTACTCCTCAGAGAGATAATCAGATTAGTTCGTGCTGTCTAACAAAGTTGCTTTACTGGTCGATTCTGGTTCCTGACATCAATGGTCGGGTTCATCGTTTGGGCAAGTGAGTATATAGCAAACCAACCAAGGGTTTTGTGAAAAAAATTGTAAACAGAAAATCAAGTAATTCAAAAAAACAAGATCTGCGCCAACATTCAAACTAGTCAAAACAGTATTCAGTCTAGTCTGTTCCCAGACCAAATACATCTGACTATTCCTGATGAATTTTGAGGTCCAGTATCGTCCAGTGTCACATGCTGCCTTTTCCTGAAAATGTCCGAAATGTTTTGAACACTTTTTATTGACAGTCGGGTATTATCGTTAACTTTTGCACTGTTTGAGTGTTTCTGGGAGTTATGTGGTTGTAAGGCAAACAATGTTAACAAAATAAAGCTCATCGATCCAGATTTTTGTTTTGCATGAAATCAAAACTTGCATTGGCAAAAATCAACACCAGACAAAATATAATATCACTATTTAACGCCAATGTGCCTTTTGGGAAAAAGCCGTCATAATTTGAATTGTTGCATCATTTGCATCATATAAAAATAGCTACGCAGTGTACTGCGGTCGTGAACTATTTTTGTTGTCGGCCTACCTGAACTTCAATTTTAGAAGTCTGGACATGAAAATATTGTCAGGGCAGAAAACCAGACTATATTCAGTTTAACAGTTGGGGCGAGTTTTTACGGGGCACGCGGACGATTCGCGAATGATGCATGCCGAAAAAATGGCAAAGTGAAAATTCATATTTTAGGTTCCAAATGTTCGCCAAACATTCGCGGGGCGGGGGTTCGGAAGCGTCCTCAATTGTTCGCGGGAGTCGTTTTTAGTTTGGCGGGAATTTGAAAAAGTTTCCCGAGATTCGTGCAACATTAGTGTTGTTCACATTTTAGTCGCATGTTCTTCGTGTATGTGGACTGGCCATAGTTCGGCAACGCTACACACGACATTCGCACGTACGTTGTGAGAACTATGCACAAACTGCATTGTCGCGAAACATTCAGAGAAAAACTTCTCCGAATGTTGGACTTTGCAATTTTTTTGGCATTCGCATCCTTCGCAAATCGTTCGCAAGCCCCGTGAAAACCCACCCTTAACAGGTCTAGCCCCCAGTCTCGTACCTTTGCATATGTGATATTCTGGATCCTGAGGCACCTTTAACTGCGGCCTTAACGGCCCTGTTGTATCACTGACACCAGACATTGTCAAACTGGTGCGAGCAAACATGATGGGGAACTGACTAATGCAGTACTGGTCGAGGAAATTGAGCATGACGGTGCTTAGCTGGCTGTTGGATAACTCGGCTGCAACTGTGGTCCAAACGATAAGATCAAACAAAAAAGTCATTCTGTGTGAAATCAAATACTTTTCCGCGTCAGGCCCACAGACTGGTTTTAAATTTGCTGGAATTGTTTTGGCCATATGAAATAACTCTAAAAGCATGACAGACTGTGTTGACATTGAGAAGAGAGGTTTTTAAGGGTATGTTTCTCGGGCGCAGGATGGATTGTTGAGGATGGCTAAAAACTCGTCGTTGGAAAGGAAGTTGATCCTGTTGAGTACAAGAGGGAAAGGAAGGAGGAAAGGCTCAGAGATTGAGAAGGAAAGCCATTTTATAAGAAATTTCTGAGAGACACGGAAGAGGTAGCAGGTAACAAGACCTGGAGATGATTAAAGAGAGGTGACTTGAAGAAGGAGATGGGGGGTTTGATAACTGCTGCACAGGACCAGGCACTTTGGACGAAAGTAATGGAGGCGAAGATAGAGGGACAAATGTGTAGGATGTGGGAGCAGAAAGATGAGACTGTATTTCATTTGGTTTGTGAATGCAACAAGATGGCACAGATGGAATACAAGAGGAGGCATGACAAGTTGCCAGGGTTATCTACTAGGATGTTTGCCAGAAACGAGGGATCAAGGTCAAGGACAAGGGGCAGGAGCACTATGGAGGACTATGTTTGTTCAGGCCCTTAAAAGAACTCCAAGAAATGCCATAGGAAACTGCAGGTCAACTAGGTCATGCTGGGTCCACCTTGTATATTACACTGATAAGCAAAGCCATATGCCCATTTATCATACAGAAGTGCTCTTCACTGTACATGCAAAAATCCCTCAATGCACTACAGCTGGAGTGATTTGGCATGTATCACTGACTCTCAGTAAAGAACTCCGATAGAAAAAAGGGTTAAGAATGCTCTCATTCGTAAAATAAACCACAATGCTTACAAAACAATAAATTAAAGTATAAATCAGTAAACACCGGTAGAATTGACTGAGAATTAATTATTAGTGGAACAGATGGGGCTTGATGATCTTCTTGAATTATTCCAGGGAATTAACACTTTCAATGGAAAAGGGCCGACTTTTCTTTTTTTTACCCTAACCTTCCCAAATCTTTTAAAATACTATTTGCAAATTGCAAGGAAATTTGCAGGATTGAGGTCGCTTGGAAGTTGGTCGCTTGGAAGTTGATGCATCAGAGAAATTTGCAGGATTGAGTGCATTTGGGGTTTTGCCACTGGAGGACAATGCAGGATCCAGGTCATAAAGCCTAAACTAATACTGAATGCTTTTGCAGATTTGAGGTTACTTGGGTATTTATCCAAATGAAGGTTTTTGTTCCCTTGTACTTTCACACTGCTCATGCTCTATGCACATTCTTCATAGATCTTCAGTCAAGATGTAAGTTATGTGTCAAGGATGGGAAACGTTTGCATACCAAGGGTCATGTCACGTGTGCAGACCCATATTGTAATTGACCATTTGCGTGTGGAATTTAAATAATATCTGGTACACTGACTTGTTCACACAGCTTGGCAAAGTTTGACTTTAAATTATCCAGACCAAATACAATGATCACGTCATTTGGGTATACCCAGCACGATATGTGGCAGAGGGGTACCCCCCTCTTATCCCGATATATCCCCTCTTACCCCCTCTTATCCTTTATACGCACTCAACACTATTTTAACCTAACCCACCCCCCCTTGAAACCTAAAAGGAATTCCTGAGATTCCGGGAACACAATGGTCAACAAAAAAGAGGGGGGGTTTTCTCTGCCACATTCGTGCTTCATATGCATTTGGGGCAAGCTCTTGCATAGTTCCGTTCGAGACTCTCAGCTGCACCAATACATTGTTCACAATGGTTGAGAATGGTACAAAGACACCAGACCATTCCAGAGCCAGGGGTTGCTAGCGTAAGGCTTGCCCCGAATCACGTGATATAACAACAGTGTCTTTGGTCTGGAGAATTTAAATGTAAACTGTGCCAAGCTGTGTGAACGAGTCAGTGTACCAGATATTATTCAAATTTCACACGCAAATGGTCAATTGGGCACGTACATGTAGGTAGCAGCTGTTTGTTCCATGTCTGGCTGCTTTATAGCTCAATGGCAAATCCACTGCAAAATTTTGCAGGATTCAGGTTACATGGAGTTTTACCACTTTGGAATTGCAGTGTTTTGCAGGGCTCAGGTTATCAGGCCTTCATTTTAATAAATCTGAGGAGAGCTGTGCATCGCTCTCCTTAAATCAAAAGGTGAATAAAGGAGAGTGATTTTAAAATCGCTCTCCTTAAATCAAAACAATGAATTAAGGAGAGTGATTTGCTCTCGCTAACAAAACGCAAGTTTAAAGGCCCTGGACACTATCTGTAGTTACTCAAAATGACAACCAAAGGTGTCTATGCCTTTAACCAGTTCGCGCCGGATGACGAATATAAACGCAAAAATTTCCCCAAATTCAAAACGGATGACGAATATATACGCCAAGTTCAAGTTCGAAAATGTATGTCAGCAGCGCGCAAGGCCGGAAATGCGTGGGTGTGCTACCCAGCACTATAGGCCTGAACACGCTTCGGATCGAGTTTCGTTAAAAATAATCCCGCCCGTCGGCTCGGCGATGTTAAAATAATCCCGGCGCGAACTGGTTAATAAACACATACTCAAGAAAAGGAACACAACATTCACCAGTAGTTCAACTTTTGGTTAAGAGAATGATGGCGCTTTCCCATCCAGTGACATTTCTCTCTCTGTGACTTGTATGGCTTAATTAAGCGCGAATTAGTCTAGGCCCGTTATGTCCGAAATAAATGGAATGGGCGAACACGAAAGACTAGATGACCGTTGTTGGTATAAGATAAATCTGATGTGATTTTTTTGGGGGGTGCGAGGAGAGAATTGTAATCGCAAATTCTCTTGTGTTAGCAATAGCAATGCTTTTGTGTCTTTACTGTTATGACACTCGTCAGTTGCGGGTAGGTGATTCCATGGTGAGGAATCGGTTTTAACTCGCAAGGTGTGTGGGTTTGGTGTGGTACAATCAATGAACGTGAATTCCAGGTATTTGGAACTTAGCCATATTATTTATTTTGGGTCCGTATTATTTCTCTTGTAAAGAGAGCAGTATGTTGGGTTTCAACTGTGTTTGTTTACTGCTTGGTGTTTTAATTGTTACGGTCCGGTGGTTTATGGCTCGGTTGCTGATTGGAATTGGACTCTTTTTTTTTTTTTTTTGCTCTTGTTTAAATTGTAAGGAGCGCTTTTTTTTGCTCTCCTTAAAATTTTTAAGGAGCGCGGAGGAGCGCGAGCGCAATCGCGCTCCTTTAAAATGAAGGCCTGGGTTATGTGTAAGAAAAATGGGGTAGAGATATAGGGTTATTAAAAGTAGACTATGCTCACTTTACTGCAGATTTTTTTTCTTTCTAAAAATGCTCTCTTTTTTAACCAGTTCTGGATTATTTTGGGATTGACCAGGACCAGGCACAGGATTTTGTTTCTCACAAACCGCGATCCGATCCGATCCGATCTGGGTCGAGGCCGGCATTTGTGAGTAGCACATCCTGATATTTCTGGACTCGCTTGCTTGCGAGCCAGTCGCTGGGAGATATTTCCGCCCTTTGTGAAAACTTTGCGTGTATACACGGCAATCGACACAAACTGGTTATACGGGCATCTAAAAAAGGTCTTGAAATAATGTCCACAACTTTTTAACCGGACACACTGACCTTTTTGCAAGTCTGTCAAGCAGCTATCCACAAGATGACAAATTATCTTACGGCATGTCTTTAGAGCCTTCTGTCTCTCATCAGGGCTGAGTAAAAATAAGAGGAAAAAAATAATTTGTTATGAAATTATATACACAAATAAACCACAAGAGAAACTAACAGGTAAATTTGCATAAATTTCAAAGTAAACAAACAAATTGGCAAGGCGGGACTTGAACCTGCGACCTTTGGACTAGCGCCCTATCAAACAAGCCATCTTGCCCTATGTTGGCGGTCTCCCAAATTTTCAGTATCTTTGTTCAAAGGCGCTAGTCAGAAGTCATAAAAACCAAAATGCTGTGTGGCCAGGGATCAGACCCAATTTTACGATACAACCTTGGAAGCGACAATGTGGAGATCACTTATTGGGGATACAACCTTTTATCTTATAATACACAAATAAACCAGATAGACTGACCAGGTAAATTTGCATAAATTTCAAAGTGAACAAGAAATGGGCAAGATAGCTCAGTTGGTAGAGCGCCAATTTCTTTGTTCACTTTTAAATTATATATAGTTTGAAGGGGGGAATTTCTGTGAGAAAATCAATTATTATGGAAACAATGCTGTTTTTTCCTTTATATATCATCTCAGTAAAGGTCAATCAGTGCAAAAATGTTCAAAAGACATGAATATTGGACTGAGATACAATTTCTAATCTTGTTAAAAAATTGTTTTTTTCTTGACTCTCCACAGCCCCATAATGTGGCTTAAATACTGGACCTCCTCCGTAATGTGAGCCACACAGCGGCCGTATGTAAAAATGGCGAACAGGTACCAAAAAACCGCGATTTGGGCTTATGTTTTCACTTGATAATCATTTCATGCAGTTCTGACCTTGTTAAAGTTGCAAAACTTGGGGATTCTGTATCTTCAAACTGTCTATAGATAGCTTTCCTGTAATTTCTGAGACAATTTCATACTTTCCCCAAAAACAAATACGAGAACAATAACTAACAAGATGGAGTCATGCACAAGATTGCATAGCGCCACCAACGGCAGCTTTGGTCGTGCATAGATCGAGCATGCGTCATTGATCTTTCTGGGGGTGGTTGATGGCACTATGTCCACGTACGTACATAGCAACAGAATGTTTTTTGGCCCTTTCTCCATTTTTACATGGCAGCTGTGTGGCTCACAATACAAAGGAAGTCTAGTATTTAAGCCACAAGTATGGGACTAGACTCTCCATAGTCTTTGTACACAACCGCTGAAGTAGCATCAGGATACTTTCCATTTTTTTTATCTCGGTGTCTTGTTTTCTCTAGTATACTCACGTCTTTGCATCTCTCAGCTTCTGAAATGCAGCTGCCTCTGCGTCTTTTAGGCAGATTTGATTGGACCCTGCCATTCCTCCTATTGATCCAGAGGACGCCATTACTGCTTACATGTTGGTACTACATCTATAGAACAAAATTTAATTAAAAAACACGTATTCAGTTTTTCAATCTAATTTTTCAGTGTGGAACACCGCTATACCGAACACCGCTATAGCGAACATTCGGCTATTAATTTAACCGAACACAATCCTTGGCTCCAAATATTTTGTGTAAAAACATTTATGTACATCTAGGGTGACGCGGGAGCGTCACGCCCAACGGGTTCGCCCGGCTGGGAGTGGCAGCGCCGCGGCACCCTTACTTTGCCAGTGCACCGATTTTGCGTTAATTTTATTCTTTCTTTCTTCTTCAGTCCGACTGGAATAACTCGCGATCGCTCCACGGAATCGAAAAGAACCCAATAACGAAAATGATCAGGAGATCAAGGGCATGAGTTCTATTGGGACAGAATTTTGATTTTCGACTTCTCAGAGGGGGTTGTCATACAAATCTGACCATCTGACAATGACAAAAAAAAAAAAATGTGAAAATTAATTTCCTCAGTTCGACGACAGAGGGGGTTGTCATACGAATCTGACCAGCACCCGATTTCACTAAACTTTGCGACGCGTCGCAACTCGAGTTACGAAGAGTAACGCGTCGCATCTCGCGACGCGTCGTACGATCCATTTCACTAAAGTTACGATGTGTTCAACGCGTCGCAAATACCTTGACAACGGCAAGTAACACGTCGTAAGTTACGAAGTGTATTTGGGTCGTCGTAAAATAAGATGCGTCTTTTCATAGCCAGTTTTACGCCATAGAAATGAAACAAACGAGACTAGAATACTCAGAGAATGTGTTGGAAGTTGTAAATAAAACATTCATCGTAGTCATATGAATAAACCTTGAATAGTGCACTTGAAATTTCAAATTAGCTAGAGGTCCACAGCAAGCTTGTTTTTCGTTAAAATTGCATCGTACGTCAGCCATTTTGATTTACATTTTTGAAGCTTTGCGAGAAGAAATTCGACGACTCTTTGCTGAATACCAGACGGCTATTTACTGTGAGTTGAAAAGGTACATACAACAGTCATTGTTTTGTGCTATAAATACACCTACGACGCGTCGCACGTACGACGTGTTTCGTGAAATCGATTTCAAGACGCGTCGCAGCTGCGACGCGAGATACGACGCGTCGCATGGCTGCGATGCGTCGTAAGTTAAGAAGAGTTTAGTGAAATCGGGTGCTGAGCCGTAGATAGAGAGAGTTGCGACAACTACGGATTAGAAGCCATTTTGTTTCCACGTAACGCCGCGCGCGCTATCCGTGTTTTTGTACTACATGCACTCGCTGCATGCGTTTTACGCACGACTTGGCTGATCAATCGTTGTCATTGAAAAACTGCTCATCAAAGTGACTCAAACATATAGAGCTAATTAACAAATTAAAAAGTTTCAGGCTACAAAAGTAATTTGGAAAGTCATTTTCGAAAGGAAGAACTATTTACCCAAGGAGCTGAAGCACTGATTTCGCGTTTTGTATTCTTTTGTTTTCTTTAAGAATTTTTTTTTTTTAATGCCAAGAATGAAGTATACTGTATATGATTTATTGAAATACCAGGCCAAACAGAAATATATTTAGTCACAACAAACAAAAGTAGTCAAAAGTACGACCCAGCTGTATGTTTTAATTTCTTAGATATTAAATTTTCAGAAAATATCTATAAACAAAGTGGCAAAAAGTCAATTTTAAGTGTTTAAGTTTTAAGTTTGATTGTCATTTTAGTCTGGATTCATTTTCAAGTACATGTAGGTTAACACGTAAAAGTAAACCAATGAAATACATGTACAGTTAAAATCCATTTGTTCTAGTAAAAAAACAAACTTGAATTTTGAATCTTTGGCTATTATTTCAAGACAAAGGATTTTTTTCTTCAGAAGTTCAGAGTGTACCAAGAGTAGCCAAAAAGTTAATAAAACTAACACAACAAAAGTAAAGGTACATGTGAAACAATGCTTCTAGTGCATGTATAATTTTTAATTTAATTTTAACAATTTACTTTTCTTTTTACAAATGTCATGGCACAAACTGCAATATGACGAGGAACAGGATTTCTCATTCCTAAACAGTGTTCTCCAACTTTCCAAAGTCAAGTGCCCTTTGTGGAAAGGCCGTGGCTATTTTTACGTGACCGTAAACCTACGTACTTTTGCTATTTTTATGCCTGGCGAGTTCTGGTTGTGCATGCGCAGTCCCTAGTTAATTGTATACAGTTCCTAGTATTTCGTATACAAGACCTTTATACCTTTTTCTATAAGACCCTATCTAGATGAGATTATTAACCAATAATTTTGGTTAAATCGTGTATACGAAAAAACTAGGGACTGTATACAATTAACTAGGCATTGCATCCATTTATTTTGGTGAATTATGGCTGTCAACCGTCGTTGGCCTTCATATGTTCTGCGCGTATTGAGTTTCCCTTGTCTGTGTCGGGAACCAGTTATATCACGTTCACGTAATAGCCACTTTGTTGTGGAAATCCTTGTGATAAGCTAGTTGTAGAGACTTGCAGGAACTTGCAGGAACTTCAACTTTCTGTCAGCCTGTTGAGGCTTTACTTGCCGTCAAGGAAAGTTCTCCTACACAAAGGGAAAAAAAGGGTGTTGTTAATACTAAATTTGAAAAGTGTAATCATTTGAACAGACAACTATATAAGGCATGCTTATACAAAATAAAAAAATGTAAAAGCAGTGTACATGCAATCCAGTTGGGCATACGGGTACATGTATTTTTAAGCCAGAACATTTGTATTTTCTGGTGCCATACAAATCAGAATACAGGTCAACTCGTACGCAAGCCAACTCGTATGCGAACCAACTCGTACGCGGTCCAACTCGTACGCGTGCCAAATATTTTGTTGTTATCTTAAAAATACTAATCAAACGAAAACATTAGTCTAAAAATATCTATTATTATACGATTATCTACGATGATTACGAAATTAAAACCAAGATGTTTTTACACTAATGGAATGCCTTTGTAAAAAGAAAAGTCTTAAGCAATAGTCTTCTTAAAAACCGAAAGAGATGAGACTGTACAGACTGAATCGCATGCAACTTGTACATTGTTACATTTAATGGAAATAAAATAAATTGTTGACGAAAATGTATACAAGGCTAAAGCCCAAGGTTAACCCTAACTCCCTAAACAACAAAGGAAGTTGGAGGATTTTGGAGGAATTGTATTGTTCAATAACAATGGTGAGGGAGTTAGGGTTAATAATGCCAAAAAGGTTCATAATGCCTAACAAGTACAGTGTACTACATGTACTAACACTAGGGGTGTCATACACACCGTGCAGACCCACTAGACAACGAGTAACAACATGAGAATTTGCAGATCTCATGAAATGTATCATCTGAAAAAGAAAGACTTATATGAAAAATATGAGCAACATACATACTAGAAAAGATGATTTGAAATGCTTGAAAGATGTAAATAGAATAAATGAGATGGTTCAAAAAACACTTTTTAATTACTGTTGCTTAATACGTTTGTTGTCTAGGAAAAAGCGCAATCTGAAAAGTTTATCGGACCATAACTTGGCAACGCTTTGACCGATTTTGAAAGTTCAAGAAATAGTCCCAAATAACTTCCTAAAAGCAATATTAAAATTTGTATTGTCCCCCCTACTAACACTGTAACACTAACATTGTGTATTCTTTGTAATTTTGGTCTGTGCATTTGTTGATGTTTCCCGAGAAATAAAATAGAGAATAGAGAATAGATTCGCCTTGGATGCCCAAAGTATCTGCCTTTTTAATTGATCAACACAACCCAGTCCCGTACCCGTGAACCACATTTTTAAACCGCGTACGAGTTGGTTGGTGTACGAGTTGTACCGCGTACGAGTTGGCACCATTCGCACGTTACAAGTCACGTAAAATCGCAAATATTTTCGCGAAATCTTTGCCAAATTGCTTAGGCTTTCACAACTCATCGTGCTCACAAAATCTAGAACATGCATTCAACTTGCCTTTCCATGTTTTCTTCCGAGTAGAATGGCTGTGAACCTTGTTGTATTGGTGTACAGACAATTTTACACCCAAACAAAATACATACACGCCGGAAACGCTAAACACCGCGGCACTGCACTTGGGAACCAAAATGGCTCCATACACCACGTGACCTAGCCGTTTTGAGTCTGTCATGTCGCAACTCTCTCTATCTACGGCTCTGAATCTGACCATCTGACCAACCCAGTCTCTTCTTAAATTGTGTACATATCACAATTGACCAATTGTGTGTATATCACAATTTAAGAAACTGTACATGCGCAGTAATACCGGCAAAACGGAGGTTGGTCTTGAAAGAGTGAATAAACAAGTGTACAAGTGTATGATGTTCTTATTACTTGAATTAGTTGGTTTAAGTTCATTACTTTGTTTTGGGGTAGAATAAGGGAAAAGTCGGGTTAGGGTACAGAAAGAAAAACAAAACTTGAGATACAATGCAATTAAACTTGCGTCAAATAATAACAATAATAAGAATTGCTGTTAATGCGGTAATATGAATTGTTTTTTTCTTGTACCCTAACCCGACTTTTTCCTTTTCCAATCCCAAACTTAAACAACTACTGCAACTAATAAGAACATCATACACTTGTTTATTCACTCTTTGAGGGCCAACCTCCGTTTTGCCAGCATTACTGCGCATGTACAGTTTCTTAAATTGTGATATACACACAATTGGTCAATTGTGATATGTACACAATTTAAGAAGGAGACTGGGTTGCAACTGACATGTGAATGAATTTCCTCAGTTCGACGACAGAGGGGGTTGTCATACGAATCTGACCATCTGACATGTGAGGGTGACGCGGGAGCGTCACACCCAACGAGTTCGCCCGGCTGGGAGTGGCAGCGCCGCGGCAAGAATGTGTGATATTTCTTGCGTTTTTGTGAGTTTCGGGCGTTTTAGCATTTGCTAGTGTCAGTGCGCATGTACTGCGCAATTGTGCGGCGTTGTTTGCAAGTGTGCGCTGCGCAAATGCCGCCAAAACGCTTGCGCACACAACCACAAATTTCAGCTCTGGTAATAATTTTCGCTGTCTGAATCGCTTCAAATTATCGGCAATTTCGGTCAATTCTGTGTTTCTGTCTAACTTTCTTGCTTCTGTCGCAATTTTGTTTCATTTCCTGCTGAAAATTGTCAAACTATTTCGCTTTTTTGCAGCAGTCACAGTGTGCCCTTTGTAGTGAAGCACAACGGCAACTTGACGCTGGGCAATATCATCACAATCGCAGACGTTCGCCGATGACAACGACGACGCCGACTCGCAGGAGGGGGGGGGGGAGGGTTAAAAAAAATAACAAAACACCCGAAATAACGAAGCTAAAACGTATTTTGGCTTCAAAAGTGACCAATTTAGACAATTAAGACAGAAACAACGAAGTAGCAGCTGCTATTGACTAGTGCTATCTCCTCACAGGGTAGGAGCTAATGGGTATACGGAGAACAATGTAATGGTGTACAGTACTATATAGTATATACATACTAGTAGCCCGTAGGTCTGTGGCAAGACGCAACACCGTAGGTCTGACGGCAAAGTAGGCTGATTGTTTTATTTAGAGTCGGGTAGGTTAGTGGCTCGACTAACTGTAACGGGTGGTTCTGTTCTGTGTGGGAACAACGTGTACCGAGGTGTCAACTTGCATCTATACTCAACAACCGTTTGCTGTTTGTTCGCACATCGGCAAACTTACATTGTGTTTTTTTGCAGGTTTCCTTCGCTCGGAATCTACGCATCGATTTCCGGGCACAACAAGCGATAGACGATTGCTTGTAAGAGGTAAGAGAAAAAAACGTAAAAAAACCTTCAAAACAAAAACAAAACACAAAACTAAAAAAAATAATGGCGCGCAGTGCGGCCGACAAGCGACGGCCGCCCAAGGCGTCGCCGCGTCGCCGACTGCGTCGCAAACCCTACGGGGCGCGGGAGAGTGAGCTGCCACTCGTCGACAGCAGCCAGTCGCAGTACACTAGCGACGCGCACGAGATACAAGCGCACATGCCCAAGTTGCCCTGCGGCGACAACACCGGGCCGCAGGCGGCGCATCGCGCGCGGGCGCACTCGTGCTCGCGCGATAGGGCGCATAAGATCAATCGGCATCGGCGCAGTCACTCCGCGCAGCCACGCGACGACACGCGTCCGGCCCAGCACGTGCAGCTGCTCTACACGCAGTTTATGCACATATGGCTGGACGCGCGTCGCGATCGCATGGCGCGCATTCCGCGTCGAAAGCGACGCCCCAAGTTCCATGCGCCGGCGCCGCTCACCATCACCAAGCGAGAGAGTGAGCTGACACTCTGCAACAACAGCCCGCCGCAGTACAAGGGCACCTCACTGCCGCACAAACAGAAGTGTGCCGGCAAGTGCAGCCAGCTGCCCTCCGAGTAGACTTGATCCAAGTCGGGATTATGTGGTAACATTGCTCATGGTCATCCACACTGTGCGCCTCGCGTCACGTCCACGCTTATCAGTAGCGCGCCCTCATGCGCCACCCATGCTCATGTGTGGTTCAGAAATCCCGACTTGACGGATGTGCCACACGTTTGTACACAACCTATGGGCTCATCTACCGAAAACGGTAGAGGCCAATCAAATTGCAGAATTGTATAAATTAGCATATATCTGTAATAATATGAACTTTGACCCAGTTGTGTGACGGACATACGTGGACATTGTGATGTACAATGTACATACACATGTGCATTGTGTACATTATGTGTAAATGTACAAACGGTTTAATAGTCTTATGCTATCGTGTACATTGTCCGGCCGTTAAGTTTTCACTATACCATACTCTAACTAAATAAACGAAGTATGGACGCAGTTATTTAATTTGAAAAAGGCATCTAGTGACAGTATTGCCTACCATTCCTCCATAGTCCGTTAGCGGTCTAGCGAGTCCGTACCGATTGGCGGACTTATTTGGCATACATCGCGCATAACCATGTGATGCGTATGCAAATAATTTATTAATAACTACATCACCGCGGGGGGTTTGATTGGCCGATCCGTCAAGTCGGATTTACTGCACTGACATGATGACATCGCGTTGATGCCGATAGCGGAACGACAACCAGATGACGGCGCCTTTTTTCTAAGGCCAACAAAGCACATAACTATTCGGCCGGATTGACGAAAGCAAATTGGTAGTCTTAACTCCATGGTAAGTCCGACTTGGGTCAAGTCTACCCTCCGAGTACATTGCGCGCGCCTCTACGCGGCATACGAGAAATTGCGCCGACTGCGCACGCACAAGCGGCGTATCGCCCGCCTCTTCAAAGAGGATGCGCAGTGGTGGGCGCACACGGGCGTCAAAGCGCTGCTGCCGCCGTCGCCGGCCACCATCATCGAGCTCCTCTTCAAAGAGGATGCGCAGTGGTGGGCGCAAACGGGCGCAAAAGCGCTGCTGGCGCCGCCCGTGACGGTCGAGCAGACGTCGCTCCCAACGCCTGCCATGCAAATCGTACAGTCGCCCGGCGCCGACATGACGATGCTCGGTCACGTCGCTGGCGCTCGTACGGCGAAAGCCAAAAAGAAGCGCGCGAGCGTTGCAGTGAAAAATCTGCCCAAGCGCGCCGCCACCAGCACATCCGCGCAGCCAAGCAGCGCAGCGCCGCCACCGCAAAAGCGGGCGCAACCGAAGCGCAAAGAGCAGCGCGAGCGTCTGCGGCAGTTGCAGTCGGCCGCTGTCGACGCCGAGTTTGCCGCTTACGACAGTCGCGCCGACAACCGTGACGCGCTCGAAGCGCGCTTGCGTGAGCTTGTTGCCATGGCGGCGGACGGTGACTGCATTCTGTCGGCGCGCGAAAAACTTCTTACTGTTCAAACACAAGCTACTAAATAAAAGAAAGTGGACAAGTCAAAGGTAAAATGCTCTGAGAGCATAATAAAAGGGCCAACGGGTTTCCAGTTAAAGTAAAATGCTGTGCGAGCATTCCAGCTAAAGTAAAATGCTGTCTCAGCACTGCACTCGCGTCAAAAAGGAAGTGGACAAGAGAATGCCAACGAGTTTTACCTCTTACCCCCCAACAAGCGCAGACCGAGCGAAAGGTCAGCAGGTGTGGGCCACTAGTTCGGTGTGGGCGGGTCGAAACCGTTGCCCTCCCACCGAGCAGTAGATGTTAACTGGTTAGCACCGTACCGTAATCACTGCATTTATTTGCATACACTAATGCTGGTGGGTCATCGTAAGATAGCCATTACGGCTTGGATGGAGTTCAATTTTGGTTTTGCGTTGCTATAAAGAGTACTATCACCAATGTTCGATATACGCTGCGCGCTCTCCTGCACTGACGACACTGTCTGAGAGGTCCTAGGTGCCGCTATGCACGCTCTTCTACTCTGGCGCATACTAGCTACGCCCATAATTCTAACCTACACCCTCCAGCTAGCCCAAGACACTTGACAGCCTTCGCTCCGCTTTGCATGCACATCTGCGCCGGCGTACTTTCAGCATCTGTCAGCTACACCTAATGCATGAGCGCCTGTGCCTGCATAGGGTTGCACTTCATACACTGCAACAGGTCATCACGTCAGTTGACAATGACAATTCTACTTAGCACCGCCTTCTTTCTCCCCCTTTAGACCACCGTACGTAGCTGTGCCTTGCGCGCATTTGTCTCACAAACGCTCGCAAATACACAGCGAACGCACGCTTTCTCTAATTCATCCGACACGTGTGCCGGATTCCAAAAAAACCGATGTCACCTTGCTTCAATACTCAACAACTTTCGCACGGAAACATGTGAGCGCCAACAGCAGCATACTTACTACTTGATACACAGCGCGCACAGAGCGGGTAAGAAGTGAACTTCACCGTGGGCCCACAGCGCGTGTCGAGATTATCCGCTAATAAGCCCATTATAAGCTTATTTATAAGCTCGTGCTCATCCGCCCTATCGCGCGAGCACGAGTTATTGTTTACGCGCCGTCCATTTCGTGCCAGTTATTCAGCTACGTGACCACCGACCGCGTTACATAGCCGGTGATCGCCTTCCCACTCTCTTGCGTTGCGGCCTTCTCTCTCTCGCAGAGAGTGCAGCGCTTTCCCCTCCAATGCGTGTGTCTCTCTCTCATTGGCTCATTGAGTCGGTGCTTTAGACTACCCGATTGTGAGTCCATGCTGCTATGGGAGGAGGGGGCGAGGTATATTTAACGCTATAATAATAATAATACTAATAATTTATATTGCGCAAATTCCATAAAAGAAATTATGTTCAAATGCGCATAACAATGCAGTGTACTTACATTACAGCTAAAGAATTGGTTAAACAATAAAAAGATACAAATTATTAATTAACACATAAAAAGTACGATAACATAGATCGATCGAATACCCTATAGATCAATAATTTATACATATACACTAAGGAACAAGTGTGTTTTTAACTTACGCTTAAAATCTACAAGGGTCGGAGCTGAGCGGACATTTTGGGGCAGTCGGTTCCATAAAGTGGGTGCAGCTACAACAAATGCTCTGTCACCGAGTGTTTTTGACATCTTTCCAATGGGTAGACTGAGCAGATTAGAAGTTTGAGATCGTAAGGAATAACGGGAATTCGCCCTTTTTGTTAATAAATCACAAAGATATTTGGGAGCCTGGTTATGAAATGCTTTAAATGTCAATAACAATACTTTAAATTGAATACGAGCTGGAATGGGAAGCCAGTGTAGTGTCTGTAACAGGGGGGTAACGTGAGCGTATCTAGAGGCACCATATACAAGTCTTGCCGCTGTATTTTGAACACGTTGTAGTTTATCCAAGTATGATTTTGGTAAGCCAAAATAAAGACTGTTGCAGTAATCAAGTCGGGAAGTTATTAAAGCATGGACCAAAATGTTAAGGGTGTCTCTAGATAAAAATTTACGGATATGTCTAATATTGTGAATATGAAAAAAGCTTATTGAACAAACACTGCTGATTTGTTTAGCCATACTAAACTTTCAATCAAACCAAAGACCAAGATTGCGAGCTGTTAGTACTGGTGAGATGTTGACATCGCCCACTTTGACATTAGAAATATTCACTTTAGATAGTTGTTGCCTAGTCCCAATAATAATAAATTCAGTTTTCGAATCATTTATTATTAGCCTGTTCTGTGACATCCATTGGCGAATGGCGTGTATATACAACTCTCCATACTACTAACAGCTTGCTGCTGGTCAGTAATATTACCTGGTTTGAATGACATATACAATTGAGTATCGTCAGCATAACAATGGACACTAGGTAAATGTTTTTCAATAATATCAAATAATTCAGAAGCATATATGGTGAACAGTAATGGTCCTAGACAGGACCCCTGTGGGACACCACAATTCACATCAAACCGGTCAGAGACTGCTCCTTGAAACAGAACCCGCTGACCCCTGCCTGTCAAATAAGACTTAAACCAGTCTAATGCTATACCGGTCCCGATCCTAGAATAAAGACGGTCCAAAAGAATTGTATGATCGACCGTGTCGAAAGCAGCACTTAGATCTAAAAGTACAAGCAATGTGATACATTGTGAATTCATTTTCATTAGAATGTCATTATGTACCTTCAGTAAAGCTGTCTCAGTACTATGAATTTTTCTATATGCCGATTGCAGCAATGGATACAATAAATGGGTGGTCATGTGACTATGGATCTGATTAAACACTACTCTTTCTGTCAGTTTGGAAATGTACTGTAGATTACTAATAGGACGGTAGTTTTGAAAATCAGTGGAACTTAAATTATCTTTTTTCAATAATGGAGTAACCATCGACTCTTTCCAAACTGAGGGGAATGTACCGGACACCAAAGACAGATTAATGATGTTGGTAATAGTTGGCAATAAAACATCTAAACAGTCTACCACAAGATTAGTTGGCATAGGATCTAAGGAACAAGATTTCTTAGAACCCGAGTTTACACAAATCTTAACATCATAATCTGTGACTGGTAGAAAACGATCAAACTGTGCACAGGTACTTGTCCTTATTTGATGAGAAACACCTAAATTATCAGTAGTCATTTCATTGAGTTTAGCATGAATATTTTCCACTTTCCGTATAAAAAATTTACCCATTTCATTGGCAAAAACACGATTGTCCACACCAAGAATCGTAGTCTGTCTTTTAGGTTTTAAGAGTTTGCTAATGGAACTAAAAAGTTTCCGTTGGTTGCAACTATTTTCCCTAATAAAACTAGTATAAAAATTGTGTCTAGCCTTATTCATAAGAAAACTAGTACGATTCCTTTGTCTACGAAAATGTATAAGATCATCCTCATTTTTAGTGAGTCGCCATTTTCTCTCGGCTTTACGACGTAGTTTTTTGGATGTTTTGATCTCTTCGCTAAGCCAAGGTACAGCAGGTCGTATATTAACAGTTTTATTTATTACCGGTGCATGAGCATCTAAATTAGCTCTCAGTGTCTCATTGTAACAGCACACCAGATCATTCAGTTCACTAGGTGGATTTAGGAATAACCGATTACTGACCAAGTCATTCAAAAGAACAGAAGGATCAATGGCTTTAGTTTTCCTAAATGCAAGTTGTTTCACGGGCAAGTCTGGTTTACGGTGATGCAATTTACACAAAATTGAAAAGTGATCTGAAAACAAATAATCAGTGACAGGCTTGTCATCAAGAATGTCATCACATTGACGTGTAATAACCAAATCTAAAATATGACCTCTTTCATGTGTCGGTGTATCAACATGTTGTTTCAAGCCCATTGATGTTAAAATATCCAAAAATTGCAAAGCATCACTATTGCCATTATCAACATGTATATTAAAATCCCCTGTAATAAAAATTGGTTCAGACGACAATACAATAGATTCAAGGTATATTGTAAACTCGTTAAAAAATACATTCACGGTAACTGGGTGTTTTGCCGAGTATGGTGGTCTATATACAATCACAAGTTTACATAAAAAGGTACCATATTCCACAGTCCATTCGGAATATTCAAATGAACTGTATAAAAAGTCATGAGCAGCAGTTACTTTAATAGTGTCTCTAAACAACACAGCCGTTCCACCACCAGTCCTTCCAATGCGTGGGCGATCCCTGAGTTGAAATCCCGGCGGAGTAATCGCGACCTTAGGTGCAACGTCCATGTCTGTGAACCACGTTTCCGTTAGCGTAAAGATATCTGCTCTACTTGAATTCACATAATCCAGGAAATCAGCTGACTTACTTTTCACGGATCTGGTGTTAAGGCTGCAGAGTGACAAATTAGAATCATTTAAAAGTGAACGTGGTGGGTTCCGGGTAACTGGAACAACAGTCAAAGTACGGGGTTTAGCTATGCCACGATGGAGACATTGGGGTTGACGTTCAAACTGACCAATGATGACAGGGATTGCGTTTCTATGGTTGCGTTCGCCTCCACGTTTCCCTCTACGCCGCATAACACCAATGTTCTTCAACAATGACAGCAACTGACGATCGACGTTGACATCACGTGACTGGCCTATACAGACCAGTTGATCCCTCGAGTATCTGATTTTAGTTTGCTTACTGTTGACATCCAGTGACGTAATAGCCTGTTGTTGTACTGCGGGAGGGCCAGGGTTGCTTGCCACATCCATGAACATGGGCAGATCATGCCCTGGAATGGCAAAACAAATGTAACCATGCTTGGTCCAGTTAAAAGCTGACCTCTTGACCGGTTTTACATCACTGTTGCGAATCATAAAATGTGGGCGCTGTGATGTATAATAAATCAAGTTGGAACTACAGGAATTCAGGTTCAGGGGAAACTGGCAATTTTCCAACATATGACATGGTACTGGTACTGCCGGTAGGCATGTTGAGACCGAAACGGCTAAAACTAGCCATGAAACCAGGATCATCGTCATCGAGCCCATGTTTAGTGTCTCCATCATATTCAGTTATATAACTCAAAAGCAGGAATTGCAGGTGGTAAACGTACATATAGTGCAGTAGACCTAGTCTCTATAGGCCTTATTCCCAATTACAATTATTTAAGTCAATGTACAAACCAACTTGGCACGCCGCTCTCACTCACGTGTACATACGTATACAGTACATGCAAAACAACATGGCGGCGGTCCGGTGTCGATTGCGCTCAGCTCTGTAGAACAATTATGTCGTAAAAATCACAAGTAGCACATCAAAATTGAAGTCAAACTCAAGTCCAGGGTTACACTGGAACAAACATCAAACATTCACCATGTGATAAAAAGTCAAGGATTAGAAGAAACAAGGATTTAAAAAGTTATACAATCACGAAGTCCAGAGCAGTAAAAGAAAACGTCGGCAGCTGAGAACAGCGCCCTCATAGCCTTATCGCTATAGGTGTACTAGCTGCTTGAGTGAATTTGCACAATGGATAACAAGAATTGTGGGAAGAGAAAAGGAGCAGATACTGCTCCCTTTTCCTTCCCACAGTGCTTTGTATCTATTTTGCGAATTCATTCAAGCGGTATTTGCGATAAGGCTTATTTAGGCCGACTTTAATTCCCAAATGTCAACTGGCCAGTGCTTTATGTTAAAGAGTGTTGGGTGACTATTATTTACCATGTGAATAGAAGGGAAAAGCCAACAGTTGCTTTATAATTTAATGTGATGAATAAGAATTGTGTGTAGGCCACAAGAGGGCGCTATAAGGGCGGACGCCATCTTGAAAAATAGGCACGATCAATATAACGATCAATATACGATCCTGTGTCGTGATGTACGTTATAGCGGCGTTCCACTGTACTAACCAAAAAAGAAACGCAACTTTAACGTAGGATACACCATTGCTAATTACTTGAATTGTCAGAAATGGGTGAATTCGGGGGGGGGGGGGGGGGGGGGAGGATTGTATTTATTTTATAGTAAATATTGTTTCAAACTGACCTGTCTGAATTTTACAATCATGAATGGCAAGAAAAAAAACTTTCGTTTTTAACCGTCGTCTGGCAGTTGTAAATTGTGATTTTTTCTTTTAAATAAAATTCAATTTTTCGGAAAAATTACTGGATATCTAGCACAATTCCTCTGCAGAATGTATAGTAGAATCATTATACTTTTGAATAAGTAGAATATTTATTAATAATTCGTTAGTAGAAATGTTTGATACTCTGCAAATGTTGTATCCTACCTAGGCTCAATTGTAATTGTATAACATACTCCAATGTAATAATTAATCAGGAGACCCTGTGGATTGTTTTCGGTAACATGACTTCTCATAGGGAGTCACTGAGGACGGTGTCACAACATTAGACCAACTAGTGTTTGTGAGGTTTACAGCAGGGCATCACAAGCAATATTACTAGAACTAGAACAAAGATTGAGTCTGGAGCAAACATAAGGCAAAATGCAAAACTGCATATAATCTGGTGACTGGTTGTGAAATGATTTGTACACCAAAAATAATAACTTGTAACAAATTCGTTTGGGGATGGATAACAAATGTAGTGACTGCAGCATGGGTGGAATGATATAATCTGCAATAACATGGATTTTTTTTTTACATTTCGTTTAAATAGTGGCATCAGATTTACTCATGGTATTTGTGAAATATAAAAATGAGATCTGTAGCGGTTGAGACGGGATGCGCATGTATTTGAGGGTAGTAACCTAAAAATGCATTAAATGCACACGTTTCTATAAATATACAGTACACACTTTGTGCATGTAAAGTATCATTCCGTCTTGCTATTCTGCAATCTGTGAGATTTACACAACAAGTATTTTAATGGTCTAAATAAGACTATTATTGCACACTCTACCAGTTACAATTGTCCAGAAAATAAATTATTGCGATTTAAATATTTAACAATCAAAATTATTGTGATTTTTTTACTTTTTCTTTTTTTTACCCTAACCTTCCCAAATCTTTTAAAATACTATTTGCAAATTGCAAGGAAATTTGCAGGATTGAGGTCGCTTGGAAGTTGGTCGCTTGGAAGTTGATGCATCAGAGAAATTTGCAGGATTGAGTGCATTTGGGGTTTTGCCACTGGAGGACAATGCAGGATCCAGGTCATAAAGCCTATAAACTAATACTGATGAATGCTTTTGCAGATTTGAGGTTACTTGGGTATTTATCCAAATGAAGGTTTTTGTTCCCTTGTACTTTCACACTGCTCATGCTCTATGCACATTCTTCATAGATTCAGTCAAGATGTAAGTTATGTGTCAAGGATGGGAAACGTTTGCATACCAAGGGTCATGTCACGTGTGCAGACCCATATTGTAATTGACCATTTGCGTGTGGAATTTAAATAATATCTGGTACACTGACTTGTTCACACAGCTTGGCAAAGTTTGACTTTAAATTATCCAGACCAAATACAATGATCACGTCATTTGGGTATACCCAGCACGATATGTGGCAGAGGGGTACCCCCCTCTTATCCCGATATATCCCCTCTTACCCCCTCTTATCCTTTATACGCACTCAACACTATTTTAACCTAACCCACCCCCCCTTGAAACCTAAAAGGAATTCCTGAGATTCCGGGAACACAATGGTCAACAAAAAAGAGGGGGGGTTTTCTCTGCCACATTCGTGCTTCATATGCATTTGGGGCAAGCTCTTGCATAGTTCCGTTCGAGACTCTCAGCTGCACCAATACATTGTTCACAATGGTTGAGAATGGTACAAAGACACCAGACTATTCCAGAGCCAGGGGTTGCTAGCGTAAGGCTTGCCCCGAATCACGTGATATAACAACAGTGTCTTTGGTCTGGAGAATTTAAATGTAAACTGTGCCAAGCTGTGTGAACGAGTCAGTGTACCAGATATTATTCAAATTTCACACGCAAATGGTCAATTGGGCACGTACATGTAGGTAGCAGCTGTTTGTTCCATGTCTGGCTGCTTTATAGCTCAATGGCAAATCCACTGCAAAATTTTGCAGGATTCAGGTTACATGGAGTTTTACCACTTTGGAATTGCAGTGTTTTGCAGGGCTCAGGTTATCAGGCCTTCATTTTAATAAATCTGAGGAGAGCTGTGCATCGCTCTCCTTAAATCAAAAGGTGAATAAAGGAGAGTGATTTTAAAATCGCTCTCCTTAAATCAAAACAATGAATTAAGGAGAGTGATTTGCTCTCGCTAACAAAACGCAAGTTTAAAGGCCCTGGACACTATCTGTAGTTACTCAAAATGACAACCAAAGGTGTCTATGCCTTTAATAAACACATACTCAAGAAAAGGAACACAACATTCACCAGTAGTTCAACTTTTGGTTAAGAGAATGATGGCGCTTTCCCATCCAGTGACATTTCTCTCTCTGTGACTTGTATGGCTTAATTAAGCGCGAATTAGTCTAGGCCCGTTATGTCCGAAATAAATGGAATGGGCGAACACGAAAGACTAGATGACCGTTGTTGGTATAAGATAAATCTGATGTGATTTTATTTGGGGGTGCGAGGAGAGAATTGTAATCGCAAATTCTCTTGTGTTAGCAATAGCAATGCTTTTGTGTCTTTACTGTTATGACACTCGTCAGTTGCGGGTAGGTGATTCCATGGTGAGGAATCGGTTTTAACTCGCAAGGTGTGTGGGTTTGATGTGGTACAAACAATGAACGTGAATTCCAGGTATTTGGAACTTAGCCATATTATTTATTTTGGGTCCGTATTATTTCTCTTGTAAAGAGAGCAGTATGTTGGGTTTCAACTGTGTTTGTTTACTGCTTGGTGTTTTAATTGTTACGGTCCGGTGGTTTATGGCTCGGTTGCTGATTGGAATTGGACTCTTTTTTTTTTTTTTTTGCTCTTGTTAAAATTGTAAGGAGCGCTTTTTTTTGCTCTCCTTAAAAATTTTAAGGAGCGCGGAGGAGCGCGAGCGCAATCGCGCTCCTTTAAAATGAAGGCCTGGGTTATGTGTAAGAAAAATGGGGTAGAGATATAGGGTTATTAAAAGTAGACTATGCTCACTTTACTGCAGATTTTTTTTCTTTCTAAAAATGCTCTCTTTTTTAACCAGTTCTGGATTATTTTGGGATTGACCAGGACCAGGCACAGGATTTTGTTTCTCACAAACCGCGATCCGATCCGATCCGATCTGGGTCGAGGCCGGCATTTGTGAGTAGCACATCCTGATATTTCTGGACTCGCTTGCTTGCGAGCCAGTCGCTGGGAGATATTTCCGCCCTTTGTGAAAACTTTGCGTGTATACACGGCAATCGACACAAACTGGTTATACGGGCATCTAAAAAAGGTCTTGAAATAATGTCCACAACTTTTTAACCGGACACACTGACCTTTTTGCAAGTCTGTCAAGCAGCTATCCACAAGATGACAAATTATCTTACGGCATGTCTTTAGAGCCTTCTGTCTCTCATCAGGGCTGAGTAAAAATAAGAGGAAAAAAATAATTTGTTATGAAATTATATACACAAATAAACCACAAGAGAAACTGACAGGTAAATTTGCATAAATTTCAAAGTAAACAAACAAATTGGCAAGGCGGGACTTGAACCTGCGACCTTCGGACTAGCGCCCTATCAAACAAGCCATCTTGCCCTATGTTGGCGGTCTCCCAAATTTTCAGTATCTTTGTTCAAAGGCGCTAGTCAGAAGTCATAAAAACCAAAATGCTGTGTGGCCAGGGATCAGACCCAATTTTACGATACAACCTTGGAAGCGACAATGTGGAGATCACTTATTGGGGATACGACCTTTTATCTTATAATACACAAATAAACCAGATAGACTGACCAGGTAAATTTGCATAAATTTCAAAGTGAACAAGAAATGGGCAAGATAGCTCAGTTGGTAGAGCGCCAATTTCTTTGTTCACTTTTAAATTATATATAGTTTGAAGGGGGGAATTTCTGTGAGAAAATCAATTATTATGGAAACAATGCTGTTTTTTCCTTTATATATCATCTCAGTAAAGGTCAATCAGTGCAAAAATGTTGAAAAGACATGAATATTGGACTGAGATACAATTTCTAATCTTGTTAAAAAATTGTTTTTTTCTTGACTCTCCATAGCCCCATAATGTCGCTTAAATACTGGACCTCCTCCGTAATGTGAGCCACACAGCGGCCGTATGTAAAAATGGCGAACAGGTACCAAAAAACCGCGATTTGGGCTTATGTTTTCACTTGATAATCATTTCATGCAGTTCTGACCTTGTTAAAGTTGCAAAACTTGGGGATTCTGTATCTTCAAACTGTCTATAGATAGCTTTCCTGTAATTTCTGAGACAATTTCATACTTTCCCCTAAAACAAATACGAGAACAATAACTAACAAGATGGAGTCATGCACAAGATTGCATAGCGCCACCAACGGCAGCTTTGGTCGTGCATAGATCGAGCATGCGTCATTGATCTTTCTGGGGGTGGTTGATGGCACTATGTCCACGTCCATAGCAACAGAATGTTTTTTGGCCCTTTCTCCATTTTTACATGGCAGCTGTGTGGCTCACAATACAAAGGAAGTCTAGTATTTAAGCCACAAGTATGGGACTAGACTCTCCATAGTCTTTGTACACAACCGCTGAAGTAGCATCAGGATACTTTCCATTTTTTTATCTCGGTGTCTTGTTTTTTCTAGTATACTCACGTCTTTGCATCTCTCAGCTTCTGAAATGCAGCTGCCTCTGCGTCTTTTAGGCAGATTTGATTGGACCCTGCCATTCCTCCTATTGATCCAGAGGACGCCATTACTGCTTACATGTTGGTACTACATCTATAGAACAAAATTTAATTAAAAAACACGTATTCAGTTTTTCAATCTAATTTTTCAGTGTGGAACACCGCTATACCGAACACCGCTATAGCGAACATTCGGCTATTAATTTAACCAAACACAATCCTTGGCTCCAAATATTTTGTGTAAAAACATTTATGTACATGTACCAAATATTGTTTAAAATGAGTCAATAGATTTGTTAGAAATTCACTGGGTATATTTAACGCTATAAGCCTTATCGCTAGGTGTACTAGCTGCTTGAGTGAATTTGCACAATGGATAACAAGAATTGTGGGAAGAGAAAAGGAGCAGATACTGCTCCCTTTTCCTTCCCACAGTGCTTTGTATCTATTTTGCGAATTCATTCAAGCGGTATTTGCGATAAGGCTTATTTAGGCCGACTTTAATTTCCAAATGTCAACTGGCCAGTGCTTTATGTTAAAGAGTGTTGGGTGACTATTATTTACCATGTGAATAGAAGGGAAAAGCCAACAGTTGCTTTATAATTTAATGTGATGAATAAGAATTTGGTGTGTAGGCCACAAGAGGGCGCTATAAGGGCGGACGCCATCTTGAAAAATAGGCACGTGATGGACTAGCACCTGAAAATCGCTATACCGAACGATCAATATACGATCCTGTGATGTACGTTATAGCGGCGTTCCACTGTACTAACCAAAAAAGAAACGCAACTTTAACGTAGGATACACCATTGCTAATTACTTGAATTGTCAGAAATGGGTGAATTCGGGGGGGGGGGGGGGGGGGGAGGATTGTATTTATTTTATAGTAAATATTGTTTCAAACTGACCTGTCTGAATTTTACAATCATGAATGGCAAGAAAAAAAACTTTCGTTTTTAACCGTCGTCGGGCAGTTGTAAATTGTGATTTTTCTTTTAAATAAAATTCAATTTTTCGGAAAAATTACTGGATATCTAGCACAATTCCTCTGCAGAATGTATAGTAGAATCATTATTTACTTTTGAATAAGTAGAATATTTATTAATAATTCGTTAGTAGAAATGTTTTATACTCTGCAAATGTTGTATCCTACCTAGGCTCAATTGTAATTGTATAACATACTCCAATGTAATAATTAATCAGGAGACCCTGTGGATTGTTTTCGGTAACATGACTTCTCATAGGGAGTCACTGAGGACGGTGTCACAACATTAGACCAACTAGTGTTTGTGAGGTTTACAGCAGGGCATCACAAGCAATATTACTCTTGAAGGATACCTCTGTTCCTTGCTTCATTTTTGGCCAATATGTGAGTACATGTACTTCCTTATAAACTGTGACTCTAGCCTTAAAGGATCAACATGCAAACAAATATTTATTCCTCCATGATATGACATGTGCCTTTTCACAAGGCAAAAACAAGGTAGGTCCTACTTAGTAATTTCTCGAGCCAAGTTTTAATAAGTCTCAATATTAAGTTAAATCATTTTTTTTCTTTTAACAGTTTACTTCAATATTTTGCAGTGAGCCACACATCATGGTTTCATTTACTTAAGACTAAAAGACTAGACTTCTTGTGCATGTCCATCTGTTTAGACTGGTCATCTGTGGTCATATTTCTGGCTGAGTTATTGAACAATGGAAATGCGGTTTCACCCTTTAAACATGCACTGTGAAATTTCACGGAAATTACCCGAAAATTACACGGTGATTTCAGCTAAAGGTGAACTGCATTTCTATATTCAAGAACTCAGTATAGAGCATGGTATAGAGCTACATGTAGAGTGTACTCTAGTGCGGGGTCATAGACCTATTCCTTTGTTTACGTGTTACGTCATACGCGCAGGGATGTGCACCTGGTAGGCAAAATTAAACTAAGTGCCTTGGCGGGAAAGTGCGGCGTCAAATTATAAAGTTTTGGCAACGCGTCGACGCATTTATTTTAGAGGACGCATTTGCTTTTTCGTTCGTTGATTTTTACATTAACCCTAACCCTACCTAATGCTACTTTTTACTACTAGTAGTAAAAAGTAGTATGCAGTACTCTCACTGACTTGTGTGCAATGCCTGTAGTAATTTTTAGTATTTGGTACTTCACCCCTTATTGCACTCGAAGTACTTTTTAGCATTGGGTCCCTCTGCTTGCTGAGTGTGCATGGCCCATGTATGCTATAAGGTGTTCTAAACTCTACAGCAAAATTTGTCACTTGGGACACAATGGGTCAAGGCTGGACTACTGCATTTTTTGCCAGGTAAGTATTACTGACCTGTATTACCACTATTAGTATTTTGTAGTTGGCAGTATCTGTACTCTGTCAGTACACACCCAATCATCAGTCACGGAGAGACCCAATGCTACAAAATAATAAGTAGTATTCTGTAGTACGCAGTTCTTTAGCCCAAAGTAAGGCCTAGGGGGTTAGGGTTAACAAAATACATGTACTGATTTGAAACCTTTGACGACCTACACGACAGACCTTCCAAAAGGAAGACAGAGTTCGCTTTGATAGAAAACTAATATATCGGGAAATAACTCTAAAAAATCTGTACCTAATTCCTGAAGAAGAGTGGTTCAACAACCCAAAGTTATGGCCATCTGTTGGCCCGACATTTACGAATATCCCTAGTCCGAGTAACTAGGACCAAAATATCGCTTTTTTAACATGGACATGATCTTGCGATAGTAGTAGGGCCCTAGGGAGTTCCATTGGATTTGTTACATTTAAATCAAAATGCCACTTTTCCCAAATGTTTGCCCAAAGAAATATCAGATTTCACCCTCACAACGACCACAAAAGTACTTGATAAGCCATCTGAGATACAAGTACACATCAATGATTAAGATTGTGGTACTAAGGTTACGCGCGTGGGACCAAGATGCATTGCATACCGACACGGCAGCAAAGTGCCGAGGCAGCTTGCGTAAGTAAACCCATAGAGCAAGGAACCTTAGTACCACCATCTTAATCGTCGATGTGTACTTGTAATCAGATGGCTTATCGATAGCCCAGGTTGGACTCCTCCGTTGTGTACAACGCGACAGAGTCCAGGGTATCAATGTATCCTGCCATAGCGAAAAACTTTACAACAACTTTTTAAAATATTTTTACCTGATGAAGGAAGCCGAAATCTCGCTTATGTTTTCCTTCCTTGTGCCTGGAACTACAGACACATTAACTTTTAATAACCCATGACGATCTGTACTGTAGTTCCAGACACAAGGAAAACATAAGCGAGATTTCGGCTTCCTTCATCAGGTAAAAATATGAAGAAAAAAAATGCTTAATTGATACCCTGGACGTCGTAATGCAATGAAGAACTTCGTCCAACCACTGCTCTTATTCCTCCAACCTGTACTAGCTTATCGAGTACTTTTGTGGCCGTTTTTTATGGGTGAAATCTGATGTTTCTTTGGGCAAACAGCAATGATATTCAGCAATATTGTCACAGTTTGTGACGCAAACAGCAATTATATTCAGCAATATTGTCACAGTTTGTGACGCAAACAGCAATTAAATTTAGCAATGATGAAGTTTGTGACACAGATCTGCAATTACCATAATCAAAATAATTAAAATAGCTTACTGTGTAACGCAACTAACTTGTCAGGGAACACGTATCTGTTGGGTAACAGTGTCAATTGCTAAACCCAAGAAAGCAAGGCTCGTGGCTGGCCCTTCAGTTTTATATTCAGCAAGGGGGACCCCGAACCGCTCACACACCACCTGGAATGATTGGAGGGAACGCGCATCCCTCAGAATGGCTAGCACTTACAAACAAGAAATCCTCAAGATAATGCACAATGTGTTGGGAGTTAGCCACCTTACGAATACGAGTACAGTACGCAATGAAAGTGCTAAGTAAAACGTTCAAAAGTGACACATGAGATGGTGCACCCCATCGGCATACATGTATCATAATTATATTTGGCCATTAGGGGAAAACCATAGCGAATCGAAATCATCCGGGTGAACAGGGAGTAATCGAAAAGCCGATTTATTATCCGAGTTGGCCATAACTGCACCCTGAGCAAAATTGGATACCATCTCTATAGCTTCATCAAAACTGGTATTTGCGCTAGCTGCCGGCATGCGCCCTGGCTCGCTGGACTGACGATTGTCTCGACAGCGGGCTGCTGGTGGCCGAATATTTGACAGGTGGAGCAACGGTGCGCAAACCGGGAATTGGGCCGGAGGCACTTCCCGCGATTAAATTCCTTGCACAGTTATTGTTGACCGTCGGCAATATTTGAGAAATTGGCGTGCCCGGCCAGGTTGGCGCATCAAGACAGTATATCGAAGGCAAAACCAAAAAGGCAGATGTCCACTGCTCAAATGATGTTACGCAATTATCACAGTTTATTCCCGACCGAAGCTGATGTCGGGGAACAGCAGTATTGTCACAGTTAGTGACGCCAACAGCAATTATATTTAGCAAAATTGTCACAGTTTGTGACGCAAACAGCAATTATTCAGCAACATTGTCACAGTTGGTTACGCAAACAGCAATTATTGTCACAGTTGGTGACGCACGTGCAAATATACTGAACACTAGTGGTAATAATTGGTTGAGGGGTTGATTCCTCAGCATTAATAGCCACACTAGACTTACCCGACTCCAAAGTCGTGGACGAGTCACCTCCGGAACGACCGATGGTGGATGGTGCAACAATTGGGCCTCCGTCGCTGCTGACAGGGCCTGCCGTATCCAACAGGTATGCAATACCCGCTGCCGTCGGTGCATTCCATGGCTAATTCATCGCATTGGTATGTAAAAATACTAAATATGTTTTCGGGGTTTCTTGAAAATTATTGTTCTCCACTTCAATTAGGACCGGATATATAATGAGCCCTCCATAGCACTTCCCTTAAAATTTCAAATAGCTAACATCAACCATGTTTCTGACTAACAGATGCGAGTATCCGTGATCTGATGAGCACATATCGCAGGATACTTCCCACGCAGAGCATCACTCCAAAACTACACCTACTGGAAGACCATGCAGTGGAACAACTGGAACGCTTTCAAGTTGGTTTCGGTTTACTCAACGAGCAAGGTGGGGAACTTATTCATACCGAATTCAATCGAACCGGGAGAATCGTTCAGGGCATGCGAGGAGAACTCCAAAAGCTGATGTCCATCATGCGAAGGCACCACATCACAACGACTCCTGAAATCAGCAGGCACATGTCAAAACCTGAAAGTGCACAAAGAAAGGAGTACTAAGAAAGATGCTGCCGACTTCAGAAATACATTCAATTTGGCTGTTTATTGGTCAGGGGGGGGGGGGGGGGGGTGGGGGTAAGTACTGTAATTACCAATTTATGTAGCCAACAGAAGGGCTTTATAATTCAACTATAATCTTTGTAGAAATTAAAATGTGCTATATAGGCCTATTCATGCTGACTTGGAGAGTATGTAAACTGCCAAATGGAAGTGGGTTGTCAGATTAAAGGCATTGCATCGAGTTACCAATTTGTGAGTCATGCAATTTTTTATGGGGAAATGAGTGCGTGAAAAAAACAATTTCATCTGGTTACTTCAAGTTCAATTCCATCATTTCAGGCACAAATACCATACTATGTATGATGAATGTAAATGTAAAAGTTGTAAAACAATTACATTAATTAAACATCAGTTTGTTGTGTAGCATGTGACAATTTAAATAATAAACGGTGATAAAGTAAAAGGTTTACATGTACATCATGTTCCATGGAGCATGGAGGAATAAAACTACAACTTCAGGATTTAAGTTGTGGCAAGTTGAATATCATAATTTATGTAAATAAATGTAAAATGAAATGGTGTAAATAAATATAATAATTAACAATAACATAATGTGCATAGTGGAATTTATTACGATTGCATACATGCAAGAGTCGTTGAGCATGACGACATGTACAGTACATTTTTTGTACATAAAACGGATAGCACAATGCACCACGTGACATAATGACTGTTTCATGTACAGTTACTGCAAGTGATTGTTTCGTGCTCTGTTGCGTTTAAACCGAAATTAAAATGCCCACCATGCATATCAAGACACAACTAACGTTCTAAGAATTTACTAAAATTGAAAACAGATCACTTGTTTACTTACCCAGTTTTTTTCGAAGGGCCTGTCTCTGCAACCGACGGATTGCATGCACGGTGCACGCGAAGCGACCGCGTGACTTGACCATGTTTACGATCAGCAGCTAGACATTTACCGTAAACTTCGACCAATAATTAATGAACGCGACCTGTCCTAGAACCCCTGTCTGCTTTATCATAAAAACTAATCATCATTTTAGTAATCTGTTGATGAATACAGCTTCAGCAAACCGGATTTCTATTTAAATTTGACGGTTTTCAACGGCAGACACGACGACAGAAATCAGGCAAAGTCATAACAAACTGGTACCGCGTCATGACCGAAAAACGTGGCGAAAGTTCTTGTATACCAGGGAAGCACACAGTCTAGGTGGGAACAGAGCTTCATTCAAGACTTTCAAAGCCTTATTTGGTAACTGTTGCATTATTCATGTCCTAGACCAATGATATAAGGCGATGGTCGCGGGCTATTTAAATGCCACCAATGGCAACAACGGCTCGCTGCACGCACTCAATAATGAGATGCGCTTATCAGTCACGTGATTTAGGCACTTTCTATAAATGACCAACAGAGGGCGTACTTTTTTTACAAGTGAAACTGCCGTGTCCAGTCCATCCAGTCCACCCAGTCCACCCAGTCCACCCAGTCCACCTGGGTGGACTGGGTGGACTGGGTGGACCGGGTGGACCGGGTGGACCGGGTGGACCGGGTGGACTGGGTGGACTGGGTGGACTGGGTGGACTGGGTGGACCGGGTGGACCGGGTGGACCGGGTGGACCGGGTGGACTGGGTGGACTGGGTGGACTGGGTGGACTGGGTGGACTGGGTGGACTGGGTGGACTGGGTGGACTGGGTGGACTGGGTGGACTGGGTGGACTGGGTGGACTGGGTGGACTGGGTGGACTGGGTGGACTGGGTGGACTGGGTGGACTGGGTGGACTGGGTGGACTGGGTGGACTGGGTGGACTGGGTGGACTGGGTGGACTGGGTGGACTGGGTGGACTGGGTGGACTGGGTGGACTGGGTGGACTGGGTGGACTGGGTGGACTGGGTGGACTGGGTGGACTGGGTGGACTGGGTGGACTGGGTGGACTGGGTGGACTGGGTGGACTGGGTGGACTGGGTGGACTGGGTGGACTGGGTGGACTGGGTGGACTGGGTGGACTGGGTGGACTGGGTGGACTGGGTGGACTGGGTGGACTGGGTGGACTGGGTGGACTGGGTGGACTGGGTGGACTGGGTGGACTGGGTGGACTGGGTGGACTGGGTGGACTGGGTGGACTGGGTGGACTGGGTGGACTGGGTGGACTGGGTGGACTGGGTGGACTGGGTGGACTGGGTGGACTGGGTGGACTGGGTGGACTGGGTGGACTGGGTGGACTGGGTGGACTGGGTGGACTGGGTGGACTGGGTGGACTGGGTGGACTGGGTGGACTGGGTGGACTGGGTGGACTGGGTGGACTGGGTGGACTGGGTGGACTGGGTGGACTGGGTGGACTGGGTGGACTGGGTGGACTGGGTGGACTGGGTGGACTGGGTGGACTGGGTGGACTGGGTGGACTGGGTGGACTGGGTGGACTGGGTGGACTGGGTGGACTGGGTGGACTGGGTGGACTGGGTGGACTGGGTGGACTGGGTGGACTGGGTGGACTGGGTGGACTGGGTGGACTGGGTGGACTGGGTGGACTGGGTGGACTGGGTGGACTGGGTGGACTGGGTGGACTGGGTGGACTGGGTGGACTGGGTGGACTGGGTGGACTGGGTGGACTGGGTGGACTGGGTGGACTGGGTGGACTGGGTGGACTGGGTGGACTGGGTGGACTGGGTGGACTGGGTGGACTGGGTGGACTGGGTGGACTGGGTGGACTGGGTGGACTGGGTGGACTGGGTGGACTGGGTGGACTGGGTGGACTGGGTGGACTGGGTGGACTGGGTGGACTGGGTGGACTGGGTGGACTGGGTGGACTGGGTGGACTGGGTGGACTGGGTGGACTGGGTGGACTGGGTGGACTGGGTGGACTGGGTGGACTGGGTGGACTGGGTGGACTGGGTGGACTGGGTGGACTGGGTGGACTGGGTGGACTGGGTGGACTGGGTGGACTGGGTGGACTGGGTGGACTGGGTGGACTGGGTGGACTGGGTGGACTGGGTGGACTGGGTGGACTGGGTGGACTGGGTGGACTGGGTGGACTGGGTGGACTGGGTGGACTGGGTGGACTGGGTGGACTGGGTGGACTGGGTGGACTGGGTGGACTGGGTGGACTGGGTGGACTGGGTGGACTGGGTGGACTGGGTGGACTGGGTGGACTGGGTGGACTGGGTGGACTGGGTGGACTGGGTGGACTGGGTGGACTGGGTGGACTGGGTGGACTGGGTGGACTGGGTGGACTGGGTGGACTGGGTGGACTGGGTGGACTGGGTGGACTGGGTGGACTGGGTGGACTGGGTGGACTGGGTGGACTGGGTGGACTGGGTGGACTGGGTGGACTGGGTGGACTGGGTGGACTGGGTGGACTGGGTGGACTGGGTGGACTGGGTGGACTGGGTGGACTGGGTGGACTGGGTGGACTGGGTGGACTGGGTGGACTGGGTGGACTGGGTGGACTGGGTGGACTGGGTGGACTGGGTGGACTGGGTGGACTGGGTGGACTGGGTGGACTGGGTGGACTGGGTGGACTGGGTGGACTGGGTGGACTGGGTGGACTGGGTGGACTGGGTGGACTGGGTGGACTGGGTGGACTGGGTGGACTGGGTGGACTGGGTGGACTGGGTGGACTGGGTGGACTGGGTGGACTGGGTGGACTGGGTGGACTGGGTGGACTGGGTGGACTGGGTGGACTGGGTGGACTGGGTGGACTGGGTGGACTGGGTGGACTGGGTGGACTGGGTGGACTGGGTGGACTGGGTGGACTGGGTGGACTGGGTGGACTGGGTGGACTGGGTGGACTGGGTGGACTGGGTGGACTGGGTGGACTGGGTGGACTGGGTGGACTGGGTGGACTGGGTGGACTGGGTGGACTGGGTGGACTGGGTGGACTGGGTGGACTGGGTGGACTGGGTGGACTGGGTGGACTGGGTGGACTGGGTGGACTGGGTGGACTGGGTGGACTGGGTGGACTGGGTGGACTGGGTGGACTGGGTGGACTGGGTGGACTGGGTGGACTGGGTGGACTGGGTGGACTGGGTGGACTGGGTGGACTGGGTGGACTGGGTGGACTGGGTGGACTGGGTGGACTGGGTGGACTGGGTGGACTGGGTGGACTGGGTGGACTGGGTGGACTGGGTGGACTGGGTGGACTGGGTGGACTGGGTGGACTGGGTGGACTGGGTGGACTGGGTGGACTGGGTGGACTGGGTGGACTGGGTGGACTGGGTGGACTGGGTGGACTGGGTGGACTGGGTGGACTGGGTGGACTGGGTGGACTGGGTGGACTGGGTGGACTGGGTGGACTGGGTGGACTGGGTGGACTGGGTGGACTGGGTGGACTGGGTGGACTGGGTGGACTGGGTGGACTGGGTGGACTGGGTGGACTGGGTGGACTGGGTGGACTGGGTGGACTGGGTGGACTGGGTGGACTGGGTGGACTGGGTGGACTGGGTGGACTGGGTGGACTGGGTGGACTGGGTGGACTGGGTGGACTGGGTGGACTGGGTGGACTGGGTGGACTGGGTGGACTGGGTGGACTGGTCCACCCAGTCCACCCAGTCCTTCCAGTCCGTCCTTCCAGTCCGTCCTTCCGTCCATCCTTCCAGTCCGTCCGTCCTTCCGTCCATCCTTCCAGTCCGTCCGTCCTTCCGTCCATCCTTCCAGTCCGTCCTTCCGTCCATCCTTCCAGTCCGTCCTTCCGTCCGTCCTTCCGTCCATCCTTCCAGTCCGTCCTTTCGTCCATCCTTCCAGTCCGTCCGTCCTTCCGTCCATCCTTCCAGTCCGTTCGTCCTTCCGTCCATCCTTCCAGTCCGTCCGTCCTTCCGTCCATCCTTCCAGTCCGTCCGTCCTTCCGTCCATCCTTCCAGTCCGTCCTTCCGTCCATCCTTCCAGTCCGTCCTTCCAGTCCGTCCTTCCGTCCGTCCTTCCAGTCCGTCCTTCCAGTCCGTCCTTCCGTCCGTCCTTCCAGTCCGTCCTTCCGTCCGTCCTTCCAGTCCGTCCTTCCGTCCGTCCTTCCAGTTCGTCCTTCCGTCCGTCCTTCCAGTCCGTCCTTCCGTCCATATTTCCAGTCCGTCCTTCCGTCCATCCTTCCAGTCCGTCCTTCCGTCCACCCTTCCAGTCCGTCCTTCCGTCCATCCTTCCAGTCCGTCCCTCCGTCCATCCTTCCAGTCCGTCCTTCCGTCCATCCTTCCAGTCCGTCCTTCCGTCCATCCTTCCAGTCCGTCCTTCCGTCGATCCTTCCAGTCCGTCCTTCCGTCCATCCTTCCAGTCCGTCCTTCCGTCCATCCTTCCAGTCCGTCCTTCCGTCCATCCTTCCAGTCCGTCCTTCCGTCCATCCTTCCAGTCCGTCCGTCCTTCCGTCCATCCTTCCAGTCCGTCCGTCCTTCCGTCCATCCTTCCAGTCCGTCCCTCCGTCCACCCAGTCCACCCAGTCCACCCAGTCCACCCAGTCCACCCAGTCCACCCAGTCCACCCAGTCCACCCAGTCCACCCAGTCCACCCAGTCCACCCAGTCCACCCAGTCCACCCAGTCCACCCAGTCCACCCAGTCCACCCAGTCCACCCAGTCCACCCAGTCCACCCAGTCCACCCAGTCCACCCAGTCCACCCAGTCCACCCAGTCCACCCAGTCCACCCAGTCCACCCAGTCCACCCAGTCCACCCAGTCCACCCAGTCCACCCAGTCCACCCAGTCCACCCAGTCCACCCAGTCCACCCAGTCCACCCAGTCCACCCAGTCCACCCAGTCCACCCAGTCCACCCAGTCCACCCAGTCCACCCAGTCCACCCAGTCCACCCAGTCCACCCAGTCCACCCAGTCCACCCAGTCCACCCAGTCCACCCAGTCCACCCAGTCCACCCAGTCCACCCAGTCCACCCAGTCCACCCAGTCCACCCAGTCCACCCAGTCCACCCAGTCCACCCAGTCCACCCAGTCCACCCAGTCCACCCAGTCCACCCAGTCCACCCAGTCCACCCAGTCCACCCAGTCCACCCAGTCCACCCAGTCCACCCAGTCCACCCAGTCCACCCAGTCCACCCAGTCCACCCAGTCCACCCAGTCCACCCAGTCCACCCAGTCCACCCAGTCCACCCAGTCCACCCAGTCCACCCAGTCCACCCAGTCCACCCAGTCCACCCAGTCCATCCTTCCAGTCCGTCCTTCCGTCCATCCTTCCAGTCCGTCCTTCCGTCCATCCTTCCAGTCCGTCCGTCCTTCCGTCCATCCTTCCAGTCCGTCCGTCCTTCCGTCCATCCTTCCAGTCCGTCCTTCCGTCCATCCTTCCAGTCCGTCCTTCCGTCCGTCCTTCCGTCCATCCTTCCAGTCCGTCCTTCCGTCCATCCTTCCAGTCCGTCCGTCCTTCCGTCCATCCTTCCAGTCCGTTCGTCCTTCCGTCCATCCTTCCAGTCCGTTCGTCCTTCCGTCCATCCTTCCAGTCCGTCCGTCCTTCCGTCCATCCTTCCAGTCCGTCCGTCCTTCCGTCCATCCTTCCAGTCCGTCCTTCCGTCCGTCCTTCCAGTCCGTCCTTCCGTCCGTCCTTCCGTCCATCCTTCCAGTCCGTCCTTCCGTCCATCCTTCCAGTCCGTCCTTCCGTCCATCCTTCCAGTCCGTCCTTCCGTCCATCCTTCCAGTCCGTCCGTCCTTCCGTCCATCCTTCCAGTCCGTCCGTCCTTCCGTCCATCCTTCCAGTCCGTCCTTCCGTCCATCCTTCCAGTCCGTCCGTCCTTCCGTCCATCCTTCCAGTCCGTCCTTCCGTCCATCCTTCCAGTCCGTCCTTCCGTCCATCCTTCCAGTCCGTCCTTCCGTCCATCCTTCCAGTCCGTCCTTCCAGTCCGTCCTTCCGTCCATCCTTCCAGTCCGTCCTTCCGTCCATCCTTCCAGTCCGTCCTTCCGTCCGTCTGTCCTTCCGTCCATCCTTCCAGTCCGTCCGTCCTTCCTTCCGTCCATCCTTCCAGTCCGTCCGTCCTTCCTTCCAGTCCGTCCTTCCGTCCATCCTTCCAGTCCGTCCGTCCTTCCGTCCATCCTTCCAGTCCGTCCGTCCTTCCGTCCATCCTTCCAGTCCGTCCTTCCGTCCATCCTTCCAGTCCGTCCTTCCGTCCATCCTTCCAGTCCGTCCTTCCGTCCATCCTTCCAGTCCGTCCTTCCGTCCATCCTTCCAGTCCGTCCTTCCGTCCATCCTTCCAGTCCGTCCTTCCGTCCATCCTTCCAGTCCGTCCTTCCGTCCATCCTTCCAGTCCGTCCTTCCGTCCATCCTTCCAGTCCGTCCGTCCTTCCGTCCATCCTTCCAGTCCGTCCGTCCTTCCGTCCATCCTTCCAGTCCGTCCTTTCGTCCATCCTTCCAGTCCGTCCTTCCGTCCATCCTTCCAGTCCGTCCTTCCGTCCATCCTTCCAGTCCGTCCCTCCGTCCATCCTTCCAGTCCGTCCTTCCGTCCATCCTTCCAGTCCGTCCTTCCGTCCATCCTTCCAGTCCGTCCTTCCGTCCATCCTTCCAGTCCGTCCTTCCGTCCATCCTTCCAGTCCGTCCTTCCAGTCCGTCCTTCCGTCCGTCCTTCCAGTCCGTCCTTCCGTCCATCCTTCCAGTCCGTCCTTCCGTCCATCCTTCCAGTCCGTCCGTCCTTCCGTCCATCCTTCCAGTCCGTCCGTCCTTCCGTCCATCCTTCCAGTCCGTCCTTCCGTCCATCCTTCCAGTCCGTCCTTCCGTCCATCCTTCCAGTCCGTCCTTCCGTCCATCCTTCCAGTCCGTCCCTCCGTCCATCCTTCCAGTCCGTCCTTCCGTCCATCCTTCCAGTCCGTCCTTCCGTCCATCCTTCCAGTCCGTCCTTCCGTCCATCCTTCCAGTCCGTCCTTCCGTCCATCCTTCTAGTCCGTCCTTCCAGTCCGTCCTTCCGTCCGTCCTTCCAGTCCGTCCTTCCGTCCATCCTTCCAGTCCGTCCGTCCTTCCTTCCGTCCATCCTTCCAGTCCGTCCTTCCGTCCATCCTTCCAGTCCGTCCTTCCGTCCATCCTTCCAGTCCGTCCTTCCAGTCCGTCCTTCCGTCCGTCCTTCCAGTCCGTCCTTCCGTCCATCCTTCCAGTCCGTCCTTCCAGTCCGTCCTTCCGTCCGTCCTTCCAGTCCGTCCTTCCGTCCGTCCTTCCAGTCCGTCCTTCCGTCCGTCCTTCCAGTCCGTCCTTCCGTCCGTCCTTCCAGTCCGTCCTTCCGTCCCTCCTTCCAGTCCGTCCTTCCGTCCATCCTTCCAGTCCGTCCTTCCGTCCATCCTTCCAGTCCGTCCCTCCGTCCATCCTTCCAGTCCGTCCTTCCGTCCATCCTTCCAGTCCGTCCTTCCGTCCATCCTTCCAGTCCGTCCTTCCGTCCATCCTTCCAGTCCGTCCTTCCGTCCATCCTTCCAGTCCGTCCTTCCAGTCCGTCCTTCCGTCCGTCCTTCCAGTCCGTCCTTCCGTCCATCCTTCCAGTCCGTCCGTCCTTCCTTCCGTCCATCCTTCCAGTCCGTCCTTCCGTCCATCCTTCCAGTCCGTCCTTCCGTCCATCCTTCCAGTCCGTCCTTCCGTCCATCCTTCCAGTCCGTCCTTCCGTCCATCCTTCCAGTCCGTCCCTCCGTCCACCCAGTCCACCCAGTCCACCCAGTCCACCCAGTCCACCCAGTCCACCCAGTCCACCCAGTCCACCCAGTCCACCCAGTCCACCCAGTCCACCCAGTCCACCCAGTCCACCCAGTCCACCCAGTCCACCCAGTCCACCCAGTCCACCCAGTCCACCCAGTCCACCCAGTCCACCCAGTCCACCCAGTCCACCCAGTCCACCCAGTCCACCCAGTCCACCCAGTCCACCCAGTCCACCCAGTCCACCCAGTCCACCCAGTCCACCCAGTCCACCCAGTCCACCCAGTCCACCCAGTCCACCCAGTCCACCCAGTCCACCCAGTCCACCCAGTCCACCCAGTCCACCCAGTCCACCCAGTCCACCCAGTCCACCCAGTCCACCCAGTCCACCCAGTCCACCCAGTCCACCCAGTCCACCCAGTCCACCCAGTCCACCCAGTCCACCCAGTCCACCCAGTCCACCCAGTCCACCCAGTCCACCCAGTCCACCCAGTCCACCCAGTCCACCCAGTCCACCCAGTCCACCCAGTCCACCCAGTCCACCCAGTCCACCCAGTCCACCCAGTCCACCCAGTCCACCCAGTCCACCCAGTCCACCCAGTCCACCCAGTCCACCCAGTCCACCCAGTCCACCCAGTCCACCCAGTCCACCCAGTCCACCCGTCCGTCCTTCCGTCCATCCTTCCAGTCCGTCCTTCCGTCCATCCTTCCAGTCCGTCCGTCCTTCCGTCCATCCTTCCAGTCCGTTCGTCCTTCCGTCCATCCTTCCAGTCCGTCCGTCCTTCCGTCCATCCTTCCAGTCCGTCCGTCCTTCCGTCCATCCTTCCAGTCCGTCCTTCCGTCCATCCTTCCAGTCCGTCCCTCCGTCCATCCTTCCAGTCCGTCCTTCCGTCCATCCTTCCAGTCCGTCCTTCCGTCCATCCTTCCAGTCCGTCCTTCCGTCCATCCTTCCAGTCCGTCCTTCCGTCAATCCTTCCAGTCCGTCCTTCCAGTCCGTCCTTCCGTCCGTCCTTCCAGTCCGTCCTTCCGTCCATCCTTCCAGTCCGTCCGTCCTTCCTTCCGTCCATCCTTCCAGTCCGTCCTTCCGTCCATCCTTCCAGTCCGTCCTTCCGTCCATCCTTCCAGTCCGTCCTTCCGTCCATCCTTCCAGTCCGTCCTTCCGTCCATCCTTCCAGTCCGTCCTTCCGTCCATCCTTCCAGTCCGTCCTTCCGTCCATCCTTCCAGTCCGTCCTTCCGTCCATCCTTCCAGTCCGTCCTTCCGTCCATCCTTCCAGTCCGTCCTTCCGTCCGTCCTTCCGTCCATCCTTCCAGTCCGTCCTTCTGTCCATCCTTCCAGTCCGTCCTTCCGTCCATCCTTCCAGTCCGTCCTTCCGTCCGTCCTTCCAGTCCGTCCTTCCGTCCGTCCTTCCGTCCATCCTTCCAGTCCGTCCTTCCGTCCATCCTTCCAGTCCGTCCTTCCGTCCATCCTTCCAGTCCGTCCTTCCGTCCATCCTTCCAGTCCGTCCGTCCTTCCGTCCATCCTTCCAGTCCGTCCTTCCGTCCATCCTTCCAGTCCGTCCTTCCAGTCCGTCCTTCCGTCCGTCCTTCCAGTCCGTCCTTCCGTCCATCCTTCCAGTCCGTCCGTCCTTCCTTCCGTCCATCCTTCCAGTCCGTCCTTCCGTCCATCCTTCCAGTCCGTCCTTCCGTCCATCCTTCCAGTCCGTCCTTCCGTCCATCCTTCCAGTCCGTCCTTCCGTCCATCCTTCCAGTCCGTCCTTCCGTCCATCCTTCCAGTCCGTCCTTCCGTCCATCCTTCCAGTCCGTCCTTCCGTCCATCCTTCCAGTCCGTCCTTCCGTCCATCCTTCCAGTCCGTCCTTCCGTCCGTCCTTCCGTCCATCCTTCCAGTCCGTCCTTCTGTCCATCCTTCCAGTCCGTCCTTCCGTCCATCCTTCCAGTCCGTCCTTCCGTCCGTCCTTCCAGTCCGTCCTTCCGTCCGTCCTTCCAGTCCGTCCTTCCGTCCGTCCTTCCGTCCATCCTTCCAGTCCGTCCTTCCGTCCATCCTTCCAGTCCGTCCTTCCGTCCATCCTTCCAGTCCGTCCTTCCGTCCATCCTTCCAGTCCGTCCGTCCTTACGTCCATCCTTCCAGTCCGTCCGTCCTTCCGTCCATCCTTCCAGTCCGTCCTTCCGTCCATCCTTCCAGTCCGTCCTTCCGTCCATCCTTCCAGTCCGTCCTTCCGTCCATCCTTCCAGTCCGTCCTTCCGTCCATCCTTCCAGTCCGTCCTTCCGTCCATCCTTCCAGTCCATCCTTCCAGTCCGTCCTTCCGTCCATCCTTCCAGTCCGTCCTTCCAGTCCGTCCTTCCGTCCGTCCTTCCAGTCCGTCCTTCCGTCCATCCTTCCAGTCCGTCCTTCCGTCCATCCTTCCAGTCCGTCCTTCCGTCCGTCCGTCCTTCCGTCCATCCTTCCAGTCCGTCCGTCCTTCCTTCCGTCCATCCTTCCAGTCCGTCCGTCCTTCCTTCCAGTCCGTCCTTCCGTCCATCCTTCCAGTCCGTCCGTCCTTCCGTCCATCCTTCCAGTCCGTCCGTCCTTCCGTCCATCCTTCCAGTCCGTCCTTCCGTCCATCCTTCCAGTCCGTCCTTCCGTCCATCCTTCCAGTCCGTCCTTCCGTCCATCCTTCCAGTCCGTCCTTCCGTCCATCCTTCCAGTCCGTCCTTCCGTCCATCCTTCCAGTCCGTCCTTCCGTCCATCCTTCCAGTCCGTCCTTCCGTCCATCCTTCCAGTCCGTCCGTCCTTCCGTCCATCCTTCCAGTCCGTCCGTCCTTCCGTCCATCCTTCCAGTCCGTCCTTCCGTCCATCCTTCCAGTCCGTCCTTCCGTCCATCCTTCCAGTCCGTCCTTCCGTCCATCCTTCCAGTCCGTCCCTCCGTCCATCCTTCCAGTCCGTCCTTCCGTCCATCCTTCCAGTCCGTCCTTCCGTCCATCCTTCCAGTCCGTCCTTCCGTCCATCCTTCCAGTCCGTCCTTCCGTCCATCCTTCCAGTCCGTCCTTCCAGTCCGTCCTTCCGTCCGTCCTTCCAGTCCGTCCTTCCGTCCATCCTTCCAGTCCGTCCGTCCTTCCTTCCGTCCATCCTTCCAGTCCGTCCTTCCGTCCATCCTTCCAGTCCGTCCTTCCGTCCATCCTTCCAGTCCGTCCTTCCGTCCATCCTTCCAGTCCGTCCGTCCTTACGTCCATCCTTCCAGTCCGTCCGTCCTTCCGTCCATCCTTCCAGTCCGTCCTTCCGTCCATCCTTCCAGTCCGTCCGTCCTTCCGTCCATCCTTCCAGTCCGTCCGTCCTTCCGTCCATCCTTCCAGTCCGTCCTTCCGTCCATCCTTCCAGTCCGTCCTTCCGTCCATCCTTCCAGTCCGTCCTTCCGTCCATCCTTCCAGTCCGTCCCTCCGTCCATCCTTCCAGTCCGTCCTTCCGTCCATCCTTCCAGTCCGTCCTTCCGTCCATCCTTCCAGTCCTTCCTTCCGTCCATCCTTCCAGTCCGTCCTTCCGTCCATCCTTCCAGTCCGTCCTTCCAGTCCGTCCTTCCGTCCGTCCTTCCAGTCCGTCCTTCCGTCCATCCTTCCAGTCCGTCCGTCCTTCCTTCCGTCCATCCTTCCAGTCCGTCCTTCCGTCCATCCTTCCAGTCCGTCCCTCCGTCCATCCTTCCAGTCCGTCCTTCCGTCCATCCTTCCAGTCCGTCCTTCCGTCCATCCTTCCAGTCCGTCCTTCCGTCCATCCTTCCAGTCCGTCCGTCCTTCCGTCCATCCTTCCAGTCCGTCCTTCCGTCCATCCTTCCAGTCCGTCCGTCCTTCCGTCCATCCTTCCAGTCCGTCCGTCCTTCCGTCCATCCTTCCAGTCCGTCCTTCCGTCCATCCTTCCAGTCCGTCCGTCCTTCCGTCCATCCTTCCAGTCCGTCCGTCCTTCCGTCCATCCTTCCAGTCCGTCCGTCCTTCCGTCCATCCTTCCAGTCCGTCCGTCCTTCCGTCCATCCTTCCAGTCCGTCCTTCCGTCCATCCTTCCAGTCCGTCCTTCCAGTCCGTCCTTCCAGTCCGTCCTTCCAGTCCGTCCTTCCAGTCCGTCCTTCCGTCCGTCCTTCCAGTCCGTCCTTCCGTCCGTCCTTCCAGTCCGTCCTTCCGTCCGTCCTTCCAGTCCGTCCTTCCGTCCGTCCTTCCAGTCCGTCCTTCCGTCCATCCTTCCAGTCCGTCCTTCCGTCCATCCTTCCAGTCCGTCCGTCCTTCCGTCCATCCTTCCAGTCCGTCCTTCCGTCCATCCTTCCAGTCCGTCCTTCCGTCCATCCTTCCAGTCCGTCCTTCCGTCCATCCTTCCAGTCCGTCCTTCCGTCCATCCTTCCAGTCCGTCCTTCCGTCCATCCTTCCAGTCCGTCCTTCCAGTCCGTCCTTCCGTCCGTCCTTCCAGTCCGTCCTTCCGTCCATCCTTCCAGTCCGTCCTTCCGTCCATCCTTCCAGTCCGTCCCTCCGTCCATCCTTCCAGTCCGTCCTTCCGTCCATCCTTCCAGTCCGTCCTTCCGTCCATCCTTCCAGTCCGTCCTTCCGTCCATCCTTCCAGTCCGTCCTTCCGTCCATCCTTCTAGTCCGTCCTTCCAGTCCGTCCTTCCGTCCGTCCTTCCAGTCCGTCCTTCCGTCCATCCTTCCAGTCCGTCCGTCCTTCCTTCCGTCCATCCTTCCAGTCCGTCCTTCCGTCCATCCTTCCAGTCCGTCCTTCCGTCCATCCTTCCAGTCCGTCCTTCCGTCCATCCTTCCAGTCCGTCCTTCCGTCCATCCTTCCAGTCCGTCCCTCCGTCCATCCTTCCAGTCCGTCCTTCCGTCCATCCTTCCAGTCCGTCCTTCCGTCCATCCTTCCAGTCCGTCCTTCCGTCCATCCTTCCAGTCCGTCCGTCCTTCCGTCCATCCTTCCAGTCCGTCCTTCCGTCCATCCTTCCAGTCCGTCCTTCCAGTCCGTCCTTCCGTCCGTCCTTCCAGTCCGTCCTTCCGTCCATCCTTCCAGTCCGTCCGTCCTTCCTTCCGTCCATCCTTCCAGTCCGTCCTTCCGTCCATCCTTCCAGTCCGTCCTTCCGTCCATCCTTCCAGTCCGTCCTTCCGTCCATCCTTCCAGTCCGTCCTTCCGTCCATCCTTCCAGTCCGTCCTTCCGTCCATCCTTCCAGTCCGTCCTTCCGTCCATCCTTCCAGTCCGTCCTTCCGTCCATCCTTCCAGTCCGTCCTTCCGTCCATCCTTCCAGTCCGTCCTTCCGTCCGTCCTTCCGTCCATCCTTCCAGTCCGTCCTTCTGTCCATCCTTCCAGTCCGTCCTTCCGTCCATCCTTCCAGTCCGTCCTTCCGTCCGTCCTTCCAGTCCGTCCTTCCGTCCGTCCTTCCAGTCCGTCCTTCCGTCCGTCCTTCCGTCCATCCTTCCAGTCCGTCCTTCCGTCCATCCTTCCAGTCCGTCCTTCCGTCCATCCTTCCAGTCCGTCCTTCCGTCCATCCTTCCAGTCCGTCCGTCCTTACGTCCATCCTTCCAGTCCGTCCGTCCTTCCGTCCATCCTTCCAGTCCGTCCTTCCGTCCATCCTTCCAGTCCGTCCTTCCGTCCATCCTTCCAGTCCGTCCTTCCGTCCATCCTTCCAGTCCGTCCTTCCGTCCATCCTTCCAGTCCGTCCTTCCGTCCATCCTTCCAGTCCATCCTTCCAGTCCGTCCTTCCGTCCATCCTTCCAGTCCGTCCTTCCAGTCCGTCCTTCCGTCCGTCCTTCCAGTCCGTCCTTCCGTCCATCCTTCCAGTCCGTCCTTCCGTCCATCCTTCCAGTCCGTCCTTCCGTCCGTCCGTCCTTCCGTCCATCCTTCCAGTCCGTCCGTCCTTCCTTCCGTCCATCCTTCCAGTCCGTCCGTCCTTCCTTCCAGTCCGTCCTTCCGTCCATCCTTCCAGTCCGTCCGTCCTTCCGTCCATCCTTCCAGTCCGTCCGTCCTTCCGTCCATCCTTCCAGTCCGTCCTTCCGTCCATCCTTCCAGTCCGTCCTTCCGTCCATCCTTCCAGTCCGTCCTTCCGTCCATCCTTCCAGTCCGTCCTTCCGTCCATCCTTCCAGTCCGTCCTTCCGTCCATCCTTCCAGTCCGTCCTTCCGTCCATCCTTCCAGTCCGTCCTTCCGTCCATCCTTCCAGTCCGTCCGTCCTTCCGTCCATCCTTCCAGTCCGTCCGTCCTTCCGTCCATCCTTCCAGTCCGTCCTTCCGTCCATCCTTCCAGTCCGTCCTTCCGTCCATCCTTCCAGTCCGTCCTTCCGTCCATCCTTCCAGTCCGTCCCTCCGTCCATCCTTCCAGTCCGTCCTTCCGTCCATCCTTCCAGTCCGTCCTTCCGTCCATCCTTCCAGTCCGTCCTTCCGTCCATCCTTCCAGTCCGTCCTTCCGTCCATCCTTCCAGTCCGTCCTTCCAGTCCGTCCTTCCGTCCGTCCTTCCAGTCCGTCCTTCCGTCCATCCTTCCAGTCCGTCCGTCCTTCCTTCCGTCCATCCTTCCAGTCCGTCCTTCCGTCCATCCTTCCAGTCCGTCCTTCCGTCCATCCTTCCAGTCCGTCCTTCCGTCCATCCTTCCAGTCCGTCCGTCCTTACGTCCATCCTTCCAGTCCGTCCGTCCTTCCGTCCATCCTTCCAGTCCGTCCTTCCGTCCATCCTTCCAGTCCGTCCGTCCTTCCGTCCATCCTTCCAGTCCGTCCGTCCTTCCGTCCATCCTTCCAGTCCGTCCTTCCGTCCATCCTTCCAGTCCGTCCTTCCGTCCATCCTTCCAGTCCGTCCTTCCGTCCATCCTTCCAGTCCGTCCCTCCGTCCATCCTTCCAGTCCGTCCTTCCGTCCATCCTTCCAGTCCGTCCTTCCGTCCATCCTTCCAGTCCTTCCTTCCGTCCATCCTTCCAGTCCGTCCTTCCGTCCATCCTTCCAGTCCGTCCTTCCAGTCCGTCCTTCCGTCCGTCCTTCCAGTCCGTCCTTCCGTCCATCCTTCCAGTCCGTCCGTCCTTCCTTCCGTCCATCCTTCCAGTCCGTCCTTCCGTCCATCCTTCCAGTCCGTCCCTCCGTCCATCCTTCCAGTCCGTCCTTCCGTCCATCCTTCCAGTCCGTCCTTCCGTCCATCCTTCCAGTCCGTCCTTCCGTCCATCCTTCCAGTCCGTCCGTCCTTCCGTCCATCCTTCCAGTCCGTCCTTCCGTCCATCCTTCCAGTCCGTCCGTCCTTCCGTCCATCCTTCCAGTCCGTCCGTCCTTCCGTCCATCCTTCCAGTCCGTCCTTCCGTCCATCCTTCCAGTCCGTCCGTCCTTCCGTCCATCCTTCCAGTCCGTCCGTCCTTCCGTCCATCCTTCCAGTCCGTCCGTCCTTCCGTCCATCCTTCCAGTCCGTCCGTCCTTCCGTCCATCCTTCCAGTCCGTCCTTCCGTCCATCCTTCCAGTCCGTCCTTCCAGTCCGTCCTTCCAGTCCGTCCTTCCAGTCCGTCCTTCCAGTCCGTCCTTCCGTCCGTCCTTCCAGTCCGTCCTTCCGTCCGTCCTTCCAGTCCGTCCTTCCGTCCGTCCTTCCAGTCCGTCCTTCCGTCCGTCCTTCCAGTCCGTCCTTCCGTCCATCCTTCCAGTCCGTCCTTCCGTCCATCCTTCCAGTCCGTCCGTCCTTCCGTCCATCCTTCCAGTCCGTCCTTCCGTCCATCCTTCCAGTCCGTCCTTCCGTCCATCCTTCCAGTCCGTCCTTCCGTCCATCCTTCCAGTCCGTCCTTCCGTCCATCCTTCCAGTCCGTCCTTCCGTCCATCCTTCCAGTCCGTCCTTCCAGTCCGTCCTTCCGTCCGTCCTTCCAGTCCGTCCTTCCGTCCATCCTTCCAGTCCGTCCTTCCGTCCATCCTTCCAGTCCGTCCCTCCGTCCATCCTTCCAGTCCGTCCTTCCGTCCATCCTTCCAGTCCGTCCTTCCGTCCATCCTTCCAGTCCGTCCTTCCGTCCATCCTTCCAGTCCGTCCTTCCGTCCATCCTTCTAGTCCGTCCTTCCAGTCCGTCCTTCCGTCCGTCCTTCCAGTCCGTCCTTCCGTCCATCCTTCCAGTCCGTCCGTCCTTCCTTCCGTCCATCCTTCCAGTCCGTCCTTCCGTCCATCCTTCCAGTCCGTCCTTCCGTCCATCCTTCCAGTCCGTCCTTCCGTCCATCCTTCCAGTCCGTCCTTCCGTCCATCCTTCCAGTCCGTCCCTCCGTCCATCCTTCCAGTCCGTCCTTCCGTCCATCCTTCCAGTCCGTCCTTCCGTCCATCCTTCCAGTCCGTCCTTCCGTCCATCCTTCCAGTCCGTCCTTCCGTCCATCCTTCCAGTCCGTCCTTCCAGTCCGTCCTTCCGTCCGTCCTTCCAGTCCGTCCTTCCGTCCATCCTTCCAGTCCGTCCGTCCTTCCTTCCGTCCATCCTTCCAGTCCGTCCTTCCGTCCATCCTTCCAGTCCGTCCTTCCGTCCATCCTTCCAGTCCGTCCTTCCGTCCATCCTTCCAGTCCGTCCTTCCGTCCATCCTTCCAGTCCGTCCTTCCGTCCATCCTTCCAGTCCGTCCTTCCGTCCATCCTTCCAGTCCGTCCTTCCGTCCATCCTTCCAGTCCGTCCTTCCGTCCGTCCTTCCGTCCATCCTTCCAGTCCGTCCTTCTGTCCATCCTTCCAGTCCGTCCTTCCGTCCATCCTTCCAGTCCGTCCTTCCGTCCGTCCTTCCAGTCCGTCCTTCCGTCCGTCCTTCCGTCCATCCTTCCAGTCCGTCCTTCCGTCCATCCTTCCAGTCCGTCCTTCCGTCCATCCTTCCAGTCCGTCCTTCCGTCCATCCTTCCAGTCCGTCCGTCCTTACGTCCATCCTTCCAGTCCGTCCGTCCTTCCGTCCATCCTTCCAGTCCGTCCTTCCGTCCATCCTTCCAGTCCGTCCTTCCGTCCATCCTTCCAGTCCGTCCTTCCGTCCATCCTTCCAGTCCGTCCTTCCGTCCATCCTTCCAGTCCGTCCTTCCGTCCATCCTTCCAGTCCGTCCTTCCGTCCATCCTTCCAGTCCGTCCTTCCAGTCCGTCCTTCCGTCCGTCCTTCCAGTCCGTCCTTCCGTCCGTCCTTCCAGTCCGTCCTTCCGTCCGTCCTTCCAGTCCGTCCTTCCGTCCGTCCTTCCAGTCCGTCCTTCCGTCCATCCTTCCAGTCCGTCCTTCCGTCCATCCTTCCAGTCCGTCCTTCCGTCCATCCTTCCAGTCCGTCCTTCCAGTCCGTCCTTCCGTCCGTCCTTCCAGTCCGTCCTTCCGTCCATCCTTCCAGTCCGTCCTTCCGTCCATCCTTCCAGTCCGTCCTTCCGTCCATCCTTCCAGTCCGTCCTTCCGTCCATCCTTCCAGTCCGTCCTTCCGTCCATCCTTCCAGTCCGTCCTTCCGTCCATCCTTCCAGTCCGTCCTTCCGTCCGTCCTTCCAGTCCGTCCTTCCGTCCGTCCTTCCGTCCATCCTTCCAGTCCGTCCTTCCGTCCATCCTTCCAGTCCGTCCTTCCGTCCATCCTTCCAGTCCGTCCTTCCGTCCATCCTTCCAGTCCGTCCGTCCTTCCGTCCATCCTTCCAGTCCGTCCGTCCTTCCGTCCATCCTTCCAGTCCGTCCTTCCGTCCATCCTTCCAGTCCGTCCGTCCTTCCGTCCATCCTTCCAGTCCGTCCTTCCGTCCATCCTTCCAGTCCGTCCTTCCGTCCATCCTTCCAGTCCGTCCTTCCGTCCATCCTTCCAGTCCGTCCTTCCAGTCCGTCCTTCCGTCCATCCTTCCAGTCCGTCCTTCCGTCCATCCTTCCAGTCCGTCCTTCCGTCCGTCCGTCCTTCCGTCCATCCTTCCAGTCCGTCCGTCCTTCCTTCCGTCCATCCTTCCAGTCCGTCCGTCCTTCCTTCCAGTCCGTCCTTCCGTCCATCCTTCCAGTCCGTCCGTCCTTCCGTCCATCCTTCCAGTCCGTCCGTCCTTCCGTCCATCCTTCCAGTCCGTCCTTCCGTCCATCCTTCCAGTCCGTCCTTCCGTCCATCCTTCCAGTCCGTCCTTCCGTCCATCCTTCCAGTCCGTCCTTCCGTCCATCCTTCCAGTCCGTCCTTCCGTCCATCCTTCCAGTCCGTCCTTCCGTCCATCCTTCCAGTCCGTCCTTCCGTCCATCCTTCCAGTCCGTCCGTCCTTCCGTCCATCCTTCCAGTCCGTCCGTCCTTCCGTCCATCCTTCCAGTCCGTCCTTCCGTCCATCCTTCCAGTCCGTCCTTCCGTCCATCCTTCCAGTCCGTCCTTCCGTCCATCCTTCCAGTCCGTCCCTCCGTCCATCCTTCCAGTCCGTCCTTCCGTCCATCCTTCCAGTCCGTCCTTCCGTCCATCCTTCCAGTCCGTCCTTCCGTCCATCCTTCCAGTCCGTCCTTCCGTCCATCCTTCCAGTCCGTCCTTCCAGTCCGTCCTTCCGTCCGTCCTTCCAGTCCGTCCTTCCGTCCATCCTTCCAGTCCGTCCGTCCTTCCTTCCGTCCATCCTTCCAGTCCGTCCTTCCGTCCATCCTTCCAGTCCGTCCTTCCGTCCATCCTTCCAGTCCGTCCGTCCGTCCATCCTTCCAGTCCGTCCTTCCGTCCATCCTTCCAGTCCGTCCTTCCGTCCGTCCTTCCAGTCCGTCCTTCCGTCCGTCCTTCCGTCCATCCTTCCAGTCCGTCCTTCCGTCCATCCTTCCAGTCCGTCCTTCCGTCCATCCTTCCAGTCCGTCCTTCCGTCCATCCTTCCAGTCCGTCCGTCCTTCCGTCCATCCTTCCAGTCCGTCCGTCCTTCCGTCCATCCTTCCAGTCCGTCCTTCCGTCCATCCTTCCAGTCCGTCCGTCCTTCCGTCCATCCTTCCAGTCCGTCCTTCCGTCCATCCTTCCAGTCCGTCCTTCCGTCCATCCTTC